>CAWUFW010002522.1:1452806-2179209 GCA_963921515.1 Calotriton arnoldi
GGAGTATAAATGCAATTGTGGTTGATTGAGAGGGAAGGTCAATCTAGGTTTTCCTGAAGTTCTATCTCCATCTGTGCATTAGGAACTCCTGCAGCCGCCAAGCAGAGTCAGAAGAAGAGGGAGCCAGGATCAGCTCGAGTGTCTCTTCTCTGTCCCAATCCCCTTTTCCCCTTACTGGAGCAGCTGCTTTTCGCGGTGGGCTCCGAGCAGTGGGCATTGGGAGTTTGCTGCATTCTGCCTCTGTGGAGAATCCGGAGTTCTGACAGATTGAAGTGCCCACGATTTTTCTCCACCCGGGCAGAATGGCGCAAGGCTTTAGTTTAAAGTCCCTTGGAGAAATGCTGGAAGGGATTCAGAGAGAATTAGGAGCAGTTAGGGAAGAGAATAAAAGTCTGAAGCAAGATGTTCTGGCTTCTTGTCAGGAGACCATGCTGTTGACACAGAGAGTTAGTGAAATAGCTGCAGGGGCACCTCTCCCATCTCGAGTTTCGTCTAGTGACTCCACACCTGAATGCAACCCATGCTCTGTAGCCCAAGTAGTTCATTCAGTTTCCCCACTTATTCCTTTGGCCCCCCGGGAAGGTTTAGTGGAGATCCTCAAAAAGCACAACTCTTCCTTACACAATGTTTGTTACATTTCATGTGTCACCCCACTCTTTTCCCCGATGCTCAGTCCAGAGTAGCATTCATCTTGTCCTACCTCAGTGGGGATGCAGCCAATTGGGCTATGCCCTTAGTTTCCCGAGACAACCCTTTTTTGTATGATTTTAGACTATTCAAGACCGAATTCCTTAGAATCTTTGACAGGTGAAAGATTTCCCAGGCCACTGACAACGAGTTATTAGAACTGCGCCAAGGAACAAAAGACCTAGTCACTTACCTAACACAGTTTAATAAATTGTTAGTAGAATCTGACTGGCCAGAAGAGAAAAGAGCAGCTCTGTTCTATAGAGGATTGCAAGACAAAATTAAGGACACCTTGGCTCAGATTCCGAATCGTCCCACTGACTTTTCTGCATTAGTGGACCTGGTTCTGGAGATAGATTTTCGTTGGTCCGAAAGAAAAGGAAAAAAGAAGGTAAGAGAAGGTAAATGGAATTTTCCACGGTTTGACAGAATCAGACCTGAAGGGGGCAAGACATCCGGAACCACGGCTGAGAGTGAGCCGATGCAGATCGGGTCTGTGCAAGGCCCTTTAAGTAAGGAAGAGAGAGAGCTAAGGAGACAAAAGAAATTATGCATGTATTGTGGGGGGGCTGGTCATTTTGTGAAGGAAAGTCCTAAGAGACCCAAAGTAGCCACTTCGGGAAACGCTTAAAACCATCTGTAGGCGGGGTCGCTCAGATGGCGGAAATTGTGAAAAAGACTCCAGACTCTCACCACTTGATGAATATCCTTCAGACTCAAGCACCTCATCTGAGCCTCCAAATGACCCTTAAGTTTCAGAATCAAGAAATCACAGGTGTGGCCATTATGATCGATTCTCGTGCCACTGGCAACTTTTGCGACATCAAGTATGCCAAGAAAATGGGAGTTCAGGCCATACTCAAAGAAAGAAAAGAATCTGTTTGAGCCGTGGATGGGACTAATCTCTCTTCAGGCCCCATCACTCATCACACCGAATCTATGGAATTGATTCAATCCCAAGGACATAGGGAGCTCATTCAGTTCAACCAACTTGACGCCCCACAATTTCAAATAATTTTGGGGCTTCCCTGGCTGTCAATGCACAACCCAACTATAGATTGGGAGAACCGGACTGTCGACATGAATTCTCGATTCTGTTCTGAACATTGCTACCCTCTTGAAAATGAAGTCAAGGAACCATCCATGGCCTCCTTGTTGTCCTTTGGGGGAGAGTCTATTGGAGTGACAGACGCCTTTGAACTTCCCACGGAATATCAAGATTACAAGGAAGTGTTTTGTGAACAGGAAGCGGAGAAGTTGCCTCCTCATCGTTCTTATGACTGTACCATCGATTTGGAACCGGGAGCAGTTCTGCCTTGCAGCAGGGTCTATGCTTTAACGGAGGCTGAAAACAATTATCTAAAAGAATATTTAGACCGCTACTTAGCCAATGGATTCATCAGACCGTCGCAGTCCCCAGTCTCATCTCCATTATTCTTCATACCGAAGAAGGAGGGGTCCTTGAGAACGTGCATTGACTACCGAGCCATCAATCGGGTTGCAATTAAAAAACGTTACCCGTTGCCCTTGATTTCATTTCTCTTAGACCAGATTAAAGATGCCCAGATCTTCACGAAATTAGACCTACGAGGAGCCTACCACCTCATTCGAATGACAGGAGGTCACGAGTGGAAGATCGCCTTTAGGACCAAAAACGGGCTCTTTAAATATCAGGTAATGCCCTTTGGCCTTTGCAACGCGCCAGCGGCCTTTCAACATTTCATTAATGACATCATGGGAGATTTAGTGGACAAGATTGCTGTGATCTACCTGGATGATATTTTGATATTTTCAAAAGACCCCCAAGAACATCCTGAGCACGTGAAGTTGGTCCTGGAAAGACTCCGTCTCCATCAGCTCTACGTAAAATTGGAAAAATGTGCCTTTAGTGTGCGCACAGTGGAGTTTTTAGGATTTGTTTTGTTCCCAGAAGGGATCAAGATGGACGCGAAGAAAGTGGAATCAGTGGTCAATTGGCCATCTCCCAAGGATGTCAAAGAGGTTCAACGTTTTCTTGGCTTCACCAATTTTTATCGGCGATTTATCTTGGGATTCTCGCAGAAAATAGTTCCAATCACAAGACTCCTAAAGAAAGGAGTAAAATTTCATTGGACAGAAGAAGCTGAACAAGCCTTTAAATTTTTAAAGAAAAGTTTCACTTCAGCTCCTATTCTACTTCATGCCGATCCTGCGGAGCCTTTCTTCCTGGAAGCTGACGCTTCTGATCAAGTAATTGGAGGAGTGCTGACGCAACGCCACAAATCAACTGGACAATTACATCCGGTGGCATATCGTTCCTGAAAATTGATCAAAGCAGAGATCAATTATTCCATATGCTGAGAAGGAATTGTTGGCAGTGAAATATGCCTTTGAAGAATGGAGACACTATTTGCTTGGAGCAAAGGCATATGGTAACCGTGTTCACTGATCACAAGAACCTTCAATTTTTAAAATCCGCCAAGACCTTGACCCCTCGACAACTGCGTTGGTCCCTTTACTTTGCGGACTTTGATTTTGTGATAACTTATTGTCCTGGAAGTAAGAACGGTAAAGCGGACGCTTTATTGAGAATTCAGACTGATCCCACGGAACATTCCATTGACCCACAACCCATTATTCCAGAATCAAAAATTGCATGTGTCCTTTCCTTATCTCACATTAAAGATGAAGTAGGGAAACACATGTCAGAAGAGGAGATGACTGATTGGGAAAATCACGAAGAAGGAAGGGAAATACTAGATTCATTACCCTATCGTCGCGGAGCCCTGTATCTGCCCTCCAAGGAAATTCAAGAGAAAGCTTTGAAGGACTGCCATGACCAGCCCTTAGCGGGACATAAGGGAATACTGAAGACAATAGATCTAGTGCAACGTTATTTTTGGTGGCCGGGCATGAATTCACATGTCAAACAATATGTGGAATCCTGTGAACTCTGTGCTCGTGGGAAACCCAATAGACAGGCTCCCCATGGTTTATTACAGCCTTTGCCCACCACCAATCATCCATGGCATACAGTTACACTGGACTTGATTGTAGATCTTAATCTGAGTCGGTGTTTCAATGCTGTGTTAGTTCTAGTGGACACTTTCACTAAGATGAGTCATTTTGTCCCTTTGAAAGGGGTTCCCCCAGGTAAGGAACTAGCTAGACAATTCAGTGAGCACATCGTGAAAATACATGGGGTCCCAAAGGTCTTGATCTCTGATAGGGGTCCCCAATTTGTGTCACATTTTTGGAGGGCTTTTATGCGAGGCTTGGGAGTGGAAGTCAGACATTTGACTAGCTACCATCCTGAGACCGATGGTCAGACTGAGAGGGTGAATCAGGAGTTAGAACAATACCTTCGGCTGTTCCTTCTGGATCAGGATGGTGAATGGTCTGAATTGCTGTGGATGGCGGAGTTCGCACACAATAATGCCAAGAATGTTTCCACTGGGTTCTCTCCATTCTTTTTAAATTATGGGCATCACCCAAACCCATTTATTGGTCAAGGAGATTTAGGGGTGCCAGCCGTACGAGACCTTTTAAAAGAGTTGACCTCTGTACATGAGTCAGCCAACTCTAACTTGCTAAAGGATAAGGAGAATTATAAGAAACAGGCGAACAAACATCGAAAATCAGCACCCACATATCAAGTAGGGGATTTGGTATGGTTATCTACTCGTCACCTTCGCTTAAAGGGAATTAGGCAGTTCCAGCCTCGTTTTGTAGGCCCCTACTCTATAGAGCAAGTACTAGGCCCAGTTACAGTCAAACTGAAAGTCCCTTCCAGCTTAGGCATTCACCCAGTTTTCCATGTGTCCCTTTTGAAGAAAACGGCGCCCAATATCCATTTAGGAAAACCTCCACCCCCTTTGAGGATAGAGGGACATTCAGAGTATGTGGTAAAGGGAATCCTGGATTCAAAAAGAATCAGAGGAAGATTGTTCTATTTAGTGGACTGGAAGGGTTATGGCCCAGAAGAGAGGTCCTGGGAGCCAGCAGAAAATGTTCATGCCCCTCAACTTACCAGACGCTTTCATTTACAGCATTCTCTCAAACCAAGACCGATGAATCGGTCATTGAGAGGGGGTACTGTCAGGAATCAAGCGAGTGTCATTACTCTGGGAATGAGTGCGGGTAGGAAACACAGGGTCTTAGTCAAACCCTCTCGCATCAATCTGTGGGTGGATTTGAAGAGAAGATGCACACTCTAAGATGGCCGCCAAGTTACCCTTAGTTTCAGTGCAGTGTTTGGGAAGGATTGCGAAATCTCGTGAGACTCGAGATTATGAGTCGCGAGAGTGCGTGTTCCACTGCGCACTTCAATTTGCAAGTTTTGAAGAGAAGTTTGTTTTTCCGTCGCTCTCCCTGAAGTAATGTTTAGCGGGAAGCGAAATATCTAGTTTGTTCCCTGTTGGTCCTCAGTCTACCCTAGAGTGTTCTGAGGGAGTATTACTCCTTTGTTTCCCCTAGTCAGGTAATTTCCCTCAGCCACTCAGTCACGGGGATTTCCGCTTTGACTATTCCGAGTGAATTCACCTTCCGTGAATTGCACTCGAACTCCCCGCATTGGTACCAGCGCTGGAAGTTCCTCTTGCCTTATTACCATCGAGCTCCGGTAAGGTGTATCGTTGAGCACCAGTGTCCAGAGAATCCAGTGAGGGTTTCGCGAGCCTCGCGCTCTTACACCAGTTTTCAAGTAAGTCGCATATTACTGTTCTTTTCTGCATCCGTTTGGAGTGAGCGCTTTCAGCAGCAGAGCAGACTTGTAGCACTCCAGCCTAAGCTTCACACTCCATTCTTTCCTGGCGTTCCTTCCTGTTCTGTCCTCCCTCTCTTACCTACCTTGAACCTTTTTGCGCGATTTCCCTCAGTGAAGCATAGCGCTTGGAATTCTTTTGGAATCATTCACCGACATCAGTAGTGAAGCGACAATTCAAGAGAGACATTGTCACCCTCAGGAGATAGGATACTCCTTCAAGGAACATACTCTTTCTTAACTGAGACTATCTAAGATTGAGCAGTATAATTGACTGATAATCACCAACCATTTTAGGTAGGAATCATCCAGCTCATGGTTAGCCAGTTCTAGTGAGGAAGGGATAAGAGGATAGCCTTGGCATTGTATCTCCCTATGTGCATTAGGTACCTACAGCTCCTGAATACCTTTGCTGAGGCTTACCACAATAAAGAAAGAAGAGGAGCAAGAGCTCAAGCAGAATCTGGTAGGGGGGGAGTATAAATGCAATTGTGGTTGATTGAGAGGGAAGGTTAATCTAGGTTTTCCTGAAGTTCTATCTCCATCTGTGCATTAGGAACTCCCGCAGCCGCCAAGCAGAGTCAGAAGAAGAGGGAGCCAGGATCAGCTCGAGTGTCTCTTCTATGTCCCAATCACCTTTCCCCCTTCCTGAAGCAGCTGCTTTTCACGGTGGGCTCCGAGGAGTGGGCATTGGGAGTTTGCTGCGTTCTGCCTCCGTGTAGAATCCGGCGTTCTGACAAATATCGTGAGGGTGTTTACCTAGCAAGCGGGCGTTAATCATAGCCGTTTTGATTGATTGCCCCCTCTGCCTATTGATAGGAGGGGTGGTAGGAAGAGGGGGGACCGCCAGTCTTGGGGACAGGCAGAAATTGCAGCTCTTGATGGAAGTACAAAGAGTGCATCTATTCCCACTTACACACAGAGATTGGCCCAGAGCGGTTTTGGTATACTTTGGGAACTTTCTGCTTAGGCAAGCCATTTTTGAGAACGCTGACCAGATGCTCAGCAAAAATGTTAACATTTTCCATTTTTCTTTACGTCCCGATTTTGAACATGCCTCGGTGAAACGCAGGTGGCGGCTAAGACAGTTGATCAAACCTTTCCAGGAGGCTGGAGGGGAAGCTTTTTTGCTGGCACCTGCTCAGTTGAAAACTATCTTCAAAGGCAAAATCATAACCTTTACCCCAGAGATTTTGGCTAAAGAGAATCTAGTTAGCCTGGGCTCACGTCAGTTATAGTAGTGCTAGTGGCTGTTATTGTAAATAGGGTCTTTTGTCATACACCGAAGAATGGTGGGTATGCCTGCTAGGAGAGATCTGGCTTAGTCCTGGAGGATATCAAGCTTTCCCATATGGTTTGATGATGTTTGTTTTTGGAAGCTGGGGGGGCTGGCAGAGGCTTACATGGGAGCCAACACTCAGGCCAACAAGTGGTCTAATTGCCCTAAGTGGTTGGTGGGGGGAGGGCAGGGTGGGTAGGGTGGGTAGGGAGGGGTTGGGGCAGGGGGTGGGGAGTGGTGGGTCTAGGGAGCGGTTGTTGGGGTCCGGGGGTTGCAGTACTTCACGGGTGGTATAGTCAAAGGGAAGGTGGAGAAGCGATAGGGGCGGCAGTTGATATGGGAAAGGTAGATTTATTTATTTATTTATAAAGATTTATATAGCGCGAACAAGATCCCAAAGGATATCAGAGTGCTTTACAAGAGGGTGGAAGGAAGGCCATAAACCCAATATCGACATCAAGTAAGAATACACAACATGAATAATCGCATGATTCACAGACAAATGACACAAAGGAGAGTAATACAATAAACAGGTATATAGCGGGTTACGAAGAGGGCACACAATGCGGTAAAGAAGAGCACCATCACATGATGGAACAATGGTTGTAGGATCAATGATTTCGAGCCAGTGAACCTAGCCCAGATTAAGGTAGGAATTTGTCCATTAGGACTCTTTTGGCTTCCAGTTTGAAAGCAGTCGTTGAGGAGATTCTGCGTACTTCCGGTGGAAGAGAGTTCCATATCTTTGGGGCAGCGCCGGAGAAGGCTCGGTGACAAGTTCTCTTTTTGCTAAGGATGAGTGGTTTCAGGAGGAAAGTGTTAGCGCTTCTTGAGGCTCTCCCACCACAGGATAATTCAAGCTTTTGTGCTAGATACCTGGGAGTTTTGAAATGCAGGGCTTTGTGCGCCAGAACGGCAATCTTTAACTGAATTCGAGCTTCGTAGGGTAACCATTTGAGAGATTTTAGCACTGGGGATATGTGCTCATTTCGTTTGGTACCTGTGACCAGTCTGGCCGCAGCGTTCAGTGATGCCCTTAGTGGAGCCAGGGTGTATTTGGGAAGGCCACAGAGCGTAGCGCTGCCGTAGTCTAGCCTCGGCAAGACCAGTGCTTGGACCACCTGCTTGAAATCCCTTTGTTGCAGGAATGGTTTGATGTTTCTCAGGGTCCTCATCAAGTGGTTAGCTCCCTTACATACATTGCTGATATGAGTTTTCATATTCAGGTGCTTGCCCAGGGTGAGTCCGAGAGATTTGGCTGAGTCTATGATGAGGGGGGTGCAGTTGAAGGCCGTGAGGTGATTCAGCCAAAGGTCTAGCTTGGGGATGTGGTTTGGGGGAGAGATAAGAAGGAATTCAGTTTTGGAGGTGTTGAGCAGTAGATGGTGCTCAGTTAACCAATTTTGTGTAGCCTGAAGGGTAGTGGTGAGTGAGATGATGTTATCCGGGGATGAGATTTTCAAATAAAGTTGTGTGTCGTCCACGTACATATGATAGAGAATGTTCGTGGAATTTAGTGATTTCGCTAGAGGTTCCAAGAAAAGGTTGAAGAGGATAGGAGATAGGGCGGACCCTTGGGTGACACCCATGAGTACTGGAGAGGGCTGGGAGAGGGAGTGGTTTGCCTTGACTCTTTGTGATCTGTGGTGGAGGAAGGAGGAGAACCATTGTAACACCAGACCCGAGAAACCCATCCTGTTCTTCAGAATGGATAGGAGGTTGTCGTGATTAACTGGGTCGAATGCGGAGGAAAGGTCAAGGAGGATTAGGAGGCAGGAATCATTTTGGTCAAGCATTTTTAAAATGTCATCCATAACGTGCGTGAGAGCCGATTCGGTACTGTGCCCCTTCCGAAAGCCCGATTGATGCTGGTCTAGGAGTTGGAAATTCTCTATGTGAGCACAAAGTTGGGATTGTACACATTTTTCCAGTAGTTTGGCTAGTGTGGGGATGTTGGAGATAGGGCGGAAACTATTGAGGTCAGTTTTATCTGCGTTAGGTTTTTTTAGTATAGGTGACACCTGAGCTGCTTTTAGGCAGTCTGGGATCGTGCCTTGTGATAGAGAGGCGTTTACAATCCTTGTCCAGGTGGGGAGGAGTACATTCTTAATTTCTTTGAAGATGGCCGGGAGCAACGGGTCACTGAAGTGGTTAGATGGATTGATGTTCTGAAGAATCTTGTTGATGTCTTTTTCACTGAATGGGGTAAAGGTGCCCCATGCCGCTTTGTTCTTAGTGTTCAGGCTGATAGGTTCGCGCTTATCTAAGAGGTCAAGGGATGGCAGTAGAGCCTTCTTAGAGGCGAGTTCAATGGTGATGAGTCTTGATTTCTCAGTGAAGAAAGCAGCAAGATCATCGCAAGAAGGTGGGATGACTCCAGAATCCGAGTGATTTGAGCCTGCCACTGATTGCTGTTTGACCAATTCGAAACGTTTCTTGGGGCGGGTGCAGCTTGATCAAGTTGGTGTCTGAAATAGTCTGCCTTGGCGCTCTTGATTTGTTTGTTATAGAAGCTCCTAACATCTCTAAGGAGTTTTAGTTGTTCCAAGGAGGGTTTGGATTTCCAGGAGCGTTCAGCTGCCCTAAGGTTGCGGTGTTCCGTGTTTAAATTGTAGTTGTACCATGGTTTGGATATGTTTGTTGAAGCTTTTTTTTGTTGGAATGGTGCAATGTCGTCCATGATGTTGGAGATGGTCGAATTGTAGGAGTCAGTGAGTAACTGAACCTCAACCAAGTCAGCTTTGGAGGAGAGGGCAGATTTACAGTGGGCTGCAAGTTCAGTTGAGTTTATTGATCTGAGGTCCCTTTTCCAGATCTTTGATTTCGTTGGCTGAGCCTTCCTCATTGACACCTCCCTGTTAATATAGAAGAGGATGCAATGGTGGTCGGACCAATCGCAAGGGGTAATGGTATCCAATGTGATGGTCTGCCCTTTCGAGATAATGAGGTCTAGCGTTTCTCCTTTATTGTGAGTTGGTTGGTCACAGTGCTGGATCAGCTCATGATCATTCAGAGATGCTTTAAGGCAGGATACCACCTGGTCATTGGGGTTAGACCAGTGAAGGTTGAAATCACCAAGGAATATTTGGGACATGGCTGAGTCGACATTGCCAGAGATGACTTCCATTAGTTGCTCGATGAAGGGGAGATTGTCTCCCGGGGGGTGATAAAAAAGTGTGAAGTTTGCAAATCAGCAGGTTATTACTTGAGATGCTGAGACAAAGGTATTCACAGGAGGAGGGCGAAGGGGACTCCAAGTGAGAAATCGAGAGTGTGTTCCTATGTATGCAGGCCAGGCCACCCCCCCAGCTTCCGAGCTCTGTCTAGCCTAATTATGTCGTGAGTAGGAGGTACTAGGAGGTCTAAGATAGGAGAGGAGGTGGGATTTAGCCAAGTTTCAGTGAGGATAATAATGTCTAAATCCATGTGTTGGATGAATTCGAAGATGTCGGAGGCGTGTTTACTGGCTGACCTTCAATTGAGAAGTACACATTTAAGTCGTGGTGGATTCGTGTGGGAGGGGGTCTGGATGACGTTCACTCTCGTGAGGTTGTCTTTATTAATGACTCTAAGATTGTGAAGAGGTTCTCTGTACGGGTTGGAATGGATGGTTTGTATTTGTCTTGGTGGAATGGTAGATGGTTTTAAAGCAGAAGGAACAGGGTGCAAATAATTATTGGAAGGATGTTTCCAACAGCAATAGGAACTTATGAGGGGTAAAAGAGGTTTAAGCGTCTTGGTGGGGGAGTCTGCTAGGCCTGTGAGATTGAACCAATATTTTGGCTAAGATTCGCATTGTTACAGTAAACATATGTGGCCTCAATGATGCAGGGTGTCTGAGGATTTGAAAGCTCTTTGGGCCGATTATTATCGTTTGCAAGAAATACACATAGATCATCTGAATACAAAGATGAAAACTAAGATGCTTGAATCATTGGATTTATCTTTGATTGTAAGTACTACCCAGGATACAAAGACGAAGGGAGTTGCAATTATGGAGCGTAGGAAGGTTGTTGAGTGTGTACACAGCAAGGTTGATAAATATGGATGTTGGTTTATCATTGAATATCGGTATTGCATGGGGTCTTTCACCCAGTGCTCATTTAATGGGCCTGTTTTGGATGATCCTAAGGTCTTAGATTTTTGAGCCTTAGAAGTTGCAATTTTGCCAGCTCTTTACATTGTTTGTGGGGACTTCAATTTCAATGGATCGGGGAATCAGCAGGAGGAATTATTGGTAACTATGTGGGCCAGAAACCACAGGTGGTTAAGGCTCTCCGTACCCTGGAAAGAGAGATTGGCTTGGTGGATGCATGGGAAAAGTTAAGGGCACTGGATCCAGGCTGTATTTATTACTCACATCCCCATAATTCCCTAGTGCGGCTGGACTATTTCTTTTTTACGCCGGATCTGTTGAAGGGGGCCCAGATAGAACTTTATCCTAGAGAGATGTCTGATCACAATCTTTTAGTCCTCGAAATGGCTATGGAAGAGATTGTTAGGAATATTAATAATTGGTCTTTTGCAAGAGGACTCCAGCTATATTGCCCATATAGATCCCTGAATTTTTAAACTTAAATAGGGGAAGCACCACATTGGGTGTGGTATGGGACACCTTCAAGGCAGGGGTACAAGGGAAATCCTTAAATTCAGCTTGAATAGGCAGAAGCAGATCTAATTGGTCTTAAAACAAATGTATCAGGATCTCATAAATGCAGAGGCTCTGCTTGTCATGGCATTAAGGAAAGGGACTAGACTAGACATGACCCAGCAGCAAATAGCTATATCTGAAGCCGGTATCAATGAAGTTACTGCTAAGAGGACCACAGAGAAGTTTCTGGCTAGTAGGCAGGAGTGTTATGAATACAATGAAAGAGTGGGGCATTTATTAGCAGTCCATACTCGTCAGAAGGTGGGTGCGGGTATATAAAGGAAATATCAGATGCTGGAGGTAGATTAGTGGTGGACACAGAGGGTATTCGGGAAGTATTCAGGGATTATTATGCAGGGTTATATCAGGCTCAGGCTTTAAAGACTGACCAGAGGATGGATCTGGTGGTGGCCTCGATGCCCATAGAGAGAATTTCTTTTGAGGATCAGGACATGTTGGGGGCAAACTTTACTGCTGAGGATCTTTAAGCATCTTTGAAATAATTACCCTCGGGGAAAGCATGTGGGGCAGATTGGATTCCTTTAGAATTTTATAAAGTGTTTGGTTCAACTTTAATTCTTGATACGTTTGAACTTTTTTCGCAGGTACAGAGGGTGGTAGGTCTTCTAACTCCTGGCCTACTGCCAATATTGTGATTTTTTATAGAAGGGTAAGATCTCCAATGAGCCAGGATCATATCGGCCCATAACTTTAATGAACAGTGATGCAAAAGTTTACTCTAAGATCCTGGCTACTTGGCTGAGCCATATTATTGCTAAAGTGGCATACGTTAATCAGCATGGGTTTATCCCTGGTAGGAGTACTACTGATCAAATACAGCGAGTTATAACACTCTTTGATGAGGCCGAGGTAGCAAATGAGCCAAAAGCAGTGGTCCTCTTGGATGCTGAAAAAACATTTGACAGAGTCACATGGAAGTATCTCTGGGAACGTATGGGCAGGCTCATACAGTGGATACGTTTTATAAAAGAAATACAGGCCCTTTACTATAATCCAGTGGCTCGCTTGCAGATGATGGGTGGCCAATTGGGGATAATTTGTATTGAGAGAGGAACTAGACAGGGGTTTCCCTGCTCTCCCTTGTTATTTGCAATATATATTGACCCTTTCATCCGCAGGCTAGGAGGTAATCTAGCTATTGTACCGATAATACGTCATGGATGGGAGACGAACATCTTGGCCTATGCAGATGATATTGCAGTAATTACGGCTGACCCAGGAGTCACCCTCCGGATTGTGGAGGGGGAGGCCTTTGAGTTTAGTATATTTTTGGGCTACTCACTACTCACTTAATAGGCTTTAGACACAACTAGTGGTAAATCGATACATTTCAGCTCAAGACTTGAGGGTGGTAGACCAGGCGGTCTACCTGGGTATTAAAAATAGTGCAAGAGTAGAGCAGCTGGTTAAAATTAACATTTAACCTAATCTGGGTACAGCCAACCAGGATTTTGAGAGATGGAATAATCTGCATTTATCTATTGTGGCTCGGTGTAATATTGTCAAAATGCTATTTTTACCTAAAATTGTATATCTTTTCATGTCCATCCCACTGGAATTTGAGAAAGCATGGTTCAATTCTTTAGATAATATGGTCTCCAGATTTATATGGTCATACGGGAAAACCAGAAGGGCGATGAAGTTTCTGTCCTTGCCCAGACAGAGGGGGGGTGGGATCACCCAAATTCTACATTTTACCACCTAGCTGGTGCTCTCCAGCACATGAGAATCCTTCTGGGAAATAACAATGGTATGGTAGGGTTGACTCGGAGTATAAGTACAAATTATGAGCTATTAATTGGTAAAGAGACTAATGGCTGTTTATTATGATTGGTGGAACCCAGTTACTACAAGAAAGTTAGATTTAAGGTACTGGGGGCTGCCTATAAAAACTAGGAGGTCCTGCTGAAGAAATTTGGCTTGGGGGGACTGAAGTGGTATATTCCAGTACAGCAGAACAATTTGTTGCCAGAGATATTCCAGGGTCCTTGCTTGTTAGGATGAGAGAGAGAAGGTTTGTTCAAATTGGGAGATTTTTTTCTGGATCGGAGATTAGTATCATTTGAGGAACTTCGGGACAGGTTTGACCTGCGTCATGGGGATTTTTTGCAATTTCTACAAATATTTGATTTTATATATCAGAAAATGGGGCGGGGGTAGTGGGGTCCGAAAGGGTCCTACTACTATGCTTGCTGTAAGGGGAGGGGAAAACGTTTATTAGCTCAATATATGTCAAATGATGTGCTGCGGCGCCAGATGAACTAGAGAAATATAACAAATGGCAGCAAATATTTGGATCTGATGATCTTAGTTTTTATGAATCTCTTGAGCTGAGCTGTCCTGTACTACGTTCTACTGGGCCTAAGGTGCAACATTCTAAAACTATATTTGACTTGTATTTTACCCCTGCAAAGATTGCAAAGTGGGGCAGTATGGATGGGGTAAATTATCCACCATTCCAGGCACCAGTCGTAAATTTGCTTCATATGTTTAGCACATGCCCACAGCTTGAATTGCTTAGGTCAACGAGCTCTAGGTTTTTGGGAGAAATTGCTGACATCAGGTTGGTTTTAACTCCTCGAATGATGCTATTTGGTCTGGATGTGATCTCAGAGGTATTCGGGAAATATTTATTGCTATGGCAGTTGAATCTGTATTGGCTCAGCATGGTTGGACCCGCAGGCACCATCATTTTCACAATGGCAAGGTAGATTTCTCTCAATTTTTAATTTAGAAATGGTTTTATTTGAATGTAAGGGAAAGAGAGCTAGGTGGAAGGGGAGAAAGATCTGGGGACCTTTGGCTGAATGGCTTAATTCCTGGCAGGAAAGTAGCATATCAGATGGATAAGCTAAGGAAGGGTTCCAAAGCTCTGGTGCTGGAAGGTTCTCAAACGGAAATATCGATATGGATAAAGTATACAGTCCCTTAAGCATTTGCACTTTATTCAGTTGTGGTATTGCACATTGATATGAATTTTGTATGTACCCTCTGTCTATTGCCGATATTATGGTCTTACAGGATGATGATATATTATGGACTGCAACTTTTTTAAAAGAGTAAAATACATCATCCTGTAAATCTGTATGGCAAAATAAAATGTTAGCACTGATAATGACTGATATTTCTATTTGGAAAACACTGAAAAACATTTTTTTAAAACACATCAGAATTCACACCAAACATAAACAGAAAGCCTACATTTGAGTAATCTGTCCTTCATCTGCCAGAGTGAACTGTATTTAGTGTGATGTTTATTGGAATATTTGCCAATAACACCACCCATGCCCCATCACAACCTCAATTGTACATTGTATCAATAATGCAATGCCACCTACTGTTATCCTATTTTTGTGTCCCTCTTCTTACATTCTTAGTCCTTCTTAGATACACCAACTCCTGCTTCTCTAAACCACACTTAACTACCCATATGTATATATCCAGACATAATAAACACACCCCTGAAATCTTATTACTAGATCTTGGTGACATTAAAAGGCACATTTTAAAAAAGGTGAAATTTGCCTTTTTTTCACATGTGGAATTAGGTTTGCTCCACAGACAAAAAAACACCACGTCCAAAGCCCAACACAGTTCCTTTTAGTAGCACAGTGAAAGGTGCACCAATATAAGTGTTTTATTAATAATTCAATTAGGGTTAATTCATTATCTGAAACCCTCACAGTCCTCTTGAAAGCAGAGAAGCCTGGTTGTAGTACCTGCTTGCAGGGTACTCTTGGTATTCTAGAAGCGGGCATCACACATAGGCTTCTCAGCAGACAAACTCCCTGCACTGTCAGAGGCCAAAGAGTAGCCTAATGAACATCATGCAATTAGCATTAAGGTAATTACATTCCTCATCCCCTGATAATGCTAGACTCTGCATAAGTATACCTCGTTCTGTGCATTTCTCACTGTGCAGTACAAAGAATACATGTGCAACATGGCATTCCACCTGCATTCAGTTGTATTTTTTAATCCGGGACAGGTGGATCTAAAAACAGAATTTCGCTACATTTCACCTTTTACCTTCCCCTCCTAACTACCGCTCAACTTAACACCCACCAGAACACTACAACCAATATCGTACCATTTCTTGATATGGTTCGGGCCCTACTGTTCGTATTGTTTGTCATTTATGACCTTAGCTAAAAAAAAAGATTACAAAATTAAGATAATGCTCACTTCACTCCTCTCCTTCCACTCTTTGACTGATACATAAATTGCCCTCGCCCAAGGGGACGGTGAACCTCTTGAGGGCATGTTTATCTGTGACTCCTGACTCATTCCTTCCCCGTTATTTACTCACCACCTTCAATCATGACCTATAATTCACAGATGGAGAACATTAACCCCCTTCGCTGCTTGGCCTTTTCCCCCCCTGTGCTAAGCCTTTTTTTGGCTCTTTGGGGTAGTTCGTGCTTAGGCCCTTGTAACTTTTTGACCACATAAGGTATCCACGCCAAATTGGCGTCATTTTCTTCCAACATCATGGGGATTCTAAAGGTCTCCAGGGTTTGTGGATTCCCCTGGAGGGGACACAGAAATTAGCCAAAATACAGCTAAATTTGGGTTTTTGGGGAAAAAAGTGCTGCAAATGAAAGTGTCTGGTTTTTTCCCTACAAATGGTATCGACAACGGGTTTGTGGGGCTGAAATCACCATTTTCCCAGCTTTTAGGGACTGACAGACTTTTGACAGAAAACCAACATTTTTTACACAGTTTTGGCATTTTACTGGGATATAGCCTTTTTTTGCTATTTTTGTGCTTTCAACCTTTTTCCAGTTAATGGTAGAAATGGGTATAAAAGCAATAATGGATCCTGGAAATCCATACATTTTAGAACAGTAGACACAATTCTGAATTCAGCAAGGGGTCATTTGTGTAGATGCTTCAAGGTTTCTTTATAGAAACTAACAGTTGAATATAGGAAAAATTGAAAATTAGTTGAAAAAAACAGCCATTTGTGCCTACGTTTTCACCTGTAACTTCTTCTAATTATGACAGATGTTTGAAAGCAATATACTGTTACATCCGCTGGACCTTGCTGGTTGTGGAGATATATAGGACTTGTAGGTTCACCAAGAACCCGACGAACCGAGAGCCAAAAACTGAGCAGCGTCTTGCAATGGTTTTTTATTATGTACCAGGTATATAGCAATTAATTTGGGAAAATATATACATGGAAAAATCGGTATGAAAGACACCTATGTATTTCTGAAATTACAACAAAATATAGAGTTTAGAAACAGTAGATATTTGCACATTTCCGAAATTGTGAGTACCCATACTAGCATGAGAATTATAGGACATTTTTCAAAGTGACTTCTTTTTGACACATTGTCTTTCATTTGGAAGGCAGAAATGCATCGAAGGTCAATAGGTATAAACAGTTGCTCTACACTTCTGTGTTACCCTAAGTCTCCTGATAAAAATGGTACCTCACTTGTGTGGGTAGGCCTAGTGCCCGCGACAGGAAATGGCTCAAAACGCAACGTGGATACACTTTATTTTTACAGTGAAAACTGACCCTTTTTTTGCAAAGTGCCTAGCTGTAGATTTTGAACCCTAGCTCTGCCGGCACCTAGGGAAACCTAGCAAACCTATAGATTTTTAAAAACTAGACACCCAGGGGAATCCAGGATTTGGTGACTTGTCTGGCTCTCACCAGGTTCTGTTACCCAGAATCCCTTGCAAACCTCAAAATTTGTCAGAAAAAACACATTTCCTCACATTTCTGTGGTGGAAAGTTCTGGAGTCTGCGTGGATCCACAAAATTCCACCCACCCCACATTCCCCAAAGTCTTCTGAGAAAAATGGTACCTCACTTGTGTGCGTAGGCCTAGTGCCCGTGACAGGAAACGGCCCAAAACCCAACGTGGACACACCACATTTTCACAGTGAAAACTGACCCTTTTTTTGCAAAGTGCCTAGCTGTAGAATTTGAACCCTAGCTCTGCCGGCACCAAGGGAAACCTAGCAAACCTATACATTTTTGAAAACTAGACACCCGGGGAAGTCCAGCGAGGTATGGCTTGTGTGGGCCCCCCAACGTTTTCCTACCCAGAATCCCCTGCAAACTTCAAATTTAGCTGAAAAAATCACTTTTTTCTCACATTTCTGTGTGGGAAAGTTCTGGAATGTGCGTGGATCCACAAATTTCCTACCACCCAGTGTTCCCCTGGTCCCCCGATAAAAATGGTACCTCACTCGTGTGGATGGGTCAAGTACCCGCGACAGGCAAGGGCCCAAAACCTATTGAGGCGACATCAAAATTACCTATCACAACAACCTGGTTTGGCAAGGGGGGTCCCCTGGGTATTTGGCCCCGGACTCTGCGGCCATCTTGGGAAACTACCAAGCCCACACATTTCTGAAAACTAGACACCCGGGGGAGTCCAGCGAGGTATGGCTTGCGTGGACCCCCCAACATTTTCCTACCACCAGAATATTAGGACACATTAATGCAAGGAAAATGTGTGTCTATAGTCACATTTTGAGGTTAGCATGGCATTGTGAGTAAAAAAACTTGTTGGGATCCATGAGAGGCACACCACCCAGCACTCCCCATTTTTTGTTTACTTTACAGAAATATCTCAAGTTAGTAAATTTTCCCTAGAGACAGACTACACCTTAGCACCGAAAGACAGATGAAACAAATATGACTGCCTCTCCATCTGTTCCTCAAGTACACACACATACTGGTTGGATTTGGCACGAGGGTGAGTGAAAGGTTCAAAATGTATAGTTTATTAACAAGAGATTTCACAAAAAGGAAATGCACTGTTAATAATTAAAAGGTTAAAAACCTGAGCCAATGACTCACAGCTCGTGAGCTGTAAAGCCACGGCAAGGCACCAACCTCTTTACAGGCCATTCACACACCTTTCATACGTGACACACAAGACCATTCACACTGCCAGCCGCGGGCCCAGCACATTACAACATTCACATCAACAGACAGCGCCATTCAAGGGCCCATCACTTTCCTACGCCCACATGACTGACACAGCAATCACACCGGCTGGTGGTTGACATAGTGTCTGCAGTGGCGTTTGACTAGCAGAGTGTGTAATGACCAGCAGCAAGTCACTACTCACACACTGCCAGCCAAACACCATCCCACCCACACTGCCAGCCAAGCGCCAGCCCACGCACACCGTCAGCCAAGCGCCAGCCCACATACACCGCCAGCCAAGCGCCAGCCCACGCACACCGCCAGCCAAGCGCCAGTCCATGCACACTGCCAGTCAAGCGCCAGCCCTAGCACACCGCCAGCGAAGCACCAGTCCACGCACACCGCCAGCCAAGCGCCAGCCCACGCACACCGCCAGCCATGCGCCAGCCCACGCACGCACACCGCCAGCCAAGCGCCAGTCCATGCACACTGCCAGCCAAGCGCCAGTCCACGCACACCGCCAGCCAATCGCCAGTCTAAGCACACCACTAGCCAAGCTCTACATCTCTTACAGGGATTGTTTTTTTGGGGTGTGGGAGGAATTAAATCGGGAAAGTGGCGATCTTTCAATCTAGCCACACCCTCCACCACTCCAACTCTAGGAACACTTGCCTGTTCCACTACAACAAGGCTGCCTATCACAGACTCTTGAAACTGAACAAAAGTCATCTTTGACGCTGGAGAACACTCCTTGAACACAACAAAAGCATTAAAAGTTGCTAAATTGAAAAGATGGATGGCCAACTTCTTATACCAAATGTAAGCCTTACGAATAGCAGTGTAAGGTTCCAACCTCTGATCTACTCTATCAACACCACCCATGTGCTTATTGTAGTCTACAATGCACACAGGTTTGCGCACTTCAGCAACCTGACCCCAAACAGCCACAGGTGAAGTACTTTCATCATGGATGGTAGTCAGCATGTACACATCCCTCCTGTCCACAAATTTCACAGCTAGCAGTTCATCACTACGCAAGGCACTGCACTGTCCCCTCTGAAGCTTTTTGCAAACAAGCTCTTTTGGATAACCTTTAGGGGTGGGCGGAATTTGCGTAGTCGCGCTATGCAAAGCTCCGCGAAACGGTAAAAAATCTCCGCGAGCACGTAAACGTTCTGCGAACACGTGGAATTGCTTGTTCCGCCCGTTCGCGATGCTTTTTTCTTGTTCGCGAACGCTGTTTGCATGCTCGGGGAGAAATATCTTGCAAACACGCATTTTGAAAGCGCGAACAAGCAAAAAATTCCGCGATGCCGCGGATCGCTGAATTTGTGGTAATTCCGCGTTCTCCGCGGAATGCGAAATTACCCAAATTCCGCAAATTCCGCGAGCGGAACGGAATTTACCGCCCAGGGCTAATAACATTTACGGTTAGAGAGGATTGTGCCACAAGCAACAGTGTCCACTTTGAACAATTCCTTAAACAATTGCACAGTATTGTAGAAGTTATCTAGGTACAAATGGTGACCTTTGTTAAAAAGTCCTCTAGCAAGTTCCCACACAATTTTCTCTGAAACTCCTAAAGTGGATGGACAACCAGGGAGGACAATAGTGGAATCCCTACCAATGTACACACGGAAATTATAGACATATCCTGTCCTACTCTCAGACAACATATACATCTTTATTCCATATTGTGGCCTCTTGCTAGGAATGTACTGTCTTAAAACCAAACGACCCTTGAACAGGACCAAAGACTCATCAATAGCTATTTCTTTCACTGGAGTATAGATCTCTGAAAATCGATCTACAAAGTGATCAAGAACAGGTCGAATTTTAAAAAGACGGTCACAGTCAGGGTCATCTCGTGGCAACGCCGCAGCATTATCAACAAAATGCAGCATCTGAAGCACAAGTAAATACCGATCACGACTCATAATTGCAGGAAATATGGCCGTTGCCATCAATGGACTAGTAGACCAATATGAAGCAACGGACGGCTTCCTTATCAAACCCATCAAAAAGGTCAAACCCAAAAACTTCTTTATCTCATCCAGATTTGTGGGAGTCCACCGGGTAGCTCTATAGTGGGGCCTAAGTCTGTCACTGTTGTCCCTCAAATACTGTTCAGCATACAAATTAGTCTGCTCAACAATCTCAGCCAAAAATACATCATACATAAACAACTGAAAAAACTGTATAGGGAAAAAAAATTCACAATTCACTCTACACCCTGCATCACAACTAAAGGCAGGCAACACCGGCTGCACCATGTTTGGATCAATCCAGAGTCCAGCACTACCAATGGCTGCAATCCAGATGCCTCTTGCACCATCGGCACATCAGTGTCCTCCTCTAAAACAGGCACTTCATCCGCACTGAGAGTAGCTTCATCATCAGATGATTCCTCGTGGACAGAAAACTCACTGCCTGAATCTTGCACTTACTCCTCTCCCTCAGATGCACTGTCAGTCTCATAATCATGGTCAGAGGAAGATTCAAAAAGCATACCAACTACCTGCTGAGCAGTAATTCTGCGGCTTGCCATGATCCTTACTAACAAAGGTAACTTGTCGAACAAGTCAACAACAACAAACACTTTGTAGAATAACTAATAAACAAAATGTGGCTTTATCACAAAGACCTATATACTCCAAAACTATACCACACACTTGTCAGAAGCAGATAGACTCACCACCTACTCTGCACAGACACAGCAAGGACAATCAATATCCCACTAAAAAAGAAAATGAAAAGAAAATTACACATAAGACAACGCAAAAGACATCGCAAAGAATTTCACGCTCCAAACACAAACTAAATATGCTGCTGTTTTGACACCACTTATGAAAAAATTCACTTGTGCATGACAATAATACTCATTTGGAGTAAACACAATAAAAAAAAATTTTTCTTACCAAATAAATGCAAGTACGCAAAACTGCAGAAACCGCAAACAAGAACAAAAAGCACTAGAATAAAAGGAGAAATAAAACATTACAATCACATATGCAAATAATGAACCATTCCACGCCCAATCTACCAGCCAAGCTGGTGGGTAGGTGGGCCTAAAAGCAAAAGGCCGACCCCAAGGGGGTCAGAAACAGCTGAAATATTCAACCCCATAAAGGGGAGCGACGCTTGTCCATGGGACCGCTCCCCACAAACATTTATATAAAAAAACAAATCCCTGGTGGCCTAGTGGGCCATCTGAAATAATTTTGGGCCAATCCCCCCCACCTCAGTGGGGCAGAAACTGCCAAACAATATGTCCCCCAAATGGGAGCGACCCTTGCCCAAGGGGCCGCTCCCCGCATGCATTACAAATCTATAAAAAAACAAACTAAAACAAAAAAAAATCCCTGGTGGCCCAGTGGGCCATCTAAAAAATGAGTTGGGCCGATTTGCCCCCCCAGGGGGGCAGAAACAGCCAAACAATATGTCCCCCAAAGGGGAGCGACCCTTGCCCAAGGGGCCACTCCCCGCATGCATTACAAATCAATAAAAAAACAAACTAAAACAAAAAAATCCCTGGTGGCCCAGTGGGCAATCTAAAAAATTATTTGGGCTAATCTGCCCCCCCCACAGGGCAGAAACGGCCAAACAATATGTCCCCCAAGGGGAGCGACCCTTGCCCAAGGGGCCGCTCCCCGAATACTTTGTACATAAAAAATAAAAATAAAATAAAAAAATCCCTGGTGTCTAGTGGGAATTCCTGCCGCACGATCAAGTGATCGTGTAGCAGGAATGCTCAAAGAGACTTTGGAGGAAAGGAAAACCCTTTCCTTTCCTCCAATGCCTCTTTGTTTCAAAAATTCCCCGCTCCCCGAGGAGAAACTCACCTTCTCCTCCTGGACGCGCTGTAAGCAAATGGCTTCCACCGCGTCCAGTTTCATCTAATGATGTTGGCGCGCGATGAAGGGCTTCTGCTGTCTTCCCCGGTGGGGGCAGCAGGATCGGCGGTCCACGGGGGGAGCGCCAGTGCTTTCCCTGTGGGTGGGTGCTAGGACGGCCGGGAGCCGTCCTGAGCACACGCCCACCGTGTCTCAGGACGGCTCCCGGCCATCCTGAGCACGGGAAGGGTTAAGGCCGTCTTAATCACTTGATGAATACAAAATCGCCATAGGTACCTTACATGTGCTCTTGATGTCACTAAATCTGCCTACTACAAGAACATCATTTGCTCCCTTTAGCTCTTTCCTCAGCACCTATTTTGCACCGTCAACTCTCGAATGACATCACCTCGTATTACCTTTAGCCTCTCTGACAGTCATTTTTCCTCATTTTATTTTCATCCTGCCTACCCAATCGATCAGGGCTTTCCTACGTACTGGCACGTTACTATATAAGATTTATATTTTCGAGATGCTCAGCGCACTCCAATAAATGCATGAATAAATAAATGGATAAATAAACAAAAATCTAATCTGTAGAAAAGTAGTACAAATACTAATTCATTAACAAGCAATATAGACGGTACTCATAGTGAATGGAAGTCACACTTTTTTTAAAATAATTGATGCACCGTTAGTAAAGGCTAAACCCCACAGGAGCATGCATTCTCCATCCATAATTAATGAAGGAAACCTGTATTAATCTGAGGTAGAAAAACACTTGTCAAAACCCATGGTCGCTGTCGATTAAATGTGTTGCGCTGAGGATTTCAACTTTTATGGTGCAAAGGCCTGATTCTAAAATTAGTGTTCTCGAAATGAGAATAATAGTTAACAATTCTGAAGTGTTAAAACAATTATACTGCTATTACTATTATAATTCTATATGTTATTGCCCTTTAGAATGCTTGGACAACGATATCTTTGCTATTATGTAGAGATCGAATCCATATGCGCTTTCAGTTTAACAATTCTAGGTAGTCTATTTGTTGAAAACCAGCATATAAATTATGATTTTCTATGCCTCTTTAACGTTTTTTCCAGGTGAAATTTAAGTGCCGTAGAAAATCAACTGAAGTGGATTGGGCTGCTCCATCTGCTCTTGTGCTCTTAAAATCCCTGTGTGTAACTCAGAGGTTTTTCTGGAATGTTTTATAGACACACACTGGCAGATTACCCATACCTGGAGAGTTGTTACAGCGCGCGCAGTGAATTGCTAATAAAACCTTCTGATTCCTAATTAAGATTTTAAGAATGTGTTAATTTGCAGTGGCAACCTTGTTTTGCTAACCTGTGGAATAATTGCATTCTGCTGGAGTGCAACGTGTGTGTTGCAATGGCTGTATGCAGCTTTATAATCCCTGTTGGCATTCTGTCAGGTCCCGGTTAAAAAAATATAAGGTCAGACCACATATCTGTGCATGGATGGATTTACAAAGCTTCTGCTTGCAAATTTACACTTCTGTTAAGTTCAGAAAGACTTTATTTCGATCACTTTAAATCAAAAAAGTACTACACAAGACACCAAACATACAATCATATATAAATAGCACAACACATATTCCTAAACAGATAAAAATGGATACATGAAACTGAAAAATCTTAAGTATTCGTTTGTTAATCCATTTGAATAGCAGCATATGAAAAAGACTCCTCTATAAAACCTTAAAATTGCATCTTTTGGACACATTTTAAATAAGAATATATAAAAGATATAATTCTTCTCCAAGAGCTAAAACGCAGTATTAACAGGGGGACATCAAGATAGCAGCATAAAGGAAATGGTACCCAAGAAGGATAACATTTAAGAACTATTATATATCCACATTGCCATCAGAAATGTAGCCAGGCAGAATCCCACACTCTGGCTTGAATCAGACTGCACTATTCTGAACGCCTCCTGGCTCCCAGCTTTCTACAAAGGTGGGCAATCCATTTAACTCGAGACTGTTTATAAAAAGGACAAAAGAACAGCACATGGTTGAGCGACTCTGTCCCCCCTTGACAGCACGTACAGGACTCATCAACAGTAACCATTTCTTTGTGCCACTTCCTTCTAAAAGTGTTCACAGGCAGGGATCCATACCTAAACTGTAGATAAAGTTTCCATGCCAGTGGAGGAACAATTTCATCAATGGCATTCTCATACAATGGCATAGACTTAAAATCAATAGAAGCAGTAGACAATGAACCCTTTCATTTCAAAATATTGTCCACTGCAACACTTTCACAAAAATAAGTTTTACTGCTAGACTTTGTGATTGGGCACAAGGTCTCCGGAGAGACCCAGTATGTGTCAAGGCTTAACCACCGCAGAAGAGCCTTTACAGTGCAGAGCCATAAGATTTTCCCTACACATTTTGGAGTCATGAGGTCTCTAAGGCCCACCCTGTAAGATTCTAGAGCTGTTGTAGACCAAAGCCGATGCCAAAACATGAGGAGTCTGCACTCAATCTTATGAGTTATTTTTATTTTTTTCTGCGCCAAATCTAGATAGAGGGGAGTTAATGGGGTACTCACTGGAAGGTTTGATAAGGATCTCAGAAATGTATGCTCCACTACAGACAAGCTATGGGTTTTTGTACTACCCCATAGCTCCACACCATATAAGACTGACCCTAGAGCCTTAACATTGTAAATCTCTAGTGCAGGGGCTACCCTTCTAGATATAGTTTTTCTATGAATGTTTGCTTTATTTGCAGTGTGTACTACCAAGGACAATTGTGCCCTTTCCACTTCCGGAGACCAGCATAGATTTCTTGTGAATTTTATACCTAGATAGTCAAATTCGGCCACCGCTTCTGAGGGGGTGTCACCCACCAGCATCCATCTCTTGCAGTGGGTAGTCATATGTGAGGAAAAAATCACACATTTGGTCTTGGAGCTATTGAGCTCCAAGCCCCGCTAAAGGCAAAACAACTGAAAGTCATCTAAAAGCTGCTGGAGTCCCTGCGGCGATTTAGAGATTAGCAAAGCATCACCTGCATAAAAGAGTGTGGGGCCCCTCTACCCTCCTGTTTTAGGTGCATCGCATCCATCTTTATTCCGAAACTCAATTACACCGTTAACATATAGAGTAAACAGCATTGGTGCCAAAAGGCTATCCTGTCTTACCCCTCGATCTATATGGATGAGTTCCGTCAATGCCCCATCCTCCCCCATCTGACTTGGGCTGAATTATCTGTATGTAACCTCACCAAAATGTCTAGGAGAGGAGTGGGAACACCCATTTCCTCGAGTACTCTCCATAACTTGTCTCGGGGGACCATATCAAAGGCTGATTGAAGATCGACAAAGGCAACATATAGTTTACCCTTGTCGATGATCACCTCCTTCCAATGAATACAAACAAACCAAAAGATCTGATTTACAGTACTCACAATGGATCTAAAACCTGCATGCCAATCTGATAAAACACTCTCTTCACTAATCTAATCTTGGAGATGCTCCAACACCTGCTTACGAAAATGTTTCTGGAGAGAATAAATCAGGCTGAATGGCCTATAATTAGCAAGTAATGCCCGATCCCCCATCTTGAATATAGTAACAATTTTTGCTAGTTTCCAAGAATGGGTAATGTTCACACCAGCTAAAATAATGTCGGAGAGCAGGCTTATATATGGCCCCCAAATTTCTGGGTTTTCTCTATACAGATCATTTAGTACTCCATCTGGGCCGGGGGCATGACCTGGGGTACAGGAATTGATTGCATTTATTGTTTCTTTTAGCAAGAATTTCAAACTACTAGAGATGGGTAGGACTCTGCTGCCTAGTGACATTCCATTAACCTTGGTATTCTTAAACTTGTGGGTATAAAACTGATTAAAATGCACTACCCACTCATTAAATTGGATACAAAAATCCAGTATTGGTTTGAGACCATTTATGGTCACCTCAGCGGTTCTCCAAAATCTCTTCGTATTCTTGTTGAACAGAGCGTCATGCAGATTTATCCATAGTGAACTCTCCCACTCCCTTTTTGCATTTGTCAATACTTTTCGATAGAGAGTCCTAGATTTAACTACCTCTATTTGAGGTCTAGATTTAATAGCCACAAGGAGCTCACTTTTGGCCACTCTACAATCGCCATTGTACCATGTATCGGGCTTTGGGGAGAACTTCCCTTTCCTTCTATCTTTGCCTAACACTTACCTTATCTTGTTAAATAGCTTGTCATGACTACATGTCAGTTCCTCATTTCTAGACTGAAGATGAAGTTTGGACAGATGCTCATAGTCTGCGCTGACACTTCACTTTACAATATCCAGACCTGCAGGGTTTCTTGCTACCCAGTCCCACCTAATAGATTTTAATATCTTTGTTATTGGGCGAGAGTTCTCCTATCATTCTGTTTCCCTTGCTTGCTGGAACTGATTTAACACATATTGTTAAGCTAAGGGTATTATGGTCACTATCTGCGCGATCTATCATTTCCAAATCCAAGATGGCAGTCCAAAGCTTAACATCAATCAAGAAATAGCCGATTCTACTACGGTGGTCTGGCCTATTGAATGTCGACTTGCCCTGCAGATCCGACGGACATCTACCATTAGTGGCACTAAGGTCAAGGTTTAGTGTTAGTGGCATCAACTGACCAGTTTTAGGTGTCCATCTCACTGTTGGAAGGTCTATCTGCTGTATGACAGCCTGGTTATCCAGTTCGCAGATCAGATCAAGGGGTGTAGCAACCATCGGCTCAATGGTAGAGTTAAGATCTCCTGCCAACAGTGTTAGATCCTTCCCCACAATTTTTAGAAGCACTTGCTCTAATTGGTTAATAATATTTGTCTCCTCATTTCAGGCCACCACTCTTTTGAAAACGCTATACATTTTTAGCGTTAAGCCAGAGGGAAACAACAATCTAAGTGCTAAGATATCTGGGGAGTCGCTGGGTACTGCATTAATTCTGCATTGGAGTACTGTTTTAACCCAGATGCCCAACCCCTTTAAAGGTCTACCCTTTGCAGACTTGGACGCAAAAGGTTGTGTACCCACTTCTATGAAAGGGTGATAAACACCATGTTTCCTGAAATAAACAAATATCGAAGATATCAATAAATTGACGCCTCAGCCTCAGACAGTAGTTTAGATATTCCCGCAACATTCCATGAAGTAATTTTTATCAGTGCTTCCGGCAATAAACTATTTTTGTCAGAGATTTGAGGGATAAAATCATTATTGGTATTCCTCTCATTACTGACATCGGGGGGGATTGACCATCTGCAATGGTACCTGCCCTAAGGGGTAGTTGCTATAGGTCCCTTAATGATTCCCCCTATCTCGGGAATGTTGGGGGCGGGTGTGTCAACATGCCCTTTTTGCAAGCTCTTACACCCTTAGTACTACGGTGAGGGGCCTTGATCTCCAGTCAGGGACAAGTCCTATTGTTCCACTGTTCCCTTTTCCAACACCTCTGTCTACTTCATCACACTGTGAGCCCAAGGGCTAAGCCAGGTCTCAAAATTAAGCTGTATATCAGTACTTGCATTAGCGATTGTTTGGGCATCAACAGCCATTAGACCCTCAACTAGATCTCTGCTTACAAAAAAGACCTGCACCTTATCTTACAAACCATCATGAGTTGCAATCATCTCTGCTTTAATATTGTCACTCCTAAAAATTGAATAACAGTGTCTAATCTCAAGAAACCAGTATATAACTTTATTTACTAGGGAATCGTTATCTTCTCTATAACCAGGACACAGCTTGGGGACATGGACAAGGTATACCACTACCGTAGTTTCCCCTCTCGTCCTAGAAGTGTAAATATAATTTTGGGTCATCCCTCTGGGACAGGACCACCAAGATCTATCAGGGGGCTTTACACATAGGCCCTGTGTCCCTCACCCCTGCCCTGAGTTTACAACCACTTCCTTCTTATATTGTCTCCCTCTGCATGAGGTATGTATTGAACATGCCCTTTCCACATTTGGACCTAAACAATGAAAAACCATAGGTAAATTAGAGAGAGGCTGGGCAAGAGTGTTTGCTTATGGATAACATGGAGCAGCTGGGATAGATACATTACTGGTGCCCCCATACCTGGAAGAGAGCCCCACCTTTCCCCCACCCTCCCCACCATGGCAGCAACACCTAACCTTTGCTGTTGCCCTTCTCCAAGATTCTCCACAGCCCTGAGAAGTATCTTAACCTGACCTCTCAGCTCTTCAATAACCCCCATCAAGCTCTGCAGCATTAAAATAATTCCTGGGTTCATAGGGTTCAGCCTCTCATCTTGCTGCCTTTCAATTGCAGAAACATCTGTAGATAAAATTGAGTATCGATTACTCCACTCAACTCCAGGAACACCCTGTATCACTGGTGGTTTTTCAGGGTTAACAGCGAGGGGCAGTTTTAGGGTTTCACTGCGCATGGGCAGATGTGGGTTTGTGTGGGATTTTTCAAACATTTTGTGGACCCGCTTTGCAGGCTCACTGGTAGCAACCATTGGGCTGGGCTTGGTTGGCATAGGGCTAGAATTGATAATATCGGCACATTCTAATAATAAAGTATATATTCTATCTATTACACCATTTTCCCCAGCCGGGATTTGAGGTTTCTTCCCTTTCGGGGCCCTGGGAGCACCATCCACAGCCTTGAGTTTACCCATCTCACCAATAGGCTTTGAACACTAGAGAAGACTAATTGCCGTTAAACGTACAATGAATAACTTTTGTGCAAAACCCAAACAGATGCCAGCCCAGCCCATAGTAAAAAGTACCTGGTTAAGCTGAGTTAAAGAGCAGAAGTCCGTTACATGTCAACAACAGAGAAGCAAAACCAAGGAGGGGTGAACCTGCCCTGCCTCTTCCTGGTGCTGACAGAAAAACAGGCCCACTCTTGGCCCGGACTTCACCTGTGCGCATCCTGCACCACGGGTTTGAGGCAGTGCTATAAGCGTGTTCACCACGCCTCCCCCTGAACAGCTGCGGCTGGTTTGTGGTCCGATGCACCCTGGGACAGGAAGTCCCACGAGAGTGTGATGAAAGCTAAAAGATGCGGCCCCCGCAGAATGGTGTCCCGTGCTGTGTGGTCTAAGGCATTGCTATAAAGGCATTCACCACGCCTCCCCCTGAACAGATGCTACTGCTTTGTGGTCCGGTGCACCCTGACACAGGGAGTACAACCAGGGTGTGATGAAAGCAAAAATATGTGGCCCCCAGCAGAATGGCATGAAATCTAAGTGCCGTAGAAAATCAACTGAAGTGGATTGGACTGCTCCATCTGCTCTTGTGCTCTTAAAACCCTTGCATGCAACTCAGAGGTTTTTCTGGAATGTTTTATAGACACACTGGCAGATTACCCATACCTGGAGAGTTGTTATAGCGCACATACTGAATTGCTAATAAAACCTTCTGATTCCTAATTAAGATTTAAAGAATATGTTAATTTGCAACCTTGTTTTGCTAACCTGTGGAATAATTTCATTCTATTGGAGTGCAACTTCTGTTTGACATCTGTCAGGTCCCGGTTAAAAAAAATAAGGTCGGGCCGCAAGTCTGTGCATGAATATGCCAAGGCCCTCCCACAGACGTCAAACTCTGATTGTATTGGAATTACAAAGCTTCTGATTGCAAATTTACATATGTAATAACAAAAAATGTCCATCTGCTTTTAATTGCAAGCACATAAGGATTCAAATATGTCACATATAATATCATAGTGTAGAAATATTCAATAAAGCACGCCTGAAGGCAAGCAAATGATTATAGGTCAGCAAAGTACCGAAACTAAATGATCATTAAATTCACATCAACAGCTCAAGCAGTAAACTAGCAAAGTTTTAACTGTTTTTCGGGGCTCTGCACACTCCTGTGCCAGACACTTTCTCCAGAGATTCCACAGAGCGTATCCAAACATTGGAGGGGCACTTACGTTATCACATATTTCTAAGTCACAAGGGCATGGTGGAAACTCATTTTGTGATGTACTGGTATGTCAATAAGACAATCAAGAGGTTAAAAAAGGGGCGACAAAGGGGAGTAGCTTGAGAGCGGGAGCAGTTTTGCCAGTCATGATCTCATGTGTGCTGAGAGTGCACTGCTTACCGCTCCCAGACCTTTATGTGCCATAACGTGCTGCCACAAGTCCAAAAATGCAACATTCCACAGCTGGCAATATGAAGGCTTGGTTGCCTAATGTATTGTTTATTACTGTGCATATTACATTTCTCATGACATCTTCTATGATGGCGGTCGCCACTGGGTAGTTATAGTTAGGATCGTGTTTCCTTAGGAAATGCATTTTTATGTTGCGGATAACTTTGGAACCGTTTGATGAATCTCCACCAACCTTTCACAGAAAATGCTACTTTTGACTAGTTTGTGCCTGGAAAGTTTTGGGGTGATCTGTAATGCGTGGGCCAAGAAAAAGGGGGGTCCCAAAACACGTTTTTCCCATTCAACTGTCGATGGGGAGAGGAGTTGGCCTAACGGCTAGGGCGTTCGACCTCGAATCTGGGGAACTGGGTTCGAGTCTCGGCAATGACGCTGAACATCCTGTGATTCTGGGCAAATCACTTAATCTCCCCGTGCCTAACAAAAATGAATGTGTCCTCATGTAATGCAACTGGTGCTATGTAAAGCGCTCTGATACCCGATACCTTCGGGTCAAGTTCGCGCTATATAAAACTCTGTAAAAAAAAAAAAAAAAAAAAAAAGATAGGAACATTAGGCATCACCTCAACCCAAACCGCAAAACAGATTTACACCAAAGTTGGCAGAAAGCTAGATCTTGGTCCAGAAAGAGTGCTTTTTGTATTTTGGTGTAAATTCATTCAGTCATTTTGGAGAAATTAAGGTACAATGTTTTTGTATATTTACCTCCATCGAGGATCCGCGGAGCTGACATATCTCAAAGTGAGATCTGATTGGCTGCCCCCACCTCAACCAGGAAGTGGTGGCAGCCATCGTAGGACTCAAGACTCAGCCCTGAGTCCTAACAGAAATGTAAAAAAATACATAAGGGGTAAAGTGCAGATACCCTGTCCCCTGGTGGTGGGTTCCAGAGAGACCCCGCCATAGAGCAAAAATGCTTAAAAAAAAAAAACAATATCCTCAAAAATCCACAATTTTTTTTAAAAAAAGAAGCACATCTCCTGCGCTTCTTTTCTAGGCAAGAGCCTGGGGAATTACAGTTTTTAATTTTGTTAGGAGGGGAATGTGTGTGGCCCATCCCCCGGGGCCTGACTTATTTTTCTTTGGGAGGGGGATTGCACCCTCACTATGCACTGCTAATTACCCCACATATTACATCACTCATGACTTCTACTATGGCATCATTGATAATTTTACTGCAACATTTGCAGTAAAATTATTGATGAGAAAAATGTGCATGGCGGGGCGCGAGTTATAGTTACATTAGGGCATGAGTTATAGTTACTTGAGATAACTATAGCTATTGTTGTGCGGTTTCTACTATTTAGATAGGACTGTGCGTTTGGGCAACATAACCGTCAAAACTTTGTGGGACTGAGTCCGCGCATACAATTAGAATATCTTGACCTAATTCCTGGCTAGCTCACTGTGCGCCATCTGGACTTCTAAACCGGATGGTGTCTGCAACCTTAGAACATGACAACCCTGATTCCTCAAGGAAATCGTGGAAACAGATCTACCCTTTCATTGTTAACTGAGGCCTACCCAAAGGGAGACACAAGAAGTACATAAATTTGGCATTTTAAAAATGTATTGAAGCTTCTTCTCCCCAAACTACACCAATTATTTTCACACTTTATTTCTGCTCAAAAATCGGAAGGATCCTTTCAAGAAGCGTTGATTTGCTTGCTCCCAAAAGAAAACAAAGATCACACTTTCTGCAAGAACTACAGACCTATTTCTTTAATTAATTTGGATTACAAAATCTTTGCAAAAATTCTTGCACTTCGTTTAGATTCCTTTCTACCTCAACTAATTGGCAAAGAACAATGTGGTTTCATTAAAGGTCGTCATTTATCTGATAATACTAGATTATTTTTTAACGTCCTAAGTAAATCTACATCTTATAAAAAATCATTAGCAGCAATCTCATTAGATGCTGAAAAAGATTTTGATAGGGTTAGTTGTTCATTTATTTTTTCTACACTTTCTTGGTTTGGTTTCGGCCCTAAATTCATTAATTATGTATCTTTACTTTATTCCTCTCCCAGGTCCTTTATTTTAGCTAATGGCCTTGTTTCCCCTTCCTTCCCCCTCCTTCGAGGAGTTCGACAAGGTTGCCCTTTATCTCCACTTTTATTTGTTCTATCCCTAGAACCTTTTTTAACAAAAATTAGATCGAATGTAAAAATTACTGGTTTTTCATATAGAGCCAATCAATTAAAAATCTCTGCATATGCAGATGATATTTTATTATTCATATCTAACCCGCAATCCTCTTTACCAGCTTTCTTCTCAGAAGTTACTGATTTTGCCCAGGTTTCAGGCTACAAACTCAATGCTGACAAATGTGAGATCCTCCCTTTGAATAAACTATGTTTTCACGTTGATTTTTTATCTTCTTCTTTTCATTGGAATCCAGTGAAAAAAAAATATCTTGGAATTTGGTTTACCCCCACTTTTAAAGATACTGTTGCTATAAACCTGAAAGAATTACAAATCACTTTGCGTTCTTCCACTTCTCGTTGGCACCCCTTATTTTTATCCTGGTGGGGTAGACTAGATTCTATAAAAATTATGCTTGTTCCGGTAATTTTGTTCTACCTATCAAATATACCCATTAATATTCCTAAATCTTTTTACAAAACTATATATAGAATCCTTTCAAAATTTCTATGGCATAATAAGCCTCCTAGAATATCTCTTAGTAAACTTAAAAAGCCTAAACACATGGGTGGGGTTAACTTTACGGATTTTTACTCTTATCACTCCTCATTTTTTCTTAGAAATTCCTCTTTCTTACTGTCTGAGTGTGATATAGATTCTCAGCTTTTTCCATTGTGGGTAGACATTGAGAGAACATTTTTTCATCCTTTCTCTTTCGAAGAATTAATTTCCCTTTCTCGTCGTACCTTTGTCATTTTCTTTACCCATTCTTAAAAATACTCGGAAACTGTTCCAGCCACTTTTTTCATCTACTTTAGATGAATGTGCACAATTTCTGAACTCCTCCATCTGGTACAATAAACATATTAAACTCAATATTAAATATATTTTTGGGAAAGACTGGCTATCATGTGTTCTCAAATGGACTTATCAACTGTTTCAGGATGGTGTTTGTGTACCTTTTTCGGTATTGCAATCTCGCTTTTCTCTTCCCTCTTCATTTCATTCAAGATATTTATCTTTAACAGCAGCTGCCCAATCCTCTTATAATTCTCTCTCCACTTCTTCCACTTCTTCTCCTTTATCTCCTATTACTACATCATTTCTAAGTAATTCCCCTTCGGCTTCCCAAATACATCAAAAATAATGGATATCCCAATTTCTCGTAATAAATCTGAGGTTGAAAGTAGCTGGGAATCTGATTTGGTACATCTTTCCCTATTCCACTGTGGAATAAAATCTGGACTAAGGTGAGGAGGTCTTCTAGAGCAGCTAATACTACTCAAACTTTATTTTTTATTTACAATAGATTACTCATCACCCTAGCTAAATTATATAAGATTGACCGTACCATACCTTCTTCTTGTTGGTCATGTTCTGCTGTATCAGCGGATCTTAAGCATATGCTTTTTGAGTGTCCAAAAATTCATACTTTTTGGGTTCAAGTATGGCGTCAGATTAACATTATCTATCACTCCCAAATCCCTTTTTCTTTTTCACACATTTTTCTAGGTAGTGTCTCTGAAGTTTGGTCTACATCTTTTCACATTATTGATCTCCTTATAGCGGTTGCGTTTCAGCAAATTACTAGATCATGGAAAGACACTTCAACAGTATCTTTTCAAGCATGGTGGTATGGTGTATGTTATAACCATAGACTTGACAGAGCTTATGTGCACCCATTCTCGCTTGCTATTAAAATAGAATCTTTGTGGATGCCTGTTACTGAATTCTTAAATAAGTCCGCTAAAAAAATACCTGTATCTAATCCTCGCACTGAAGAGGTTCCCAAACCCCCTTGAGTATATACTTATTGTTGTTTTACCCACAAACGATCTTATGGTTTTACATTGTTCTATGTTTGTAGGAATTTTTCCATGCATAAATGTTTCTTTTTTCTATCTTTTTCTCCCTCTATTTTTCTCTCTCTTTCCTCTCTCTTTTTCCTTCCCAATTGTTATACTGATGAATTATACATATATGTAATTTTTTGTTTACTGTATTTCATCTTATGTTTATATCAAATAAACTTCTCTTTTAAACTAAAAATGTATTGAAGCAATTGGACTCTTGTGTAAAATACATGTGCTGCAAAGAATAATAGAATGAAGCAAAACAATTTTACCAGCGTTACAAGAATGGTGAACAGAATGAACAATTCAACCATTGTGCATTTGCATTGGATTATATGAATACATATAATTGTACTCCTACCTAGCGCTGGCATACGGTGTGCAGATCTGCCAGAATACCTCAGTGTGGTCTAAAAAACCATTTACCTCTGGGTGTATGTTATATGGTAGTCTGTCTTGGTGTAGAGCTTCCTGCAGTCCTTCTCAGGATGGTGACAGGATTCAGCTGGGCTAGAATTCCAGCAAGGGGCGAACTCAACAGCCCATCGAAATACTCCTCTGCCTGAACAAAGGCTTGGTGTAGTTTATATAATGAACCAGACCCATTTGCTTTGAGCCTGAGCTCTGGTCCGGTTGTCATTGTGTATTCTACCCAACCGAAGCTGTCACTCGAACAGACAACAACAAACAACAACATTTTGCACAGTGTACCCAGTCCTTGTTCAAAATGTTCTAAGGCCTGATAATGTGCCTACAAAGGAGCATAAATATAAGCAAACCCTTTTCTGAGAACATTATCCCATATGGGCATGCAAGAAAATGTATGTTAAAAGTAATTGTTTAAAAATATGTCAAGCTTAAATGTGAACATGTAAAATGGAGGTGTTTGTGCCAGGGACCTGTGTAACCTTACAACGCTATAATTGGTGAAGTTCTGTGGTTTTTAGAGCTTAAAACATTATGTTGTTACTGAACATTTCACCTAACTATAACGTTACTTTAAACTTTGGGGCCTATTAGCAATAACCGGTGATAATTATCGCTAAGCGCAGTTAGCGCTAGGATAATTATTGCCGGCTATCGCAGGTTTCTATCGCGGAGATAGCGTGCTATCAGCAACGCTTATCTCCAAAGCGATAGAAACCCTGGAGAACAGTGTGAATATCGCTTGAAAACAAGCGATATTCACACTGTGACCAGTGTTAGCTTGGCGATAGGGCGAGGGGGATTTAGCCATGTAATCCACCTCCCATTGGATTACATGGCTAAGTCAGGTTTAGACCAGGCGTTAATAAACCAGCCCTAAACGTGTTTAGCGCTGGTTCGTTAATCACCTCCCCTGCCTCGCTAATAGGCGATAGCGACCTTAGCGACTGTTTCCAGTCGCTTTTAGGTTGGGAACGCCTACTTTGCATGCCATTAGCGATAAATATCGCTAGCATGCAAAGCGGCACCCAACCCAGTCGCTATCGCCTAGAAGCTGTCGCTAACAGCAGTTAGCGACAGCTTGCTAATAGGGCGTTTGAATTATCGCCGCTTTAGCGGGAAAAAGTCCCGCTAAAGCGGCGATAGAGCCCTTGATAATATGCCCCTTTGTTTTTTCAGTCAAGATAGATAGATAGATAGATAGACAGATAGACAGATAGATAGATAGATAGATAGATAGATAGATAGATAGATGAAGGGCATGAGCAGCGGGCAGTTCGTTGCTGTGGGGGTTGGGCACTTAGAGGAGGACAGGCGCAGGGCAGAGGCCAGACTCTGTGGCCAGCCATGGAACTGTGATACCATCACCTGGCACTGTGGTACCAAGCAAAGCTCCAGATGAAGTGCTGCGGTACCGGTCCTGGTATTGTGATATCAGAAAAAACATTTCAAATAATGAGAAGGGTCTGGTCTTAGACCAGGCCCTGCAAACTAACAGCCATTGTGCAGAGGGTACTGGCTTCCTGCTGTAGAATGGGCACTGGGCCAAATCAATACAGTGCATGGTTAAAGGCCAAGCACCTTGGTGGGTTGGGTGCCTGTGGGTAGTTAGGCCCAGGGTCTGTTGCAGCACTTGGGTGCAGCTTTTCTGAGGGGATTGGGGGTATATTCAGCTTCAAATATGATGAGAAAAACACAGAAATTCACTGAACAATTCCAAATGCTAAAGTGACATTATAGTTAGGTATAGTATTGTTGCTATTGTTATTGTTGTTTTAGTTTATAACACCCACAAATCCCCCCGAGAGGGGTATATTGGCAGAGCCACCGGTCTTAGGCAGAGAGGCAAATGAGTAAGAACAGAGTTGCCTTAAGTGGTTTCCTGAAAAGAAAGTAATTTGAACAAGTTCGAATATGATGCAGCAGTTTGTTTCAATAAAGAGGGGCTAGGTAAGAAAAGGACCTACCTCCAGATCAGGACTTTTTGCCATGAGGAACAGTTAGTGGAGCTTTATCCCACGATCTAAGGAGTCTGGAGGGCAATAGTGAGTAATTTTTGAAGCCGGATAGCTAAGACCTTTACCTATCAGGGCTTTATCTGAAAGGTAGCACATTTTAAAAATGATTCTATTCAAGACCAGTAGCCACCAATGTAAGGAGGGCAAGATGGAAGCAGATGCAGCCCCTGATGGAAGGTTTCAAATAAGGCAAGCAGCGGTATTCTGCACGACTTGCAGTTTTGATAACAGTGTATCATTCGCAAAGACCAATAATGCATTAGAGGAGTCTAGAAGACTAATCACAAGAGCCTGAACCACAATTTTCCTTGCTATAGGTGGAAGAAATAGAAAAGCTCTTTCCTTCTTTATTTCTTAACTTACGATAGGAAAAAAACCTGAAATTCACTGAAAAGAAAATTAAGAGTTAAAGTGACATTATAATTAGATATTGAAATGAGATTAGAATTAATGTTCACAAACGGAAAAAACACGTATATGCACGAATTATAGCCTAGTGAACCAACTATGTCTTGCACCACCATCATGCACTGCTTATGATCTCATGTATTACATCTCTCATGACATGTCAAATGACATCATTGATGACATTGTGCAGTCATTGTCACAACATCCTATATGGTTTGTGGACAACAAGCTACAATTGTGTCCAGTTTTCCATCACCAACCAAGTTATAATGAATCTCAGCCTTTGGCAAATTCGCTGCTGGTGCACCACCACCCGCCACACGTGAACTCTGGATGTGCATTGCGTGGGGTTGGCCGAAGAGCTAGGCATGTGGCCTGGCCCTGCAGCCAACCTCCCAAGGGAGGCCAATGATGTGCAATGCATGTCCTTTTGCTGTGTATGGCATGCATTGGCTTTGGTCAGGTATGCAGAAAACCCTTAATGGTTGCGGATGACTGGAACAGGGCAATCCCCCACTGTGCATGGGCTTCAACTGTGTTGGGGTGGCCAAGCCCGGAGTTAATCCCTACTGGAGCCCAAGCCCCTCTGCCATGTTACCTTCATCTGTGCGTGTTGGATGTTGGCTGCATGGCCAGGCCTGTGGGCAACCTCCCATGGACGGCCAAGCTCCTGTTGCGCTTAGCCCTCGATTGTTTGCCGGGTGCGTCACATCATAGCCTGGCTGGTGACCTAGCCCTGCAAGCAAATCTGTAAGGACAACAAACATGCATGAACATTGGCCTTCAGCCACATTCAGCACAGGGTTGGCTGCAAGGCCAATCCCTCACAACAGCTCAACACACCACCGTCGTGCATGGACTTGCACAGTGGGGTGGGGTGGGGGCTGGCCACAGGCCAACCTTTGTGGAAGGCAAACTCCTCTCTGTGCACGGCCTTCAGCCATGCCTGCTTGGGGTTGACCACAGGGTCGAGCCTGTTGCCAATCTGATGCATGCAGAAGGCCATTTCCTGCCATGCATAGCCTTTGGCTGTGCATGATGTTGGTGGAAGGGCCTGTCATATGGCCAGACCCTGTAATAAAACTCCCACAAAAGGCTACCCCTACCAAGACAAGCATTGTCCATAAACAGCATGGGTTTGAACACAGGCCAAGCCCAGGGTCAATTCCCTGCAGGTGACCAACTCCTCGCAATGCGCTGCAGGTGGTTGGCTGAAGGACCTCACCTGTAGCCAGTCCCTGCAGCCAATTCCCAAGGGAGGGCAGCCCCTGCCATGCACAGTCTTCTGCACCAGCAGGGTGTTACCATTATCCAGTCCGCAGTACCCAGCAGGTTCCCAGTGAGGTACTACTGCAACAAAAACCCATTTACAAAATGTGATCAATTGTCATTGTTCTGGTCAGAGGCCATGGTAAGAGGTTGTTGGTTTTCTGCAGTGGAATGGATGAAGGGCAGAACTAATACTGCACAAAGCTGAAAGCCATGTGCGGTGGTGCATTGGGTGCCCTTGCTGAGGCCCTGGTCAAAAGGGTTGGTCTCAGGTTGCCAGAGGTGGTGCGGCATATTCTCAAGTTTGAATATGATAAAAGAAACACAGAAATTCTCTAACAAAAACAAATGCTGAAGTGACATTATAGTTAGGTATGGTAAGATCCTAGCCTATATTTAAAAAAAACTGAAATTCACTGAAAAGATCGATGGTTAAAGAGACACTGTAGTTAGGCATTGAAATAGGATAAGAACTAACATTCAAAAACAAACCAAAACACTGAAATGCATCAGGTATAGTTTAATGAACTAACTATAACTTGCACTGCTTATGACCTAACATATTACATCAATAATGGCATGTTAAATGACATCATTGATGAAATCGCTGATGAGATCATGCAGTCATTGTCACAGCATTATATATGATTTGTGGACTTCAAATAATTCAACCAGCTGAAACTGGGCTCTTTTTTCTATCATTAATCAACTAATCATGGACCTGGGCCCCCACAGGAACCCAACCCTGTGCGGGTGTTGAATGTTGGCCTTGTATGCCAAGGGGTTGGCTGAAGAACCTGACCTGCAGCCTGTCCTGGCAGCCAACCCTTTCACAGGAGATGAATCCCCTGCCGTGCACAGCCTTCGACAATGATTGTGTGGGGTTAGCCACAGGACCTGGCATGCAGGTTCCCCACCTCACCTCACATGTCCAGCAGCTGAGCCCTGAAGCCAACTCCCGCGGGAGGCCACTACTGCTGCAGTGCATGGGCTTTGGCCATGCTGGAGTGGGGGTGGCATCAAGGCCTGCAGCCAAACTTCGAGAAGAGGCCAACACCCTGACATACAAAGCCTTCAGCCATGCTGGGTTGTGGTTTGCTGCAAGACCTGGCCTCTGGCCAGGCCCCGAGGCCGATGCCCTGCAGATGAGGAATACACAACCATCATTGACCTTTGGCCAAGCGAGGCATGGGGTTGACCACAGATACAGGCCTCCTGCCAGGCCCTGCAGGAAACCCTCCCTGGATGGCCAACCCCCCAATGTGTACTGTCTTTGGCCAGGCCCACTGACTATCACCCAGGGACACCAAACCCCCAAAGGGCACTGCCAGCGGGCAGTTGGCCACAAGGCCATGCAGCAGCCAGGCCCTTTACACAATCCTATATGCCCCCCCTCATGGGAGGCCAACTCCCCACTGTGTTGGCTTCAGCCGTACCAGCATGGAGTTGGCCAAGCCACCACCATGCACAGTCTTTGACCGTGCATTGCATGATGTTGGCTGCAGGTCCATGCTGGGAAGGCCATCCCCCAATGGCACCCAAGCACAAAGTTGAAGGGGGATGGATGGGTAAAAAGAATGCAAAAGTTAAATTTCTATTGGAGATTGTCTTGGCCTATCTGATTAATCGACTTGTAACATAAACATAGACTCTTAAATAGCTATCAGTCAGTCAGTCAGTCAAAAGCAACGTTTATTTAGACCATAGTCTTTAAACAGCAACAAAATAATGTTTATAAATGCCCAAAATCATTACAATTTCATCGATGTTCTCGTAAAAATAGGTAACCTATAGGGAGGAGAAAACGACACAAATATCCTAACAATGAGTGACATACAAATATACTTTCTTACTGTAACCATTGTCTGAACAGCCCCGCTAAGCAAGTAAAAGTTAAAAGATAATTTAAAATTTTTTGTTAATAAATAAGTGCATTTTACTAAAATTCACCCTTTAAAATTGCTAAAAACCCTTCAATTTTTCCCCCAAAAACTTTTTACGGCCTTCATATAACTTCCAATAGTGATTGCAATCTCAAGATTAGACGTCTGTTAATAACTCTACCGCATGGGCCCTTAGCAGAGTGCCATATTTAAAAAAATGGGACGTAAAAATAATTTGCGCTGGGCTAAAACTAGTACACAGTCTACTAATATGTGCAGAATGTCAGATTTTGTTCCCAGCATACATTTACAATTTCCATCGGGCTGTATCATTTCTGCTTTTGTTTTCTCGTTTGCCATCCAGGGATTAATGCCAATTCGCAGTCTTAAAATTTCACATCTGAGCCAATAATTGGGAAGTCTGTCCAGATATGGGTACCAGGCATCATTCAACCAAGAATTCCGCATGAATTGTACCGATTTTTTCTTACTCAAGGACTCCACATCTACCCTCCTTGACAATTCCTGCCCTTGGGATCTGAGGGTACTCTTAGTAAATTCTACTTGCAGTGATTTTTGACAGATACTCACATTTAAGTTCTCACCAACCGTGTGCAATTTCTTTCTAATCTCCTTGGCCCATTTAAGGCTACTAAACTGGATCTCATTTCTGCACCATTGTGAGACCTTCTGTACCACCCCGAGATCCTGTCGCTGCCAAATCCTCAACAAGACCACTTGAGCCTGTGTACTCCATGATGTTGTTACTAGCTCAATTCTAATAGCCTGGATCATTGCTGAGCCGGGTAACGAGAGTCGAGATTTTAAACACTTCCCTTCCTCCCGGTCCCAGTCGATTTTACCACTTAGGTAAAGGACTTCTGCTCCATACAGTACTTGGGGGGTTATCATTGCGCTATAGGCCTTTAACAGCGGTCTGTGGGACATATCTCCGTAGTCCCAGTTAAATTTTTTCAGCCCACATACCGATGAAAAGGCCTTTGCTTTCTGGGCTTCTAAGTGCGTGTGCCACTTTAGGGTACTATCAAACCAGACCCCAAGATATCTGTACTCTCTCACAATTTCCAATTTTAATGGGCCCAAGGACCAGCTAAACCTGGGGTCTCTTTTCCCAAAGCATAACATTTTTGTCCATATTTACAGTTAAAAACGTTGCCGCACAGTACTCTTTGAAGGCATCTAACTTCCCTTGGAGGCCTAACTCGGTCTGATCAAAAATTTCCAGATCATCTGCATACAGCAGACATGACAATTGCTTCCCATCCATTTTTGGGCTGGCACTTCTATCGACTTCTAAGGCCAAGGGCAGATCCGCTAGAAATATAGCAAAAAGTAAGGGGGCCAGCACACAGCCCTGTCTAAGACCGTTCTCAATGGCTATTTTCGGTGTCAAAGACCCCGCCGTATCTTTTATAACCTGCGCCCAATTCCCTCTATGTAGCTCTTGAATTATAGCCAACAGGCCTTCCGGAATATTATATTTTTCAAAGTCTCCCAGAGGCATTTACGATCCACTAAATCAAACGCTGTGCGGAAGTCCACAAAGCAGCAGTATAGCTTCCCTCTTTGCTCAATTGACTTCCGCGCCACTGCCCATAGGGCGAAGCAGTGGTCGACAGTGGAGTGGCCTTCCTTGAAGCCCCCTTGTTCTACCGGCACAATCGACCACTGCTCCACCCAATCCTTTAATCTGCCTAGTATTATTTTTGCAAAGACTTTTTCCCCAATGTCCAGGAGATTGATTAATCTGTAATTTTTCGGGGCTTTCATATCGCCCTTCTTATGCACAGGTCTAATTACTGCTCCCTTCCAATTCTTGGGGATTCTCCCAGAATCTAAAATGGCTAAGAACATGTGTGACAGAAATTCAGCCCACCAGTCTATCCGAGATTTTATTATAATAGCTGGGAGGTTATCGGGCCCTGCTGCTCTAGTTAGCTTTAACTTATTTATGGTGTTCTTCACATTTACAACTGAGAAGTCTATTTTTAAATCTTCCACTAACCCACTCCAATGTAACAATTCTCCTACTTCAGGTGCACTACGAGTGCCATACAGTTCCTTCAAATATTCCTCCCATGAGGCCTCTTCTACCACGCAGTTCATGGCCCCAGTAGGTTGTCCTGCTGCTGCCTGTATCAGCTTCCAGAACTGCTGTATATTTTTTGTTTCAATGGATTCCAACAGGTTTTCCCAACACTTTTCTTTATAGACTCTTTTCAAGCTTCTAACTAACATTTTGTATTCCTTTCTCAGTTTTTTTAGTTTTATAAATCTACCTAGGTCATACTTAACCCTGAGAGTTCGTGCTTCTCTTATCTCCCTCTTCTTTTTTAAACATTCTTCGGAAAACCACTTAACTTGTCTTGCCGGAATTTTATGGTGGTTTTTAGTCCTAGTTTTCTTGTTTTTTAATTCAGCCCGATAGGCTTTGCACTACCTGTTCTATTTTTCTCTCGAACCATTCCAGATTCTGCCCGCTAATGCTGTGCAAATCTACCTTCTGTTGTAATTTTGTTAACTTTGCTATATATTCTTCCGTTAATCTAGTTGTCACCCGCCTAGGGTACTCAACTTGTTGTGGAATTACTGTGTCTCGTGGACTCAGATTCACCCTTAGGACCTCAATCTGCAAGGGGTTATGGTCACTACCTTCCCTTTGACATACCCAGAAACCCTTTATTAATGCAAAGTTCCACGCAAAAGTAAAAACATAGTCTATTGGGCAGTTTTGTGTACCTATTTTAAATGTTTTCTTGGCCGGGCAATCTTTTTCTGTCCTTCCATTCAGGCAAAATAGGCCTTTTGTCCCCAAGTACTTTCCTAGGTTTATATTTTGCCTTGAGGGAACACAATCAGGGAAGTTAGCCGTCCTTATATCATAAGCTTCCAATATTTCCCTAAACCAAGGGTCTAACTTATTAGGATCCAATTTGTGGTTAAAATCACCCATTATTAAAAACATATCAGAGCCGTACTTGTCACTTAAGGTATCCACATCTTCTTTAAAATGCCCCATCTCCACCCCATATTCCTCAGGGCACCCCCATTGCATATAAACATTTATAAGTACCAGGTTTTCACACTTATTATCTGTGACCAGCAGGGATATCCTACATACAAGCAACCATTTACATTTTACGCTTAGGGGCAACACGTCCTTCACAACTTTAGTAGAACTTTAAATAGCTATCTTTTGATACCAAGCAGCTTGCGTAGTTCTATAAGGTACGGTGTCACTTAGGTGTGGAGATTTAGGCTCAGATTTAAATCTGCTGCTGAATGTTGTACTATTTGCAGTATAACAGCTGAGGAAGTAAGAGATAATTTCTTTTAACATTTTGAGACACTAAAAGCAAACAGATGTAACTTTTTATGGGGCATATTAGCAACGAACTGCGATGAAGATCGCAGGGCGCGCTAAGTGCGATTTAGCTTAACGCCGGCTATCGCTGGATCAGATCGCCGAGATATCGCGTTATTTACAACGCTTATCTCCACGGCGATGTGAAATCCGGCGATAGCCGCGAAATGCAGGATTATCGCTGGGAATCCAGTGATAATCCTGCAGCGATAGGGGGAATCCTTGCTGATAGGGAGATGTGGATTTAGCCACTCAATCCACCTCCCATGTCAAAGATAGGTTAGTCAGGAAAAATGCAGACGTATAATAACGGCGATAACCGCCGTTAGCGCGGGTTTAAATATCGCTATGGGTGTCCTGGGCCGTATTGTAAATACGGAGAAGGACAATTAGCGATCATTTTCAATCTGTTTTCGCAGGGAACGCCTACTTTGCATCTCATTAGAGATGCAAAGCGAGGCGTGAACAAAACGGGAGCTGAATCAAGGAAACATGCGCTAGCGTGTCCTTGTAAATAATGCAATATAATTATCGCCGCTTTTTGCCCGAAAACGGACGCTAAAGCGGCGATAATTATATCGCCAGCCCTTGATGATATGCCCCATAGTAAGTGTAGACAGAGAACTCTTGAACCAAGATAAATTTGAGATTTTGCACCAAGGAAGCTGGCACCGGGGAACAAGAATTATTTGACTGGAAACTGTTAGATCAGGATGATATGTCTTCTCCTACAGTGAGAACTTTGGTTGTATCTAAATTTAAATTAAAGGCACATACAACTTGCCAAGCCTGGTACATATTTTTGAAAATGTATTTGATTGTGCAGTACCTGTTATCTAGACAGTAATAGTTGGTGTATCATCTGCATATGTAACAAGAGTGAGACCATATGATCTAATTAAGTGAGGTAGGAGCTTCATATAAACTAAAGAGTGTTGAGCTTGATAAAAACCTTTGGTCCTCATATATGGGGATTTGGCGTAGTGCCTTGCTGCACTGCCCTACACCAAAGTGGAAGGGCAGGAATGCACAGTATTTATCCAATACAGTGAATTCCTGTCCTTTCCCCTTGCGCTGGCACTGTTCCAGAAGCCTGGCGTCAAAGCAGGCAACTTTGCACCATGGTGCAAGGGGTTACCTTCCTGCACAAAAACAATTCTGGGAGGCGTTTTCCTCTTTTTATGTGTGCTGCAGAGGAAAGAGGGAAAAACGAGGAGAAACAGAGATATTTCTCCTCGCTACATCGCAGCAGATTTTGACACATTCACAGGTTTCAAGTCCTTTTAAATCTGGTAATGCGTCAAAAACCATGAGAGTTGCATGGGAACACCCACAGCAACACCCATGAAACGCCTCCCTTGAGCAGAGCAAGCCGCCACAGTGATTTGCGCTGCATTGCCTTACTCAAGATTTATGAGGCCACTCAAAGCCATGCAAGGTGGCTTTGCGTGGCTTCAAAAATTTGACTCAAAGCCATGCATAGTGCATGCACCTCTTTGCATGGTGCAAATGTGACTCAAGGCTCTCATAAATATGCCCCTTAGTGTTGCCACTTTTGCTACTCTCCTGAATGTAAATTGAGAGCCTTAGATTTGCATACACTTGCAGTCTCTCCACTAAGTAACATGAAATCCAGGGTAGGTCTACATTCCTGATTGATGCAGCCATGACATTAGTATCTAATTAATATCTGTTGTGCCCACTGCTTGAGACACCGAATAGAATGATGTGGAGAGCTCCAACAAAAGTAAAGCTGCTTTTGCACCAGAATCACCAATGTTTCTTTATTTGTCCAGTATTAGATTAATCAATGATGCAGCAGATACAGTGGCACCAGGGTCCAGGGGTTTCATGGGCCCTCTGCACCCTAACTATAATTACTAACAAATAGGGGTTACTGGGCCCATTTTACTTGTTTGCAATATAGTCCCGGCCAGCTTTGCTAATCCACTGTCTGGAACTAAGGGCAGTACCAGTTCAGTGCTGTGATGAGAGTGGATCTCTGATTGAGATGTGTCCAACAGATTATTGTTTTATGGCGAGGCAGAGACTGGATATCAAAATACACTTTTAGTAACATATTTAAAGATGAATTTTGGGAATTGAATGGCCATTAATCCAAAAAGCATGATCGTCTGTTCGCGTCTTTATCAGTGGTGTCACTCTTCATGCCACATGCTTAGATACAGGCTACCTGTGAGCTCCTTATTGCTTTCCGATCCTTAAAATACCACTACGGCATTACATTTGTGAGGCTGCAACTCATTGTGTGTTGACTTGCTACTCTGTGACGATATGCATATACATTTGCTATATTTAGAAACACATGGAAACTCACCATGGAATTTAGTACAACACGATTCGCTGTAATGATAATATTTGTATATTCATAATATGTTTATGTTTCACATTCTAGATGATTCTGGCAGTTATGTATCACAATGAACATGTGTTCATTATTGTCTGATGGTTCAAATTCCGAAGCTGCTAACACAGCAGCAAATTGTACCCTTCTCATTTAGGCAGGACAGAGCATGAGGATCAAAAGCAGAAGGTTCAAATTTGGAGGCTGGTGAAAGATTGGGAAGTATGCTAGCTTATGTGCTTCGAGTGCAAGCACTGTATATTACTTCAACCATTTTAAATAATCACAGGCAGCTTCGGTATAGAACAAATGAAATAAGTTGTTTCGTTTCACATTAATATGCTGAATTATATAAGGAAACATTAGATATGAATAAAGATTATGTTAGCAGGTAGTTCTACATATGCTTCCTCCCAAAGTTATTTTCTGACTAAACACAAATTTTGGGCAATGATATTAATGGAGGTCCTCATATTCTTAACCGAATGAGCTATATAGAGTTCAGGACCAAGAAAGAGGGCCCTGTTAGACCAATCAGCCTTAGGGTGGTACTCTCTCAAACCTTTTTCCTTCACCCCTTCTGTTTTGCTGGATTCGTTTTTGTTGGTCTTCATAGCTGCCAAGGTTTCAGATTGCCATGTGTGACATTTTCAGAATTTCGGTGAAATTATGAGTGACATTTCAACGACTATGAGTGACACTTTCTCGCGAGCAAAAATCATGCAATGAAGACGAGGGAAACTTCTAAATATCCGAAATTACAGCTTTTTGAGCAACAAGAAATGCCAAGAAGTTCTTAAAACTGCTGCAGAGCACCAGAAATGGAAGGGCACTAACCCTAGGGCTCCCTCCTGTGTGAGCAGCGGAGCCTGCCTCAAGTTAGTCAACACAGCTGTGCCAGTCAATGTGTTGCCGGGCGGGCAGGCAGAAAAACAACACTGACTAGTAAAGTACACAAGTTTATTGCCAGTCAATAGCAGGGCCCCGCCCGCCCCCTGGCCAGCTTCTGCCTGAAAAATCTGGAGGATGATGAGAGGAGTCAGGGGCCTCTGAGAATGACGTGCGAGTCGTGATGACGGACCCCGGCACCCCCACCCCCGCCCCCACAGAATAAGAGAGAGCACTGAGAACCTTGGCAAAAACTACACGCACCACCACCGCACCGTAAGTCACTGAAGATCAATGTGAGTGCGTGCTGTGTGACAAAACAACAAAGTTAGACAACAAGGTTAGGTAACAACTGACACACTACAGTCACAGTGGCAGTGACCAAAGAAAGTAGTAATAGTACTTACTGTTGTGAACTTCTGTACTAGTCTCAGGCAGTCCAGTGACTGTGGCACTGGCAGGCACTACTGTCTCTCTGAGCGCCGGGTCCACGGCCGCGGCGGTGGACCCAGCCGCACGTGGTCATCGGCGGCCGCACAGCACTGCATGCAGCAGTCTCCTCGCAGCACCCAAAGCCTCTGATGCCGCGTGGCCATGATGATGAGACAGACAATGAGTCTGTCAGGTCGATGCTGCAGTGCCCCGTCCCGCCGTGGTGGTCCGGCAACGCCGGCCGGGTAATACCGCGCACTCAGCACAGCGCGGAGCCTCACAAGTTAACTCCAGTCCGCGTCGAGTCCCCGGCCGCCGCTTCTGACCGACCTCACTTCCTTCCTGTAAAGGATGTGAGGTCATGATTCCCCCACACGGCGCTGGCGCCACAGCTAACGCAACGACTGAGAGGGCAGGCCCCGCTCGGGAATTTTGTTTCAATTATGCAGGCTGCCTGGCAGATTGTAACATTGTAGCACTGTCAGACTCAGTCCCAGAGCACGATCGGATCTTTAATTAAGTGTGTCTCCTGCTGGCAAGTGTCTGCGGGGAGTTGAGCAGCAGCCGGCGCACACAGGTGTCAGAGGCGCCGGCGCGTGCGCTAGCTCCCTGGCGCTACGTTGCCAGTTTCAGCCGGTGCTGTCAGCAGAGTGCAGTCAGTGGCATTGAAATGCGTGACAATGCATTTCATTGCGGTGATGCGGAACACCACACTGAAATGCGTTAGTCACGTCTGATGCGTGATACTTGGCAGGACTGGGTCTTAGGACTCTGTGAACTTTAAAAGTGCTAACAGTGCTAAAGCGCTTAAGACTCTCCTTTAAAGATGGTATAATTGGCTTACACCTGATTGGCATATTTAATTTACTTATAAGTCCCTTGTATAGTGGTATACCATGTACACAGGGCCTATAAATTAAATGCTACTAGTGTGCTTGCAGCACCAACTTAAGTAGCTCCATAAAACTTGTCCCAGACCTGTCATTGCAGCCTGGATGCGCTACCAGTTCGATTTGGCAATATAAGCCCCTTGCCAAGCATTAAACTCTCCTTTTATTGCATATAAGTCACCTCTAAGGCAGACCCTAGGAAGCCCATAGGTCTGGGTGCATTGTAATTAAAATGTTGGACATGTACCTTTAAGGTTTTCATGCCCTGGTAGTGAAAAACCCCTAAATCCGTTTTTCAATACTTTGAGGCCTGACCTCTCTCATAGGATAGCATGGGTTGTCTCATTGTTAGACCTGGCATCCTTGGTTTGGTTTTCCCCTTAACTTTTTGTCTTGGACCCTTCTGTTTTGCTGATTTCATTTTTGCTGGCCCTAAGACTCTGCACATCTTACCACTGATAACCAGTGCTAACGTGCTTGTGCTCTCTCCTTAAAACATGGCTTATAACTAATTGGCATATTACATTTACTTGTAAGTCCCTAATAGAGTGGCAGTACCTGTGCCCAGGGCATGACAATTAAATGCTTCTAGTGGGCTGTAGCACTGCTTGTGCCGCCCACTTAAGTAGCACTTTAACCGTGTCTTAGGTCTGCCATTGCAGCCTGTGTGTGTTGTTTTAAATTGTCTGTTCACCTGTCAAAACAAACATTTTGTCAGGCCAAACCTTCCTTTTTAATACATATACATCACCCTTAGGGTAGGCTCTGGACAGTCCAGAGGGCAGGGTGCAGTGTATTTAAAAAGTTGGACATGTACTTTTTGGTTTTACATGTCCTGGTAGTGAAAAACTCCTAAATCTGTTTTTTACTACTGCAAGGCCTGCCTCTCCCATACGATAACATTGGAGTTACATACCGCCACAGAAAGGGCTGCGCATCCCCAGTAGTTAATCTGGAGCGACATCAGGGAAGACAGAAAGCCAGCAGACATAAAAGGGAAACCACTGGAATCTTCTCCCACTTCAAAGGAAGGCCCAGGTATACATATTGGACCCCAGACACTAACTATTCGGTACACTTCTGGACCTGTGGATACTCTGCCAGGAAAAAGTACGGCTGTGCTGCTGAAAGGACTGCCACTCCGCTGGACTGTTGCTGTGATGGACTGCGCCCTGCCTTGCAGAACACCTGCCTACTGCTCTCTTGCCAGGGTGAGAAAGACTGGACATGCATCTGTTGAACCCAGGACCCCAGAGTGACTCTAAGGGCTAGTTGACTGGCCAACTGACTAGAGCCTTAGGTAAAAAAGGCTCCAACAACCATAAACCCAGCACTAGACTCTGTCATCATTGAGTCCTACCCTGCCAAGTGGTGCCACCCAAGTCCTAGACACTTGGAAGTGGGCCTGAACGTGCTCTGCCATTTCATTTGTGGATCCAGCAGAACCGACGGATCTCCTCTGCTGTGCGGTGCAATCCCGAGTAGAACTGAAGCATTGCTTCTGCTGCAAGTGTTCTCCCAGTAAAGGGACTTTGCATGAACCTCCCAGCCTGCATCAGAATCGCTGCTGTGCAAAGTTTCGCCAGCGCAGGCCCTCGCAGGACACATTTCTCTTCGACAGCAGTCTTGACAACAACACAGGCTTCCACATTGAAGCCTCACAGCTCTTTGGAACCGACTTAGTACCTCGACTGCGAACTGCATCCTTGATGTCGGACTTTGCATTGCCAGCCCTCATTGATTGGATCCTTAAAGATGACGAAGGACCTTGCATTACAGTTCCGCATCTCCTCGGAACTGCTGCAGTGCTTCGGCTGCACAATGCATCCTCGACGCGGGACCTCGCAAAGCTGTGCAACCAGGATTTAAGGTGCTCTTGTTCAACGGGCCTAACTGGCTCCTTGTTGTTATCCATGCTCTAATGCGGTCAGCTTGAAGATGTGACTTTGCCCCGTTCTAGCATGGCCAGAAATCCGCAGTGGGTGGATTGTGCTTTTTGGTGCCATTTTCACTGAAACCTTTAAAATATTTTTATTAAACTGTACATTATGTTTCTAAATAGGTGTGGGATTTTTCTTGTGCTGTGTTCCTACTTAATTACTTTCTGAAGTGCTGCATGAATACTCTACACATTGGGGCCGATTCCGATCTCGGTCGGAGGCGCACCCAATACCATTCGGTCGGGAAAAAAGCCATGCGAAAGCCTGTTTCCCGACCGAACCGTACGCGGGTCCGGCCGAGCGAGTACGATGCGGGTCGCCGACCGACTCGTCCGGGCGTCCCGACAACTCCGACCGACTCGCTCGGACTCGAACCGCTCCGACCGACTCGGTCGGACCCGGTCGCACCGCGCAATGGAGACGTTTCCCGGCCGGGTAAGTACGATGCGCGCCGCGAGCAGATCCGACCGAGCCGCGCACTCCGGCCCGTAAGAGCTGTCGGAGCCGTACTTTGGGGGTCCGTGTCGGACCCCCTGTACGCGTAGCCGCGCGAGGCGCACACAGGGGGACCCAAGGGTCCCCCTACCTGTGCGTGTACGCCGCGAGCGCTTCGCGGCGTACCCGCTGTAGGGGCGCCCTTGTCCGCCTCGCACCCATTGAGGCAATGGGAGCCCGCGTACGCGTTGTGCGACCGGCTCCCATTGAGTTCAATGGGAGTCCGACCGACTCGTGTCCGATAACATACGGCCGCATCGTACTCGTTCGGTCGGACTGCACGGGTCCGATTCGGTCGGAAATCTCTCCGGGTCCGGCTCGGTCGGAGAAATTTCCGGCCCGAATCGGAATCGACCCCATTGCCTCTAAGTTATGCCTGACTGTTCTGTGCCAAGCTGCCAGAGGCTTGAGCATAGGTTAATTTGCAGTTTGCTTGTGCCTCACCCTGATACAGATTGTGGTTGCTGCTCGAGCAGGGCTTCACCCCACCTCAACCAGTAGCCCATTTTCTTACACTTATTACATTAAGTGATAAAGTTTGATTTGAATCAGGAAAACCCTTCATGTTTATTGTCTGAGAAATTGTAATTAAAAATCTGCTTTAATAGTAAAGACAGATTTTTGATAATGCCACTTTAAGAAAGTTAGCAAAACCAAAGAGGATGATGGACGGAGTGTTGAACATTGCAAGCACTCACCACCAGTCAACTGATCTGGGTTTAATCCACCATCATTCTTTAGCTCACTCCGCCACCCCAGTTCAGACATGACCATATGCAAATCAGTCTGACCCTGTGCCTCATGGGAACAGTCCAGCCCGAACTGCCAAGCCATGTCTTCCCTGGACCGGAAACAAGCATCCTGGGACCGGTTTCGGGTTCATAACCCTCATCAGCCAGGCTATCTTGAATGCAGTGGCAAAGTCAGCAAGGGACCCACGTCTGGGCATACCCTGCCAACTTAGGGCAAACTTAGCAAAACCAAAGAGGATGATCGACGGAGTGTTGAACATTGCAAGCACTCACCCCCCAGTCAACTGATCTGGGTTTAACCCACCATCATTCTTTAGCTCACTCCGCCACCACAGTTCAGACATGGCCATATGCAAATCAGTCTGACCCTGTGCCTCATGGCAACAGTCCAGCCCGAACTGCCAAGCCATGTCTTCCCTGGACCGGAAACAAGCATCCTGGGACCGGTTTCGGGTTCATAACCCTCATCAGCCAGGCTATCTTGAATCCAGTGGCAAAGTGAGCAAGGGACCCACATCTGGGCATACCCTGCCAACTTAGGGCAAACTTAGCAAAACCAAAGAGGATGATGGACGGATTGTTGAACATTGCAAGCACTCACCCCAAGTCAACTGATCTGGGTTTAATCCACCATCATTCTTTAGCTCACTCCGCCACCCCAGTTCAGACATGGCCATATGCAAATCAGTCTGACCCTGTGCCGCATGGGAACACTTCAGCCCGAACTGCCAAGCCATGTCGTCCCTGGACCGGAAACAAGCATCCTGGGACTGGTTTCGGGTTCATAACCCTCATCAGCCAGGCTATCTTGAATCCAGTGGCAAAGTGAGCAAGGGACCCACGTCTGGGCATACCCTGCCAATTTAGGGCGAACTTAGCAAAACCAAAGAGGATGATGAACGGAGTGTTGAACATTGCAAGCACTCACCCCCAGTCAACTGATCTGGGTTTAATCCACCATCATTCTTTAGCTCAATCCGCCTCCCCAGTTCAGACATGGCCATATGCAAATCAGTATGACCCTGTGGCTCATGAGAATAGTCCAGCCCGAACAGCCAAGCCATGTCTTCCCTGGACCGGAAACAAGCATCCTGGGACCGGTTTCGGGTTCATAACCCTCATCAGCCTGGCTATCTTGAATCCAGTGGCAAAGTGAGCAAGGGACCCACGTCTGGGCATACCCTTGCCAACTTAGGGCGAACTTAGCAAAACCAAAGAGGATGATGGAGAGAGTGTTGAACATTGTAAGCACTCATCCCCAGTCAACTGATCTGGGTTTAATCCACCATCATTCTTTAGCTCACTCTGCCTCCCCAGTTCAGACATGGCCTTATGCAAATCAGTCTGACCCTGTGCCTCATGGGAACAGTTCTGCCCGAACTGCCAAGCCATGTCTTCCCTGGACCAGAAACAAGCATCCTGGGACCGGTTTCGGGTTCATAACCCTCATCAGCCAGGCTATCTTGAACCCAGTGCCAAAGTGAGCAAGGGACCCACGTCTGGGCATACCCTGCCAACTTAGGGCGAACTTAGCAAAACCAAAGAGGATGATGGATGGAGTGTTGAACATTGCAAGCACTAACCCCACTCAACTGATCTGGGTTTAATCCACCATCATTCTTTAGCTTACTCCGCCACCCCAGTTCAGATATGGCCATATGCAAATCAGTCTGACCCTGTACCTCATGGGAACAGTCCAGCCCAAACTGCCAAGCCATGTCTTCCCTGGACCGGAAACAAGCATCCTGGGACCGGTTTCGGGTTCATAACCCTCATCAGCCAAGCTATCTTGAATCCAGTGGCAAAGTGAGCAAGGGACACACGTCTGGGCATACCCTGCCAAATTAGGGCGAACTTAGCAAAACCAAAGAGGATGATGGACGGAGTGTTGAACATTGCAAGCACTCACCCCCAGTCAACTGATCTGGGTTTAATCCACCATCATTCTTTAGCTCACTCCGCCACCCCAGTTCAGACATGGCCATATGCAAATCAGTCTGACCCTGTGCCTCATGGGAACAGTCCAGCCCGAACTGCCAAGCCATGTCTTCCCTGGACCGGAAACAAGCATCCTGGGACCGGTTTCGGGTTCATAACCCTCATCAGCCAGGCTATCTTGAATCCAGTGGCAAAGTGAGCAAGGGACCCACGTCTGGGCATACCCTGCCAACTTAGGGCGAACTTAGCAAAACCAAAGAGGATGATGGACGGAGTGTTGAACATTGCAAGCACTCACCCCCAGTCAACTGATCTGGGTTTAATCCACCATCATTCTTTAGCTCACTCCGCCATCCCAGTTCAGACATGGCCATATGCAAATCAGTCTGATCCTGTGCCTCATGGGAACAGTCCAGCCCGAACTGCCAAGCCATGTCTTCCCTGGACCGGAAACAAACATCCTGGGACGGGTTTCGGGTTCATAACCCTCATCAGCCAGGCTATCTTGAATCCAGTGGCAAAGTGAGCAAGGGACCCACGTCTGGGCATACCCTGCCAACTTAGGGCGAACTTAGCACAACCAAAGAGGATGATGGACGGAGTGTTGAACATTGCAAGCACTCACCCCCAGTCAACTGATCTGGGTTTAATCCACCATCATTCTTTAGCTCACTCCGCCACCCCTGTTCAGACATGGCCATATGCAAATCAGTCTGACCCTGTGCCTCATGGGAACAGTCCAGCCCGAACTGCCAAGCCATGTCTTCCCTGGACCGGAAACAAGCATCCTGGGACCCGTTTCGGGTTCATAACCCTCATCATCCAGGCTATCTTGAATCCAGTGGCAAAGTGAGCAAGGGTCCCACATCTGGGCATAACCTGCCAACTTAGGGCGAACTTAGCAAAACCAAAGAGGATGATGGACGGAGTGTTGAACATTGCAAGCACTCACCCCCAGTCAACTGATCTGGGTTTAATCCACCATCATTCTTTAGCTCACTCCGCCACCCCAGTTCAGACATGGCCATATGTAAATCAGCCTGACCCTGTGCCTCGTGGGAACAGTCCAGCCTGAACTGCCAAGCCATGTCTTCCCTGGACCGGAAACAAGCATCCTGGGACCGGTTTCGGGTTCATAACCCTCATCAGCCAGGCTATCTTGAATCCAGTGGCAAAGTGAGCAAGGGACCCACGTCTGGGCATACCCTGCCAACTTAGGGCGAACTTAGCAAAACCAAAGAGGATGATGGACGCATTGTTGAACATTGCAAGCACTCACACCCAGTCAACTGATCTGGGTTTAATCCACCATCATTCTTTAGCTCACTCCGCCACCCCAGTTCAGACATGGCCATATGCAAATCAGTCTGACCCTGTGCCTCATGGAAACAGCCCAGCCCGAACTGCCAAGCCATGTCTTCCCTGGACCGGAAACAAGCATCCTGGGACCGGTTTCGGGTTCATAACCCTCATCAGCCAGGCTATCTTGAATCCAGTGGCAAAGTGAGCAAGGGACCCACGTCTGGGCATACCCTGCCAACTTAGGGAGAACTTAGCAAAACCAAAGAGGATGATGGACGGAGTGTTGAACATTGCAAGCACTCACCCCCAGTCAACTGATCTGGGTTTAATCCACCATCATTCTTTAGCTCACTCCGCCACCCCAGTTCAGACATGGCCATATGCAAATCAGTCTGACCCTGTGCCTCATGGGAGCAGTCCAGCCCGAACTGCCAAGCCATGTCTTCCCTGGACCGGAAACAAACATCCTGGGACCGGTTTCGGGTTCATAACCCTCATCAGCCAGGCTATCTTGAATCCAGTGGCAAAGTGGGCAAGGGACCAACGTCTGGGCATACCCTGCCAACTTAGGGCGAACTTAGCAAAACCAAAGAGGATGATGGACGGAGTGTTGAACATTGCAAGCACTCACCCCCAGTCAACTGATCTGAGTTTAATCCACCATCATTCTTTAGCTCACTCCGCCTCCCCAGTTCAGACATGGCCATATGCAAATCAGTCTGACCCTGTGCCTCATGGGAACAGTCCAGCCCGAACTGCCAAGCCATGTCTTCCCTGGACCGGAAACATTGATCCTGGGACCGGTTTCGGGTTCATAACCCTCATCAGCCAGGCTATCTTGAATCCAGTTTGTGTCTTTTACTTTAAGAAAGTTAGCATTTTCCTGGCCTAAACTATTAGGCAGTTGCAGCCTATTATGGGTCACATGACTGGGTGTAGTTGGCAGTTGCACTTTGTTTCTTCTTTACAGGCAGCCACATAATCAGGGAATTAGGTGTGCATTTATCTATTAAAAGCCTGAATATCTGTCATTGAGAAATGCCAATAAATGGGTAAACCTGTACATTCCTGAAGCGGCAGCAAGTCACAGAGGATCATGTAATAGACCCATATTCATTATTTAAGCAATAACAACCAAGAGGGAATGCACTCCCAGGTTGCTACTGTGGCTGAGTAACAAAGGGGCCAATTCTTATGCGGGTTGGAAAAGCTTCCCGACCGAATCGGTTGGGAAATGGTGTCTGACCCACTCGGATCGGGAAAGTCCAACCGGCGGAGTAGGATGCATCCGGATGCTTCCAGATACAATTTGGTTGAACTCCCATTGACTTCAATGGGAACATTTGTTCCTAACCGCATCAGAATTGGGCCCTCGGTCGGGAAGACACGTTCCCGATCCGATTTGGAAGGAGCAAATGCCGTTAGGAGGCCTTCCTAACCGCATCAGAATCAGGCCCTCGGTCGGGAAGCTTTTCCAACCCGCATCAGAATCGGGCCCAAAGTCTTAATTACCCATGTCAGAACTATCTGGGAGCGACCTCCCACGATTAATATTGCTGTTGTAAAGGAAATTATTGGAATTTGTGATGTTGTTCATGAAATGATTTGTTAGATGGTATGTTTTTTCATGCTGCTATAGGTCGAGGTTTTAGATAAAGCATAAATGTTTGATTGATTTTTATTATATTAGGATTTCTCTTTACTCTCCTTTAGCAACCTGAGCTTTCTATTGATATACAACTGGTGTTGAGAGACAGAGCAGAGTAGCATATGAAGAGGGTTATAATGTATTTTATTACAATTAGTGGTGATTCAACACATTTTAATAATCATGCTTAATTCTATGTTTCTTACGGGATTTCAAGCAACGTCTTTAAGGAATAACTGTTTTGTCTGATGATTTTTTCATGGTCATTATGGCTAGTGGTCTAGTAAACTAAAATGGAGTAATCTTTTCTGTACCTTCATGAATATTATCCTCATCTCTCCCAGTTAAAAGTCACCTAAAATGTAGAGTGGAACATATACCTATCAGGAGTGCTGCAGCAGCCGTGTGGTAGTTGATTCTGCAATGACCTACTGTTGCTTCCCCACAGTTTTCTTATGAATAACTCGAGTCCTAACATTAATTTTTTATGAGCAAAATGAGGAACACCAGAATACCCTGTTGCTTGTATAGAAGATGGTGAGATTAAAATGTTTCTTGTTGTGCAGGTTGTAGGAAACGGAAAACAGACATAATATTGAGTTGTAAATGTCGACTTGCACTAATATCGAGTGCAAAATATCATAATACAAAAATATCGACTGTCAGAATATCATTGTCAAGAATATCGAGTTTAAGGTAAGTAATATCGTTTTTAAAAATATTGAAGTCATTAATATCGTTTGCAAAAATATCGTTGTTTTAGTTAGTGTTATGTATTTTAGTGTGTATTTTAAATGTATGTCTTCTATTTTTTTGTGTAAGTATTGCATTTGTTTTTTAATATATGTGTTAAATTTTTAGAAGTTATTATTTTTTTTTAAGTAAATTTTGCGTTTTAGTTCCGTAACAGGTTGGGGATTTATAAGGGAATAGGGTGGGAAGTAATTTAATTATAATAAATGTATTGATAATTTTTAGAAGTTATTTTTTTTTTTTAATTAAATTTTGCGTTTTAGCTCCGTAGCGGGTTGTGAGTTTATAGGGGAATAGGGTACGAAGTAATTTAATTATAATTAATTAATTAATATTTTTTTATTAATTAACATTTATGTATTTAATATTTTATATTGTTAATTGTGGAAATTAATTTATTATTAATTAGTTATTAATTGGTTGTTAATTATTAATAATTAATTGTTGATTCTGTTCATTTTGTCATTCTTTTAGGAGTGGGTTGTGGGTTTATAGGGGAGTTGGGTGGGAAGTAATTTAATTATAATTAATTAATTAATATTTTTTATTATTTAATATGTATGTATTTAATATTTTATATTGTTAATTGTGGCAATTAATTTATTATTAATTATTTATTAATTGGTTGTTAATAATTATTAATTAATTGTTAATTATGTTAATTGTGTCATTCTTTTAGGAGTGGGTTGTGGGTTTATAGGGCAGTAGGGTGGGAAGTAATTTAATTATAATTAATTAATTAATATTTTTTATATAACATTTATTTAATCTTGTTTTATAGTGTTAATTGTGTGAATTAATTTATTAATAATTGGTTTTAATTTTCTTGTTAATTGTTATTAATTGAATAATTAATTGTTAATTAATTATGTTAATTGTGTCATGCTTTGCGACATTGGTGGTGTCATTTATAGGGGAATATTGTGGGAGGTAAATTATTTTTAATTAATTGATTGTTTGTTAATTAATGCTGATTAATTTGCTGGAGTGGGAATAGTAAATTATTCCCCTCCACTATCCAACACTTTCCCTACTGTTGCACTTGCTGGAGTGGGAACAGTAAATTATTCCCCTCCGCTATCCAACACTTTCCCTACTGTTGCACTTGCTGGAATGGGACTAGTAATTTTTACCCCTCCGCTATCCAACACTCTCCCTACTGTTGCACTCCCTGGAGTGGGAATAGTAATTTTATTCCCTCCGCTATCCAACACTTTCCCTACTGTTGCACTCACTGGAGTGGGAATAGTAATTTTATCCCATCCGCTATCCAACACTTTCCCTACTGTTGCACTCCCTGGAGTGGGAATAGTAAATTATTTCCCTCCGCTATCCAACACTTTCCCTACTGTTGTACTTGCTGGAGTGGGAATAGTAAATTATTCCCCTCCGCTATCCAACACTTTCCCTACTCTTGCACTCCCTGGAGAGGGAATAGTAATTTTTACTCCTTCGCTATCCATCACTTTCCCTACTGTTGCACTCGCTGGAGTGGGAATGGTAATTATATAACCTCCGCTATCCAACACTTTCCCTACTGTTGCACTTTCTAGAGTGGGAATAGTAATTTTTACTCCTACGCTATCCAACACTTTCCCTACTGTTGATATCCCTGGAGTGGGAATAGTAATTTTTACCCCTACGCTATCCAACACTTTCCCTACTGTTGCACTCCCTGGAGTGGGAATAGTAAATTATTCCCCTCCGCTATCCAACACTTTCCCTACTGTTGTACTTGCTGGAGTGGGAATAGTAAATCATTCCCCTCCGCTATCCAACACTTTCCCTACTGTTCTACTTGCTGGAGTGGGAATAGTAAATTATTCCCCTTCGCTATCCAACATTTTCCCTACTGTTGCAGTTAATGTAGTGTAAAATGTGGTTTTAAAAAAATAATAATATTTTAATATTTTAATTTATTGTATATATATTTTATTTTTATTTTTATTTTACAGGTGTATCTATATATATCTGTATTTATAATTTTTAATATGTTTCTAGCATTTTATAATTCATTAAAATAATGATTTATTAATATTCTTAAGTAAATATATATAATATGTTATATATATGTATGTTTAATTTATTTTTACATTATATTTTTTACATATAATTTTAAACATTTTTTAATAATTCTAACTATGTTTTTTTAAATTATATGTATTATTTCATTTATTTTACATTATTTCTTATACATTTAAAAAAACGATATATTTAACAACGATATTTTTAACAATGATATATTTTTTTTAGATATTTTTGTACTTACCATTATGTAGATAGGAGGTCGGTATTTTTGACAATGATATTTTTGTCACGATATTTTTGTAGTTCGACATTTCTGTTGTTGATATTCTGTCAGTGATCCGTAGGAAACTTCAAACATCAAGGGGTTTAATTATATTGTTTATGAGTGAGTGAAAGTAAGGGATGTTAATCCTTTGTGCATAACAACGTGTATAACGACTGAGGGCAATAATTGAAAGAGATTTCCATCTATATCCATAACCCCATGATGATGTCTATTTCTTCAGACTACTCGTCATTTCAGTTTCTTGATTATTCTTACATTTTATTATAGACAAAATGAATGATTCATATATAAAGAAGGGGTTTAAGTCTTTCATGGCAATGACTAGAAGCATTAGGAGAGGGTGGAAATGCTATTTGCAGACCGATCACATGTTTGAAATGAATCGCTGTGTTAAACAAGCATTGGCATAGCCAATAGGTCTCACCTTTGGGACCTTATAAGTATTTAGCTAGAGTTATTGGCTTTGCCAGTGTTTTTAAGCTATGTTGGCCGATGATGGAACGGGAAAGTTCCCTGTGTGGACTTCAGTCGTGTTCCCCTGCCTTGAATGCAAGGTTTACAGAAGCAGGGGGGTGGGTGTCCAACACAGGAACCGGGTGAGGGAGGGGGACAGCTACAACAGATGGAGACCATGGAGAGCAGATTCAGAGGAGGGAGACCTGGGTCAGGGAGAGCAGCTCTACAGGAGCGAGACCTGGGTCCTAAACCTGGCTCAGGGAGAGAGTAGCGAGAACCGGGTCAGCGTGAGTAAGTCCAGTGTAGTGTGTATGGAGGCAGGTTCGGTGGGTCCAGAAGTGGGCAACTAGGGCAAGGAGAAGAGCTCCAGAAAAGGGCGACCAGATCCAGACCAGTGCCAGCAGGTCTTCCTGAGCAGGGAGATGGCTTGATTCAAAATCAGAATGAGGGAGCCAGAACCGGGCCAGCGCAGACACTCCACGGAGCAGGACGTGCAGAATCAGGGCTCCCCTGGCCAGAATGAGAGGCATGCAGCATCGGGAGCAGGGGCTGGAGTCCTAGCTCAACATAGTTTGGATGTCAGGAAGCTGTCCCTCAGGACTGAAGGTCTGCCGGATTGACCAGAAGGAACTTTCTTAGAAGCAGGAAAAAAGGGTACTTAGTCATTTTTGTAATGGTTTAACTCTCAACACAGTTTGGTTCAACATGTAATTGTTAATGGCTTTGGCATTTGACAGTGTTCTCTCTGAAACCCAACTAATGAGTTTCCTGAAGCATAGGCAATCTAGTCATGGGCTATTACCTACTAAAAAAATACACAATGGGCATAACAGTACTGTTTCTGCAAAGTGAAATTCGGGGTTAAATCTTAAATGTGCTGTTACCATTTTGCACTCAGGATAAAGTTGGATAAAGTACTTATTTAAACAGACCAGTGAGCAAGGATATTCAACGCAAACTAAAGCCTACGCGAGTTGTCTAGCATTGTCTAATGTCACCACTTTCCAATAACATTAGGCTTTACATGCTTTTACATTTATTTTGTAAATCCATTTGTCAGACAAGCACTAACAACTTAGGGGCATATTCACAAGGAGCTATTGCCGAATTAACGGCACTTTATCACAGCCAAAGTCGTGATAAATTTACCTCCCCATTCACAAGCCGGTGTCAACAGCCCACAGCACCAGTTTACCCGCGATAGCAGCCGCAAAAAACATCGCCACAGAGGACCCGCGCAACTATCGCTAATGAGATGCAGAGTGGGCGTTTCTGTGCCAAAAGGCGCGACAACATCACACCTCAACATTCACAACGACCAGCCACATCGGCGATAAAAACACAAAACCGGCGATAAGCCGCGTTAGCACCAGGAAATCTACACCTGCCCTGACCTGGTGTAAAGTCCGACCACAGCCTGCACCACAAAAGGGAGCACAGCCCAGAGCCACACATGAAGGACAACAGATGCCCACGAGCAACTGAACATGCAGCACGGACACCCAAGAGGGCCACAACACCCACCAACACCACACCCAGGCCCGCAATACCCCCCTCGGGACCACCCCCAACCCCGGACTAAGAAACTGCACACCAACACCACGAATCCCAAAACAAACATTTTGCCTGATGTCGCACAAGCAGGAAAATAAACATACATGCGTGGCCAGAAAATGGAGAATCAGTCATACAGCAATGCAATCACCAACACAAAACACCATACAAACAAAAGCAGAAACAACCCTTAGGATGAGCTCCTCACTGGACAATCCGTAGCACACAGCCTGGAAGACCAAATCCAAGAGAAGAAGGTGTGCCATGCGCCCAACAAAGGAAAGAGAGGGAGAGAGCGAGGGAGAGAGTCGGAGTGAGATAGCACAAGCAGCGCAAGGCTGCTCGGGCACCTGGCTCCACATGCCAACATGTGTGTGTGCATCGCCATCCGTACACCATGAGCCCAAGGCTGTGTTCCAATCTCAGCGCCAAAGCCACATCACATTCCAAAAACGCAAGTAGTAGTCAGACAAACATCAGGGATGAAAGCACCATTGTCCCAATGCAGAAGGCGGGAGGACACCTGCACATCTGACCTTGGTCCAGAACGCGCCTGGAACACCCTGATAGAGATGCAATGGCAAATGGGGACGACTCCCACACCACGCATTCCACAAATGAACCATCCGACTTATCCACAGCCCACACACAGAAGCCCCTGCCTGTGGTACCCCCGCATGGGATGCCCTTGACACCCACGGAAACAGCAACCCATCACCCACAACGTTGCACACACATTCGAATCATTGCTCAGAGCTGTGGCATATCCTCCACACAACTGCCTCAGTTCAGAAGAGTGCCAGTTCACGAGATGCACCAACGCAATGGCAGGCCATACCGAGCACATGCACAACCCCCGTCACGTGGAACAGTACCGTGCACATATGCTGCATTTACTGGGCGCACTATAACTGGCAGTGCTGCGGATCAGTTACAGGCTCAGCTTCCGCCCTGCCCACGTTACCTGCATCCGGCCCTGGTTCCACTGCTGAACATGCACATTCGAGTGTCCCATGGATGTCTGCCTATCCAACACAACTGTTGATGAATTGGACTATGACTTGTGTCTGCGCCCCCTCTTGGATCACAAACAGGAGTGTAACTGAGACAGCCGTGCATGGGATGCCTTGACATACTGCGTATGTATTGGTAGTTGTGCATGGGAGATTGCACAATTTCTCGTGTGCAGTGACCACATCGAGGCGCTCCCCTATTGGGCTGTGTTGCGGATCGGCCCAATAAATTGTTGCATCGTGGGGATTGCTCAGATATCCCACCACAACAGAGGACACGTCTGCCTTCATCCGGGCTCTGGATGCATGTGCGTGGAACAACGGAAAACGACCTTTACAACGCGGTCAAAACACCGCAATACATTTACATCGCTGTTTTTAAAACGCAAGTCGTTACAACGACTTGCACTGGAGGGCGCTCTAGACTAAGGAATAGTGTAATTTACTATTCCAACACCTTCCCTACTGTACGTAGACTGGAGTTGGAATAGTAAATCACACTATTCCTAAGTCCAGCGCAAGTCGTTGTAACGACTTGTGTTGTAAAAACAGCGATGTAATGTACCGCGATCTAAATGATCGCGTTGTATCATCATACATCCGGAACAACGCGTGTGTACACACACCTGTGCAAGGTGACGCAGGTCCATGGTCGGAGCAACACAGCGTCGTTTAGCAAAGTTGCCAATTCGGACACACTGCTGGGGGAGAGCACACACATGGCAATGTAGCACGACATGTGAACCTGTCGGACCCTCACACCTGATCACTGTCAGCAGAGCAGACAATCGGCGCACTCTGGAGGAAGAGCACTATGCAGATCCCATGTGCAGTGATTCGTGCCCCCTCACATGGGGCAATGGGCAGACGCCAAACAACACATGACTCATCCAGCAAGGCAAGGTGGGCTGTGAGCGTTGCCATCCGTGATGAATGTTGTCCATTTTATCCCCGACATTTTCTGAACCTCGACATGTACCCATGCTGCGTGTAAGTGTCTTAAGCATGTCCCTGCCTGCTGTGGCCGTTGATTGGTCCGTACTGACATGCACATGCCAATACAGTCTGTGCCACTCCACTGGTGTCTAACTGTGAGGTGTGTTGTTTACATTGTCCACTCGTGTGCCACAATGAGCATCGTCCCTACACAGGGAGGAACTGACTGACGCATGTGCAATGTTGGTGTGTCCCTATGGCAAGCTCCACCTCTGTGAGCCAGACATTGTTTTTGGATATGTGCTGAACGACATGTGCACTTACATGACTTCAGCAATGTGTGTATGGTGTCCAACCTCTGACCATGTGGAGCAATGTCATATATCACAACAGAATGTGTCCACACAGATGTGTGTAAGTAGGTATGCGACGTGAAGTTCTGTTGTCACACGTGGTGTAGGACACCACTCCTGGCCTGCTACCGTTTTGGTCACTCCTACACACAGCCCTATTCAACACATGGACGTTTGCCTACGTTGGGGGGTTGTGAGATTGTTGTTGATGTGCAATGGGGACACAGCTAGTACTCACCTTCACAGTCATCCAATTGGCCATGTGTCTCAGGGATAGACATGCGCATAGATGTCAGTTACCAGGGTGTACCTTCATGTGCAATCATTGTCCCTACATCCAGCCATACTTCCATATGTGAGTGAACATAGTGATGACACATATGTGTGATTTAGAATGTTTTATTCACATTCAGGTGATTGACGGAGCTGGAGCTGTACATGGCCATCCAAGCCCACATCACATGAAAGCCCAGTGGTGGGCCAACCAGAGTCCTTTGGGGATTGCACAGTGATCAGGAAGAGGGAGAGTGCAGTCCGCAGCTGGATTGTTGTGTAATTGGCCAGCGGTGAAGAAATGGCAGTCCGTGTCGGGGTCCGGGTGAATGTCGCAGAGTGTTCCGGGGGTCAGTAGGAGGTATTTCCCAGGGCATGATGCATAGGTCATAACCAGGCAGGGACAGGCCATGTGACGGTGATGGATGCTACTGCCTCCATCACTCAACCAGTAGTTCCCATCCCCTTCTCACTCCCCTGATACGGGTTCTGTGTCCGGTGTGTCCGGTGTGTGTGGCGGGGTGATGGCTGCATCGCTGTGTGCCACTGACACATCAGACTGCGTAGGTGATGGGGCAGCATCACAGTGTGCCACGGACACATCAGGGGTCGGAGCTGTGTGTGTCGATGTTCCCGCTGCAGTCATCTGGGAACGGCTCAGTGGCAGCAATGGCAAGATGAAGTACTGCAGGGCATTGAAGTTCTCAGCTACTACTCGCTGGTGTCCAGCCGTGGCAGACATACTTCCAGCCTGCATCTGCTCCATGGTCTCCATTGATCTCCGCATCTGTGCCAACTCTGTGCTGTCATGGCTGGTGTCTGACCAGACAGTTCTTGTATTCGATTCATGGCACCAGCGAGGTCGGCCAAGGTCTGTGGCAGAGCATGGTGCGTACAGGGGGTGTCCGATAGGGACTGTACGTGGTCCCTGATGGGACTCAGACACCCACGTATGGCATCGAGTTTGGCTGCCACGAGCTCGAAACCCACCCGCAGCTGATCAGCCAACTCCACCTGGCAACCCAACACACGCTGTTGGAATTCCATGTATTGGTCGGGGGGTCCTGGGAGACAGCTGTGGTGGTGTGTGTTTCCTGCTGTGTGGTCTGTGCAGGTGGTGGGGTCACCTCGAGGCAGCTGGCCTGCCCTGCTCCTGGGGGTGGGGTGCAGAGGCTGTCCATTATCCGTTGGTGGGTGTTTTGACATATGTGCAGGTTGTCCTCTTCATCATCAATGATGGGAAGTGTGGTGTGCTCTGCAGGAGGTGTTGTTTGTCCCTCTGCAATGTAAAGGGGAGATGCAAGTTAACAGAGTTTCACATGTATGTTGATGATTTGCAGATGTTTACATTCAGACTGCATGCCAATGTACATTGTGACTGTTTTGGGGGAGCTGGCTATTTGATGGCAATCAGTGTGTTTTTCGACTACATGACGGATGTGTGGTAGTACCCGTACATTATCATCACACAGTGTCAGGCAATGCCAGATGTGAGTGGACAGTTACTACGCACGAGCGGAACCTGTTGTGAGCTCTGTCCTGTGGTGCTGGTGTTGCACTTTGTACCACATTGCCGTCATTGCTGATGTTCTGTGATTGCTAAGTGTGTGTGCTGCATTGTGGGGGAGTTGCCCCTGCAGCTCTGATTTTGTGTAGCCTTCTCCCTTTGAGGCGGGGTGCCTTTGAATTGTGTGCTTTTCTGGCCTGATTTGCTTTTGACTTGGGTCATATGTGCTCTCGGACAGATTTTGTGGCCTGGTGCATTGTTCGTCTGCTGCGTGTATTGTACGGCATGGGTTGTGGGTGCACGTGGACATGTCGGAGTGTGACCTGCTCCTTTACGGATGTGATCCGCACTGGGCTTCCTCCATGTCGATTCGTGGGCCATGTCATTTTTTTTGGGCCGCTGCCATGCTATCGGACATGCAGTGTTACTTGCATAGTCAGTGTGGGTCACAGAGCCGCTGCCTTGCTGGATTCAGCACATGTGCATGGGTCGGTTGGGATATTGGTGATGGGGGGGTCCCTCTGTGCACATTGTGGATGGGAGCCTACTTGGCATTTCTATGTGTGCTGCAGTGTGCCAAGGCAATCAGGGACATGTTCCACGGTCATTGTGGGTGTGCTGTGTGCTACACGTAATTGTGCATGTGTGCCATTGTGCCCATCTCCCCCCGTCCCCCCGTCCCTAGTCATTACTCACCCTGTTGCTGTTGGGTCAGGTCGTATCGTGCTGTGTCCAGGACTCCCAATCCTGCCACCGTCTCCTCACTGCTGACTGTGGCCACCATTTGCTCCAGCTCATCCAGCTCCTCCTGTGTCGCAGGACTCCCACCTCCAGTCGCCGTTGCTGCCTCCCTGTCGGGAGTGAGCTTATGTTTGGTCTGGCTTTTCAGATCATGCCAGCGCCTCTTGACCTCCTCCAGTGACCTCCTCGACACTCCGACTGCATTGACGTTGGTAAAGATGGCCTGCCATATTTCGGTTTGGGTTGCCAGTGCCGCAGTGGAGGTGCCGAACAGTTGTTGATGGTGTTCAGTCACCTCCGTGACGATGATCCGGTCTTCCTGCGGACTGAACCCCGTCTTCCTCTTCCTCTTGTCCTTGCCCTTCCCCGAACGCGGGGTTCCTGGCTGGTCCTCCGTGGGGCTTGTGGTGTTCGGCTTGTCCTCTGCACTCGGTCCGGGTGCATCCATGTTGCTACGCAGTTTGAATTGTTTTTGGGCTTTTTTTTCCCTTTCTTTTATGGTGCTTTTTCCCGCCGGACGCGTGGGATTTGCAGGCCTGTGGCTGGTGTCCGCTGATTTCTGTACCGCGATTGGCCTCATCGCTTGTTTTTTTGCGTTCGCGTTTCGCATTTTTTCGGCGTTGATTTTCACGATGACATTTGACGCGTTATCTGGTGACTATCGCATGCTACCGCCTTGTTGTGAATTCCACGTTGACACGAGGTTATTTTCCCGAGCTAGGCTGTGATATTGAAAGTTGCGTTACGCTACTCTTGCGGTAGTTATCACACGTTCTTGTGAATATACCCCTTAGTTCACTGATGCTGTTAAAATATCACCTCTGTCGCAGGTTCATCATAACAGAAATATCAATAAGGTATGCCATTTTCTTTAAAACAAGGTAGTCAAACAAAGGCCCAAGAAGGATAGTACCACGCTACATTTTTAAGACACATGTTGACTATTTAAATGAGTTCCATTTAAATTGGTTGTAGGTACATTTCACTTATGCAGATATCCATAAACCTTAACATGAATCCAGTTCTTCTGGACTTAATTTGGAGGCGCCTTTTTAACAAAGCCACTGTTTAACAAATCAGATCCAAAAATGAATCTTTAGCCAAATAATGAAGTGCTTGCACCATAATTTTGCATTTATTACGTAACACTTAAATATTTTATGGAAACTTGGCAGACCTCATTCTCATTTAAATCATTCTAATCCTAAGGTGGCTTCACACAGGGTGACACAAGGGCAACAGAATTCTTAAGTCATATTTATCAAGCTACGCAAAGCCATCTCCTGTGGCCCTGCGTGGCTTGGTAAATCTGCAGTAGTGCAAGGCAGTGCAAAACACTGCCTTGCATTAATCTGCACTGGGATTGCGTTACATGGGTGGAGAGTGGGTGTTCCCGCACATCCACCCATTGATTTTTGCTGTATTCCCAAATTTAGCAAAACTAGTAAACCTGGGAATGAGTCAAAATTGAAAACCTTCCCTACAGATGTGCAAATAGGAGAAATATCTTTTATCTCTCCTCATTGTTTCTTCTTTCTAAGTGTTCGACATTCTGCAGCACGCTTAGAAAGTGGAAAACACTTCTAAAGATTGCACAAAAAACAATCCTGCCTGCAACGCAGGCCCCCTGTACCATGCCACAAGGGTGCCTGCATTGGCGCTAGGCAGCCAATGGTGTGCCAGCGCAGTGAGAGAGCGGGCATGCGTCATATTTTAGTAAATATGGCACATTTGTGTGCTTTCCATTTGACGCAGCACAGCAGATTTTCTTGCTGTGTTGTGCTGCATCAAATAATGATAGATCTGCCCCTCAGTTCTTAGGTTTACTCCTATGTGCCAAGCAGTGGCGGCTCCTCTGCTATGGCGGAGGAGCGTCGCCTCACTGCTTTCTCGCAGTGCGAGAAGCAAAAACATAAAATTGTAATACCTTCTAGTTATTACCATTTTATGTTTCCTTTGCAGGTGGGCAGGTGGACGGGGCTGCTCTGCTAACGGAGCAGGGCAGGGGAGGAGTGGTTTGCCCACTCCTAATGTGCGCAATGACTGTTTGGTCAGCCCTCTCGGGCCTCTCAAACCAGTCATGCCCACTTTCCCCTTCTCCAGTACAGCCTGCATGGAGAACAAGCTCACTCCTCCAGCCCTTGGCTGAGCGCCATGTCACGGCGCTCAGACCAATCACAACGCTACATTGCAGCATTGTGATTAGCTTAGGGGAGGGAGCATGGCTGCCTGTTTCCTGTTCCTGTCCGAGTTGGAGGCAGGAGAGCAGGAGTGGAGAAAACGCGGGACCCAGCCTCAAGGTAAGGTTTTTTTTTTTTTTACTATGCTCTCTCCCGCGTGACCCCCTTGCGGCCACACCACGCCCGCCGCCCCCCCCATCCGTGAGCCAACCCATCCGCAACTGGTTCCAAGAGTAGATGGCCCTAATGGCATTTCCTGCAGACACAATTCCAGCAGACAAAATCTTCGTGTGGAAAACAAAAACGTATAATTCAGATGGAAGTGGTTGTCTTGTTGACGGTTTTGTTTGTGGTTTAATTTAGTCTGTGTTTCGTACTCGACAAGAAGGGATGCATTTGGTGCCTAGCATGTACTTCATCTAAACAAACTGTAAAGTGCCAGGATGCTGGGTGTTCTATAAGGAACTGTTGTTCAGTGTGTGGGACATATATCAACTGCTCCTGGAGTGATCCTCTCTTGATTCTTAACCAACAGCCCCTGTTTCTGAAAATTTAATATTTCTAGAAAAAAAAGACAAATCTGCCTAGACATCCTTTTGAAAAAAACAAGAATTTAATTTCAAGCAACACAAAGTTCATTTTCCTTCTGCGAGCAAAGCGTTTTTTTTTATTTTAATACTGAGTCTTTCCAACTGTTAAAAATAAAAGCAAGGAATTCTTTATAGGCTGGTTTCCTGGACCGTATAAGGAAAACCTAAAACGGTATTAAGATGATATCCTCTTATAGTTACAATTGATTTGATTGCTCTCTTTGTGGATATTAGTAAAAAGTAAGTGAAGCCTATATCTTTAGGTGGTCGTTCTTTGTTTGAATTAGTATTAACAAGAGTGCATGGGGGACGAAGTCTGGCCTCAATGAAGATAGACAAATTTTAGAGGACTCTCATTTATAGAGGTATAATATGCACATTTTCTAAGTTGGCTGACTGTGGTTTGGGGAATGCACAGAATCCAGAGATGCCGGAGATACTTTGGAGCTCCATACTGCACAACTAGCTACTCTACAACACCACTGTGGAGCATCAATACAGATGTTCTTTTCTTACCCGCCACCATAACTTGGCAGACTTCCTACAAGCTGCAAGGAAGGAACGAAGCCGGGCCACTGTAGAGCATGTGAGCCATCTGTCCCACTGCTAGCCACATCAGAACTACATCGGAGGTGCTGTTGCTGCCGCCGAACTAACCCATGGTAAGCTGCCTCCACTTGTACTGTCACTTATTGAGCAGTCTAGTTTCTGCTAGGGCTTGCATCCATAAATGTTACTGGACAGAGGACCACTATCTTGGATTGATCTGCTACAATAGAGGGCTGTAGTAACCTCGAATATCACCCCTACATAAAAGGAGGACACCATGTTGATTGAGCTGCCATGCTATGAACAAACATTAGCAATGCCAATAGGTCTCGTATTTGCGAGAGTTAGAGCTATTGGCGTTGTAAATGACAATGTCATTAACTCGTGTTATGGAGTGGAGTGGAATCATGTGGGATGGATTGGAATTGTTAATTGTGGATCTGTGTGGTGTTGAATTGGGTGGAGTGGATGTGTGTAGAGGAATTTTGTGGCATGGTGTGCAGAGGAATTATGTGGATAGTAATTATGTGGTTTTGAGTTTTTTGGAATTATGTGGAGTGAGATCGTGTGTCATGGAATGTAATTAAGTTGAATGGCATTTAGTGTTGTGTAGTGGTATGTTGTGGGGTTCAATTATGTGGTGTGCTGTTGAATTTTGTGGTATGATGTGGTATTCTGAGGTGTGGATTGGGTGTATGTGGTGTGTTGTATAAATGTGTTGTTAAGTTGAATTAAGTGGTTTGTTGCCGAATTATGTGGTGTCGAATGGAAATGTGTGGAGTGGATTTGTATTGCGTGTAACTGTGTCGTTTTCAGTGAAATTATGCTGATTGGAATTATGTGGCATGATGTGGAGTGTATTTATGTGGATTGCTGCTGTGTGGCAGTTGCCAGTGCCCTAGAGTGGAGTGGGAGGAGTAGATTATCATAGGCTGTATTTTTGAGAGTAGAGTGTCGTAGAGTTGAGTAAAGGAGAGCAGAGATCAGTTGCAGAGAGCGTCATAGAGTGCAGTGTAATAGAGTGCAGTGTTGTAGAGTGCAGTGTTATAGAGTAGCGTGGAGTGGGGTGGAATAGGGTGGGGTTGGTTGGATTAGATTGAGTTAGTGAGGTGGATTGGATTGGGGTAGAGTGGGTTGGATTGGAGTGGGTGGACTATATGGGGAGGATTGGATTGGAGCGGGTTGGAATGAAATGGGCTGAGGTGGATTGGATTGGGGTGGATTGGAGTGAGGTGGATTATATTTGTTTGGGGTGGGGTGTATTGGATTGGGGTGGGGTAGATTGGAATGGGACAGATTGTTTTGGATAGAATTGGGGCATATTAGAGTGAGGTGGAATGCAGTGGGGCAGATTGGAGTAAGCAGATAGGAGTGTGTATGGAGCTAAAGGATATTTGGAAGCTGTAAAAGAACAATTTTAAATTTGAAGTTGGTTTTACATGAAACATAGGCAGGGTGATCAAATGAATGTTATTCTTTGGTGAACCACAGGGTTTCTTGGGAATTACTGTTCATGGAGTCTGTGATGTAAACCAAAGATTTATCGATGTATGTTAAAATGTTATGAAGGAGCAGTTTGTCAGCTCCTGGATGCTTCTCTGCCTGTATGAGGTATGGGAGTTATCCACAATAACTTAATCGAAAATTTCAGAGTAATTTAGAGAACCTCTTCTTTCAGTCACAATTGCTTTAAGGCAGATTTATACTGATGTGCTGCACTTTGCAAAGATCTTTAATAAACTAAAAGTTAATAGATTTTAGTTGTGCAAATTGTGGTCTCTCTGTAGTGCATGTGATGTTTTATGAGCAACACCACATCATTGTATGGATATCTCCAGTGTTGGGAAACTGACTTGGTGTTGGTCCTTAACCACATATCAGTGCATCCATCACTTATAAAAGTGAGACCATATGGAGCTAGGCGGATCAGGTGACAAATAGGAATGAAGTAAATAACAGCAGGTTACTCAGTAGAAAAAAACACTGGTGCATTCATAAGAAGCCTTTTTGATAGGGGGTGATATTTACTTGGCTTTTCATACATATGGCACAATAGTTTCTTGATTTTTTGTGATTCTGCCCCATTAGCCACACTCACACAAAATACATAACAAGCACAATGAGACACTCACTCAAGCACACATGGATACTCATACACAGACACACACCCAAACACACAAGCACACACAGACATACAGTTGCATTTTACAACTCCGCAGAACTAATTATATACACCTCAGAGGGAAGGAAAGCAGAGCTGGCCAACAGTGCCCTCATTACGAGTATGAACGAACAGAGATTATCACATCTATATTTGGCGGACAAATGTATCCACTGGTAAGGCATCTCAGTGGGTTACAGTGCTTGCTGTGGAGACACAGCAGATCTCAGATCCCAAATATGTGTAAATACACCAGTTGCTAAGGGTGCTTTCTGTAGACATCTGTGAGTAATCCAGGTCGAGGGTTTGAATGATGAAAGAGTTAATGGACCAGTCATCTCTGAAGCAGTCGTTTAGATTATTTTCCGCATGCCTGCCTGGGGCCCCACTCTAAGTTTGCTTTGAGGAGGTCTAGGGTGGGGGATAACGCAAAGTCACAAACAAGCCAGAGGCAGGCAGCAGCACAGAGCTGCCAGACTTCAGAACAGAAAGAGGCAGCATTAATTCTAGACAGGGGGTTAATGTGCGTTAAACAGAGCTCTGTAGAATTACACTAAAACTTATTTTTGAAGGAGGCAAGTCACACTATAGTTAAAATGCTTTGAAAAGGGCATAGTAATCTGCGTGCCTTTGATTGCTTTTTGATTTATTTAGTAATTCCAAACCCATGTAGCAGTATTTGGGAACAAAAGCCTGCTGTGCCCTGTGTTTCTTTCCCTGTCGCTCATTTGACGAACACGTGCAGGAGGAGCTGGCTCTCTGTGCTGGGAGGAGGGACACGGTGTGTGTCCAGTACAAAAGGCAATGGCAGGGCTCCCCAAACCAGCGGCTACTTCCTGCAGCCCAGTTTATTCTGTAATTGTTGTTTTGTTAAGGCCCTAAAAATGTTCCTAATCAGCACACACACAAGCACACGCACACAGACACACACTAAAGCACTCAAGGACACACACCCACACAGACATACAATTGCGGTATACAACTTCGCAGAACTAATTGTATACACCTCAGAGGGAAAAAAGCGGAGCGGGCAAAAAGTGCCCTCATTACGAGTATGAGCGAACAGATATCACATCTAAATCTGATGGACAACAGTATCCACTGGTAAGGCATCTCAGTGGGTTACAGTGCTTGCTGCAGAGACACAGAAGCTCTCAGTTCCCATTATGTGCAAAAACACCAGTTGCTAATGGTGCTTTCTGTAGAGTTCTGTCAATAATCCAGGTCAAGAGTTTGAATGATGAAAGAGTAAATGGACCAGTCACCTCTGAAGCAGCCATTAAGACTCTTTTCCGAGTGCCTGCCTGGGGCCCCAATTTGACTTTGAGGAGGTTTAGGGCGGTAGATAAAGCAAAGTCACAAACACGCCAGAGGCAGGCAGCAGCACAGAGCAGCCAGACTTTGCCATGCTCGGTAACTCAAGAATACTCAAGCCTAAGCTGTTGTCAATGTGGTGTAAGGGAAGAGATGAGGAGCAGGTCTGCCCCATGGAGACGTTGGTGCAGTGGCTGGGACAGTATAGTGCATCACAGGGAAAATGAAACAAATGGGACCCCCAAACATTACTGCAGTAACACCGATTGCACTTACAGCCCTCATGGTGGCCTCGGTCACGTTGCAGGCCCGAGGCGGTTTGTAGAAGAAGAAGATCAGTCAGCCTGGACACAGAAGTGGCACTCTGCAGCGACGGCAGTGGGCGGGACCAAGCCCGGTGCAGGGTGCCCGGAATGATAATTTAATAATGACGGGCTAGGGGATGGTACAAAGGAGAGAGCACACGGGAAAACGGTGGGTGGGAGGGGAAAGCAGTAACACTGGTTGCAAAAATCAGCTGCACACTTACATCAGAACACGAGCTGAGGCAATCTAAAAAAATTGTGCTTGAAACAAACTGAAATTGCACATTCGTTCTGTTAAAACTAGAAGTGAAAATACAAATTAACTGCAAAGGGAATTAAATAATAAAATCATTTCTGTGTTTATCTTGTCTATGAAATTCTCTCTATATTATTTAAAGTTTTATTTTTTTAATTATAACAGACGAGTGAGGTATGTGATGTTTTCCATTTTCTACGTTTAATTTGCGATAAATTCCCCCTTCACCATGTAAAAGGAAGAAAGGTGCTACAGAATGGTGATAACATGTCGTAACACTGTCCAGTGTGCTGTTATTGCTCTAGTATTAAACTTCAGTGCAAGTAGGGGCCTGCCCCCATGTATTTTTCTATAGGGCATACGCTCTGAAAGCAATGCTGATGGGTGCTCCCACGTGTTTACCTACACACGAACCCAGGCACATCTAACAGGATATGTGTTGGGTGCTCGCAGTAACACAGTATGATGCAAATTGATTCAGAGAACCATTCATTATTTATTTTTTACTTTGAATCATTCCTCCTAGGTTAAAAAGATGGAGACTGGCAGTCAGAGCCGCGGCCCCGCCTTTCCTCTCACTAGCTGCCTGTCTCTGTGCTGAGCGAGGAGACTTCAGCAGAAACAGCGCTGCCGTGGAGTGTGCATGCTGCATGTGCTCAGGGTGGATTTCTGCGTGCACTTTGTCTTGCTTCATTCTTGGCAGGAAATGGCAGCTTCCAAACTTTAATACTGGCCACATATTTTCTGTTTTCGGACTGGAGCAAACTTTTTTGCATTTTTTAAGTTATTCTTTTGTACAGGCGTATATTTGGTCAGATTTTCGGCAGGTTGGCAGCAGACCTTGCCAGCCAGGCAGCATCAGGGATATCAGATTAATGTTTCCAGGGATCGCAAGTGATGCACTTAAAGGCCGTGTGGGTCTCGGCTATGGATAGCCACACAAATACAAGTGATGATTTGGAGTCCTGTTACAAAGTCATTGAAGAATCTTCTTACAAGCACTGAGACCGTCTCTTCGCATTACAAAGGCCTTGCAACTGTCTCGGGCCCTGGCGCTGTATCGATGTCCAGCTTTGACCCGACCAACTCTAATTAAAATAATTAACAAGCATAACTCCTTTCAAATGAAGCCCAAAAAGTCTTATCCAACTAACAGAAGCCTAACCACATAAACGGAGAAAAGACAATGATTATTTAATAATAAGGATGTGGTAGGGGATGGTGCGAAGGGGACAGCACATGGAGAAAATGTGGGTGGGAGTGGAAAGCAGCAACACTGGTTGCAAACATCAGCCGTGCACATACATCAAAACACAAGTCGAGGCAATCTAAATAAATTGTGCTTGAAACGAACTGAAATGGACAGAAGTGAAATGAGACATGTCACAGGACCAGTCGCCATGGGAGGGAATGACACACCAAAAGGAGGGACAAATAGCCATGATTTACCACTCAAAAGTAAGGGATTTAAAGAGGCAGCACTGCCTCGGCTCGACCTAATCGGAGGACACTTTGTTTTTCCTACATATTTTGGATTGGCCTGTTGGAATAACTGAAACATAAATAGCCCCGCTACTATCTAGTAGTGACAAAAGGTAACTGCACTGATATTAGTGTATTTGTGGCCTATGAGACTCATGATCGGAGGCAATATTAGCAGTCGCAGCCGGCATGGCTCACAGGTGGGGGGGTGGGCGCGGGGGGTGGGTACGGGCGATTGGTCACGCGGGGAGGTGGAGTCATGCGGGGAGGGGTTAAATAATAATAAAAAAACGTACCTTTCCCGGGTCCCGCGTTTTCCAAGCTCCAGCTCTTGCTTTCCTGCTCCATAGGAACAGGAAGCAGGCAGCCTCCCTCCCCTCCCCTAAGCCAATCACAATGCTGCAATGACAGCGTTGTGATTGGCTGGGACGCCGACCGCACAGGCGTCTATGGGGAGGCCATTTTCTCCATGTAGACTGCATGCAGCCTACATGGAGAAAATGGAGAGCGCGCATGACTGGTTTGGTCGGCCCCAGAGGGCCGACCAAACAGTCAGGGCCCGCAACATTGGGCTAGCCACTCCTCCCCTGCCCTGTTGCAGGACCGCCCACCTGCCCGCCCCCAACAAAACCCTTCTTCTGCTTTCTCGCAGTGCCAGAAGCAGAAACATAAAATGGTATTTATAATACTATTTTATGTTTCTGCTGCGAGAAAGCAGTGGGGCGACGCTCCTCCGCCCACATGGAGGAGCCGCCCCTGAATATTAGAAGACTCTTCCATGACAGTATTTATAGGTGCTAAATGGCCTGCCTTATATTTGCCGCATTGAGGGGCCGATTCCGATTCGGGCCGGAACACATACCGACCGACTCGGTACGGGAATATAGTCCGACCGACACGTACCGGCGCTGCCCGACCTGGGTAGTACGATGAAATGCATGTGAATCACGACCGACTCGTACGGAACACAAGCCGAACGACCGAACCGGACGGAAACAAGCTATCCGGCCGGGAAACCACACAAATCGAACCGACCGACATGCACCAGGAATGAACCCGAACGAAACGTACCCGCAAACTCCGACCCGCGCAGTACGATGTAATGCGTGGAAAACCAGACCGAGTCGCACGGAGCTCAAGCCGTACGACCGACACGCATACAACAGCCAGCCGAAGGAAGCCAATACTCGGCGACCGACGCGTACGCCACACAATAAACCTAGCAGAAACACAGCGTGAACGACTCGGAGAAGCTCGCACGAGACAACTGCAGCGTCCTACTCGGTCAGAAGAACGTCTCCTACATGCACAAAAAATACAAAGGAAAAAATACAAAAAAAGGGCCAAACAAGCAATGACAAAGTCAATAAATACAGGGAAAAAAACATGGAACAAGGACACACCCCCAACTCCACCTATATAAAGGCCACAAATCCCTAACATGATCCTTTGCAAATTCAACTGACCTGCCAGCACAGAACACCATCAGACAGCAACCACAGACACACTCACAGCTCATCCATCACACAAGCCACACACCATTAGCACCTCAACAAATAGCACCCTCACATACACCCAGCAAAACCTACACTCACACACCCTCACTTGCACACACACACACATCAATCACCACCACCACCCATCACCATGCCCCCAAAGAAGAATCCAAAGTTCCTAGACAGTGAATTGGAAGTCCTGGTAGATGAGATCCTCAGGGTAGAGCCACAGTTGTTTGGTACATTGGTCCAACAGACCCCCATGTCGCAGAAAACCAAGATGTGGGAGAGGATCGTCGACAGGGTGAACGCACAATCACCATGTTTGCGCACAAAGGAAGACATCCAGAACAGGTGGTATGATGTGCGCAGGAGGGTCAGGGACCTACTAAAGAAGGATTACATCTTGAGTCAGCGCATCAGCAGTGGCCCTCCTGCCAAACCACTATACCTCAGGCCCTGGGAGGAGAAGGTGCGGGCCATCCTACCACCAGGTAGCGTATATGGACTATCAAACATCCCAGAGCCTGGTGAGTACACAACTAATATACCCAATATTGTGTGACAATACACACACATCACTGTCAAGGGGATAGTCAAACCATGCACCCTTAGCAAATCCACAGCAACCAAAAGATAATCACCCCAAGATTTGTCTGTCAGTCAGATAAACACAATACATGCCATCTCATAGTGATATGTAACTGTGTCATGATATGTACAAACCTAACTACAAATACAGCAAGGCAGTGGCACAAATATAACCAACAAACACAGTTAGACATTTTGCCACCACTAGAACACCACCTCACAGGGAAGCTCACTGAAAGGAATGAATTCTGTGTATGCTGGTGAAGTCAGTGTAGCCAATAGCATGATGGGAGTTGTAGTCACAGATATTGGTCACCCTCACAATTGGCCCATCAACCCCACCCTGAACCATGCTCACATCACAGGGAGTGGAAAAGAAATGACAAGATGGCTGACACTGGGTACTGCTGTGGGGAGCACAAGCCCCTGCTGGGAACTGTGCACCAACCAACAGCAGGACACCACTGTCTAACATCCTCTAAGCCAACTTGCACTCCCTGCAATGGAAGCACGTTCCATGGTGGGATATCTGGCTGGGTGGGAAGGAGGACTGACAGCTCTGACCATAGTTACAAGCAGCTTTTCTCACACACACCCTTAACACAAACTCCACACAACTCACCTGGGAGAATGCAATGCCTCACACTCTAATTAAATATCCCACAAAGAACCACCACCCTGGGTTATGCTGTGTGAAGCACAGGGACACTCTTGGGATTTGTAGCCAAACAAACGCCAGGACAACACTGTCAGCCATCCTGTCAGCACAGGCACACTACCCCACAGGGAAGCAGAGTCAAAAGGAAGGAAGTATGGGCATGCTGGGAAGGGGGTGTAGGCAATAGCATGATGGGAGTGGTAGTCACAGCTCAACATCCCCCACCCACATGGCCCAGCAAGCTCACACTGAAGCATGCACACCTCACAGGCAGTGAAAAGCCACTTCAAATATGTCTGACACTGGCCTCAGCTGTGGGGAGCACAAGGCCCTGCTGGGAACTGGGCACCAACAAACAACAGGACCACACTGTCAGCCATCTTGCCATTGCTGTCACACTCACACACAGTGAAGTCCACTCAAAAGGAAGGAAGTATGGGCATGCTGGGAAGGGGGGTGTAGGCAATAGCATGATGGGAGTTGTAGGCACAGATATTGGTCACCCTCACAATTGGCCCATCAACACCACTCTAAACCATGCTCACATCACAGGGAGTGGAAAACAACTGACAAGATGGCTGACACTGGGTACTGCTGTGGGGAGTACAAGGCCCTGCTGGGAACTGTGCAACAACCAACAGCAGGACACCACTGTCAGCCATCTTGCCATTGCTGTCACACTCACACACAGTGAAGTCCACTCAAACGGAAGGAAGTATGGGCATGCTGGGAAGGGGGTGTAGGCAATAGCATGATGGGAGTTGTAGTCACAGATATTGGTCACCCTCACAATTGGCCCATCAACACCACTCTGAACCATGCTCACATCACAGGGAGTGGAAAACAACTGACAAGATGGCTGACACTGGGTACTGCTGTGGGGAGCACAAGCCCCTGCTGGGAACTGTGCACCAACCAACAGCAGGACACCACTGTCAGCCATCTTGCCATTGCTGTCACACTCACACACAGTGAAGTCCACTCAAAAGGAAGGAAGTGTGGGCATGCTGGGAAGGGGGTGTAGGCAATAGCATGATGGGAGTTGTAGTCACAGATATTGGTCAGCCTCACAATTGGCCCATCAACACCACTCTGAACCATGCTCACATCACAGGGAGTGGAAAACAACTGACAGGTTGGCTGACACTGGGTACTGCTGTGGGGAGCACAAGACCCTGCTGGGAACTGTGCAACAACCAACAGCAGGACACCACTGTCAGCCATCTTGCCATTGCTGTCACACTCACACACAGTGAAGTCCACTCAAAAGGAAGGAAGTATGGGCATGCTGAAAAGGGGGATGTAGGCAATAGCATGATGGGAATTGTAGTCACAGCTATTGGTCACCCTCACAATTGGCCCATCAACACCACTCTGAACCATGCTCACATCACAGGGAGTGGAAAACAACTGACAAAATGGCTGACACTGGGTACTGCTGTGGGGAGCACAAGCCCCTGCTGGGAACTGTGCACCAACCAACAGCAGTACACCACTGACTGACATCCTGAAAGCCAACTTGCACTCCCTGCAATGGAAGCACGTTCCATGGTGGGGTATCTGGCTGGGTGGGAAGGAGGACTGACAGCTCTGACCATAGTTACAAGCAGCTTTTCTTACACACCCCCTTAACACAAACTCCACACAACTCACCTGGGAGAATGCAGTGCCTCACACACTAATTAAATATCCCACAAAGAACCACCACCCTGGGTTATGCTGTGTGAAGCACAGGGACACTCTTGGGACTTGTAGCCAAACAAACGCCAGGACAACACTGTCAGCCATCCTGTCAGCACAGGCACACTACCCCACAGGGAAGCAGAGTCAAAAGGAAGGAAGTATGGGCATGCTGGGAAGGGGGTGTAGGCAATAGCATGATGGGAGTGGTAGTCACAGCTCAACATCCCCCACCCACATGGCCCAGCAAGCTCACACTGAAGCATGCACACCTCACAGGCAGTGAAAAGCCACTTCAAAGATGTCTGACACTGGCCTCAGCTGTGGGGAGCCCAAGGCCCTGCTGGAAACTGTGCAACAACCAACAGCAGGACACCACTGACTGACATCCTGAGAGTCAACCTGCACACACTGCAAGGGTGGCATGCTTCATGGTGGGATAACTGGGCTGGGGGAGAAGGAGGGCCGGATGTCCACCAAATACCACCAATGCTGGCCATGCACACACCTCAACATTCACATTGAAAAGCTTCAGGTTGGCAGGACAATGTGCTACACCAATATCAACCTCTGACTGTGACAACTTAGGACAATGCAATGTACAGGCCCACATCCAGAGGTACAGTCACAACTGTCAGGTGTGTGAACCATTGATGCCTGTAGAAACATAACATACATTGTCTGTCTCTTCCAAAAACAGGTGATGATGGGGACACAGCAGCAGACGATGAGGAGTCACTGTCCCAGGCTCCGGGGGACACTGAGCTCACTGGTGTGGAACAGCCTCTGCCCTCCTCGGATGGCGAAGACCTACCTGGCCCCTCCGGTGTGAGTCATCATGCAGCACCAGCAGGACCAACATCTGCACCCCCTGCACCCACCCCTCCAATAACTGCCAACACACAGACCACCCCTGCCATCACTGACAGACCAAGGACCACCGATGACAACAGCACAGGGACCCCGGCCCAACGTGGAGCAACGGACAACGACCCCAGTAACAACCCCCAAGTGGGCCTACGGTCACCTGTGCGTGCCACCGCAGGTCCTGCACGTGTCGCCAGGGGTGGTGGGAGGGGTGGTAGACATAGGTCGCTGTTTGCAGAGGGGTCTGGACTGCATGATGACCCACAACTGGCACGCATTGCTGATGCATACCAGAATAGCACCGGAGAGGTCAGCCAGGTAGTGGGGATCCTCAAGGACATTCAACAGCAGCAGGCTGCCCATCATGCCCGCTTGGACTCACACATGTCCCGTGTGGAGACACACATGTCCCGTGTAGAGACACACATGTCTGGCATGGAGTCCAAGTGGGACACATTGGAAGAACTGACAGCGGTGCATAGGGACATATTGACATGCCTCCGCCAGATTAGCACCAACATGGCCACACCTCCCTGTGTGCCCACAACATCTGGTGCTGCAACAACTGCAACTGCCACAGGGAGGGAGGATGACTCTGGCGGAGAGTCCTCTGCACCGCAGCAGCCTGCACGTGAGGGTCCCCCCCGAAAGAAGAGGGATCGTCCGAGGAAGGAAAACTGAGAGGCCGATGGCCATGTACATCCCCCAGGAACCCAACACCTGTTCTGGAAATTCTCCTTTGTGTGCAACCTGTTCACCCTGTCGAATGCAACCCAACTCTCCCACATGACATGGGGAGCTTAAGTTGGCCCAATGTATCAGATGACTGTGGACTTTACTCAGGACATTTCTGCTACCAAGACTTCCAACTCATCTGGGAACTTTGGATTCCAATCCCAATGTACAGCACCCACCATCCTGTGTACTATCCTCACACATGTATGGAAATAAACTCACTAATACACCATACTTGCCTCTGTTGTGTTTCCAACGTGGTTTCTGTCATGGAGATGGTGATCTGCTAGATGACACTGTGCATGCTAACTGCTACAGCAAGTTCAACACCGACATGTGAGTCATGGCGACGTGACACATATGAGGGAGACACACCACTAGGGCTACACAAAACATACACACCAGGGCCATCAGACTCATCGCCTACACTGATGTTGCCAGGAAATACAGTGGAATGCACAGACACCACACCTATTCACAGTCTGTGTTAACTAGCCCACAGGTGCAGTAAGCACATGTCAGTCAGATGTGTGACCACAGACAACGCACATCCCAAAGTGAAGCACAGGTTTATTACACATTTGCAACATGTTGTTTCCACTACAGATGCAAGGTAATCCTACGTGGCAGTGGCCACACAGTCAACAAGTGTAGAAGAAATAAAGTCCAGGGGTGTGTGGCACATCACCTGTAGGGAAATGACTGCTTCAACCCTGGAAGTTGAATCATGGTGTCGGGGGATCACAGTTGACCAAACAACTCTGAAAGTACCCTGTGAAGGACAGACATGACACACAGTCAAAAGCACTGAAGAACAGGACAGAACTGCAATACTCATGCCCAATACAGTCACAAGATACTTACAGAAAACCAAGTTAGCATGTCAACACTGTTGGGGAGTACAGACTACCTGTAAGGACACATCGCTGCACGCTTCCAGTCAAGTAGCACATGGCCACACTCAAACAGCACCAGAGCACCACCAACACATATCACGCAAACTCACATCATTGGCATGACAACTCTCTGGATACTCACATTCAGCTGAAGAAGTTGGTGATGAGCTGTGTGCGGACATCACCATCATCATCATCACTGGCATCGTGGCCCAGGCCAGGATCCTCCACAGGTGGCGGATGTTGGTCATCGTCATCCAGGATGAGAGGCAACTCCTTCCACACTGCCAGGTTGTGTAGCATGCAGCAGACGATGACAATCTTGCACACCTTTGCTGGGGCATATGGGAGGGCCCCTCCTGTCTTGTCCAGGCAGCGGAAGCGGCTCTTCAGGAGACCAAATGTCCGCTCGATCACTCTCCTGGTCTGACCATGTGCCTCATTGTAGCGCATCTGGGCTGGTGTCACAGGGGTCCTGAGGGGTGTCAGCAACCACGGCATGTTGGGGTATCCGGAGTCACCTACAGACAGACAATTGCACATTAGCTGAGTTGGAAAAGAGGGCGGAATACAACATAGCAGAACACACACAATGGTACAAAGTCAGTACACACCGACATGCCAGGCACGCTGGTTCTGCATCTGTGACATCATCCTCGGGATGCGACTACTCCTCATCACGTAGGCATCGTGTGCCGAACCAGGGAAACGGGCACACACATGTGAGATGCTCATATCTGCAAGACATACCACCAGAGCATTGATCGAATGATAATGTTTCCTGTTCCTGTATGCCTGCTCATGTGCCTGTGGTGGTACCAAAGCCACATGTGTCCCATCAATGGAGCCAATGACATGGGGCATCCTCCCCAGGGCATAGAAGTCACTCTTGACGTCAGTGAGTTGTTGACGTTTAGGGAAATAGATGTACTGGTTCAGGCATCTCAACATTGCCTCCAAAACATTGCATAGCACACGGCTGAACATAGTCTGTGACATCCCACCAGCAGACGCCACAGTGTGTTGAAAGGTACCGGTGGCAAAGAAGTGTAGGGCTGCCATCACCTTCACCTTGGGGGTCAGCGCTGTAGGGTACGGCCGGCCAGGTTGCAAATGTGGGGCCAAGCGCACTGCCAAATCCTCAATCAGCTGCCTGGTGAAGCGGTACCGTCGGATGCTGTCACGTTCCACCATCGTTGCAAGGTCAGTGAATGGTCTATGGTCAGCTGGTGCCCTGCAGTGCATAGGTGAAGAAAGAAAGATTGTCAGTCACCCCACATATGTGGCATTGACTGTGAGAAGTTGGCCTGGTATATGCTGTCCACTAATTATAGTGGGCACCTTACACCAGTCCAAACAACCCCTTATTGGAGATAGGTTAAAGACAACCTTTATTGAAAGCTATCCTAGTGGTAGCTATGGAGAGCAGCCTTCAGGCTAAGTCTTGAAGGAATGTAAAGCAGCTTGTTTTACCAGTCTATAATCTCTTGAGTGACCAAATGAAAGAGGACCACACCAGGTATATATTTAAAATATATGTATTTAGTCTTAAACACACCCCTCTAGTCTCTTTATGAGGCTAGAGTTCGAAGTACATAAGTTACAAGTCGAATATCAACAGTAATAACACCAATACACGTTTGAGCCCTAGGGGCGTACCAAACCATATACCAATAAAGTGGCATAAGAACCACGACTGAGCTAGACACAAGGCCTAGAGCCTGTAGAAGTGCTTGGCCCTCAAGGAACCACCCAAGGTAGTGACACAGGGGACCCACGGGGGACGCGTGCAGTGTGAGAACACAGCCTAGAGCCGCCGTTTACTTCTATGGGGAATGTCGCGGTTGGAGTTTTAAAGAAAAAGGACACTTAGAGGAGGACTTGGAGCAAACCCCTTTAGAACTAGGCTGTTCTAGAGTCAATACCCACGGGAGCACCGGAGTACTCGTGTTACCTCATCCAGGGAAGCCGGGTGCATAGGTGCCTTTCGGGGTCGGGTTTCGTCGTCGTTTTCAATGGCGATCTGCTGCAAAGTGCTGCTGGCGACCAAGTCGAAAGTGTTCGGGTGGATCCAAAGGTGGATCGAAGATCTGAAGAACCTGAAAGCAGAGGGGACAGAGTCTGGGTCACTACCCAGTGACCAGGAGGGCGATGAGCAGAGGCCCACCGATGTCGGGTGCTTCAGGTAGGTTGACAGTCGTCTTGACTCTTCAGCCACGAGGTCCAGGAGGCGTCGATGATGACCAGGAGCTGGATTCGAGCTGTCCCATGACATCTGTCGATTGCTGGGGTGTCAGCAACCGGATTGGACCCAACAAGCCTTGGCAACGGCAAGTCACGTGGAAATAGAAGAAGGACGGTGGTACAGACCAGCAAGGTCTGAGGGACTCACCCAGTGAGGGTAAGTCAGGGCACGTCTGGAGCAAGCAAGGAAGCCCAAGCAGAAGAAGAGTAGCCTTCAGGAGGGCCCACTAGCCAACGGACTAGTGACCGCAAAGGAGCCTCGAGTGGACGCACTTGGAGCTGGCTTGCAGGACACTCGTGGAGTGGAGGCCAGTGATCTTCGGTGCAGTTGGTGCTGGAGGTGGGGGCTACGTGGAGCTTAAAGCACAACTTCGTGGGAGACCAGGAAGAGGATGCACTTGCAAATGTGCTCGGTGTCCATGGGTCACGGTTCCATGTTACCCACGACAGCTACGGGCCTCAGCTTTGCTGTGGACTCAGGGCAGCCTCGGGGAAGTCTGGAAATCTACCTCTGGTGATGCAAAGACTTCGGCATCCAGCGAGAGCTTCGGCGATGCAGACCAGACAATTGCTTCTTTGGTGCCTGCCAAGCAGGGGAGTCACTCCTTGACCCCAAGGGAGATTCTTCAGTCCTCTAGTCTTGAGTAGAGCATCGAAGTTCCAGGATTCAGTTACAGAGTTTCGTCCAGGGATATCTAAAGTCCTAAGGACTGGGGTCCCATACTTATACAAAGTTAGGGGGTTGGACATACTCTGGGGACCCACCTATGGGAGGGTCAGGGAAGAGGGTGGTTACACCCATTCCCTTTGTCCAGTTTCGTGCCAGAGCAGGGGCAGGTAGCCCCTGCAACCGGTTTGAACTGGCATATGCACAGGGACACCAAATGTGCCCCCAGTGCAGGACTTCAAAGCACGAGACGGTGCTCACGCCCAGCCCCAATACACACTATCCTGTCTGGGGAGGTGGTTACACCTCCCTTCGACAGGAAACCTATTGTCCAGGCCTCCCCTGCTGGAGTTTCAGTCAGCAGCAGGAGGCCAGACCCGTGTCTGTGGCAGCGGCATCCATTTTGTGATGCCAGGGCTCTGGAAAGAAGTTACCGGGTAGCCCGGTGTGTACATGTCTCTCCCTCTAGAAGGGTGGAATGCTACCCCCGCCGCCAGGATTGGCGGGGGGTAGTATTCCAAGATGTTTGACACCAAACACGACATGTTTTGGTGCAGCCAGTCCAAAGTTAGCATTGTACCGCGAGGATATAGTGCACTTAAGAGTATATAGTCAGGCTGTACCACAAACAGCATCAGAGGAGGGACTCCGAACGCTGCAGAGGGGCTCTGCTCATGTAGGGGCACCCTCTCACATAAAAACCAAGCTCTCTGCCTTCCGGATTGGTAAGGCCTGCCATAGGAGTGACTTATAGGTTTATATGTGTGTGCAATTGTAGTGATATAGGTAGCCTATATCATAGTAAGGGGTGCATGCACCACCTTACCCAGGCTGCAGTAGCAGACCTGTGGTGTCATTTTGGCTGGCCTTCCAGGGGTGGCATAATACATGCTTCAGCCTCTGGCAGGCCTCTAGGGTACCTATGCCCTTGGTACATAGTATACCATATACTAGGGACTTATAAGGGCACTCCAGATTCCAATCAAAGATGTACCTAAGGTACATGGAAACCATTTTATAGAGGAAGCAGATAGACTGGGGCCCTGAATAGCAGGATCCCAGTCCAACTAAGTCATAAACCAGCAAAACACCAGGAAAAAGTGGGGGCAACCATATAGTCAGATTCCACCTTCCTACATTGACCATACTCAATATCACATGATACATCATTACGAGACACAAGTACTTGATGTGTATGCGGTTCTGTATGGACATATATGGCACCTAAATGGCCATCATCTAGCATCTCAGTTCAACATGTGTTGACAACAGGTTCCAGGTTGTGCTATGGGAAATCATTAGGCTGTGTCACAGTACCCATTTACTGCTGACACGTTCCAAACACACACCACAGTGACATGTCTGGACAGATGCGCCACAGGCATCACAGCTCATTGACAGGTAGATTCCCAGGGACCCTGTATTGCCACATGGACACTGGCATGACATGGCGTATCATGTACACGTCAGAAAAACAAACATGACTCCCACAGGTAGTGGCCCCTGTTGCCTCCGCAGGACAGACATGGACGTCTGTGACACACACACGCACAACATCAAAGTCCATGCACAAACAACGTGGATGTGGAGACTGTTTCCCATTGTGCACATGGAATCAGAGACATCGGAAACACAACATGCACACAGACTGTGGAGGGCAATCACTATTGTGGCAATGGGTCACCCTGTGACGTACATACCTTCCCACATGGGACTCTGGGGGTATGTGACATGACATACACATACACAACCTGGAAATGTGACCATGCCACATGCTCTGAAATGAACAGTTGCACATCACAGTGGTCATGTGCACAACACACAAAGGATCCTGTCTAACCCTGGGCAAAGCACTACACTACGCTCGCGTAGTTTGCGAAGTTTGCGCTACTTCGCACTACGCAAATTGCACGTAGCACAGTGCAAACACGCGTAGCGTAGCGTAGTGCAGCGGTCATTTTTTGCTTGCTCACGGTCCTCAACGTCAAGTTGGCGACCGCGAACAAGCAAAATGACATCCCGGCGAGACTTTTTCCTCGTTCGCGATCAGCAACATCAAGTTGCCGATCGCGAGTGTGGAAAATAAACCTGGCGAGATTCTCAACGCGGGGAGGTCAAGTTTCTCATTGCGAGTGGTCGCGTATGCTCGCGACCGCTCGCGATGAGAAACTACCAGTCCGCGTTGAGAAAGCTGCAGCTCGAGTAAAAATCTACTCGAGCGGCAGTAAAAGACAGCTCGCACTGTGCAAGATGCCGTTTTCAATGATTGCACAGTGCGGACAAGCATCCGGCACTCTGCAATCATCGCGAACAGCGCACTACGCAGTTCGCGTAGTGCTACGCGTAGCTCGCGTAGTGCAAAGTGCACTTCGCGTTGCTTCGCGTAGCGCTACTTCGCGAACTACGCCCAGGGTTAATCCTGTCCCCATGAACACGTGCACAGCCTGGGAGTGGCTGCCCCCAAGTGCCACCCCAAAAACCACATGTTGACCCCCATACACACACAGGTAATGCAGCCTTACATGCCTTAGGATACAGTGTGGACAGGCTGTGGTGTTGTAGGTGTGCCCCTGAGTCCCTGGCAAGTATATGTGGCTGGCATATGTACACCAGTGACAAGCATGGTGACATATGCGAGTGACCTGTGCAGGGACGCGTTGTACAGCAATGGACCGATCTGTGCGCACGCATTGGCCATTGCATATGATGTGAGCGAGTACGCTTTGTTTCCCGGAATACGCGTTGTACAGCAATGGACCGATCGGTGCACACGCATTGGCCATTGCATAGGATGTGAGCGGATACGCGTTGTTTCCCGGAATACGCGTTGTACAGCAATGGACCGATCGGTGCGCACGCATTCGCCATTGCATATGATGTGAGCGGGTACGCGTTGTTTCCCGGAATACGCGTTGTACAGCAATGGACCGATCGGTGCACACGCATTGGCCATTGCATACGATGTGAGCGGATGCAGCGTTGTACAGCAATGGACCGATCGGTGCGCACGCATTGGCCATTGCATATGATGTGAGCGGGTACGCGTTGTTTCCCGGAATACGCGTTGTACAGCAATGGACCGATCGGTGCGCACGCTTTGACCATTGCATATGATGTGAGCGGGTACGCGTTGTACAGCAATGGACCGATAGGTGCGCACGCATTGGCCATTGCATTTGATGTCAACGGGTATGCGTTGTAATTTGAAATACGCGTTGTACAGCAATGGTCCGATCGGTGCGCACGCATTGGCTGGGCCTGGCATTGCAACGGACGTGTTTTTGAATCTGTAACGAGTCTGATGCAGTGAATTCAGTTGGCCAGCCACAACAATGTTGCAAATTCATGGGTGTCATGAAGTTTAACTTTTGAAGGATGCTGTGGGCGTGTATAAGTGGTGCAATTCCATGGATTGGCCAGATTCAGAAGATGCAAACGAGTTGGACCTATCACTTTGGACACATGGGACAGTATCTGCCTCTGCAGCACACATATAATGCTGGTTGTTCCCCTGAGAGCTCACTTGCCTGCACTACATGCTCCAGGACGACATCTGCCACCAACACTGCTGCTGTCTCTGCATCCTCTGGCTACTGCAATGGCTCTTACTGTGGAGAGAGCCCCAGCCTTCAGCACTGAGGAGAACCAGGCCCTGCTGGACAGCCTCCTTCCACAGTACAAGCTGTATGGGAAACCAGGGGAGCAGGTGAGTGTGCTGTCCATTGCCTTACTAAATGTGCATGTTGTCTGACTAGCAAGACTTCCAGTGTGCACACCACTGGCTAGCATGCTCACTGAGTAGTTCTCACCCCCCAAAGTGTGTAGTTACATGCACTGAACAGGTATAGTGCAGTAACAGTGCATTCCAACAAGGTTTTACTTCCCAGGCAATGATACCATTTAGTAACTGCTGGTAAACTGTTCATAGCCATAGTTGCACTGCCTGTGTACATCATGTGCCCCTGTGATTGATACATGTATATCCAACTGTGTGATGCACGGATATGTTGCATGTGTAGTAATGGCCTTTTTCACTTTGTCATCCTCACAGGTTGATGCCCACCAGAAACAGGAGATCTGGCTGACCATCGTCCGGGCAGTAAGATCCGTGGGGGACTACAAGCGCCGGATCTGCAACTGCCAGAAGAGGTGGCAGGACCTTCAGGGCTGGACCAGGAGGATCGCAAGGGTCCAGCTGAAGCTGTCGCCTCCTCGCAGGAGGGGCGGACACCGGACCCTGACCCCCCACATGCTCCGGATCCTGGCGGTGGTCTTCCCTGACCTGGATGGGCAGCTGAAGGCCAGACAGCAGCAAGGAGGGGGTGAGTCCATGACTGCACTGTGAACTTTGTCTGACATGCTATGTGCCCTCCTCTGGCCTGGTTAAACCTCCACAGTACATCAGTCTTGTGGTCCAGGACCCATGTCCCTCAATTGTGACATGCCCACTGCTCATCTGATACCCAGGTGTGGCCCTTACAGTCTGGAAATTGTGTCATTTGGATACTGTGTCCTTGCATTTTGCTTAGCTCAGGGTGGGGGCCAGCATGTGTTACCGTACCTTTGTGGTGGGCTTCATGGGTGGGTCAATTGCTTACACAATGCCTGAGTTCTGACATGTAATCTGCGTGTAACTTTGATATGTGTTCCAATTGCTGATCTGACTCACCACATGTGCCTGGGGTCTTTGGCACAACCCCATGCTGCGGGTGGGAACAATGTTTGGGCCTCAGGAGTATGTATTTCAAGTGTGTCACACATGCTTAGCCACATGCCTACTGTCCAGGGCTCATCCCTCTTTCACGTGGAGCAGGACAGTCATGCCTACTCCAGGGCATACAATACACTCTGTACTCCCACTCCCGTGTATCAGCTGACACGTTGTGCTCAGTGAAATGTTCCCTCAGGTGTCTGCCTCTGTGTCATTGTGCTGTGGCTTCGTTGTCAGGACTACTGGGCTGTTAATCGGATATGGGTCAGCATGCCATCTGTGATGTGACCATGAGAGACGATACTTGGGTGACATATAGGTGTTTGATCACTTGACTGTGCAGACTGGTGCATGCGACTGAGAAGTTCAGGCAGCTGTTTTTCATTCACAGCAGACTGTGAGATGCTCAGGTTCAGAGAGTTGTGTTTCATGTCTCCCATATGTCCAATTGGTATGACGTGGACAAATACGAGTTCAGATGATGTGGTGGGGGGGTGGACATGTGCGCTTGTCAGCTACAGAATTTGCATTCCCCATGACCTAGGATTGTGACACAGTGCAGACTGTTGTTGGCTGGCTGCCCTGCCCATGTGACTGGAGACAGTGATGTATGACTTTGCAGGCATGCATGTGCCATGGCATTAAACTTCCTAAGAGTGATCCTGCAGGGGAGTGACATGTGCAACATGCACCCCATTGTGGCATTGACTATGAGGACATGGGTGCATCAGGAGAACGGCCGACCGTGAACCCTCCCCATGCAATGCACTGGTATGAAGAGTTCAGGGCGTGGACATGGGTGCAAAGCTTTTATATGGCTTAATGCAGAACTCCTACCCACAGTTGACGTGTGCCCTGATGTGGGTCCTTGACCACACGCTTACAGTAACTGTGGAAAGTTTTTTGAAGAACAGAGAAGTGGTATCATGGTGAAAACAGGGGCTTTTAGCAGGTGGTCGGTGCTCTTGACCGCAAACATAAGAAAAAGATAACTTTTACCGTAAGATGCTCTGAATTTGAGAACTTTATATATTATTTATCTGTCACGTAGCCGCCTTTTCAGTTTCAGTGGAGCAAGCGTTGAAAGTTTCATAAGTTAAAATGTTGCAAACATTGCTTGTGAAAGAGCAAGATGAACCAGCAGAGTGTCACATACGTGTGGTCTAACCTTATTCTTGTGACTGTGGATATTTACAAGGGGGGGGCTGGTGGCGTGGTGGATGGCACAGGTCCCTGCTGTCAGGTCAGAAAGGCCTACAAGATTTGTTGTATTAGAAAAATGATAGCATGAGGCAGTGGCCTCTTGGGCCTACATGTGTGTGTGCATCTAAGGAGGTGGGTTTGGGCCTAAGTGTATGTATCTAAGGGGGTGTGGACCACTGTGACAGGTACTAAAAGGCTAAAAGTACAATGGACAGCTTAGGTCATCTATCAGGGCCTGACTGGTGGGGCCTATATGGGAGTGCCATGTTTCATGGGCAGAGCAGAAAGGTACATAGGTCTGTGTTATATGGTAGAACAGAACCCTACTACGAAGGCCAGGAGGGGTGTGAGTGCCATGGTTGACCATCAGACTGACAATTGGCTTCTCCTAATCTGTGTGAGCACTTTTGGCAATGTTGAACTAAGGATGCCAGGGCTTGCTCTGTAATGTGCTGTACTTACTGTGGTGTGTGCGGTCAGTGCAGGTGACTGATGTTTGTCTGTTTCCCTAATTGTTTGCAGATACATCCACGGCCACAGGAGGGGACAGCTCCACGGACCAGGAGGAGCTGCAGAGCCAGGCTGGGTCAGCAGCCGATGAGTGGTCGGAGGGACCCAGTGGCACGGAGGGCGAGGGGAGCCACACCGAGGAGTCCTCAGCACCATCCACCTCAGCTGAGTTCCACAGCAGCTCGGAGGATGACTCCCTTGTGGAGGCGGGTGTCAGCAGCCACCACACCCCAGCTAGTATGGCTGGCCCCGCCACCACCACCACCACCGCCCTCCCATTGGCTCCCATTCCAGAGGTCCGTGGAGGCTCCCGTGTTCGGGAGCGTGTCTCCTTCGTGCCAGGCACCGCACCCCCTGCCCCTGTATCCCCTGCTGCCCTGAGTGAGGAGTCTGTGTACTTACTTCGCCAGCTCCATGTAGGGCAGACAGCTATGCTGAGTGTCCTCCATGCACACACCACTCTGTTGACACAGCTGGTGTCGTTCATGGAGGGCATCTCATCTGGCATGTCTGCCCTACAGAGGAGCAATAAGTCCATGGACTCCTCCCTGACGGCAGCAGTGTGCCTCCTCCAACAGTCCCTCACCCCTCCTACCTCTGCCCCATCCACACTTCCTGGCACCCTACCTGTCCCAAGCACATGCACACCTGCACAATCACCCAAACACACAGACACAAGCAGCACAGAATCACCCAAAACAAAGGCAAAACGTGCACGCAAGCATCCTCAGGGGACTGATACCACACCCACAGGCATCCACAGTCACGCCGCAGTCCTCCAAATCCTCTCCCTCCAAGACCCTTTCCCTTGCCTCACCTGCAACCCCACCTAAACAGCAACTCTTCCTCTGTGACCTCGGCCTCTTCCCCTCCGATCCAGCTGATCCAGCATACAGGGGGAAGAGGAAGTCCACCCACACAGAGGGGAGTGCCCCACTCACCCGGACACCCTCCCCCAGGCACGGACAGACTAAGGCCCCACACACAAGTCCCCCAGTCCCGGAAGAGCAAGACCCCGCCACCGCCCTGCAGCTCAACCACACAGTCTCCTTCCTCCATCCCTCAGGCCCCCACAACACTGGTTCCCCCACCACACCGTGCCCCAGGTTCCCCCACCCACAGATACACCATCCCCAAAATGATCCGGCCTTCTCCACCTACCACTTGCTCTTCCAGCCTCACACCCCCCGCTGCACATGTTTGTGCCGCTGGTGTGGAGACTGTGTCCTCCCCCTCTGTCCTGCCCACCTTACCTGAACCCCATTCTACTCCCCTGGAGATAGGCACTGCAGTGGAGTCCACTACCACCCCGTCTGACTTGGGCACTTCAGTGGGGAACCTGTCCACTCCATCTGGCCGGACCACTGCAGTCGTGCCGGCACCCACACCATCTGACTCATGCCCCCCAGTTGTGCCAGCACACACCATGTCAGACACCTCCACTGCAGTTGACAGTGACTCTCCAGCACCAGCCACCCCTTCCCTGCCTCCTTCTGGTGAGCCCTGATCCTGTCCCTGCGGTGCCTGGCCTGCCCCCCGTATGCCCCTCCGAGGGGAATGTCCCTGCTCGGTATCAGTGCAGGCAAGCAGAGGGTGACATCTGCCACTGTCACCCTGTTCGGACTGAACTGTTGGACTGGCCATTGGCCTTTGTATTTTTGCAGGACTTTCATATTTCACACACATATGCTGAATAAAGCTCCTTTCTGTTCTCTTGTGGTTTAGTTTCAGATGTACATGATGTTGATGATGCTAACCATGCCCTTGCTGCAGTGATGGTGATTTTTGATATCATGAAAATGAAGTGTTACTGTGCAGGACCCCATGTGGTCCAGGGGAATGTGTCCTATCCTGGTGTGTAGCCATGTCATCCTTTGCAGCAATATGAGGGTATCATGTTTTCAATATTTGCCAATGTGATTTCCTACATTTATTTGCAATATCCCATCTGTGGCTTACACCCCTGCACATCAGTTGTGCTTGCCATTGTTCAATTTGTCTGTTTCCCTGACCATGTGACCATCTCCACTGGACATGCAAGTTTGGGCATCAATGGGGAAGGACTCATCTGTGTTATCAGTGCAACTTGCTATACATGTGTGTTGGATCTGTGCAGATGATTTCGGTGACACTCCCATGACCAAGCTGATGTGACGAGAGCCTTCATTTTGTGCTAATTGTTGACTGAGTGACCAAGTGTACTGCTGACATGATTGAGCCCTGCAGAGACAACGTATGGCACAGCTTTCCTTACACAGGAGTGGAGTCCCCTCATGTCAGTGTGTAATTCCGTGACATTGCCTGAGCCCAAGGTGTGTGTTGTGTGAGCATGTCTGTGTGTGTTCACTTCCATTTTGCAACACAGGCTGGGATCCCTAGTGATGTTCCTGTTTGTGATGCTTGCTGAGTTGACCTATGTTCCCCCAAATCTTCGCACTGGGTTCTCTGGGATGTGGGTGCATGGCACATTACTGGTCATCAGGGTGTCATCCATAGCTGTGTTTGCTGTCAGGGCTGAGTTTGTGGGCAAACGCAGATGAGACACAGTCAGGATTCCCCTTGGCACTTGTTGGTTACACAAGTCATATAATTTTCAGTTTGTGTTAGCTTTCAGTGATTGTGACACGTTGTGTGTGTGACTGCTGCCACTCCTCTGGGTCAGAGCTGCAATGTTGGAAGTTGTCTATGTGTGTTCTTTGTGGGTGACCTTGACTTCTTCATTGGTGTGTGACTGTGTCCGGGATCACATTGATTGTGGTGGATTTCACGTCATGCCCATGTACGGCGTACTGTGCAGTGTGTCTGACATTCACGAGTCTTGTTGACTGGCCATGTGTGATGGGTTTCTGCACCTTAGTTCCCACCACCACCCCTGGGATTGTCATGGGTGCATGTGCAATGTCACCAGTCCATGTGAGCTTCACAGCTGCACATTGGTGTAGATAAAGGGGTGTGGTGTTGAGTGTGTGCAAATCAGAGTTGTTGCACGGCTAGACCCCTACCTCCATGTTGGCCTTGGCTGACAGGCCGTGCTGATTGATTTGTGCTTGTGTAGGTGTGATGGTAGTTTGTAGCTCAGGACACATGACTATGGTTCACAGTGTGAACGACATCTAGCTTTGTCATCACAGTGGGATTATCATGCAGGCCAGGGTCACCACAATGTGGGGTCCCTGGGGGTAGTGCTGTGGTGGGTCTGTCTCTTGCTGTGTTATTTGCTGTTCCTACAAGCTTGTGTGACATGTGTAATTTGGGCTCCCTCTCATCTAACAATGCCTGATTGCCCACATAGGGCAATCCGATCCATGAGTTACTTTTGTGTGGCACAGTATACACATCAGTGTAATTGTGATTCAGGCCTCCTCATGTGTTGTGTGGTTGCCTGGGGACACTGGCACCCCCCCCATCAACTGTTGTGTTTGATATGCAGTGTGAGGCTGGCTGTTTGTGTTTGTGCATCTGCACCACTGCATTGGCATATCTTTAGTGTGCCATTGGCTGTATGTTGTTTGGTGGCTTTCCCCTGCTGTCCCTGGGACTCCTAGGTCATCAGTCAGCACAATGATCATAGGTTTGTATGTCCCATTGCTGCCATGGTATGGTATTTGTTCACCTGACATCTACAGTCTCCCCAGGATATCTACATTTGTGTGTCCATTGGTGCAGATATGTGGGCCTGCATTATGATGGTCACTTCTGTCATTGTGTTATTGACGAATGTTGACAATGTCAGCCCCCATGGGTGATGTTTGTCTGCACATGGCCAAAGGTATATCTTATTTGCACTGCACTGTTTGCCTCACCCAATGTATGTTGCTATGGGACACAAGCACTACTATGCCACAGATGTGTTTGTTGTTCTGTGACCAGGAATCATCCATGCTGTTTGGCATTTGCAGCTTTTCCCATGACAACACTTACCTTTTAGTCACTGTGGTGATGGGGGTTTAAACCCCATTGCCACAATGTTCAAAATGTGCTTCAGCTATGGACCCCACACTTACCTTTTGGTCACTGTGGTGATGGGGGTTTAGACCCCATTGCCACAATGTTCAAAATGTGCTTCAGCTATGGACCCCAGACTTACCTTTTGGTCACTGTGATGATGGGGTGTTATACCCCATTGCCACAGTGGTAATGGTCTGCTTGCGTTGTGGAGGCCACACACATTTATGTGTGACACATGTGATAGAGGGTCACATTGTATGCTCAATGTCATGTTCAGTGTTGTAGGCATTTGACACAGACTACACCCGCTTGTCATGGTGTTGGTGGGATGTATTTTCAGACATTCCTTATGTTGGAGTATGCTGGTTGTGTCATGCATTTCCCATCCTATGTGTAGGGGTGGTGTGGGTGGTAGGCATCCATCCCCCTATGAGTGGGGATGGTGTTAGTGGTAGGCATCCAGGCCCCCCTGAGTAGGGGTGGTGGTAGTGGTAGGCATCCAGGTACCCCTGAGTAGGGGTGGTGGTAGTGGTAGGCATCCATCCCCCTATGAGTGGGGATGGTAGTAGTGACAGGCATCCAGGTCCCCCTGAGTGGGGTGGTGGTAGTGGTAGGCATCCATCCCCCTATGAGTGGGGATGGTAGTAGTGACAGGCATCCAGGCCCCCTGAGTAGGGGTGGTGGAAGTGGTAGGCATCCAGGCCCCCAGGAGTAGGGGTGGTGGTAGTGGTAGGCATCCATCCCCCTATGAGTGGGGATGGTAGTAGTGACAGGCATCCAGGCCCCCTGAGTAGGGGTGGTGGTAGTGGTAGGCATCCAGGCCCCCAGGAGTAGGGGTGGTGGTAGTGGTAGGAATCCATCCCCCTATGAGTGGGGATGGTAGTAGTGACAGGCATCCAGGCCCCCCTGAGTAGGGGTGGTGGTAGTGGTAGGCATCCAAGCCCCCATGAGTAGGGGTGGTGGTAGTGGTAGGCATCCATCCCCCTATGAGTGGGGATGGTAGTAGTGACAGGCATCCAGGCCCCCCTGAGTGGGGTGGTGGTAGTGGTAGGCATCCATCCCCCTATGAGTGGGGATGGTAGTAGTGACAGGCATCCAGGCCCCCCTGAGTAGGGGTGGTGGTAGTGGTAGGCATCCAGGCCCCCAGGAGTAGGGGTGGTGGTAGTGGTAGGCATCCATCCCCCTATGAGTGGGGATGGTAGTAGTGACAGGCATCCAGGCCTCCCTGAGTAGGGGTGGTGGTAGTGGTAGGCATCCAGGCCCCCAGGAGTAGGGGTGGTGGTAGTGGTAGGCATCCATCCCCCTATGAGTTGGGATGGTAGTAGTGACAGGCATCCAGGCCCCCTGAGTAGGGGTGGTGGTAGTGGTAGGCATCCAGGCCCCTAGGAGTAGGGGTGGTGGTAGTGGTAGGCATCCATCCCCCTATGAGTGGGGATGGTAGTAGTGACAGGCATCCTGGCCCCCATGAGTAGGGGTGGTGGTAGTGGTAGGCATCCATCCCCCTATGAGTGGGGATGGTAGTAGGGCCAGGCATCCAGGCCCCCCTGAGTCGGGGTGGTGGGAGTGGTAGGCATCCAGGCACCCCCGAGTAGGGGTGGTGGTAGTGGTAGGCATCCATCCCCCTATGAGTGGGGATGGTAGTAATGACAGGCATCCAGGCCCCCCTGAGTAGGGGTGGTGGTAGTGGTAGGCATCCAGCCCCCATGAGTAGGGGTGGTGGTAGTGGTAGGCATCCATCCCCCTATGAGTGGGGATGGTAGTAATGACAGGCATCCAGGCCCCCCTGAGTAGGGGTGGTGGTAGTGGTAGGCATCCAGGCCCCCATGAGTAGGGGTGGTGGTAGTGGTAGGCATCCATCCCCCTATGAGTGGGGATGGTAGTAGTGACAGGCATCCAGGCCCCCTGAGTGGGGTGGTGGTAGTGGTAGGCATCCATCCCCCTATGAGTGGGGATGGTAGTAGTGACAGGCATCCAGGCCCCCTGAGTAGGGGTGGTGGTAGTGGTAGGCATCCAGGCACCCCTGAGTAGGGGTGGTGGTAGTGGTATTCATCCATCCCCCTATGATTGGGGATGTTAGTAGTGACAGGCATCCAGGCCCCCCTGAGTAGGGGTGGTGGTAGTGGTAGGCACCCTGGCCCCCAGGAGTAGGGGTGTTGGTAGTGGTAGGCATCCATCCCCCTATGAGTGGGGATGGTAGTAGTGACAGGCATCCAGGCCCCCCTGAGTGGGGTGGTGGTAGTGGTAGGCATCCATCCCCCTATGAGTGGGGATGGTAGTAGTGACAGGCATCCAGGCCCCCCTGAGTAGGGGTGGTGGTAGTGGTAGGCATCCCGGCCCCCAGGAGTAGGGGTGGTGGTAGTGGTAGGCATCCATCCCCCTACGAGTGGGGATGGTAGTAGTGACAGGCATCCAGGCCCCCCTGAGTAGGGGTGGTGTTAGTGGTAGGCATCCAGCCCCCTATGGGTGTGTATGACATTGGTGGTAGCCATCCCGCCCCTATGGTTCTGCTGTTGCTAGTGTACATCATTTCTGCATCCCTATGTGTGTGTGACATATGTTGGATACGTGTCGTTTCTTTGTGTAGTGGGTGTTTGACTTACCGTCTTCGCCGCACGCGTCCGTACCGGTTCCGGTAATAGATGTAGAATATTGGTAGGACCTGCGCGATGGGATTCATGTTTTGTTCGGGTTTCTCGTGGCTTGGACTCGTACTCGTCGCTGGCTTGTTCGTCTCGTAGCCGTGGATCGTCTTGTGGCGCGAATCGGAGCTTATGTGCAGCTCTCCCGGATGCTCTGATGTGCCGGACGTAGCGACGGGTTCGGCGCGTACGGAGTGCGCATCGTACTAGTCCGGCCGGAAGGTGCTGTGTATTTGGTTCCGTGCGACTCGATTCGGCGTTTACGGATCCGGCTCGGGCGGGGAACAGGAGCTGAAATGGGTGAGTACGGCTCGCTCGGAATCTGGGCTGTTATGCGCATCGTACTTGCTCGTTCGGACGACTGTTCGAATCGGTCAGGAAACACGCATTCGGCTGGGTTTTTTTCCGGACGGATAGTGTTAGGTGCGCTTCCGATCCGAATCGGAATCGACCCCTAAATGTCAAAACCCAAGTCTTTCAGGCAGCTTTTGTTTTCTGTAGCAGTCAAAGGCAACAAGAAAAATAGCCCACAATCTGAATTAGAAACTAATATGGGGTCATCATCATTCAACTGCCTGATGGAGGGATTAAAAGACATAAAAGCCTCAGTGTGCACTGTGGGAAAATTGGTGAAGGAGACAATCAAAGAGCCGGAATCTGTACGCTTGCAAATGGCCACTTTTCACAAGAGATTAGAAATACATAGAGTAGGATTAAGGCTCTAGGGCAGAATCTGTTAGATACTCTAAATTGGAGAACAGAGATCTTGAACCTGCAAAAGAACATTATTAAATTAGAGGAAACTAGTAGATGCAACAACATACCCTTGTACAGTCTGCTGGAATCTGAAGAGGGGAACAATGTATGCAATTTTCGGATCACCTTCCTCCCGACAATGTTGCATACATTGCATACACCCTTCCAATCACATCTAGAACTTCAGCGCACTCATAGAATCTGGCAAACTAGACGTAATAATACTGCTACCAAAAAACACAAGGCCAGATTTACAAGCCCCTTGCGCCTCCTTTGGTCACAATTGCGTCACTATTTTCGACGCAAAGGTGGCGCAAACAATGCAGCCAATTTACAACATGATGCATCTAGAGAGATGCATCACGTTGTAAAGCCCTGCGTCACATTATACCTGCACCAGGTATAACGTATGCAGGCTAGGCGTTCCCACGCAAAAAGCCATGTAGAACTGACGCAGTGAAATTTACAATATTTCACTGCGTCACTCTATGCCTTCACTGCGTCAAAATCCCTACGCCTGCTCAGACCAGGCGTAAGGAATGATGCATGGCTTTTTGTATGGGACTCACCTATCTGTTGTGGCACATTGATGGAGTTGCGTCACTTCCATGAGCAACTCAGTATTTCTGACGCATCTGTTAATCCTTGCGCCATGGAGCACTGTATTGTACATACAGCGCACCCATGGTGGTGCAAGGACATTTGGCACTGGCGCAAGGAAACTGACGCATCTATGCAGATGCGTCAGTTCCTTCTAAATCTGCCCCACTGCCCTTATGATTACAAAGACATGAAGATCAGATTGGCTGCAGATTTCTCCAGTAAAATGAATGACCTGAGGGAAAGATTTCGGGCACTTTGACCATTTACATCACTTCCTTAATAAAAAGGCATATGCTATGGTCGGTAAGTAGACATTGGGGCCGATTCCGATCTCGGCCGGTAGTGCTCCGAATCGGATTCGGATTCACCGGAACCGATTCGGAGCCCTGTTTCCCGACCGAATCGTACGTGGGTCCGGCCGAGCGAGCACGATGCAAGCACCCGCGAAATCGCCGACCGACTCGAACGCGGCTTCAACACGCTCCGACCGACTCGCATGGACACGACTCGCACCGCGCTATGGAGACGTTTCCCGGCCGGGTAAGTACGATGCGCGCCGCGAGCAGTCCGACCGACTCCCGCTGTCCGGCTTGAAAAAGCTGTCGGAGCCGGACTTTGGGGGTCCGCGTTGGACCCCCCTGTACGCGTAGGCGCGCGAGTCGCACACAGGGGGGACCCATGGGTCCCCCCTACCTGTGTATGTATGCCGCGATGCGCATGGATGCGTACCCGCTGTAGGGGCGCCCTTGTCCGCCTCGCACCCATTGAGTCAATGGGAGCCCGCGTACGCGTTGTACGACAGGCTCCCATTGACTTCAATGGAGTCCGACCGACTCGAGTCCGATAGCATGCGTGCGCATCGTACTCGTTTGGTCGGACTGCTAGGGTCCGATTCGGTCGGAATTCTCTCCGGGTCCGGCTCGGTCGGAGAGATTTCCGGCCCGAATCGGAATCGGCCCCATAATATTGAACTTTTAATATCGATACACATAAATATCGAGTTTAGTATATCGATAGTATCAAATATCGATGTTATGTATATCGATGAAAAAAATATCGATTTTAAGTATTGTTAAAAATATCGAAGTTTGTAATATCGACTGTTAAAATATTGTTATGTTAAAATATCGTTATTGTAGTATATTGTAATGTATATAGAGTCTGTTTGTAGTATAATAATAGTAAGTTAATGTTATAAAAAATTAATTTGTCTAATATTTTTTAGGAGCGGGATGTTGGGTTTATAGGGGATAAGGGTGGGGAGTGTTTTAAAATATTGGACTTAAAAATTAAAGAACTTCGAAATTAAAATTTATAATTTAGAAATTATATTTTCGAACTTAAAAAACTTTATTTAGGAGTGGGATATTGGGTTTATAGGGGATAAGGGTGGGGAGTGTTTTAAAATAACATTTAAAAATTTAAAAAAATTCAAGAAAATTAAATATATAATTTAGAAATTATATTTTTGAGTTTAGAAAAATATTTTTAGGAGCGGGATGTTGGGTTTATAGGGGATAAGGGTGGGGAGTGTTAAAAAATAATTTATTTAAAAAATGTAATAAATTAGAAATTTTAAATTATAATTTAGAAAATATATTTTTGAAATTATAAAAATATTACAATTAATTATATTAGATATTGCACTAATTTATGATAGGTATTGTCAAATAATTAGAATTTAATGTATAGTGTAGTTAGTTATATTACATTAATTTTAATAGGAAAAGAAAAATATATATTTATTTATTTATTTATTTATTTATTTATATAGCGCTACATTCATCCCAACGGGATATCACGGCGATAAGGAGGTGGGGTCTCATACTGAAAAGAAGGGCAGGAGGGAGTAAAAGTCTACTTAAGTGGGGAATAAATGTGTTTTTAATTTTTTCCTGAAGGTATTATAATCATTGATAAGTCGAAGCTCGACTGGCAGCCCATTCAATATGGTAAAGGTCTGGCAATTGTTTTTATTTTACTGTAATTACAGTGGGTATAGTAAATTAATAAAGTTAACTGTTCAGCACCTATCATTAATTAATATTAACTAGAGTGGGAATAGTAAATTAATTAAGTTTAGTGTCCAGCTCCTATCCCTAATTAATACTAACTGGAGTGGGAATAGTAAATTAATTAAATTTAGTGTCCAGCACCTTCCCCTAATTAATACTAACTGGAGTGGGTATACTAAATAATTAAGTTTAGTGTCCAGCACATACCCCTAATTAATACTAACTGGAGTGGGAATAGTAAATTAATTAAATTTAGTGTCCAGCACCTACCCCTAATTAATACTAACTGGAGTGGGAATAGTAAATTAATTAAGTTTAGTGTGCAGCACCTACCCCAAATTAATACTAACTGGAGTAGGAATAGTAAATTAATTAAGTTTAGTGTCCAGCACCTACCCTGAATTAATAATAACTGGAGTGGGAATATTAGATTAATTGAGTTTAGTGTCCAGCACCTACCCCTAGTTAATACTAACTGTATGGGGAATAGTAAATTAATTAAGTTTAGTGTCCAGCACCTACCCCTAATTAATACTAACTGGAGTGGGAATAGTAAATTAATTAAGTTTAGTGTCCAGCACCTACCCCTAATTAATACTAACTGGAGTTGGAATAGTACATTAATTAAGTTTAGTCTCCAGCACCTACCCTGAATTAATACTAACTGGAGTGGGAGTAGTAAATTAATTAAGTTTAGTGTCCAGCAGCTACCGCTAATTAATACTAACTGGAGTAGGAATAGTAAATTAATTAAGTTTAGTGTCCATCACCTAATATGAATTAATACTAACTGTATTGGGAATAGTAAATTAATTAAGTTTACTGTCCAGCACCTACCCCTAATTAATACTAACTGGAGTGGGAATAGTAAATTAATTAAGTTTACTGTCCAGCACCTACCCCTAATTAATACTAACTGGAGTGGGAATAATACATTAATTAAGTTTAGTGTCCAGCACCTACCCTGTATTTATGCTAACTGGAGTGGGAATAGTAATTTAGCTATATGTGTATTAATTTATAATCTTTAAAAAATTATAGTTTAAAGTAGTATAATATTTTAATTATAAGATAGTTGTAAATAAAAACATAAACATTGTATATATACTTAATTAAAACATATTATCTTAAACATAATATTTAATAAAAATAAACTTAATATCTAACATTGAATATAACATTAATAAAATGGTAGCCAAAAAATTTGACATTTAAATTTTTTAAAGATCTTTATTTATTGTAAATTATTTAAAAATCATCAAGAAATATTTATTTTATTAAAAATATGTAAGATAAATAAAGACATAGAGATAGGAAATCATATTTATTTTACCAATACAAAATGTTTTGTACATATGAATATTTTTACATTTAATAATTAAAGAAAACGTTTTATTATAACATCGGTACATTGTTTTAAACAGTTGTGTAAATTATGTAATAACAGATAATGTAGGTTACCATTTTTTTACATACATTTGAAAAACAATCTATTTATTTATAACAGTGGTTAATTTCAGTTTGGTATTGTGAACATTTTTATTTAGTTACATATATTGGTAACATATTAATTATATAACAATCTTCACAATTTTGTAAAACATGTTTTAAGTATTAACTTAGTTACATTTTCCAAATAAATAAAAATACATTTTAATTAATAATATTAATATATAAAATATTAATCTTATTAATTATTACATGGTTTAATTTATAAGCATTTGTTTTTATAAGGTAGACATTTTTTAAATATTAAAAAAATTATTACATGTTTTTTATAAATGTTGTATGTAACTTGTACATACATGGAATTACAATATGTAGGGGCCGATTCCGATCTCGGCCGGTAGGGCTCCGAATCGGATTCGGCTTAACCGGATCCGATTCGGAGCCCTATTTCCCGACCGATTCGTACGCGCGTCCGGGCGAGCGAGTACGATGCGAATTCGCCGACCGACTCGTCCGGGCGTCCCGACCGCTCCGACCGACTCGTTCCCGTGTCTAACCGCACCAACCGACTCGCTCGGACTCGACTCGCACCGCGCAATGGAGACGTTCCCGGCCGGGTAAGTACGATGCGCGCCGCGAGCAGTCCCACCGAGCCGCGCACTCCGGCTCCAAAGGGCAGTCGGAGCCGGACTTTGGGGGTCCGTGTCGGACCCCCCTGTACGTGTAGCCGTGCGAGTTGCACACAGGGGGGACACATGGGTCCCCCCTACACGTGCATGTACGGCGCGACCCGCATCGACGCGCACATGCTGTAGGGGGCGCCCTTGTTCGCGTTGTGCCCATTGAGTCAATGGGAGCCCGTGTACGCGTTGTACGACTGGCTCCCATTGACTTCAATGGGAGTCCGACCGAATCGAGTCCGATTGCATACGTGCGCATCGTACTCGTTCGGTCGGACTGCTAGAGTCCGATTCGGTCGGAAATCTCTCCGGGTCCGGCTCCGTCGGAGAAATTTCCGGCCCGAATCGGAATCGAATCGGAATCGGCCCCTACGGGCCGGAAATCTCTCCGACCGAGCCGGATCCGGAGAGATTTCCGACCGAATCGGACTCTAGCAGTCCGACCGAACGAGTACGATGCGCACGTATGCAATCGGACTCGATTCGGTCGGACTCCCATTGAAGTCAATGGGAGCCAGTCATACGACGCGTACATGGGCTCCCATTGACTCAATAAGCACGATGCGAACAAGGGCGCCCCTACAGCGTGTGCGCGTCGATGCGGGTCGCGCCGTACATGCACGTGTAGGGGGGACCCATGTGTCCCCCCTGTGTGCGACTCGCGTGGCTACGCGTACAGGGGGGTCCGACACGGACCCCCAAAGTCCGGCTCCGACTGCCCTTTGGAGCCGGAGTGCGCGGCTCGGTGGGACTGCTCGCGGCGCGCATCGTACTTACCCGGCCGGGGAACGTCTCCATTGCGCGGTGCGAGTCGAGTCCGAGCGAGTCGGTCAGTGCGGTTAGACCCGGGAACGAGTCGGTCGGAGCGGTCGGGACGCCCGGACGAGTCGGTCGGCGAATTCGCATCGTACTCGCTGCCCCGGATGTGCGTACGAATCGGTCGGGAAATAGGGCTCCGAATCGGATCCGGTTAAGCCGAATCCGATTCGGAGCCCTACCGGCCGAGATCGGAATCGGCCCCTATGTGTTTAATAATATTTATTATAATTTTATAATGATATAAAAATGAAAAATACATTAAAACAAATAAGATAACAATTGTAGTATTTTAATTAAACATGTAAGTAATTTATATATAATGTAATGACATTTATTTAATTAAATTAGATTTATTTTATATGTTTGAAGCTGCCATATTTGTTTGGGGCTTGTATTTTGTAACCGCTCGCGGTTGTTTTGGATTATTTTGAAGGGGAGAAGGTCGCGGTTGGGAGCTGCTTCGCGTCGAGGAAGGTAAGATTACTTTTCTTTATTTAAACTAAATTTTTAATTTAATTTGAAGGTAGTTAAGTTGTAGTTAGTGTGTGTAGAGTTAGGTTTTTGGAGTTGTGGTGTTTTTTATGCGTTCGTTAGGTTTTGACGATTTATGTATCGTTATTTTTTGAGGCCTAGTTTAGAAATGTTAAAGTTTGGTAGGATATGTGTTATTATGCTGTGTATAATGTTTGTAATACTGTTATATTGTATATTATGTGTATATTTGTGTGGGTGGGAATGTTTGTGTGTTTTTTACAGGTTTTGTTCGATCAAAGTTGCGGTTACTAGAAGATTGCCTTTTTTTAAATTAAGGAAGTATATATTAGTTTAAGTAACTAATAATTATTTTACACTTCCTTAATTTTTTGGGATTTCATGGCGCGTTTCTTTTTTTAAAACACTTTTTCATGTTTTTTATGGTTTATGGATTGTGGATTTACGGATCGAGGATTACTTTTTGGAACAGTTGGATTTTTTCATTTTTTTGGGGGTAATTTTTATTCTATTTGGATTATGAGCTACCAGGATTGTTTTACAAGATGTGGGATTTTCTGTCTACAGCTACGGAAACGGTAAGTTAATTTAATTATTTATTGTGGGAGGGAAATGCTATAATATTTACTGTTATTGTTGTTTATTTTTTCAAATATCTAATTAATATGTCTATATATATGTTTATTTATTAATAAAAATATATTAGACACATTATTTAGGGGCACATTACGATGGCGGGCGGAAGCACCACCGCCGTGCTGGCGGATGCAAAAAGCACCAGTTACCGCCGGCACGCAGCAGTCCACACGCCCGTCCAATTACGATGCGAAAAGTAGGCCAAACACCGCCGGCAAGCCAGCAACACCGTCCGCCATCAAAGTGCGCCCGTACACGTAGCGGCGCAGCCCAACTGACACACACCGTCCAACGAAACACGTCCCGCCCGGCGCATAAATTACGATGCCGCAAACAAACGGCTCCCATGGCCAAGAGATACCGTACGACAAACCGAAGCGGTAACACGGATGCCGAGCACGGACAACGAAGAAGCGGCTCCCCGAGCATGAATCCAGCACTGCAGGCCCTCCCCATGCTTTTGCTGATGCACCACCAAGGACGCAACGTACCGTGGAGACGCAGGTAGGCACACACACAACAAGTGCACGCAAACAGCGCACACAGTGCAAGGGCGGAAAAAGAGGACAACCCCCCACCAGCGCGTGTACACTACACATCCACCATTGCATCCACATATGACACACAGGCCAAATCGTAACATCGCGGAACACATGTGTACACACCACCTGGGACTAGGAACCAACGACCCCGTCACGGCCCCAAAGCGCCGATGACGCCGCCACACATGCGCACAACGCAGAGGCCAACCGCAGCGCCATGCATGCGTCGCACACAGACACAGGGACACAACCAAGCAGCACACACATCAGCCCCACCCCGAACGCACATGACACGTGACAGGCCTGCCACAGACATGTCCCCAACGCCCAATTCACGGACAACACCCAACGCCACACAACCGACGCATACATGTCAGTGAAGACACGCAACAGCAGGACACACCCCAGTGTAACAAACATGGCGTAGCACACAGCGGCGGCAACACCAACTAGGAGAAGCAGGGCCCCTTCGGGAAGAGGAACGCCAGTACCACACAGAAACACCCATACCACCCTGCACATATGAACAAGACATATAAAACGGAACACCAAAGAGCCCGGGGACCGACAACAGGTGGCCCAAGAATAACATTCACACACAAGGCCCAACGCAGAGCGGAAAGGCAGCCTGCCGCCCACACAAGGGAGAGCAGACAGCACTGAATGACCTACCATTCCAACTCCGAAACCACAGCCCTACGACAGAAGCCGGTGAATACAGCCATTGTCCAAGAATAGACCAACACAGGCATGCCGAGGAGACCGACCACAGGGCAGATAGCGCATATCACAGAAGCACACAACGGACGGGGAAGAAAGAAGAAAACACTCCCCAATGTCGGCCACATGCAAGTTAATTGGAAGGAGTCACACATCACTGACCTTGAACTGTCTGAGAAGCATGTGGGAAGAGGGCCCGTGTCCTCCAAACAAGCCAACAGAACACAAGTCCTGTCTCCCTACGACTACACAGAGCTCACAGCAACCTCGGAGCGTGCACATTGCAGACTGCACACACAGCCGGAGCACGCCACCTCAACGAACCGCTGCGAAATGGCAACCGCAACACACCTACCCAACTACGCCGAACAGCTCAAGCTGTACAAAACCAACCTGTTCCATACATTGGGATGCGATCTCCTGTCCCTGCTGAACGTAAGTTACCGACTGACTTACCGCATCACATTGTTCAGCTGCGTCATGCCCGTCTTCTACTGTCGGAGGTGTCCCTACCAGCATCCCGTCGAGATATGCCTCTCCAACCCGGCATGTCTGAAGGCGGACCTGCTACCACTACTCCTCCCTCTGGACGCACACGACAGGGCCTGCTCTGCCTATGGGGGCATGGCGTATGTGGCCAACATCGCACCCGCACTGAAATGGGACCACTGTGCCTCCACACGACGGATCATCGAGAACAGCTACATCGAATGTCACCCAGCATGCCCCATCATGGTCCTCCAAGGGACAACTTACGAACAACACCTTGACAGCCACCATCCGCTACATTGGCTGGCAAACATGTACACCACCAATGACATGGAAGCCCTGCTGGACGGCATCGCATACCCGACAACCTGTAAATTCGTCGGACCACAACGCAGGTTCCCCGAGTGACCTATGATGTCCAACCCCGCACCCATGCTTAGCTTCCGCACGGACTGGCCAGTCACCACCACAACAGCCATACCAAACGACCGGCAACTGTAACCACACCATCAACGACATCGCCATGACATCGGGTATGACCGGGACATGCACACTGTTCCCCATCACATCCAGGAACACCGCATGCATCGTGGGAGGCAGTGGCATGGGCTCTGTGTATCGCACCCACATGGACGGAACTGCACGAACAACCAGGACACGACATGGATCCAGCGCCCATGGACACACACACCGCTCAGTGGACATGAATAGGTCGCCTGGAGTCTGTGGGTGCTGCACCCCTCCCACCCCCGCCCCGGGAATCCCATACCAGGACCTTTGCATGGACGACAAGTGCATACAACAACAACACAACCCCAGTGACTGTGACATGTCCAGTAACCACCACAGTGCAACAACAAGTGGCACGCCGCTGCATGCACGCAAGCACATGCCCTGATGTCATCTCACATGCACGCGTGCATGAGGAACAACCGCAGAAAACCTGTCACATGGAACTGAGATGGACTGTGCCCATGATGCCAAGCGGTCTGGTAGGCTACATGTATACCGTCTGTGTCAAAGTCCGCAGCTCCGCAGCTATACGTAAATGTACATTAGCACAGCCTTGGCCAAGCAGATGTCACTCTGAAGCCCACATCCCACATGCAACAGCCAATCACATGTAACCCCACACCCTATCCCATTTGCAATCATGCTCAGTATATCCTCAACATGTATTCCGCTGCCAGTAGTGTCCACTATACTGCATCACAGAGGACAGAAGACTCAATATAATGTTTGAAACCAAAACTGTCTCCGCTGACTCATTTCACAAGTACGAATGAGAGAGGATGAGAGTATGTGAAGTACACGGCAGTCGTGACATGACCATGTAGTCCACTGGTATTGGATGTCAATGCAAATGAGTAGCACTACTGTGGAAGACACACATGTGTCGTGTGGAGTCGTATGGACGCAGTGCTCAGGTGGGTGGGTGTGACGGGTAGATGCGCACATGCCAAGTTGGAGCACGCCGTGTTGGGAGGGGTCATGAACAGTACACCACCGCTTCCCTGGGCATTGTGAGAGGACACCTGTCGGGGGGAGTGAACACGTGTGTGCACAGCAGCCGGGCACACGTACAAAGCGGTACCAGGCGCACCTCAGCCCACCCTCTGTGGACAAGCTGGATCCTGTTGTGCGCCCGCCATGCCCCTTGACTAGGCACACACAGCCCCAGTCGACCAGGTGTAACCCCAACATAGTCAATCCGCACAGGCGATACAGGGCACGGGATGGCAGTGGAGCATGGTGTGTGAGAGGTCTCCTCGCGCTCCTCCTGCTCATATCACGCAGGCAATAGAACCTCAACGTCTAGCATGGCACAAGTCAAATGGAAGTGTAGGGGGACGCACCACAGCACGAGCAGCACTGACGTCACGGGAGGTGGCTCGCACCATCCCATCCATTGCCCATCATACCAACCACGCCACATGCCATTGCGACTAAGTGCAAGCGCGTGCGCCACCACCCCCGAGCCCTCACCAGAGAGGCCAAAGAGTGAATGTGTGGGCCATCAGCCGCAGACGGACGCGGCCTGGCCGCAAGGGCAGCCACAGCCACTGGGTGTCGCAGGTGGCGGATCCGGAAGGCGAAGACTGTGATGCATAGTCCATGCAGGCCGGGTCTCCATTTGGGGCACCACGCAGGTGGACGGCGTCCCGCCACACATCATACCCTGAGACAGCCCACTCGTGCAACTGGACCCACACATACACTCCTTGCCCTCTCTGGTGCGAGCTTGGGGCTGCCTGTGCAGGCGCTAGCCTCGCAGGTGAGCATGCATATTGGGGGAGCGAGGGGAGGACATGAGGGCTGGGGCGAAGATGACTGTATCACTGTCAGTAAGTACAAGGGATGACCCAGATGTGGAAAGGACGAGACGTGTCCCGTGTGTACTGCAACTAGTCGCCAATCCAACTACCCCCCCATTTCCGGAATGTAAGCCCGCACCTAGGCCCGCCCATCCGCCACATCGAACATACCACCAGCACGACAACCTTCCCATTCGAAACACTGACTGGGGGTGGCGACCAGTGTACAATCATGTGTAGCCTACCCACGCGTACATGTGGGCCCTCCATGATCCATGTCACCTGCGGCAAAGTCATGACATGCGCAATGAGGGAAGTGAGGAGAGCTGTCCGCCCCACGCGCAGAAGGTGCATCAGCTCCACAGACCCAGCAGCGAGTCCAGCAGGGATCACATGTGCAGGGGCAGCTGTGCCTGGTGTGAAGGCACATGCATATAGACAGCACATCGACCAATGTGTAGTCTGCCCACATCTACAGTCCATCATCATGCGGACATAGGAATTGAACACAGGGCAACACATCTTCAGTTGGTGCACCCACCGTGACCAACAATGCGCAATCATCGACGTACCCGCCCTGTGCATGGCCCCCCACCCAACGGAGGCACATCCAGTGCCACCATCCCACACACACAAGCCTTCCACGGAACATGCTGTGTCCAATGCTCAGTACAGAGTCAGCGCCCATCTGGTGGATCCTGAACAGGAGACACATGCACACACATGCCAGCTCCCACTATGTACGTCTGCCACCTGGCACGTGCAATGTAACCTCTCACCTGTGACGTGTGACTGCAAGCACACAGCCGTCTTGGCATGGGGCTGTCAATGTGGACACCTGTCAATGTTTCGGGAGGTGTGATCCGTACAGTGCTGTACATAGGGTGCAGTGCTGACACCTACTACTGTCTCATATCCCCTCGTGCCACAGGTCTCACTTGTTTTGGCCGCTCAGCCTGTGCCCACATCGTCGTCGTCGTGTGCCATACTCATCCAGCCGCGGAAGCAGTTCCATGCTCAGCAGACATTCATGTTGCCGTGGCGTTGCCGCTTGACGGATATGCAGTCAGTCCCCATCAGCACGCCCCGCAAGTCATTGGGGCCTAGATCCCCATGTGCATGCACATGGCAGTGGTTTGTATCACTAGCCATTGCCATTGTTGGGAGACCTGTGTAAGTGTATTGTGGCCGTGCCGTCCCAGCTTGACAGCTGGGCTGTGGCTCATGTGCTTGCTCAGTCATGTCAGTGATGTGTATGCGAAATTGCTATGTGTCGTGTTGCTTTGACATGTGTCCTCTGCCATTGTCCCTAGGCGGAGACCGAACATTGACCGCCCATACCAATTGCTGGCGGACATGGACGATACAGAGGTTATTAGGAAGTTTCGGCTGGACAGGCCAACCCTGCATCGACTGTGTGCCATGTTAGAACCCCACCTCCGTCCCCGCAGGGTGTATCCGACTGCTGTCACCCCCACGGCTAAGGTGATGGCCGCCATGCATTTCTTCGCCACTGGGTCATTCCAGCACACAGTGGGCATTGGAGGAGGGATGTCCCAGCCCATGTTCAGCAAGGTGCTGAGGGATGTACTGGCAGCCATGATGCTGTACCGAAACAGGTACATCCGCTACCCCAGGGCTCGTGAATTGGCGGCAGTGAAGGGTGCATTCTATGCCCTTGGCAGAATCCCACACGTCGTTGGAGCCATTGACTGCACACATGTCGGCCTTGTTCCACCACAGGCCACTGAGCACCTGTACCGCAACAGGAAGCACACGCACTCCCTGAATGTGCAAGTGGTGTGCCTTGCGGACATGGTGATCACCCACGTGTGTGCAAAGTTCCCAGGCTCGGCCCATGACGCACACATAATGCGCAACAGCATCTTGCCACGACTGATGTCCAATATGCAACAGGATCGTGCCTGTATTGTCGGTGAGTATGTGGAGTGGTGTAGCGTGCTGGTTGTGCGATGCTGTCCCCTGTCCAGTTGGAATTGCAACGGTTCTCTGTGTCCCTCACACCCAGGTGACTCTGCGTACCCGAATGGGGCATGGCTGCTCAGTCCATTGAGGAATCCTCGCACCCCAGCAGACGATCGCTACAATGAGGCACATGGGAGGACCAGACATGTGGTCGAGCGTACCTTTGGCCTCCTCAAGTCCAGGTTCAGGTGCCTGGACCGCACCGGGGGTGCGCTGGCGTACTCCCCACAGAAGGCGTGCCAGATAGTGGTGGCGTGCTGCATGCTGCACAATCTGGCCATTCGGAAGCAGATCCCCCTCATCGTGGATGACGGAGATCAACCAGGGCCCCAGCCCGCAGACCAGGACAGCTCGAGTGAGGAGGACAGCGGAGAGGAGGAAGCTGGTAATGTGCGGCAGCAGCTCATCGCCCGCTACTTCACTTGACGGTGAGTGTCCATGTACGACGGCTGATGTGGCTGTATCTGTGCAGGTGTGTGTGTGCTGTGTCAGGGTGGCCGTTTGTTCACTGCGTGCTGTGTGTCAACGCTCCATGGCCAGGGTAGTATGCCACTGTTGGTGGCTGTGGCATTGTGCCCTATTGCTCTGTGCGATGTGTGTACATTGCTTGTAGTTGTTGACATGTACTGTGTGATGGGTGTGTGACACACTCATTGAATGTGCTCCTGTTCTGTCTCCCACCCCTAGGTCCCTACAGGCCCTCCGGATTCAATTGCCATGCCACGCATCAGGTGCCTTTCCGCCCAAGGTGGCCGTTGTATTCCGTACAAATAAAACACAGGGCACAAACAGCAGTTAGTGAAAAAGGTGCATTTATTACAAACTGTGACATGTGATTGTGTGTAAGGTGATGACAAAAGTGGTGCGTGCAGTGACAATGAGCTGTCGGTCATGGCTGCGTGATGATCAGGGTGTACCCACTGGTTCTATGTCCATAGTCCAACACACACATGCCATCCAGATGGCTGTGTGGAGTGGGATCGTAGTCCAAGTCAATGCAGTGGCTGGTCAAGGAAGGCTGGCGGAAGGCTGGCTGGCTGCCTCACTTGCGCTTGGAGCGTGCGAAGTCCTCCCGGGAGATCTGTTTCCACTTCGGACGGCCCCTTCCACGTTTGCGAGGGGGTGCCTGCTTGCGACATGCTGGTGGTTGAGGTGTGCTCACTGGCAGTGGACGCAGGGGAACTGGACACTGCTGCTCCACCCTGCGTCCCCCGGCAGGTGGTGGCGGAGGGGGAGCTGCTGTCCCTGGCTGTGACCTCACCGCCACCACCAGCTGGCCCATGAGGTCCACGATTTGGCCCATACGGGCGTCCATGGACCTCAGCACCCCCAGCACCTCACGCGTGTCTGAAGCAGACCGGACCCATTGTCCTTGGGCCTCTTCATAGGCCCCAAGGACTCTGGCCATTTGAGGCAGGGCATGGCTCCCAGGGGAGGCTGGCGTTTCCCTGACCCTGCTCCTCCTACCAGTCCTGCTGCCACCGGCCTGCCCACTAGCCACATTGCTCACCACGGTCCTCGCTGTGGCTCCCAGGGTGGATCCAGTCGGCCGGGCCACCACCTGCGCTGGGGCTGGTGCCAGCGAAGACGTGGCGGTGGTGGCGGCGGTGGTGGTCGGTGCGGCGATGGTGGCGGTTGCGGCAGTGGTAGTGGCCACAATGACCGTGGGTGTGGCCGCAACGACAGTGGCAGCAGGGGGCTGGGAATGTTCAGCAGCCCTGGATGATGGGTTGGTGGGTAGGAGGGGTCCTGGGGAGCGGCTGGGCCCTGCCACACCAGATGGGCCTGCTTGGTGGTCCGTGTCCGAAGAGGAGGACAGATCCTCCAGATCCGTGTGTCCTCGTTGGGGGCTTGTAGGCTGGCTGTGCTGGCTGCTGGCTCCATCCCCAGCATCCAGCAGTTCGTCACCTGTGGAGAGAATGAGATTTGTTATTGTGTTGCACCTGGCGAAGTATGTATTTGTCGTCTGACATTGACAGTTCGTGCAATCTCGTACATGGGTTTCCCGGAGGCGTGTGTGTGGCTGTAGCATCTGTAGTTGTGTGTGCTTGGCAATGGGACTGTGTGCTGTGCACATGTGGCATGGGACGGATTGGCCATGCCGATGGGTGTGTTGCTGTGCCCCTACTTATTGTGACTCTGGTGTATGCGGGCTCCTGGCCCATCCTGGGTCTGGTTTGTACTTTGCTTTTGGTGTTCAGATGGGACGCTTAGGAACGCATATGGCAACATGGGGGCCATGCCCCAGATTCGCATTTGGGAGGGGATATGCTTTTGGGGTTCAAATGGAACGCTTAGGAACGCATATGGCAACATGGGGGCCATGCCCCAGATTTGCATTTGGGAGGGAATATGCATTTGGGGTTCAAATGGAACGCTTAGGAACGCATATGGCAACATGGGGGCCATGCCCCAGATTCGCATTTGGGAGGGGATATGCTTTTGGGGTTCAAATGGAACGCTTAGGAACGCATATGGCAACATGGGGGCCATGCCCCAGATTCGCATTTGGGAGGGAATATGCTTTTGGGGTACATGCTGTGAGCCATGGGTGCCGAACGTGACATGTGTTGTGGCAGCATGACAGTGCATGGTTTGAGGTGTGTGCATGCTTGACATGGCCTGCATATTTGCTGTCTGTTGTGATTACTGGACATGGCATTGGACGCATCGTTATGAGTGAGTGATAGTTGTGTGCCAGCCAACGTATTGCAGTTGTCCCATCTCCTTGGTGTGCGTGCTGCCCTGTGCCATGTGCATCACTGCAGTGCTCGGGGGGGTGTGGCCCATGTTGTGTGTTGTTGCTCACAGTGTGTCGTGCGCTTAATTGACTTCTGGCACATGGTTGGTCATGGGCATGTATCTTAGCGTGACTGCTGTATGTATGGCAGCTGTGCGGATGACATGCCTTTCATGAGACTGGGGCTGACGGATGGGATGGATGGTATGTTGTATGTGCATGGTGTGTCTGTGAGTTTGATGGGTTCAGTGGTGTTCGTGTGCATTTATGTTGTTCCGCTCTGTTGCGTCTAGTGTTGTTTGTCTTACATAGGCGTAGTTGTGGGGTGTGTGGTTGACAGGCAGTAGGGGCTACATGGACAGGACTTCAATGGTGTTTCGGTTGTGTGTGATGAGTTGCACAGTGGCTGCCGTGTGGGACTATATTCAGTGTGGCTTGTGCATGCAGACGTGGCTCCTTGGGTGTTGCTATGTCTGTGATGGGTCATGTGGGGTGTGAGTCTGTTGTTCATGTCCGTGTGCACATTGTTCACTTGTTCGTGACGGTGGGCGGTGCTGCGTGTTCGTCTGCTACGTGACATGTCCCATGTGTTGGTCGTGTTATGGTCCTCATGCCTCCAGTAATCCAGCCCTGTCCAGTTTCCCACCTGCAAGTTGTTCGTGCGTACACTGTACTGGATGCCACATGGCTCTAAGCGGGGGGTGCTCCATGTTGCAGGGCTGTGGGGGTGGGGGGGGTGTTGTGGGTCGTGGGGGTGGCTGGACACCCACTGACACCGATTGCTGTGGACCGTGATGTCTGCCTTTCGGCTGTCGTTGTGCACTGCGGTGGCTGACACGTGGCTGTGGGGTGTGGGGGATGCTCCTCCTTGCTGTGCTGTGGGACTGGGGCCTGGTGTGTGTTGTACTTGGGCTGTCCACCGTCCCACCCACTGCACTTTGTGTTCCTGCCACTTACCTGTTACTTGTCGGTTAGTGCAGCTGTGGCGGACACATGGGTGTGGTGGGTGCTCGTTGTGGCGCTTCTGGCATATTTGGGGACCTGTTGGTGGTTACGTGGCTGGCTGAGTGTACACATGTCCCCACGCATCTTACAGTTGTTCGGTTTGGGCTGTGTGTGGTGGTGTCTGTTGCATGTGTGTGTGATGTGTTGTGTATTGTGTGCTGGACATGGGGGTGTTTGTCCCTGGGAGCTGTGGCATGGTAGTTGCGCATGTGAGTACATAGCGGTGTGCTGGTATACATTGGTTTGTACTTACCAGCCTCCACTCCCCCTGCTAATCCGGCGAGGATCTCCGGATGTATTACGACTCGCACCTTCTCCTCCCACGCTTTGAAGGTCTTAAAGAGCGCGGGGTTCCCTCCGCCAGTGACGGCAGCCAGCTCTCTGTTTTTGCCCTCCTTCTTCTTGACCAGGCTCTTTACGTCATTCCAACGTTTGTTAATTTCTCCTCTGTTCCTGGGCAGGGTCCCGACTGCATTGACCTGGTCTACGATCCGGTTCCACATTCTGTTTCTGGTGGCTAGTGGTGTGTGCTGGACCATGTTCCCATAGATTTGTGGGTACACCTTGATGATCTCGTCGACCATGACCGTCAGCTCCATGGGCGTGAACTTGGGCATTCTTTGTGGTGCCATGGTGTTTGTGGTGCTGGTGCGGTGTGTGTTGTGTAATGTGCAGGGGGTTTGTGGTGCCGGTGTTTGGTGGTGGTGGTAGTGGTGGTGGTGTTTGGTGGTGGTGGTGGTTGTGATGTGTGCGTTTCTGTGGTGTGCTGCTGTCCTTGCTGTGTCACTGTGTCCTCTCCTCTCCGGTTTGCAATGTAGCAAGGGGTTGTGGTCTGTGGGAGTGCTGCTTTTGTACTCACCTATGTGGGTGTGTCCTCATGGTCTGTTGTTTTCAGGTGTGTTGTGTCTGGGGTTCTGGCCTTTGTATTTTTTGTTTGTCCGGGGGGGTGTTTTCGGGATGTGTACTGTGCTTGTGTATTTGTGCGTGCCTTGCTGTGTGGACTTGTTGGCCATGTTGTGTGCTATTGGTTTTGTGTGCGGATGGTTTCTGTGCAGGTACGTTGGCGCCATGGCTTCTGCCGTGTCAATTCTCATCGGCGTTGTTTGCGCTGGCGGGCGGTATATTTGTGGTTTTCCGCGCTCATGTCGGTGCGATCGTAATTTCACGTGCGGTGTGTCGGCCGTGAGGGCGGGCGGTTTTGTGTTGTCGTGCGTGTTTCCGTCCGTGGCGGGCGGTTTGACTCCGACTCGGACGTTGGCGGGCGGTATTTTGTGTGATTTTTCCGCCGATGGCGGTTTTCGGTTTGTGTAATCGTAATGGCGTGGTCGGTGTTCAGGCGGTGTGTGTGGGCGGATTTTTGCCGCTTCCATGCCTGGTGGATTTATTTACGCCGGGTATCGTAATGGGCCCCTTAGTTTTTAAAAAAAATAAAATTAATTTATATGCATTTTAATAATTTTAACAGAAAAGTATTATATATTTTACACTGGTTTGAGAGTTTAGAGTAGGCTTTTGGCAATTATTGCTAAGTATTTTAGGCCTCTTGTTGTAGGGTATAGTCTGACTTGTTGTTGTAGGTATTCAAACATTTGTTTAGTTTGTTTGGATAGTTTAGGCTTTATTTGTGTGACAGATTGCTCCATTCTTAGCTGTTGGTAGCTCTGTTCTTTTTGGAGGGAGAGTAGGAGTTTGTGTAGAGTAGGTGTACCTCGTCCTGTTGCTGCTTGGAAGGCATTATGCCAACCTTCAACAGCATTGTTTGTTTTTGCCTCTTGATTTAGTGGGCCAAGGTAGACATTCCACCATGGAATTTGGTATTTTTGTTGTCTCCTATGTCCTGATCTATGGAGTCTTCCCACCCAGGTATCTTCAAAATAGTCTAGGAGGGGACTTAATTTTTGTTCGCGTTGGTGGTAGTAAGGACTTTCTATTAAAAGATTGTAATGTTCGGCCATGTCAGTAACTGGGACGTAGGCGAGTGCAATACCCTTTTTTTATTTGGTATGCGAATGAACTGTTTGTCGCATATTCAACACTTAGGGGCCGATTCCGATCTCGCTTGGAAGGCCTACGAATCGGATTTGTCTTTTACGGATCCGATTCGTAGCCCTTTTTCCCATCCGAATCGTACACAGGTCCGAACGACCAAGTACGATGCAAAGATCGCGTACGCGCCGACCGAATTATTTCCCAACTCGATCCTGTCCGTATGACTCTTAAGCAGATGTTTCGTACAGTTCTATGGAGTCTGTTTCCAAGCGAGCAAGTATGATGCACGATTCGGACAGCCTTCACGATCCGGTATGTCCGGCTCAAAAAAGCTGCCGGATTCGTGCTTTTGGAGCCCGTAGCAGGCCCCCCACCACCTGGAGCCCTCCAATTCGGACCCGTGGGGGTACCCATGGGTCCCCCCTTCCCATGCATGCACAGTGTGGCGGGCACCATGGGATGCCCGCCACAGTGTGTACGCTTTTCCCCACCTACCCATTTTCGCGATGGAAGCCTGTGTACACGTCCAGTACACAGGCTCCCATAGAGTTCAATGGGAGTCCGAGCAAACCGAGTCTGTCAGCATGTGAATGCATCTTACTCGCTCGATCCTGTCCGTATGACTCTTAAGCAGATGTTTCGTACAGTTCTATGGAGTCTGTTTCCAAGCGAGCAAGTATGATGCACGATTCGGACAGCCTTAACGATCCGGTATGTCCGGCTCAAAAAAGCTGCCGGATTCATGCTTTTGGAGCCCGTAGCAGGCCCCCCACCACCTGGAGCCCTCCAATTCGGACCCGTGGGGGAACCCATGGGTCCCCCCTTCCCATGCATGCACAGTGTGGTGGGCACCATGGGATGCCCGCCACAGGGTGTACGCTTTTCCCCACCTACCCATTTTCGCGATGGAAGCCTGTGTACACGTCCAGTACACAGGCTCCCATAGAGTTCAATGGGAGTCCGAGCAAACCGAGTCTGTCAGCATGTGAATGCATCTTACTCGCTCGCTCGGACTCCAGGTGCACGATTTGCTCGTAAAGCCCTACGGATCCGAGTCGGTTGGAGGACTTTACAAGCGAGATCGGAATCGGGCCCTTAGTGTTGATTTCTGAAGGTGTCTCCATAGACACTGACTGAAATGATAGTAACATCTCTGAATTGATGTGTATGGGTAGGACTTTAGAATTGCACTTATTATAGCCTGCTCAAAATCTATTATTATTTTCTGTGAAAAATAATTATTTGTTTCCTGTTTAATTTTACTTAGTACTTCCATATATGTGGAGTTCTGTTTATTGGGTAGCAAGGCATAGATAAAGGGGATGTTGGTGTTCTGATATAGGGCATGGACAGTGTATAATTGATAGAATGGTTTGGGACAGATTTTAAAAGTCCCGTCCATCATCCAGGTTTCTGATTGTTGTAGCTTTATTAAATTGTTTGCAGTTGCAAACATAATTATTCTTTTCTCTTTGCATTTGTTGTCATAGAGAACAAAGGGTTCTTCATTATGAGTTATAGATAGTTCTGGGGGAATTACCACCTCTTCAAATGTTTTTGGAGCAGGTGTGGTAGTTGTTGTGGCTTTGTTTGTGCGAGCTATAGTTCTTTTTAATGAAGAAATAGAGGGCATTTGCCCAGTAGCATGTTTGGGTACTGTAGGCAGAAATTCTTTAAGTATTTGAGTCGTAGGTGTCTGTGAGCTAGTGCTAGCTTCTTTAATGTTATCAAGGGCATTCCGAACCTCTATTTCAGTAACATTTGGAGGGTGGTTATGCTCCCTTGTATACAAAACAGTTGTTTCTCTAGTTGTTGCCCGACCATAACACTTATTTGAATAGTACTTGCTACATTTCCAATTTACTTTTAGTCCACTTTGCTTTTCCTGGGTATAGATATACCCCATGTAACATAGCAAAAAGTTTCCTTTTTGGGATGAGATAAATTGGGCGCCTTCTGTCATTGTGATGTGTTAAATTCTACAAAAAATGTATATCAAAATTATTAAAACGAATATTGTACATGTTTTTTTCTTAATAAATATATCTTGTTATTAATATACTTACAATGTTGGTTTTGAGCTGCTTTTCAATAGAGATGTTTTTCTTTGTTGGTTGAATTCTGTCAAGTAGTTGATATTTCTGTTGGAAGAGTAAAACATATATTTACTTATATTGTAAAATATGTACATGGGGTGGGGTGGGTGTTTGGGATGGATTTGGAGTTTGGTTGGGTGTTTTAGAATTTTTTACAATGTAGTTTGCTGAATACTTACTTTATTAGTTAGATGATTTTTGAAGTGATCTGTAATTTTGTGGATGGTTTGAGAATTATCTGTAGAGGAGATATAAATTGAAAAAAGATATATATTAATTATTTGAGTATGATAAATAGTAGTTTTTGAGGATTAGCATTACAGTTATTTTACAGATGGTAATGTACTTACTTTTTGAAGAATGTAATATCTTTTTCTTTGATGAAGTCCTTGTTTCTGGTAGAAATCTGGCAGAGTTTCGGCTTATTTGTTTTGGTTTAGGTGTAAAATAACAATACGTTTTCCTTGTTTATATAGTGTTTGTATTAATTGTTTGGTTAACCTCATTGGTTTATTTTAATATTGTTTGTTTTTATTGGTTAATCTTTATTGTCTTAATCCTTTTGGTAGTTGTTTTCCATATATGGACAACGCTAATTAAGAGTCAGTTCTTTTTTTTCACATGTTGAATTATTTAAATGTGTATCATCTTATATGTGATGTTAAATAATGTATGTACATAATGTAAATATAAAATTAAATTGTTATTAATAGTGTATTTATCATTTAATGTTTTAAAATATGTTTTAGTATTTGCTAAAATTATTATATATATTATATTTTATATGCAGTGTATGTTTATTTATTTGAATATATTTATGGAGTTTAATTTTGTTTGTTTTATCTATTTTTAAATTGTCGATATTTTTACAAAAACGATAATATTGTTGTCTATATTATTGTGATCGATATTTTGGACGTATTTTTTAAAGGATGTTCGATATTTTGAATAAAGATATTTATGTGTTCGATATTAATGAAATCGATAATTAAGTTTGACGATATTTTGGGGTCGATATTAGTGTATTTTGTTAATTAAGTTTAGGGTAACGATATTAGTGTTGTCGATATTTTTGTGTCGATAAAATTGTAGGTCGATATTGTGTCTGTCGATATTATGTCAGTGATTCGCTATGGTCTTCTTAACTGGTGATGATGATTTTTAATACATTTTGGCATAAAAGTGATTTTATGACTCACAAGAAATAGAATCTGTCCTAGAATCTATGACTCAATTGAACAAGGTAGTCACTTCCAGTTGTTCAATAGACCCTGCTCTGCACAATACTCCACCACCGTCTGAAACAGATCAGAAAAATAGTGGTGCCCGATTGACACACCTGAGGGCTAGACATAACAGGGAAAAAACATAAGGACTTTGTTCATAAAGACAGAGACAAATAACATATGTATATAACACATGATCACCAATTCCCGACCTAGAGATTCTGTGAAACCTATAGTATACCTGCTCCTTTGTTGAATACAATCTGAATGAGACAGTCATAGCACCATGGGGCAGTTGGCACTATACCCTCAATGAAATTCTCTGGTTTGAAGGAATGGCTATTACAAATACTTCTACATACTCTCTCTCAGTAGCAATTCTGTTGTCGCTTTCAAATGAAATGGTGCAAAAAAAATACCAAACCTCAGAACATAAGGTCTTTGTATGTCAATGGCCTCACAAACTATGGGGGTCATTACGATGTGATAACGTTCACCACCGCCGAACCGGCGGTGGTGACCGTTACTGCATCGTAACGAGTAATACCCCCGCCATATTATAATGGCGGGGGTATCGTGGCGGACGCAAAGTGCGTCCGCCGCTTTTCTGCCGGTCGGCAATCGTGCCCATTGCCGGCCGGGCGGACTTGGCCCCTGATATTGTGGCGGTGCCTAGCAGGCACTGCCATCCATATTAGGATGCGTGCTGTTAAAGGCCTTTCCATGCCGCCATGGAAAGGCTGGCGGGCATTTGCTTTGGGGGCCCATTGAGGTCCCCCAGGCGTGTGGGGGGTGCACTTGGGGGGTACCCATGGTACCCCCCTCCATTCCCACATTCCCACATTCCATTCCATTCCCATTTTACTTGACCTAAGTGCGGCCTTTGACACACTGTCTCACGCCGTGTTAATAAAGGCTCTACAATCTCTAGGAATTGTTGACTCAGCATTTAGATGGCTAACTTCATTTCTTACTGACCGCACTTTTCAGGTCTTTTCTTCTGTAGCCACCTCCAGCATCCGCTCCTCTCCCTATGGGGTTCCCCAGGGGTCTATCCTTAGTCCCTTATTATTCAACATCTATGTCAGACCACTGGCAGCGAATGCAGAGGACGCTGTGTTGTCATTATTCTCTTACGCTGATGACACCCAGATTATTTTCTCTCTCTCTGCGGGTAAGGAGGTGGAACCATCTGTTCTCCGGTCTGGGCTGAGCAAAATTGCATCCTGGATGCAGGCCAATTTTCTTAAACTTAATGGTGAAAAAACTGAGGTCCTGATCTTGGGAAAAAACAAAGATCTCTGGGGACCTCTCCATTGGCCGGCAGAAATGGGTGCTTTACCTCGCCCGTCTCTTCACGTCCGGAACCTTGGCTTTATCATTGACGACTTACTATCTATGCGTCAACAAGCCGTGAAGGTGGCTGCAACTTGCTTCACCATCTTGAAATGGTTGAAGAAAATTGTTTGGATGTTGCCAAGCTCCACCCAGAGAACCGTGGTCCAGGCACTGGAAACATCTAGACTGGACTACGGTAACATTCTCTACTTAGGAGCCAATAAAGACGTGACAAGCAAGCTGCAGCTGGTGCAGAATTCTGCTGCAAGATTGCTTTGCCGGGTTCCTAGAGTGGCCTCCATCTCGGGCTCTTTGAGAGACCTCCACTGGCTGAGAGTTGAGAGCCGGATCAAGTTTAAAGCTCTGAGCTACATGTTCAGGGTTAAGCAGGGGACGGCTTCTCAGTATTTGCAAAATCTAGTCAAACCCTATTTGCCATGACGCACTCTTCGCTCCACCACTCAGGCTAAATTCATGGTGCCTAGGACTAGGCTGTCCGGTATGGGTGGTCGCTCCTTTGCTTACCTGGGCCCGTCTCTGTGGAATGCTCTTCCTCTACCACTCCGGAATGAAACCAGTTACACGCACTTTCGCAAGTTACTAAAAACCTGGTTGTTTAATCAGTAATTCCTTTCCTGCTCCTTCTCTGGCTTGGCGCCGGGAAACCCTTTTTGGGTAGTTGTTGCGCCCGATATAAATTTAAATAATAATAATAATAATAATAATGTGGCAGGCACCGCGGGGTGCCTGCCACGTTGTGCATGAGAATGCACAACATGTCAATTTGACATTGCGGCGGGGGCTGCTATAAGCAGCACCCGCCGCAATGTTAAACCGCGGAATGCGACCGCCAGGGTGGCGGTCCCATCCTAATCAGGGGTGCGGGACCGCCGCATGGCAGGTGGCCGGTCCCGTTACCACTGGGATGGCGGGCGGATTAAAGCCCGCCCACCATCCTAATGACCCCCTATCTGTGGTGAAAAAATATGTTGACCTATTTGAAACCAGACATTGCAATACATGTCTGTGACGGAAAGTGCTGTAAGCTGTTGGGACACTAAACTATACAAAATGAGGGGCCGATTCCGATCTCGGTCGGAGGCGCACCCAATACCATTCGGTCAGGAAAAAAGCCATGCGAAAGCCTGTTTCCCGCCCGATCCGTACAGCACACCGAACGAGTAAGTACGATGCGCACAACAGCAAAGAATCCGGCCGAGCCGTACTCACCCAAACCAGGTCCTGTTCCCCGACCGAGGCGAATCCGGAAACGCTGAATCGAGTCGCACGGAAGGAAAAATGCAGCTCCGTCCGGCCGAACGAGTACGATGCGCTTTCCGTACGCGCCGAACCCGTCGCTTCGCACGGCACGTCAAAGCATCCGGGAGAGGCGCACATGAGCTCTGATTCGCGCCACAACACGATCCACGACTACGAGACGAACACGCCAGCGACGAGGACGAGGCGAAGCGACGAGGACGACGCGAAGCGACGAGGACGACGCGAAGCAACGAGAAGGACGAACAACACGAACCAACCATGAATCCCTTCGTCCCGATCATACCAATATTCTACATTTACTACCGGAACAGGCACGGACGCGTACGGCGCAGAAGGTAAGTCAGACACCAACCACAAAACACATACAACACGTACACGACACATCACACACACACAGAGGGATGCAGAATATACTTACACCAGCAACAGCAGCACCATAGGGGCGGGATGCCCATCACCAATGCCACATATGCACACAGGGGCCTGAATGCGCACCACCACCCCTACCCAGGGGGCCGGATGCCAACCACCACAACCACCCTTAGCCAGGGGGTGCCAGATGCCCACCACCACTACCACCCTTACCCAGGGGGCTGGATGCCTACCACTACTACCACCCTCACCCAGGGGGGCTGGATGCCTACCACCACTACCACCCTCACCCAGCGGGGGCTGGATGCCTACCACCACCCTTAGCCAGGGGGGGCAGGATGCCTACCACCACCCTGAGCCAGGGGGGGCTGGATGCCCACCACTACTACCACCCTCACCCAGGGGGGCTGGATGCCTACCACTACTACCACCCTCACCCAGGGGGGGCTGGATGCCTACCACCACTACCACCCTCACCCAGGGGGGCTGGATGCCAACCACCACCCTTAGCCAGGGGGCCTGGATGCCTACCACTACTACCACCCTCAGCCAGGGGGGCTGGATGCCTACCACCACCCTTAGCCAGGGGGGCTGGATGCCTACCACTACTACCACCCTCACCCAGGGGGGCTGGATGCCTACCACTACTACCACCCTCACCCAGGGGGGCTGGATGCCTACCACCACTACCACCCTCACCCAGGGGGGCTGGATGCCTACCACCACCCTTAGCCAGGGGGGCTGGATGCCTACCACTACTACCACCCTCACCCAGGGGGGCTGGATGCCTACCACCACTACCACCCTCACCCAGGGGGGCTGGATGCCTACCACTACTACCACCCTCAGCCAGGGGGGCTGGATGCCCTACCACCACCCTTAGCCAGGGGGCTGGATGCCTACCACTACTACCACCCTCACCCAGGGGGGCTGGATGCCTACCACTACTACCACCCTCAGCCAGGGGGGCTGGATGCCTACCACCACCCTTAGCCAGGGGGGCTGGATGCCTACCACTACTACCACCCTCAGCCAGGGGGGCTGGATGCCTACCACTACTACCACCCACACCCAGGGGGGCTGGATGCCTACCACTACTACCACCCTCAGCCAGGGGGGCTGGATGCCTACCACCACCCTTACCCAGGGGGGCTGGATGCCTACCACTACTACCACCCTCACCCAGGGGGGCTGGATGCCTACCACCACTACCACCCTCACCCAGGGGGCTGGATGCCTACCACCAACCTTAGCCAGGGGGCTGGATGACTACCACTACTACCACCCTCACCCAGGGGGGGCTGGATGCCTACCACCACTACCACCCTCACCCAGGGGGGGCTGGATGCCTACCACCACCCTTAGCCAGGGGGGGCTGGATGCCTACCACTACTACCACCCTCACCCAGGGGGGGGCTGGATGCCTACCACTACTACCACCCTCAGCCAGGGGGGGCTGGATGCCTACAACCACCCTTAGCCAGGGGGGGCTGGATGCCTACCACTACTACCACCCTCAGCCAGGGGGGGCTGGATGCCAACCACTACTACCACCCCCACTCATAGGATGGACAATGCATGACACAACCAGCACACCACAACCTAGGGAATGCAAGAAGAAGACATCCCCCCAACACCATGACAAGCGTGTGTAGACTGTGTCAAATGCCTACAACACCGAACATGACTTTGAACATACAATGTGACCCCCTAGCACATGTGCCACACATATATGTGTGTGGCACCCACAATGCAAGCAGGCCATGACCATTGTGGCAATGGGGTCCAAACCCCCATCATCACAGTGACCAAAATGTAAGTGTGGGGTCCATAGCTGAAGCACATTTTGAACATTGTGGCAATGGGGTCTAAACCCCCATCACCACAGTGACCAAAAGGTAAGTGTGGGGTCCATAGCTGAAGCACATTTTGAACATTGTGGCAATGGGGTCCAAACCCCCATCATCACAGTGACCAAAATGTAAGTGTGGGGTCCATAGCTGAAGCACATTTTGAACATTGTGGCAATGGGGTCTAAACCCCCATCATCACAGTGACCAAAATGTAAGTGTGGGGTCCATAGCTGAAGCACATTTTGAACATTGTGGCAATGGGGTCTAAACCCCCATCACCACAGTGACCAAAAGGTAAGTGTGGGGTCCATAGCTGAAGCACATTTTGAACATTGTGGCAAAGGGGTCCAAACCCCCATCATCACAGTGACCAAAATGTAAGTGTGGGGTCCATAGCTGAAGCACATTTTGAACATTGTGGCAATGGGGTCCAAACCCCCATCATCACAGTGACCAAAAGGTAAGTGTTGACAAAGAAAGAGGTGCAACTGCCAAACTGCATGGATGATTCCTGGTCACAGAACAACAAACACATCAGTGGCAAAGTAGTGTATGTGTCCCATTGCAACATAAATTGGGGGAGCCAAATACTGCAGTGCAAATAAGACATACCTTTGGCCATGTGCAGACAAACAACACCCATGGGGGCTGACACCGTCAACAAGCATCAATGACACAATGACAGAAGTGACCATCAGAATGCAGACCCACATATTTGCACCAATGGGCACACAAATGCAGATACCCTGTGGAGACTGCAGATGTGAGGTGAACAGATACCATACCATGGCAGCAATGAGACACACAAACCATGATCATTGTGCTGACCGATGACCTAGGAGTCCCAGGGACAGCAGGGGAAACCCACCAAACTACATACAGCCAATGGCACACCCAAGATATGTCAATGCAGTGGTGCAGATGCACAAACACAAACAGGCAGACCCACACTGCACATCATACACAACAGGTGAGGGGGGGTGCCAGTGTCCCCAGGCAACCACACAACACATGAGGAGACCTGAATACCAATCATACAGATGTGCATACAGTGCCACACAAAGGTAACTCATGGATCCAAATCCCCAATGTGGGCAAGCAGGCATTGTCAGATGAGAGGGAGCACAAATCACACATGTCACACAGGCACGTAGGGACAGCAACTGACACAGCAAGACACAGACACACCACAGCACCACCCCCAGGGCCCCCACAATGTGGTGACCCTGGGCTGCATTACAATCCCACTGTGATGACAAAGCTAAATGTGGTTCACACTGTGAACCACAGTCATGTGTCCTGAGCAACTAACTACCATCACACCTACACAAGCACAAATCAAACAGCATGGCCAGTAAGCCAAGGCCAACATGGAGGCAGGGGCCTAGCCGGGCAACAACTCTCATCTGCACACACTCAACACCACACCCCTCGACCTCCAACAATGTGCAGCAGTGAAGCACACATGCACTGGTGACATTGCACATGCACCCATGACTATTCCAGGGTGGTGGGTGGGAACCAAGGTGCAGAAACACATCACACATGGCCACTCAACAAGACTCCTGAATGTCTGACACACTGCACACTACGCTGTACATGGACATGACGGCAATACCACACCAACCAATGGGATCCCATCCACAGTCACACACCAATGAAGAAGCCAAGGTCACCCACAAAGAACACACATAGACAACAACCAACATTGCAGCCCGGACCCTGAGGAGTGCCAGCAGTCACACACACAACGTGTCACAATCACTGAAAGATAACACAAACTGGAAATCACATGACAGGGGCAAACAACAAGTGCCAAGGGGAAACCTGACTGTGACCCATCTGCGTCTGCACACAAACTCAGCCCTGACAGCAAACACACCTATGGGTGACACCCTGATGACCAGTAATGTGCCATGCACCCACATCACAGAGAACCCAGGGCGAAGACTTTGGGGGAACATAGGTCAACTCAGCTAGCATCACAAACAGGTACAACACTAGGGATCACAGCATGCACAGCTAAACGGAAGTGAACACACAGACATGCACATACAACACACACCTTGGGCGCAGGCAATGTCACAGGAGTACACACTGCCATGAGGGGACTCCACTCCTGTGTGAGGAAAGCAGTGCCATATGTTGCCTCAGTAGGGCCCCATCATGTCAGCTGAGCACTTGGTCACACAATCAACAATTAGCACCAAATGAGGGCTCCCGTAACATCAGCCTGGTCATGGAAGTGCCAACGGAATCATCAGCACAGATCCAACACACTTGTTTAGCAATGTTGCACTGACAACACAGATGAGTCCTTCCCCATTGATGCCCAAACCTGCATGTCCACTGGAGATGGCCACACGGTCAGGGAAGTAGACGAATTGAACAATGGCAGGCACAACAGATGTGCAGGGGTGGAAGCCACAGATGTGAAATAGGCAATCTAAGTAGGAAATCCCATTGCCAAATACTGAACACATGACACACTCAGATGCTGCTATGGATGACATGGATACACCACAGGATAGGACACATTCCCGCTGGACCACATGGGTTCCTGCACAGTAACACTTCATTATCATGAGACCAAATATCACCATCACTGCAGCAAGGGCATGGTTAGCTTCATCAACATCATGTACATCAGAAGCAAAAGCACTAGAGAACAGAAAGTTGCTTTATTCAGCATATGTGGCATTAAAAGTAGAAGTCCGGTAGAAAATAAACAAAGGCCAATGGCCAGTCCATCAACAAAGTCACAAGTGGGTGACAGTGGCAGATGCCACCCTACACATGCCTGCACAAAACCAGGGACAATCCACTAGGAGGGGCAACCGGGGGGGCAGGCCAGGCACCGCAGGGACAGGATCAGGGCTCACCAGGAGGAAGCAGGGAAGGGGTGTTGGGTGCTGGAGAGCCACTGACAACTGCAGTGGAGGTGTCTGACATGGTGTGTGCCGGCACAACTGGGGGGCATGACTCAGATGTTGTGGGTGCCGGCACGACTGCAGTGGACCCTGCAGATGGAGTGGACAGGTCCGCCACTGCAGTGCCCAAGTCAGACAGGGTGGTAGTGGACTCCACTGCAGTGCCTACCACCAGGGGAGGAGAATGGGGAACAGGCAAGGTGGGCTGGACAGAGGGGGAGGACACCCTCACCACATCAGTGGCACAGACAAGCGCAGCGGGGGGTGTGGTGCCGGGAGAGCAAGTAGCAGGGGGAGAAGGCCGGATCCTCTTGGGGATGGTATATCTGTGGGAGGGGGAACCTGGGGCAGGGTGTGGTGGGGGCACCTGTGGAGTGGGGGCCTGAGGGATGGAGGAAGGAGACCTGGTGCTTGAGCTGCAGGGCGGCGGCGGGGTCTTGTTCTTACCACTCCGGGGGGACTTGCGGGTGGGGGCCTCAGTCTGTCTGCGCCTGGGGGAGGGTGTCCGGGGGCGAGGGGCACTCTGCTCCGTGTGGGGGGGCTTCCTCTTCCCCCTGGATGCTGGAGCAGCTGGATCGGAGGGGAAGAGGCCGAGGTCACTGAGGAAGAGGCGCTGGGTCTTTTGGGTTGCAGGTGAGGCAAGGGAGGGTGTTTTGGAGGGAGAGGCAACTGAGGACTGCGCAGTGCCCGTGGATGCATGTGTGTGTACCAGGGCCCCATCCCCTGTGAGTCTGGTTTCAGTCCCCTGACTGTGCGTGCGTGTGATTTTTGTTTGTGGCGTGTGTGTCTGTGTGCTGGACGTGTGTGTGCTGGTGTGTGCCGGTGTGTGTGTGCTTGGGACGGGTAAGGTGCTGGGGAGTGTGGATGGAGCAGAGGCAGGAGGGGTGAGGGACTGTCTGAGGAGGGACACTGCTGCCGTCAGGGAGGAGTCCATGGACCTATTGCCCCTCTGTAGGTCAGACATGCCCGATGAGATGCCCTCCATGAACGACACCAGCTGAGTCAACAGAGCGGTGTGCGCATGGAGGACACTCAGCATGGCTGTCTGCCCTACATGGAGCTGGCGAAGGAGGTACACAGACTCCTCACTCAGGGCAGCAGGGGACACAGGGGCAGGGGTGCGGTGCCTGGCCCAAAGGAGACACGCTCCCGAACATGGGAGCCTCCACGGACCTGGGGAATGGGAGCCGATGGGAGGGCGGTGGTGGTGCTGGTGGTGGCGGGGACAGCAACACTAGCTGGGGTGTGGTGGCTGCTGACACCCGCCTCCATAAGGGAGTCATCCTCCGAGCCGCTGTGGTCCTCAGCTGAGGTGGATGCTGCTGAGGACTCCTCGGTGTGGCTCCCCTCGCCCTCCGTGCCACTGGGTCCCTCCGACCACTCCTCGGCTGCTGACCCAGTCTGGCTCTCCGGCTCCTCCTGGTCCGTGGAGCTGTCCCCTTCCGTGGCCGTGGATGTATCTGCAAACAATGGGGAAACAGACAGACATCAGTCATCTGCACCAAACGCACACACCACTGTGAGCACAGCACATTACAGAGCAAGCCCTGGCATCATTAGTTGTACATTGCTAAAAGTGCCCTAACTGAACAGGAGAAGCCAATTGTCAGTCTGATGCCAAGCATGGCACTCACATCCCACATGGCCTTGCACCCATCTGTCTGGTGTCTGTTGGATTGCAACACCCCAGTGTGGACACATGCACCAAGTACACAGTAGTTGGACAGTGCAGAGGACACAGTGTGGCATGTGGACATGCACACATCACAGCTCTTGCCACTGAGTCAGTACAGGTTTCCGGATGAAAGGGATGCCCAGAGTCAAATAGGAAATGCATGTGATGCATACCAGCGACAGACACCATGATGCACCCTTGTCCTGATAGCCATCGCCACAATGGTGTGCATGTAGCACATGTCACTCCCCTGCAGGACCACCAATAAGTTGACACATGCCATGGCAGAGGCATGACTGCTAAGTCATACATCACTGTCTCAGTGATGTATGACTTGGCAGCCAGACAACAACACTATGCACTGTGTCACAATAGTAGGTCATGGGGAATGCAGGTCCTGGAGCTGCACAAGTGCACATGTACATCCCCCACACAACACATCATCTTAACCCTCATCTGTCCAGGTCATACCTATTGGACATATGGGAGACCTGTGACACTACCCTCTGAACCTGAGCCCCTCACAATCTGCTGTGAATGGGGAACAGCTGCCTGAACTTCACATTCGCATACCCCAGTCTGCACGGGCAGCTGACCAAACACCTATGTGACACACAAGTATCGTCTCCTATGGTCACATCTCCAGGGGCATGCTGAGCCCCTACCAAGAAACACCCCAGCAGTCCTGGCAAGTAATCCACAGCACACTGACACAGAGGCAGACACCTGAGGGGTCAAATCACTGCGCACAATGTGTCATCTGATACACGGGAGTACAGAGTGCATTGCATGGCCTGGAGTAGGCATGACTGTCCTGCTCCACATGAATGAGGGATGAGCCCTGGACAGTGGATAGCTGGTTATGTATGTGTGACACACGTAATCTGCACACTCCTGGGGCCCAAACATTGTTCCCACCCGCTGCATGGGCGTGTGCCACATACCCCAGGCACATGTGGTGGCTCAGCACAGCAAGTGGACCGCATATCAAAGCAACACGCAGATTACATGTCCAAACACAGGCGTAGTGTGAACAATGGACCCACCCATGATGCCCACAACAGAGTTAGGGAAACAGATGCTGTCCCCCACCTTTAGTGAAGCAAATTGCAAGGACACAGTCCCAAGTGACACAATTCCCTGAATGTAAGGGCCACACCTGGGTATCAGATGAGCAGTGGGCAGTGCACAATAGAGGGACATGGCTCCTGGACAACATGACTGCTGCACTGTGGCAGTTGAACCAGGCCAGAGGAGGGCACACAGCATGTAATACAGAGTTCACAGTGCAGTCTTTGACTCACCCCCTCCTTGCTGCTGTCTGGCCTTCAGCTGCCCATCCAGGTCTGGAAACACCACCGCCAGGATCTGGAGCATGTGGGGGGTCAGGGTCCGTGTCCGCCCCTCCTGCGAGGAGGCAACAGCTTCAGCTGGACCCGTGCAATCCTCCGGGTCCAGCCCCGAAGGTCCTGCCACCTCTTCTGGCAGTTGCGGATCCGGCGCTTGTAGACCCCCACGGACCGGACAGCCCGGACGATGTCCTTCCAGATCTCCTGCTTCCGATGGGCATTAACCTGTCAGGATGACAAAGTGAAAAGGCCATTACTACACATGCAACATATCCATGCATGACACAGTTGTATATACATGTCTCAATCACAGGGGCACATGATGTACACAGGCAGTGCAAAGCTGCCCATGGACAGTTTGCCAGACGTCACTACATGGTATCATTGCATGGGAAGTAAAACCTTGTTCAAATGCACTGTCACTGCACCATACCTGTCCAGTGCATGTCACTACACACTATGGGGGGTGACAACTACTCAGTGAGCCTGCTAGCCAGTGGCGTGCAGACTTTCAGCCTTGCTAGTCAGACAATATGCACATTCAGAAAGGCAGTGCACAGAACACTCACCTGCTCCCCTGGTGTCCCATACAGCTTGCTGTACTGTGGAAGTAGGCTGTCCAGCAGGGCCTGGTTCTCCTCAAGGCTGAAGGCTGGGGCTCTCTCCACAGTACGTGCCATTGCAGGGTCCAGAGGGGCAGAGACAGCAGCAGTGCAGTGGCAGATGTCGTCCTGGAGCATGTAGTGCAGGCAAGTGAGCTCTCAGGGGAACAGCCAGCAATATATATGTGCTGGAGAGGCAGATACTGTCCCTTGTGTCCAAAGTGATAGGTCCAAGTCGTTTGCATCTTCTGAATCTGGCCAATCCATGAAATAGCAGCACCAAAACACGCCCACAGCATCCTTCAAATCTTCAACTTCATGACATACATGATTTTGCAACATTGTTGTGGGTGACCAACTGATTTTCCAGCAATTGACTCGTTCGAAATTCGAAAACGCGTCCGTTGCCAGGCAAGGCCATTGTCAATGGGTGCGCACCGATCGGTCCATTGCGGTACAACGCGTACAGGGGTACAACGCGTACCCGCACACATTGAATGCAATGGGCCGGCCGGGGGCACCGATCGGTCCATTGCGGTACAACGCGTACAGGGGTACAACGCGTACCCACACACATTGAATGCAATGGGCCGGCCGGGGGCACCGATGGGTCCATTGCGGTACAACGCGTACAGGGGTACAACGCGTACCCCCACACATTGAATGCAATGGGCCGGCCGGGGCACCGATCGGTCCATTGCAGTTCAACGCGTACAGGGGTACAACGCGTACAGGGGTACAACGCGTACCCGCACACATTGAATGCAATGGGCCGGCCGGGGGCACCGATCGGTCCATTGCAGTACAACGCGTACAGGGGTACAACGCGTACCCGCACACATTGAATGCAATGGGCCGGCCGGGGGCACCGATCGGTCCATTGCAGTTCAACGCGTACAGGGGTACAACTCGTGCAGGGGTACAACGCGTACCCGCGCACATTGAATGCAATGGGCCGGCCGGGGGCACCTTTCGGTCCATTGCAGTACAACGCGTACAGGGGTACAACGCGTACCCACACACATTGAATGCAATGGGCCGGCCGGGGCACCGATCGGTCCATTGCGGTACAACGCGTACAGGGGTACAACGCGTACCCGCACACATTGAATGCAATGGGCCGGCCGGGGGCACCGATCGGTCCATTGCGGTTCAACGCGTACAGGGGTACAACGCGTACCCACACACATTGAATGCAATGGGCCGGCCGGGGCACCGATCGGTCCATTGCGGTACTACGCGTACAGGGGTACAACGCGTACCCGCACACATTGAATGCAATGGGCCGGCCGGGGCACCGATCGGTCCATTGCAGTTCAACGCGTACAGGGGTACAACGCGTACCCGCACATTGAATGCAATGGGACGGCCAGGGGCACCGATCGGTCCATTGCAGTTCAACGCGTACAGGGGTACAACGCGTACCCGCACACATTGAATGCAATGGGCCGGCCGGGGGCACCGATCGGTCCATTGCGGTACAACGCGTACAGGGGTACAACGCGTACCCGCACACATTCAATGCAATGGGCCGGCCGGGGGCACCGATCGGTCCATTGCAGTTCAACGCGTACAGGGGTACAACGCGTACCTGCACACATTGAATGCAATGGGCCGGCCGGGGGCACCGATCGGTCCATTGCGGTACAACGCGTACAGGGGTACAACGCGTACCCGCACACATTGAATGCAATGGGCCGGCCGGGGGCACCGATCGGTCCATTGCAGTACAACGCGTACAGGGGTACAACGCGTACCCGCACACATTGAAGGCAATGGGCCGGCCGGGGCACCGATCGGTCCATTGCAGTTCAACGCGTACAGGGGTACAACGCGTACAGGGGTACAACGCGTACCCGCACACATTGAATGCAATGGGCCAGCCGGGGGCACCGATCGGTCCATTGCTGTTCAACGCATCACTGTACATGTGACTGGCATATGTCAGCATGCCTGTCTCAGATGGACATATGCCAGCCACAGATAGCTCCCAGGGAGTGAGGGGCACACCTACATCACGACAGCCTGTCCAAACTTTATCATAAGGCATGTAAGGCTGCATTTCCTATTGTGTGTATGTTGGTGTACATGTTGTCCTGTGGGTGTCACCTGGGGGCAGCCACCCCCAGGCTGTGCATGTGTTCATGGGGACAGGATCCTGGGTGTTACGTGTACATGACCACTGTGATGTGCAACTGTTCATATCTGTGCATGTGCCATGGTCACATTTCACGGTGGTGTATGTGTATGTCATGTCACATACCCCGTGAGTCCCATGTGGGACGGTATGTTTGAGCCAGGGTGTCCCAGTGGCACAATAGTGATGGTCCTCCACAGTCTTTGTGCATGTAGTGTTTACAATGTCTCTGATTTCATGTGCACAATGGGAGACAGTCTCCACATCCACGTTGTGTGTGCATGGACTTTGATGTTGTGCGTGTGTGTGTCACAGACGTCCATGTCTGTCCTGCCGTGGCAAGTGGGACCACTACCTGTGGGGGTCATGGTTGTTTTGCTGTGGTGTATACATGATACTCCATGTAATGCCAGTGTCCATGTGGCAATACAGGGTCCCTGGGAATGTACCTGTTGTTGAGCTGTGGTGACTGGGGCACATCTGTCCTCACATGTCACTGTGGGGGGTGATTGTGACACGGCAGCAGGAGATGGGAACTGTGACACGGCCTCATGATATCCAATGGGCCAACCTGGGACTAATTGATGCCACCTGTTGGACCGTGTTGACAGATGTTGGCCATGTATGTACCATACATGTCCTTACGGAACTGCACACTTCATGTAGTTGTGCCTCATAATGATGTATGTTGGGATATTGAGTGTGTTCAATGCCGCATATGTGGGGTGACTGTCAATCTTGCTTACTTCTCCTCTACACTGCAGGGCTCCTGCTGTCCATCGACCATTCCCAGACCTGGCAACGATGGTGGAACGGGACAGCATCCGACGGTACCGCTTCACCAGGCAGCTGATTGAGGATTTGGCAGTGCAGTTGTCCCCACATTTGCAGCCTGGCCGGCCGTATCCTACAGCGCTGACCGCCAAGGTGAAGGCAGCCCTACACTTCTTTGCCACCGGTACCTTCCAACATACTGTGGCGACTGCTGGTGGGATGTCACAGACCATGTTGAGCCGTGTGCTCCGCGATGTTTTGGCGGCAATGTTGCTATTCCTGAACCGGTACATCTATTTCCCTAGACTGCGACGACTCACTGACGTGAAGAGTGACTTTTATGCCCTGGGGAGGATGCCGCATGTCATTGGCTCCATTGATGGGACACATGTGGCTTTGGTACCACCACAGGCCCAGGAGCAGGCCTACAGGAACCGCAAGCACTACCACTCGGTCAATGCACTGGTGGTGTGTCTTGCAGACATGACCATCACACACGTGTGTGCCCGTTTCCCTGGTTCAGCACACGATGCCTTTGTGATGAGGAGTAGTCGCATCCCCAGGATGATGGCACAGATGCAGAACCAGCGTGCCTGGCTTGTCGGTGTGTACTGACTTTGTGCCATTGTGTGTGATCTGATCTGTAGTATTCCGCCCACTTTTCCAAGTCAGCTAATGTGCACTTGTCTGTCCGTAGGTGACTCGGGATACCCCAACATGCCGTGGTTGCTGACACCCCTCAGGAACCCTGTGACACCAGCCCAGATGCGCTACAATGAGGCACATGGTCGGACCAGGAGAGTGATTGAGCGGACATTTGGTCTCCTGAAGAGCCGCTTCCGCTGCCTGGACAAGACCGGAGGGTCCCTCCCATATGCCCCTGCGAAAGTGTGCAAGATTATCATCGTCTGCTGCATGCTCCACAACCTGGCAGTGCGGAAGGAGTTGCCTCTCATCCAGGATGACAATGACCAACATCCGCCACCTGTGGAGGATCCTGGCCTGGACCACGATGCCAGTGACGATGATGATGATGATGATGAGGGTGATGTCCGCACACAGCTCATCACCAACTTCTTTAGCTGAATGTGAGTATCCTGAGGTGTCATGTCAATGATGTGAGTTGGCATGATGTGTAGGTGGTGCTCTGGTGCTGTTGGAGTGTGTCCATGGGCTACTTGACTGGATGTGTGTTGCGATGTGTGCTTACAGGTGGGCTGTACTCCCCAACAGTGTTGACATGCTAACTTGGTTCTGGGTGGGTATCTTGTAACATGTATTGTGCATGAGTTTTGCTGTTCTGTCCTGTACTCCATTGCTTTTGACTGTGTGTCATTTCTGTCCTTCACAGGGTACTTTCAGATTCGTTTGGTCAACTGTGTCCACCGACGACGTGATTGCACTTCCAGGCTGGTAGCTGTTGTGTCCCTACAGGTGATGTGCGCCACACCCATGGACTTCCTTCCGTCTACAGTTGTTGACTATGTGCCCGCTGCCAGGTGGGATTACCTTGCATCTGTAGTGGTTACGACATGTTGCAACTGTGTAATAAACCTGTGCTTCACTTTGTGATGTGCGTTGTCTGTGGTCACACATTTGACTGCCATTTGCTTACTGCACCTGTTGCCTACTTGACTACAACTGGGAATGGGTGTGGTGTCTGTGCATTGCACCGTCTTCCCTGGCAACATCAGTGTAGGCAATGAGTCAGATGGCCTAGGTGTGTATGTGTTGTGTAGCCCTGGTGGTGTGTCTCCCTCATATGTGTCACGTTGCCTTTACTCACATGCCTGTGTTGTCCTTGCTGTTGCAGTTTGCATACACAGTGTAATTTTGCAGTTCATCATCCCCATAACAGCACCCACGTTGGAATCACAACAGAGGCAAGTATGGTGTATTAGTGTGTTTATTGTGATACATTTGTGTGAATAGTGCATAGGATGGGTAGTGCTGTACATAAATCTTGCAATCAGAAGTTCCTAGGTGAATTGAAAGTCCTGGTAGACAGAATCCCCAGTATCGGGGCCACAGTTGTCTGACACATTGGTCCAACTTGTACTCCCCATGCAATGTGTGGGAGTAGTGTTGCCGTCAACAGGGTGAACAGTCTGTGCACAAAGGTGAACATCCAGAACAGGTTCAGGCTTCCTGGGAGTTGCGCTTGGCCATCAGCCTCTCACTTGCCCCTCCTCGGACGACCCCTCTTCTTGGGGGGGGGCCCTCAAGTACAGGCTGCTGCGGTGCAGGGGACTCTCCGCCAGAGTCATCCTCCCTCCCTGTGGCAGTTGCAGATTGTTCGGCACCAGATGTTGTTGGCACACAGGGAGGTGTGGACTGGTTGCTGTTCATCTGGCGGAGGCATTGTAAAATGTCCCTGTGCACCGCCGTCATCTCATGCAGTGCATCCCACTTGGACTCCATGTGGGACATGTGTGAGTCCACGCGGGACATGTGTGACTCCACGTGGGACATGTGAGAGTCCAAGCGGGCATGATGGGCAGCCTGCTGCTGTTTCATGTCTCTGAGGAGCCCCACTACCTGGCTGAGGTCTCCGGTGCTGGACTGGTATGCATCAGCTATGCGTACCAGTTGTGGGTCATCATGCACACCAGCAACCTCTGCAAGCAGCAACCTCTGTCTCCCACCCCTCCCACCACCCCTGCTGACATGTGCAGTGCATGCAGTGGCACGCACAGATGACCCTGGTCCACCTTGGGGGTTGGTGGTGGTGGTGGTGTCCATGGCCCCAGGTTGGTCCAGGGTCCCTGTGCTGGTGTTGCTCCTTGTTCTGTCCATGTCGGCAGGGATGGTATTTGTGGTGACAGTCGTTGGAGGGGTGGGTGCAGGGGGTGCAGCTGGTGGTCCTGCTGGTGCTGCAGCTGGTGGTCCTGCTGGTGCTGCATGTAGACTTGCACCGGATGTGCCAGGTTGGTCTTCTTCGTCCGAGGAGGGCAGAGGCTGTACGACGCCAGTGAGCTCCGCATCCTCTTGAGCCTGGGACTGGGACTCCTCAGCGTCTGCTGCTGTGTCCCCATCATCACCTGTTTTTGGGAGACACACACAATGTATGTTATGTTTCTGCAGGCATCAATGGTTGACACACATGACAGTTGTGACTGTGCCTCTGGGTGCGGGCCTGTACATTGCATTGTCCTAAGTCGTCACAGTCAGGGGTTGATATTGGTGTGGCACATTGTCATGCATTATTTGGGCATTTCTATGTATTTTTTGGGGTGTGAACATGGTCTGCATTGGTTGTGTTTGGTTGACAGCTGGCCCTCCTTCCCACCCACCCAGCCAGTCAGTTATCCCACCATGGACTGTGCTTGCATTGCAGGGAGTGGAAGTTGTCTCTCAGGATGTCAGTCAGTGGTGTCCTGCTGTTTGTTGGTGCACAGTTGCCAGCAGGGCCTTGTGCTCCCCACAGCAGTAGCCAGTGTCAGCCATCTTGTGAGTCCTTCTCCACTTCCTGTGATGTGAGCATGGTTCAGGGTGGTGTTGATGGGACAGTTGTGGGGGTGACCAATATCAGTGACTACGACTCCCATCATGCTATTGCCTCCACCCCCTTCCCAGCATGCCCATGCTTCCTTCCTTTTGACTCTGCTTCCCTGTGGGGTGGGCTGGCTGTGCTGACAGGATGGCTGGGAGTGTTGTCCTGGCAGTTGTTTGGCTAAAAGTCCCAAGAGTGTCCCTGTACTTCACACAACATAACCCAGGGTGGTGGTTCTTTGTGGGATCTTGTGTTAGGATGGGGGGCATTGCATTCTACCAGGTGGGTTCTGTGGAGTTTGTGTTGGGGGGTGTGTGAGGGGAGGTGCTTGTGACTATGGTCAGTGCTGCAAGTCCTCCTTCCCACCCACCCAGCCAGCCAGTTATCCCACCATGGAACATGCTTGCATTGCAGGGAGTGGAAGTTGTCTCTCAGGATGTCAGTCAGTGGTGTCCTGCTGTTTGTTGGTGCACAGTTGCCAGCAGGGCCTTGTGCTCCCCACAGCAGTAGCCAGTGTCAGCCATCTTGTGAGTCCTTCTCCACTCCCTGTGATGTGAGCATGGTTCAGGGTGGTGTTGATGGGACAGTTGTGGGGGTGACCAATATCAGTGACTACGACTCCCATCATGCTATTGCCTCCACCCCACTTCCCAGCATTCCCATACTTACTTGCTTTTGTGGGGAGTTCAGTGTGTGTGGGTGTGAGAGCAATGGCAAGATAGCTGACAGTGGTGTCCTGCTGTTGGTTGGTGTGCAGTTCCCAGCATGCCCTTGTGCTCCCCACGACACAGCAACAGTGTCAGACATCTTTGATGGGCCTTTCCACTCTCTGTGGGATGTGCATGCGTGAGTGTGAGCTTGCTGGGCCATGTGGTGGGGGATGTAGAGCTGTGACTACGACTCCCATCATGCTATTGCCTCCACCCCCTTCCCAGCATGCCCATGCTTCCTTCCTTTTGATTCTGCTTCCCTGTGGGGTGGGCTGGCTGTGCTGACAGGATGGCTGGGAGTGTTGTCCTGGCAGTTGTTTGGCTAAGAGTCCCAAGAGTGTCCCTGTGCTTCACACAACATAACCCAGGGTGGTGGTTCTTTGTGGGATCTTGTGTTAGGATGGGGGGCATTGCATTCTACCAGGTGGGTTCTGTGGAGTTTGTGTTGGGGGTGTGTGAGGGGAGGTGCTTGTGACTATGGTCAGTGCTGCAAGTCCTCCTTCCCACCCACCCAGCCAGCCAGTTATCCCACCATGGAACGTGCTTGCATTGCAGGGAGTGGAAGTTGTCTCTCAGGATGTCAGTCAGTGGTGTCCTGCTGTTTGTTGGTGCACAGTTGCCAGCAGGGCCTTGTGCTCCCCACAGCAGTAGCCAGTGTCAGCCATCTTGTGAGTCCTTCTCCACTCCCTGTGATGTGAGCATGGTTCAGGGTGGTGTTGATGGGACAGTTGTGGGGGTGACCAATATCAGTGACTACGACTCCCATCATGCTATTGCCTCCACCCCCTTCCCAGCATGCCCATGCTTCCTTCCTTTTGATTCTGCTTCCCTGTGGGGTGGGCTGGCTGTGCTGACAGGATGGCTGGGAGTGTTGTCCTGGCAGTTGTTTGGCTAAGAGTCCCAAGAGTGTCCCTGTGCTTCACACAACATAACCCAGGGTGGTGGTTCTTTGTGGGATCTTGTGTTAGGATGGGGGGCATTGCATTCTACCAGGTGGGTTCTGTGGAGTTTGTGTTGGGGGGTGTGTGAGGGGAGGTGCTTGTGACTATGGTCAGTCCTGCAAGTCCTCCTTCCCACCCAGCCAGCCAGATATCCCACCATGGAACGTGCTTGCATTGCAGGGAGTGGAAGTTGTCTCTCAGGATGTCAGTCAGTGGTGTCCTGCTGTTTGTTGGTGCACAGTTGCCAGCAGGGCCTTGTGCTCCCCACAGCAGTAGCCAGTGTCAGCCATCTTGTGAGTCCTTCTCCACTCCCTGTGATGTGCGCATGGTTCATGGTGGTGTTGATGGGACAGTTGTGTGGGGGGCAATATGTGTGACTGCGACTCCCATGATGCTATTGGCTACACTGACTTGGCCAGCATACACAGAATTCCTTCCTTTGAGTGGTCTTCACTGTGTGTTGGTGTTGTTGTGGTGGCTACATGTCTGGATGTGTTTGTTAGTTCTATTTGTGCCACTGCCTAGCTGTAGTTGTAGTTGTGTTTGTACATGTGATGGCACAGTTGGATGTGACTTTTTTGATGGCATGTGTTGTGTTTATCTGACTGACATACACATTTTGGGATGATTCTGTTCTGGTTGCTGTGTAATTGCTATGAGTGCATGGTTTGACTCTCCCCTTGACAGTGATGTGTGTGTGTTTTGTGGCAGTATATTGTGTACATTTGTTGTGTACTCACCAGGCTCTGGGATGTCCTCTAGTCCATATACGCTCACTGGCGGAAGGATGGCCCGCACCTTCTCCTCCCAGGGCCTGAGGTATATTGGCTTGGCAGGAGGGCCACTGCCGGTGTATTGGCTGTTGATGTAGTCTTTCTTGAGCAGGTCCCGTACCCTCCTGCGCACGTCATACCACCTGTTCTGGATGTCGCTCTTTGTGCGCCGACATGGTGATTGTGCGTTCACCCTGTTGATGATCCTCTCCCACATCTTGGTTTTCTGGGAGATGGGGGTCTGTTGGACCAGTGTGCCAAACAGCTGTGGCTCTACCCTGAGGATCTCGTCTACCATGACTTCCAATTCACAATCTAGGAACTTGGGATTCTTCTTGGGGGGCATGGTGATGGGTGGTGATGGTGAGTGATGTGTGTGTTGGTGTGCAGGTGAGGGTGTGTGAGTGTGTGTTTTGCTGGGTGTATGTGAGGTAGGTATTTGTTGGTGTGCTGATGGTGTGTGGCTTGTGTGAGGAATGAGCTGTGGGTGTGTGGTTGCTTTCTCTTGGGTGCTGGCAGTGGAATGGCATTTGCAAAGGATCATGGTTGTGATTTGTGTCCTTTATATGGGTGGAGTTGTGGGTGTGTCTTTGTTCTCTGTCCCCACCCCCCCCAGTATTTATTGGCTTAGTAATTGCTTGTTTGGCCTTTTTTTGTGTGATTTTTCCTTTGTACTGTCTGTGTATGTTGGAAACGTTCTTGTGACCGAGTCGGACCCTGCATTTGTCTCGTACGGTATTCTCCGTTTCGTTCACGCTGTGTTTGTGCAGTTTTCTATGCTGCGTACGCGTCGGTCGCGGTGTTTTGTGTTGCTTCGGCTCGGTTTTGTATGCGTGTCGGTCGTACGGCTTGGCCTCCGTCCGACTCGCTCGTGGTTTTCGCGCCTTGCATTGTACTTTGCGGTTTGGAGTTCGCGTGTACGTTTCGGTCGGATTTGTTCCGGGTGCGTGTCGGTCGGTTGGATTCGCGTGTTTTTCCGACCGGATTGCTGTTTTCCGTGCGGCTCGGTCGTTCGACTTGAGTTCGGTAGGTCTGGGTCGGATTTTGCACGCCTTGCATCGTACTTGGCGTGTCGGGCGCCACAGGTACGTGTCGGTTGGTATAATTTCCGGATCCGAGTCGGTCGGTGCTTTTTCCGGCCCGAATCGGAATCGACACCTAAGTGTTGATGGAATGCTAGAATTATTCTCAGCTACTGGTAATCACACGGGTCACAACCCCGTCCACCGTTATCTTGCACACCATGCCATCTTAGTTTGCACCCAGGCCTATTCACATCAGTCTCGACCCTGCTCCAATGGAAACAGTCCAGCCCAAACTGCCAGTCCAGGTCCTCCCTGAATCATAATACAAGCATCCCAGGACCGGGTTCTCCCTAGTTAGAGCTCATCAACCAGCTATAGCTTGGTTCCAGTGACACAGTGTGCACGGGACCCATGTCTGGGCATACCTGTCCCACTTAGGGCTAAACACTAAAGTACACAAAGAAATGATGGATGGAATCATTGAATTAAACTTAGTCACTGGTAATCACTCAGGCCACATCCCAGTCCATCATTATTTTGGACAACATGCTGCAACATAAACAACACACGCCTGTTCACAACTTTATATCTCCTTGTCAATTACACAACAAGACTACACCACAAAACAACTGTGCAGTCCACCATCTCACTCTCAACCACTGTCCCCACCACAGGCACACCCAGACCCAACAAAATGCCTTTGAAGCCTTTTGAACAAGGATTACGATATAGACAACCACTATTGCTATTCCATTACAGTTAACAAAATCATAATAGTCCACAAAAGGTTACTACTCTCTCTTCCAGCAAACAAATTCATACAACCACCAAAACACAATCTCTAAACTGCCTAATAATAAATGCACAATCCCTTTCTAAAAACAAGGACCACATCTACGACCTACTCACAGACAGATAGTCTGACTTCCTCTTTATAACTGAAACATGGTTGAGCGATGACATGGCTCTAGTATTGCACAAAACTGTACCTCAAGGCTATCAGGCTCACACACACAATTGCATAGGCAAAAGAGCGGAATTAGCTGTTATATTCATGGAAGCAATAAATCTTAGCACAGCTAGGGATATTTCCATAAAAGTTTGTGAAGCCCTCATCACGAAATGCAACCCTACACCAACGTTCTCCTTCATTACAGACCACCACCTAGCAATGGAAGCGTCACAGACACATTTCTAGACACAGTTTCAAACCGTCTGATGCTACACTCGAACCTGTCCATCCTTGGTGACCTATACATATGGTTTCATAAACATAATATGCCCTATCCCTTAACTATCATCACTAATCTAGGAACACTGAACCTACATCAGTTCATTCCCAAACACCCACACATTATTGGACAGATCCTAGATGTCATTTTTGCTAATGCAGAACTAGTCACTTTTCAAAGGATTATTCCAGTCACTTGGTCAGACCACAATCTGGTAGCTTTCCAACACAAGACAGTCTCGAACACCTAAGGCCAACTTACCCACAAACACATATTGGCCTTGGAACAAACTGAATTTTTAGGACCTAGAAACACAATTAACACTCAACACAGATCTGGATGTAATAAATTCACTTAAAAACTCTATGAGTGGTGCTTGGAAGATTTTGATAACCTAATTCCACTAAAAACAACAAAACATGCCAAAAGAAAACAAACACCTTGGATGAATGCAGAACTAAAAAAGATAAAATAGCAAATTGCAAAGATGCAACACACCTGGCTAAACAAACAACACTCAAGACAAGATTTACCTACACAAAAACAACAGAATATACAAGTTATCTATCAAAAAAGCTAAACAAAAAGCTTCCATTCAAACAGAACTCAGAATGCAAAATGGCCAAATAAAGAATATTATAAAATTCTCACAGAATTGTGTAAATCTAAATGCACAGAAGGAAACCATCCTATTTCCCAAGAATGTATTGACAAACTGGCAAATAATTATGCAACCACAGCAAACATGTTGGATTTCTATTTAAACCAAAAGAAAACCAGCAGCACCAGCCCTTTTCCAACAACCCCCCCCCCAAAGGTAGGTTAACCCAGCCTCTGCATTCCTCAATACAATTATCAGAAACTGATTTTATGGATCTTGTCAAAACAAGCAGGTCGGCCAGCTGCCCCTCTGACCCTTGTTCACCACAAATCTTCAAGAACATACATTTAACAACATCTGCTGTCACCCAAGTCAGAACAATCATATACCATTCCTTGACAACATGAGTTTTTCCTGGAGACTTAAAAAAGACATTCAGATGCCAAATATTAAACAAAACAAAACTGGACCCCCAAGACCCAAGCAATTAAAGACCTATTGTAAATGGACCATTCCTCAACAAAATAATAGAAACAGTAGCATTCACCCAGATGTATCAATTTATTTGAGATAACTCCATATTTTCAGAATTCCAAATAGGATTCCATCCAGGAAGAGGCACAGAATCTGCCCTAATCACCATCTGGGATGACATTAAAAACACAGTAGACCACAACAAGGTTGCTGCACTACGTCTGTTGGACCTTTCATTTGCCTTCGACACAGTTGCTCATGACACTTAATCCAAAGACTACGCAAAGCTGGCATTGAGGGGACTGCTCTTGACAGGATCACATCCTACCTTCAAAACTGAACAAATGGTTCTCATACTCCTCCTTTCTCATCCAAACCCTACATGATAAAAGTAGGGGTCCCTCAAGGATCTATCATCTCACCCATTCTTTTCAACATCTAAATTAAGTCATTACTATCAATGATCAATTAATTCCAGCTCACCTACTGTAACTACGCAGATGACACACAATGCTTCTTAAATTCGAAAGCCCCAAAGACATTGGAAACTCAAAAATATTCAGTTGCCACTGAGTTGTTGAACATTGGATGACATGGAGCCATCTCAAACTGAATGCATCCAAAACTGAAATACTCACGTGTGGCGAATGGAAAAATTATGACCCACTTTCCATCTGGCCCAACGATCTGGCACTATCTCCTAAAGTATCCAAGGAAGAAAGAAACCTTGGTATTACAATGGACTTTAAGCTATGAATGAATGTCCAAGTGGATAAGTTGGCAAGATCAAACTTCATTACTATGAAAACTATGCAACACATCTTCCTCCACCTAGGATTTCCACACAAGGTCCAAGCTACTATCTTTCTTGCAGTGTCTAAACTTGATTACACCAACAGCATCTACATTGGATCACATCTATCAATTAGGAAAATACTACAATGAATTCAAAACTCTGCTCTCAGACTACTCCTACATATAAAGCCACAAACCCACATCTCTGCTGCCTAAGGGCCCTACATTGGTTACTGGTTGCCAGAACATCCACTCTCAAGCAGCTTTGTATCACCCACAAAGCAATAAATGGACCAGGACCACTTCTCATCAGGAAGAAAATCACAAAATACATACACCTGAAAATACTCCAATCCAGATTGGTGCCCTGCCTCAAAACCCCAGCATACAAGAAAAAAACATAGGTGAAACATCTCTCTCTGTTCAAGCAGCCCAAATATGGAATTCATTACCTCCAAACAAAAGATCCAAAGATAACCATCTTATCTTCAGAAGATTACTCGAGAGCTGGCTCTTCCCTACATGACCACTATAATCAAAATTCAAATGTACAGCAATAGTAAGCTCAAGACACCAATGGTTCATATACATGTGTTTGTAAACATGTATCTTTGATTATATGTAAGCCTGGGCGAACTTCGCGGAGTATTGCTACGCGGAACTTCGCTAAGTTACAAAAAAACTCAGCGAAGTTCCGCAAGTGGCGGAGTGTTGTGCGAACTGCTGTTTGCACTGGTCTTTCTGCAGCTCGGGTAGAAATTCTACCCGAGCTGCAGCTCGTGCTCGCAAACTTACCGTTCGCGAGCGCGAGCAGGGAAAAAACTCCGCTGCACTACGTGAAGCAGGGTTTTCTTGCACTCCGCGAGCTCTGCGGAGTGCAGAGTGCAGAAAACTCCGCAAACTCCACGAACGGAGCGGAGTTCAACGCCCAGGCCTATGTATGTATTCAGATATGTGCATTTCTGTCTACAAATTCACATAATATGTATGAATAAATATATATATTTTCTTATATTTATTCCTCAAAAAGGTACAAATGTATATTTTACTTAATGTTAAAATATATAGCTTCCTTATATGTATGCTTAAAATGTATATAGGACATTCAATAATTAACATATAAGTATTTGACTACAAGCTTCTGGACCTATATTTATTGTGATCACAACATATATACATGATTATACAGAAAGTATGTGTAAATGTTAACTATTCAACACACTTGCTACTTTAAAAAAAACATAAATCAAAAATAATAAAATAATAAAAACAAATAATACTGATTAATTAATGTAGAAATCCCCCAACATAATATGGGTATATATCTCTATATAGATATTTTTATATTTACTAGAGGAAAGAAATAACTAAGTCTATTTTTAAAAAAAGCTAAGAAATAAAAATATATATGTAGATTATACATATATATGTATAAATATAATTATAACAATTGTATGTATACGTGCTTCTCTACTGAAAAATTGGGTGACAAATATAAATTAAAAAACATACTAACAAATAGAATCTCTCTATATAGATATTTTTATATTTACTAGAGGAAAGAAATAACTAAGGGGCCTATTACGATGGCGGGCGGACTTTGTCCGCCCGCCACCGTAACTGTAAACGGGACCGACCGCCAGAGGTGCGGCGGTCCCGCCATGCCCATTAGGATGTGACCGCCACCCTGGCGGTCGCATCCCGCATCTATCACATTGCGGCGGGCGGTGCTGTGAGCAGCACCCACCGCAATGTAATATCTGCATGTTGTGCATTGGCATGCACAACGTGACAGGCACCGTGCGGTGCCTGCCACCTTGTGTATGCCAATGCTACCCCCCAAGTGCAGCCCACCACCCCCCCGTGGGCCCGCAATGGGCCCCCAAAGTGAACACCGCATGCCTTTCAGGCATCCCACCGCCGGTATAGTAATATGGATGGCGGTGCCTGCAAGGCACCGCCACCATATTGAATGCCTTTTCCGCCCAGCTGGTAATCCGACCGGCGGAAATGCGGCGGACGGTCTTTCCGTCCGCCGCGGTGCGCCTCGCCATACTAATATGGCGGGGGTGCAACAGGGACATTTGGCGGGCGGATCACCACCGCTGGGCCGGCGGTGGCCACCGCCGTCCCGGCGGTGGCGATCCACCCGTTATCCTAATGGGCCCCTAAGTCTATTTAAAGAAAACTAAGAAATAAATATATACATGTATATTATACATATACATGTATAAATATCATTATAGCAATTGTATGTATACGTTCTTCACTACTGAAAAATTGGGGGACAAATATAAATTAAAAAACATAATAACAAATAGAATAAAATTCTTGAATTTACAGCAAAAATGGAAAACCTGAATTTTAAATATTTATCCATGCATTTTACTTTATCTAGTATAATGTTATATCTCCTGATTATTTTCCATATGCCTATTTTGTTAAAATCTCTATGCATGTATACCTATTATATGTGGTTATGCATCTACGTATTTATGTATTTGCCTCTCACTGAAGAGGAAAAAACAAACAATCTCCCAAAACCTCACATAACCGCCACTCTATGACTCATCCTATTTCTCTTCTAACATATCCCCTACCTACATTTTCTCTGACTCATCCCAAACCCCTTTACTACTATGAACTCCCAAAAAACCTTTCCAAACGCTTTCCTCATCTATCCATCCTTTATTCTACTCATCCAACCAACCAGCTCTCTGTCTCCTCCCAAACTACGTTTACTACCATGAACTCCTGAATAATCCTTTCTAAGCTCTTTCCTCGATCCATCCTTTATCATATTCATCAAATTAACAGACTCACATGTCTACCACTCCCACCGCTCCCAATGATAATTTATATTTCCCTCTACTACACTAATACATCCTTGGGTTCTGGAGCAGTGTACTGCTCGCTGAAAAGCACTTTAACGCCTCCTCAGGGGTAGTAAGCGTTGTTTAAATACAGTTACAATTACAATTACCTCAGTTTGGACCGAATGGGAACAATCCAGCCTGAAATGTGAGGCCAGCCCCTTTCTGAATAGGAACACAAGCAACCCAGGACTGATTTCATCCTAGTTTGGTCTCATCAGGAAGGTATAGCTTGGTTCTAGTGACACAGCATGACCAGGACCCACGTCTGGGCAGTCCTGTCCCACTTAGGGTGACAAACTAAAGCATGCAAAAAAAAATGATAGATGGAATGTTTCAATTAATCTCAGCCACTGGTAATTACTCGCCCGCATCCCAGTCTATCATTATATTACACACCCATCCACCTCAGTTTGGATCCAGCAATATATGCTCCTGTGGTAACAGTCCAGCCCAAACTGCCAGTTGAGGTGCTCCCTGAGCCAAAACAGAAACAACCCAGGACCTGTTTCAGGGCTCATTAGCCAGATATACCTTGGTTCCAGTGACACAGTGTGCAAGAGCCTCAGGACTGGGCATACCCATCGCACTTAGAGAGCCAAACAAAAGTTTACAAAAAAGTGATAGATGGAATACTTGTATTAATCTCAGCCACTGGTACTCACTCCGGACCACATCCCAGTCCATTGTTATTTTGCACACCATGCCACCTCAGTTTGGACCCAGCCATATGCAAATCAGTCTTGCCATGCTCCAATGGCAACAGTCCATCCTGAACTGCCTGGTCAGGTCTGTCTGGAACACAAGGAACACAGGTCTGGTTTCAACCTAGTGAGGCCACATCAGCTAGATATAGCTTGGTTCAAGTGTCACAGTGTGCATGGGACCAAGTCTAGGTATACCCATCGTACTTAGGACGGCACACTAAAGTATACAAAAAAGTGATGGATGGAATGCTTAAATGGTGCGCCTATATGACAGAGGCATAGCAAGGTAAAATATCTTTATTTCTCCTCATTACTTTCTCTTTCCATGTGTGCTGCATTCTGCAGCACACATGGAAAGAGCAATATGTCTTTTTGAATTGTTTTTGTGCAGGAAGGTGTCCCTTATTGCACAAAAACAATCCTGCCCATAACACAGGCACCCTTGTACATGAGTGCTTGCATTGGCGCTAGGCAGCCTCAAGTGCACCAGTGCAGGAAGAGAGATAAAGAGCAACATATCTTCGTTGAAATGGGCTCTTCAGCTCTCTCACATTCACTCAACGTAGTGCAGCACCTTTGCTTGCTGTCCTGCATTGCGTGAACTTTTAATAAATATGCCTCTACTACCTATCAAGTATTGGCCTCCCTCAAAATTCTGAGCGATACTGAACACGTGCCATGTGAGCTTTTACTAATGACTCCCATGACAACCACATGAGGCTCAGGAAGTTGTGTCTTTCTTCTGCCTTTAGGACACTTGCTGTTCTAAATCCAACACTTTCCAGTTTGTGGATGTGTGTTGAGGGTGTCTGAGGATGCCTCTGGACCCAGATTCCTCGAACTGAGTGACCATATCTGCGTTTGAAACAAAAGTAAACATGCTGGGTATGTCACATGGCTAGGTTAAGCCCGGGAAGAAACACTGCTATTGTACATGCTATTGTACATGCATGCCTTTCTAAAGTTCCCTTCTTTTTCACACGCTGACTTTTGACACACATTTGCTTACGTGATGGTGCAGGATTAGTTTCTCTGAATCCACAAACCTACAATTCCACTTTGTAAGTACACTATCACGATGCCTTGAACATTTGGTACAAGGCCTGAACATACATTGTGCAAATGTTGCCATTTATTATTCGTCCATAAGTCAATGGCACTATCACAGAGCCAATAAACAATATCAGCTCAGCTGAAGCCTCGACACGGAAGCTTGAATGCTGTTGTTATAAATACATGCGCATTTCTGTACTCTAATTAGAGGAGCACTCTGCTGTCATTATGAGGTCATCATTATCATCGGCGGTTCAGCACAGCTGATTTTGTTTACCCTCTGCAAGGAGGGATATCCAACCTGTGACCAAGACAGGGGTCTACATACCTTGCCTTTAGGTAATGGGGATTTAATCATCCAGTAGGGGATCCTTGGCAGAACACCTGCCCTATGCATCTAGGTTAGAGAATGCATAAGATGGAGTACACTCTACACTGTACTTATATGCCAGTATATAAACACTGTTTTAGCATGATGGTGGAATCGTTCACTCTTTTCACTGTCCTTATATTGCTAACCACATTTGTCTGCTTCTGTATATTAATCATTGCAGCACACATATTTTATACAAGAATCACAATGGTTCAATAAATATTGAATACGCCCCTGTGAATATTTCTTGTATATGTCTCCGAGAGAGCACGAGTGACTGAGCAAAAGGGTTCTAGATCTGTTACCATGATTCCTTGGGGGTCAGAGTTGTCATGTTCTGAGGTTGCCCAAACCATTTGTTACCTTACTAGTTTTAGTGGTATTTATGGTGGCACTGTGAGTTACCAGGTTTCTAGGTCTGCATATCCTGAGGGGGTGCACGGAATCAGTCTGGCAGCATCCCAATGTTTATTTTGCCCAACAAACGAACAGTTCCTACTGAGAAGTGGAAACCATATGAAATTGCACCACCAACGTGGTAGATTGGGTTCTTATTTAATGGATTGCCTGATTAGTTCTCCTGTGCACACCTCAAGACCCAGCTGAGTAGGGAACTCCCATTTTTGGCTGCAGGTTGTTTAAGCTTAAACACTTCAAAGGATTAATTCCAATTGTGTTACCCTCTCTGAAATATATTGTCAGGAGACGATGATGCTGACATACTTATGATTGCTGAGAACAGCAGACATGCGGTTACTCAGAAAATACTACAACATGGTCTCACCCATACGGGTGGAGATGTTACTTATGTGGTTGGGGCTTACTAAGCATATAGGACAGAGGTGTTCTATTCAAGGGTTACATTCCCGGCAGCAGACAACACAACAGGTCTATTTCACAAATACACCAACAAAATGAAGTTCCAAATAACTACACACAATACAAAGAAATAGACATCCCTTTAACATACCAAGAACACAGAAATCGGTTTGATGGTGCCTTGCCACACACAACAGAAGACATTGGACCAGGTTCCCTCAGTAATGAGGGAGCAACATGGTCAGACTTAGCCGGCTACACAACACATCCTAATGCTGATAATTTGTCAGCAGTACAATTGTGTGACTATATAAACAGTTAGTAACAATATACAGCTGTTTGACACATTTCGTTAGGCTAAAATTGACACTTAACCCTGTGTGGATTGTTCAAGCTGCACAACCACAATTGTCTACCCCGGGCATCAGCCCACAAACACTGAATGCCGTAATGGGTAAGGTTCCCACCAAACGGGTAGCGATTCCATTTTAGATTGCACAAAAAACAAGTCAGCCTGAAGCAATATTTCCCCATACGGGAACGCAGGAAAAACACAGAATAATAACAATTTGCTTACCGAAGGGGATGGCTCCCCCTGTGGAAAACTGCACCACATGGGGTACAGTCTTAGCTGCAGTATATACCAGACCACATGGTACCCCTTCCTTAGCTGTTTTGCCAAAAGTGCCTTAAAAGATTCTGAATGAGTATGGGGCAGCACCTAACCTGGATTTGGGGATGAAACTGATGGGCAATTTTGCTGCGGTATCCGCCATTATGTTAAGCAAGGTAAAGGGGGGGTGGCAGCAGTGGCTACACGCCAGCTTCTATGGGATTTAGCTCCTGGACAACAGTAGCGCAAATTACCTAAATTTATTGAAGAAATCTATGCTACGCTGTGTAGAGATAATTTGGGAGCCAGACCTGGTAAACCACACTGAAGAGTAATTCTGAAAAGCAAGCACCTGAGTTTTCCACTAAAAAAAAGTGGGAAAATAAGAAAAACAATGAGAAAACTAAATCACGTGTAGCTCTCCCTCACAAGAAGCCACTGAGAAATGCTATAATCTGTGTAACCGTAATTATATTAGACCGCCTGACAGGTATCAGGATACTAATACACATTCGTATTGTTTCAGTCAGAGCACTGATCGGAGGAGAATGTGAAACCGAAGAAGGACTCACAAAGCTCATCTAATTACATCATTAAACAGGAAGACAAACCTAAAACATCAAAACCTCAATTCAAAAAGATGAAGGTAGCTGGAATTAAAGTCAGGCATGCCACGGATATTGAGGACACTGCTTCTGAGTGGAGAGTGGGCAGTGACCATGGTGGACAGCGCAGCAGAAGTCACAATAGTTCACCAGAACGTGATGGATTGTCTGGTTGGAGTAACGCTGAGTGAATATATCCAAGTGGAGACACTTGATACTAGGGTAAGCGTCCCACATTTTTTATACAAATTACAACTCCAATTGGAGGGAGACGTACCTAGAAATATTAATGTTCTCTTTTGGGAGGAATTAACATACCATTATGATATTCTCTTGGCCGAAAAGTGTAGGCCACCTGATTTCGTAATGGATTGCCCCAATGGAGAAACTGTAATTTTATCAGCTTTTTCCAACCTAGGGGGTGATTAGGATGGCGGGCGGACTTCAGTCCGCCCGCCATCCTAGTGGTAACGGGACCGCCCGCCTGCCATGCGGCGGTCCCGCCACCCAAATCATGATGCGACCGCCACCGCGGCGGTCGCATCTGGCATTGTAACATTGCGGCGGTTGCTGCTGGCTGCAGCACCCGCCGCAATAGAAAAATGCCATGATGTGCATGTCCATGCACAACGTGGCAGGTACCTGCGCGGTGCCTGCCACCTTGTGCATGGACATGCAGGGGGTACAATGGGTACCCCCCAAGTGCACCCCCCAAACCCCCGGGGGCCCGCAATGGGCCCCCAAAGCAATTCCCTGCCAGCCTTTCCATGGCGGCATCGCAGCCATGGAAAGGCCGTGAAAAGCTCACATCATAATATGGATGGCGGTGCCTGCTAGGCACCGCCACCATATTGTGCCCCAGCTCTGCCTGGCCGGCAATCGTAACGATTGCCGACCGGCAGAAAAGCGGCAGACGGACTTTCCGTCCACCGCGATACCCACCGCCATCGTAATATGGCAGTGGATAAATCACGTTACAATGGCGTAACGGTCGCCACCGCCAGCCCGGTGGTGGCGAACGTTATGCCATCGTAATCACCCCGTAGTTCCAGAATCAGTAAACTATTCATATGACAAGGAGTGGGCATTAGCACTTCCTCCTGCATTACACTGCAGCCAAGTAGGGTGGAATAACGGTTCTCCTTATCATGAAATTACAGTGAGGTCTACCCCACAACCGCAAAGACAATACCCCATTAAAAATGAGGCTAAAAAGCAAGTTACGGAGATTCAAGAACAACCTGAATATCAAGGTGTAATTGAAAGTTGCACCTCTTCTATGAATAATCCCTTGTTTCATGTGATAAAACCAGACCATTCATATCGTCTAGTTTTAGATTACAGACACCTAAACACAGCTACTCACACATTTGCAGTACAAAATGCAAATAGTGCAGTACTAATGAACAACAGTGTGTAAAAAATACAAAACCACACTAGATACCTTGAATGTATTTTCTGCCAAATTATAGCGCCTGGAAACAGGTATTTGACTGCATTCAGTGCGCTAGGTTCTCAAAAACAGTTCTGGTGATTGCCACAGGGGTATAAGAATAGCCTCAGGATGTTTTCAGCCAGGGTATCAGAGCTTATAGAAAATTTTGACGATCAAGCATTGTCCTCTGTTGATGAAATATACTTGACAGATGATAACCTTTCTGTACACTTGACAAGCATAATTTTAGGATTTGCTCATATGGGATACAAATGTAACTTTAAAAAAATCAAAAATTGCCCACCTCAATGTCCTGATTTTGGGATATGAGTTGTCAACTGAAGGCAAAAGCAATCACAAGGAGATGATGGACGGAGTGCTGAAACTTTTCAATCACTCACCCCCAGTCACAGATCTGGGTTGAATCCATCATCATTCTTTAGCTCACTTTGCCACCCCAGTTTGGACCCAGCCATATGCAAATCAGTCTTGACCCTGTGCCTCATGGGAACAGTCCAGCCCGAACTGCCAGGCAAAAGCCTGGTGACACACTTCTTAGAGAAGTGTGCACTCCTACAGTCTCCAACAATGTTGAAGAGGCTACAATCCATATTAGGATTCCTAAATTTTGGCAGACAATGCACTTGTCATACGGTGAATAGAACATCTGTTGGAGAATGAACATTGCAAGCAGGCCACAAATATGACTCATTTGTTTAGTGTTGGATGCAGAGTTCTGTGTAGTCGCATGCATTTGTAAAGCACAGTATCACTCAGGAGGGTATCCTGCCATAAATGAAGGAGTACTCTTGGTATAGCCATGGACTCGCTTCATTGGACTTTATGAACTCACTTCTCGTCATCTCACCAAAGGGAAGGGCTTGTTTTTGTTTTCTACGATGGGCACTGGTTGTGTGCAAAACCGCATTACAGGCGCTAGATTTTCTGAATAATTTAGATGCAATTTTTTTATCTTGTATGTAGATGGTAACCACAAAGGAACACAATATAAGTTTTGCTATGTTGATGTGTAAACTGTAAGTTGTAATCATTTTGGTTCAAATATGTAACCCAATCCTGCATCGAATAATCTGTACCAGTCCAAATTAGCAAAACATAATCAATGTACTTGACACAAACCAAAATGCCATTTGTTAGGGCAGGCACACATGATTTCCATATATGAAATAATTCAAGTGTCCCATTTACAGATTTGCATAGGAAGGTGAAAACTTTCCCCCCATGGCTACATGTTGAATTTGCTTGTACGATTGTTGGTTATGTATAAATACATTACTGTCCAATGACAGCTCAATCATATCAATGATTATCCTGGTACGTTCATGTAAGCTCATCTATTGTCAAGAAAATATTGCATGGCCATACTCTCACGTTTGGGGATACAAGTATATATAGAACTGACATCCAATGTCACAAAAGTCAATTCTTCTGGTGAATCCATATCCATAAGCTTATTCAACAGGTCTCTCACATCTTGTAGATACGATGGAAGATTCACTACAACAGGCTGTAAGAAATGGTCTGTAAAATCTGATATTCTCTCTGTGGGCAATGCAATGACAGAAATTATTGGACGAACTAGCAGAAATACTGCTGGTTTATGTACTTTAGGTAGTCTAAACATACAGGGAAAATTTGGAAAGGCCTGGTTCAGGAATCTATACCCCAAGTCAGAAATTAGACAGTCGTCATGACATTTTTGCAATCGTCCCCTTATGAGCCTAGTCAGACTTGGAATAGGATTAGTGGATCAGGTTGTTAACACAATACCATCCCTTATCAGTCTATCAATTTCTTGACTATAGTCTGATCTCTCCATAATAATTACATTTTCCCCTTTGTCTGCCTCTGAATTTTGGACATGGACAATAATAGAATTAATATGCTCCTGTCAATCCTCTGAGTTAATTCCCTAGCCTTTTGTAGTGGTCTACCCCACGTGTACAGCAGACAAAGTAGACGTAGCCGAGCTGTAGTTGATGTAGTTTATTCAGTTCTTAGAAGTAGTTACAATAAGCTAGAACAAGCCCCACCAGGAGCAGCCTCCTAGCTGCTCAGCCCATCTTCCCAACTGTCTCACACACACACAGGCACCCAAGCATTCCACTCACACTAACATTCTAACCGGAACACTCACACTGGCTGAGCAGCTAGGTACAGGGAACACAATGACATGACCTGAGGATACTACATATCCTAGCCCTTTTATACTGAACAATAAAAAGAACCAAACTAAAATGAAAACATCTATACACAATAATCACATGAAGTAAACCATCCATTAACCCAGGGATGCGAGGAATGACATCACGAGAGAGAAAACGGAAGCACGAAGAAAGAAAGAAGAATGGAAAAATAGAAATGCACATGCACTATACCCATCCTCTTCCTTTCATAGTAATTAAATAAAAAGTAAATAGCGTAATAAGAGCTCACATACACAACAAGTGAGCAAGACATGTAACAAGAGTAAAGGGAAAACGAACCCCAAGACTCCACACACACAATGGATGGACGACACCCAAAGAGGTATTCCTCAACTAAGGAGACCGTGGCAAAAACGCCACCCCTCATGAAAGGGATGGGACTAACACATACTAGAAGTGTTAAAACAAATTTTGCATGGGACTGACACCCAAGTAAAACAGGTAACGATGCATGGGACTAACACCCAAGAACTTGTGCAGCTAGAAAACAGCACAGTGTGACAAACGCACAACACGTTGACACAACAGAACGACGAAAAAGCATTGAGTGAAGCGCAGGGCGACTTATACACCAAAAACACAACATGACGTTCAAACGTGTAACTGGGACTGACACCCAAACACAGACATCCAGAAGAAAGGATGTACATCAAACCCACTGTAAGGAATGACATAAGCCCAAGAATATGGAGCATAACAACTAGTGTCACATGGGACTAAAACCCAAGGACATGTACAGCATCATTCAATAACCCAATGCAGTACAGTGTGGCACACGCACACACAAGGTACAGAGAACAAAAACAGAGTAAATGGGACTCAACCCATCTGGGACTGACGCCCCCTAAAAACTGAGTATATGGGACTAGTACCCATTATTAGAAACGTAGGTAGGACTAACACCCCCTAAATATTGAGTATATGGGACTAAAACCCATTACTAATTACATAGGTGGGACTGACACCCCCTATACACAGACATATGAGTTGCAACGTGACTAACACGCACAAAAGCAAACCACATGAAGCACAAATAAAATCACGTATTTGAGAAAGACAACTACACTGCATCAAATCTGACTAAATGTAGCGTCACAAACTGTTGTGCAGCATCAACTTCCAGAAATACAAATGCATAAAAAAATGTAGACACTCACCGGTGAGCGACCTCTCACCCGAGTTGCACTTCCTTAGAAACATCCTAAAAATATAGCGCTCAAACTTTCAGTTATCAGACACACCAGATAATAATAATGCCTGTAACAACTTATTTTCAGAAGCATGTCCACCTGTGAGCGAAGGAAAATACAGTAATGATGGTCAAAAGTGATAAAGTGTGCCAATAAACAGCCTCAAATGACACAGTAACACCCCGGAAGAACTTGAAAATGTCACCACTAAACAATTTCTTACTGCAAAGCCAGAAAAATGAGTATGAAACCTCCAACAGTGACCACCAAAGAAGACTGCAGAGTACAGGAGGTCAGATGCTTGAGAACTCGTATGATAACTTTCTAGCATAAAAACAGAAAAATACCTTCAAAAATTAGTACACTGTTAGTGAGTCTCCAGTATGCAGAACTAGATTCGCAACAAACTTCTTGACACTGCAGCCGCCATTGTTACCGAAACAAAAGATGAAATCTTTCTGGACAACAGGCATGATGTGTTCACACACAGCTCCGGGACATGCTCTGTACCCAAACTCCCAATGCTGCAGGGCGTTCTTAGCATAGCTGTGCTGCGTAGAAGAAAAGACATAATGACATTGCGGACCAATCCTAGAGACGAACTCACTGCCCAAACGTTGAAGAGGTGAAGACACAGCGACGTTCGTGCTCCTCTTCGATCCGAAGAATCTTTATTGACAAAACGCCTTTGAAGCAAAAGAAACAAAGCGTGGTTGGCATTGAAACAACCAGGTCCTTGAATTGCACAGAGTGGCTGGAGCCTCCAGCCACAAGATGGCGGCACGTTCAGGAGACGCACGCCGAGTGGCTCACGGTGCGCTCCTGCTTCCAAACGTCCTTTGGCAGCCTCGTCGATCGTGCAAGTGCAGTAAGAAGACTCCATGGAAGGTTGAAGAGAGGCTCCGCGCGGCAATGGTGAGTTGCGCAAGCCAATTTTGAAATTTAAAACGTTGCGCAACTGTCATGACTTTCAGTAATTGAACGTTTCTTCGACATTTTTTTTAAAATACCTTCGACGTTTCTTCATTCATTTTTTTTTAATAACTACAAGCCGGGCCATAACACATTTCCCCAAAGGCAGAACAAAATGGCCAAATTTGCTTACCGGCTCCCTTGCAAAACCAAAGCAGAATCCATTGCATAGAGTCACACGACCATGACGCTGTGTGCCCGCAAAACAAGCCAGTCTCTTCTCTTTCCCTCGCCGTGCACCCAAGACCTTGCGCTGACAGTACATCCAAAGCGCCAGTATTTGAAAGTACACAGGCCAACGTAGAGTTCCCTCCAGTGCTGCGCTGACACGGAGGAGCGCTAAATAGTTACCACACACCAAAACCTACAGATATCAAAGACTTTAACTTAGATAGAGTCAAGGATCATCTACTTTCTGTAAAACAGTCTCACGCTGAACAGAGACACTGCACTTTGCACTCGAGGTAGAATCACAGGCTGTCACTGTTTACCTTGTTACTTGAAGAGGCACTGTTGTGGCGCAGTATACTTTTGTTGTGGCCATGTATCCGTTAGATGTGGCACTGAAGCCATTAGTAGAAGCATTGTTTCTTTAACAAGATGTTGTAGCTGTAGAGATGGAAACACAGCACGCCTGGGCTGGGCTGTCCAGTGTAGTGGACACTGGTGGGGCTGCGAGGCGTGCTTGCCATGTTTCTTGCTTTACTGGTTTATTTTCCTTGAGTTTCTTTAAACTTGTTGCTCTTCATCTGTGAATGCGATAGGTTCTTAGCTCCAGATCGTCGCCATAAATATGTAGTGGTCTACCCCACGTGTACAGCAGACAAAGTAGACGTAGCCGAGCTGTAGTTGATGTAGTTTATTCAGTTCTTAGAAGTAGTTACAATAAGCTAGAACAAGCCCCACCAGGAGCAGCCTCCTAGCTGCTCAGCCCATCTTCCCAACTGTCTCACACACACACAGGCACCCAAGCATTCCACTCACACTAACATTCTAACCGGAACACTCACACTGGCTGAGCAGCTAGGTACAGGGAACACAATGACATGACCTGAGGATACTACACCTTTATCTCGCCAATCACCCTGATTATGGGCCGAATTGTCAACTCCCAATGCTCAGAGGTGCCATCCATCTCACTCTTGTGTTAAACCCAGTTACACTAAGCATATACATTTCTTGGAGGCCTGATCTCTAAGTGACCTATCAATCTCTTTGAATGCTTTGCTTAGTGAAGTGGACTCCCTATCTAGTAATCGGTACCTTCTAGCAAAGAGCATATGAAAATGTCTGCTCCCAAGAACTGCAAGTACTAAAGGTTAGCTAAATACAGGTGCTCAGCCAGATATCACTACCCAGAGCACTACTGTTTCATGTCCCAGAGCCAACTAGCTAACATGTCCATATTGAGCTATACCGCTACATCTTCTTGGGAGATCAATTCATTGCTAGATGTCAAGAGCTCTGAAATTCCGGAGTTAGAGAGTAGCACAGTGGCCATGAGCGTTGTAATGGGTCTCTTAATACTGACAGGATGCCTGAGAATCAGCAAATCCCTCATTCCTATAATTTACCTATTTTTGGTTTGACTCCACCCATTTTAATTTTCACAAAAAAAGTTCTGAACTGGAAAATATTTTCATGTTTCCTCTTGATTCCTCTCCCTATCAGCTCGCGTCTTCAACACTTTATAGTGTATGTGCAATGACTGCTGTCCAAACATCAATAAACCCATAGAGATTGCATACACTGTGGTAACTTCACCGGAGATCTCTTGATGCTTACAAAACCATGCTTTAATTGGTCATACATTTTGTTTTGTCTCTTGACTACTCCATTTTACAACTTTATAGGAAAGGTAAGATTTGGGATGTCTTGGCCTTGATGTACCGTTACTCCATAGCGTGCTATCTTGTGGCCTCTGACCTTCTCACAACACTTTATAGTTAAACTGAAATTGATTACCACCAAATCTACCGGAATCCACAATTGAGAATAATGCTTGAATCACATGGCCTCACAATGTATGCTACCCAACAGTGAACAGGTCTATTTTGGAGACTTCATACTTCACTGGGGCAATCATAACGACAGTTCATCCTCCTTCTTTCTATCCTTTTTGCTAGAGACAAGCTTCTTTCAGCACATTATTAGTGGCACTCACTTTAAATGGACCATCCAGGACTTAATTTTTGCAAAAGGGGTCATAGATCTAATATTGTTGACTGGTATGATCATTATCAGATTTTCTTCTCCATGTCTGTTTCTGGAACTACCATTTTAGGTCAACCTAAGCACCAGGAAAAGTGGATCAGAGATGTAAGGAACATAAACACCATTGGCCTGACCACCATATTCATTGTGTATCGCTCTTGGTTCCCTGTTAATAAGATGTAAAAATGTCAGGCTTAATCAGAATTTAATCAACTACAGAGTGGACCCCTTGTTAGACCTAGAATTCACTTTACCCCACCTTGAATGTTGTAGGAGCATTCCTGTCTGGAATTTGGGGATAATGAGCGGAAGGAGTTGAGGGAAAAGAGGCACTGGAAGCGCCTGCCTCATCTGTTGGAAGGTATACAAGACACCAGGCCGACAGAACTTTAAACATACAAAAACAATATGTTTAGTTACTTTATTGAATAGACAGTCTTGGGTGTGATTTGAAATAATAATTAATGTAGAATGACTCACGAGCCTCCATGCAATGGTATGCTGTAGCAATTTTCCCTCACGATCAGGATACAGAAATGGAAGCCATGAGGCCCCAAAGACTTATGAAACTGTAATGGGTGGATACAAGTGAGAACACCTGAACCTGGTACACCCGCATTGGCAAAATGACTAACTAGGGAAAGTCAGAGAGAGAAGAACACAATGGAGGTGCAGAAATGCAGGGCCAGTGACAAACTGTGTGGGAGTGAAAGGCTGACTGCAACTCACAAAGCCTTCCCAGTCAAATGTGTACTGTGTGAACTTCCATTTTGTATTGACTTTTACCAATTGTGGTGCGGTCCCTTTTCAGTAAAATCTTTTAACTATTTCTTCCACAGACTAAAAAAAAAAAAAGACAAAGATTGTGCTTTAGGTTAAATGTTAAAGGAGTAAGCCTGTTAAGCCTAGATTTGTTCAACATTTGAAAGGAAAGTCATCGGGGCATATTATCAAGGGCTCTATCGCCGCTTTATCAGGACTTTTTCCCGCTAAAGCGGCGATAATTCAAACGCCCTATTAGCAAGCTGTCACTAACTGCTGTTACCGACAGCTTCTAGGCGATAGCGACCGGGTTGGGTGCCGCTTTGCATGCCAGCGATACTTATCGCTAATGGCATGCAAAGTAGGCGTTCCCAACCTAAAAGCGACTGGAAACAGTCGCTAAGGTCGCTATCGCCTATTAGCGAGGCAGGGGAGGTGATTAACGAACCAGCGCTAAACACGTTTAGCGCTGGTTTGTTAACGCCTGGTCTAAACCTGACTTAGCCATGTAATCCAATGGGAGGTGGATTACATGGCTAAATCCCCCCTCGCCCTATCGCCAAGCTAACACTGGTCACAGTGTGAATATCGCTTGTTTTCAAGCGATATTCACACTGTTCTCCAGGGTTTCTATCGCTTTGGAGATAAGCGTTGCTGATAGCACGCTATCTCCGCGATAGAAACCTGCGATAGCCGGCGATAATTATCCTAGCGCTAACTGCGCTTAGCGATAATTATCGCCGGTTATTGCTAATAGGCCCCATCGTTTTTAAACAAAAGCAATGTAGCAGCTAGCCCCTAAAGTGGTACTCCATGTATTCTTCTTTTCTGTAAAAAAGAAGCACTAATACCCAATAGAATTAGTGAGTGAGAGCTACTAATAGGGCAATTCTATACCACTCTCAAACAATATATAATATAAATGATCATAGTACGCATGTACACATGTAAAAAGCTTGTTTACATCGGTTTCAAATGTGAGTAATTGGTAGGATGCGTCTAATTTTGCAGAGGTATGGCAAATATATAATAGATGGAAAATGGAAGTGACAAACGGCTTTTATTAATGCCTTTCCTTTGCTATGTATTATGCATTTTGTTTCTGCAGCTTAATCACGTTTATGGTTTGCCTCTGAGGTGAGCAACACGGAATACCAGGCAGACAGACAAACCAATTTAGGGGCATATTATCAAGAACGGCGTTAAAAATTATCGCCGGTTTAGCGGCAGAAAACTGCAGCTAAAGCGGCGATAATGGGCTTGATAATATGCCCTTGAGAATTCCAATAGAAGTCCATGTTCTGGTGTGAACCTGGGCTTCTATTGGAATTCTCAAGGGCATATTATCAAGCCCATTATCGCCGCTTTAGCGGCAGTTTTCTGCCGCTAAACCGGCGATAATTTTAACGCCGTTCTTGATAATATGCCCCTTAGTACTTTTCAGTTTTTTTTTTTTTTCACTAAAGCCAGGGTGAAAATGTTAGATAATGAATTCTGAATGTAAGTCGAATCTGTGAAGACTTCTTATAGCTGTTACTCGCACCTCTCGAAGGCACGAAAACCGCCTCACTCCGTTCGACAATATCAACAGCTTCTTGATTAGACATTTCTTCTCCCTCAACTCTCCTATAACTCCTTGATAACGATTAGGGGTGACCAACTCGATATTGGGTCCGTGTCCCTCCCTCTTTCCCCTATGGCATATGTAAAACTATATATGAAATTCAGAATCAGATGCTATTTCTGCATTGTAAAATTGCCCCTTTAGTTGGTACAAATCAGTTCATTTTACCTGAACGCAAAAAATATTTTACTGTTCACACAATCAATCACCTCTCACTCGATTTGTTTGTATAAAGTGAGACATACTCTAAAATACATGTATGTGTTACAGATGCAAACCATTTGTACAGTAGCAAAATTAACACGTTTAAGTTATTTTGAAAAACAAATTTCTCGAAAAGTTCTAACTATGATAATCTAAATAAAACTGAAAATGGGAAGGATTTTACTCTTTTTTTAAACTTCACGGTTTTAACACTCTCAAAAACTGTAACATTTACTAAAGAAAGAAAAAAAAATTAAAGGATGGACGGCAGGGTGATAAAACATAACTGTGGGAACCACTCACCCTTGACGTAAGACAACGTGACATCTTCAAGCGCACATTTTCTGGGGTTCGGCCCCCAATGCAATGTTGACTTGATGTAAGCGCCTTTTTCAGAAGCACATCTACATATATTTAGAGTCGCCCCTCATTTGTAGTTTCTGTTAAGTGCAGAGCTTAATTTGAGTCGGTGGGGGCTACCGAAATTCGGGGCATATTATCAAAAAACGGCGTTAAAATTATCGCCGCTTTAGCGGCAGAAAACTGCCGCTAAAGCGGCGATAATGGGCTTGATAATATGCCCTTGAGAATTCCAATAGAAGCCCATGTTCTGGTGTCAACATGGGCTTTTATTGAAATTCTCCAGGGCATATTATCAAGCCCATTATCGCCGCTTTAGCGGCAGTTTTCTGCCGCTAAACCGGCGATAATTTTAACTCTGTTCTTGATAATATGCCCCTTCATTTTTATGAACCTGTATTTATTTTTCTGCATCCGTTATTTACCGAGAGCAACAAAGAGAAAAACCGTCACAAAGTGAGAGAGCATGAACGTGCAAGTGTGTGATAATGGGGCAGGTATTGGCTGGTAGTAGATTAAAGAGGCATGATGTGGAATAAAGACTACGCATCCTTGTTGTTGGGCTTGCCAACATTTAACTGGATCGGGTGCCGGCTTCGAAGCAAAGCTCTGGGCACCAACACTTATTTTTTTTACAAATTAAGCACTGGAAGTGTGATGTACGGAAAATATGCGCTGTAATAGAGTTACTGCGGGGCATATTAGCAAGACCCACGTTAAAATTATCGCCGTTTTAGCGGCAGGAAATTGCCGCTAAAACGGCGATAATGGGCTTGCTAATATGCGTTATGGAATTCCAATAGAAGCACAGGTTAGATGTCCTGCACATCTAACCTGGGCTTCTATTGGAATTCTATAACGCATATTAGCAAGCCCATTATCGCCGTTTTAGCGGCAGTTTCCTGCCGCTAAAACGGCGATAATTTTAACGTGGGTCTTGCTAATATGCCCCTGCATTTTTTTTTCTCCAGTTTCTGCTCTGCACTATTATGAATACATGTCCAGGATAACTGGGAGATTACTGGAACCATCCCAGTAAAACTGCATGAGGCTGATAGTTCAGCTTTTGGCTCTCTGAAATAGCAATGAAAATAGCGTTTCAGTCAATTTCTCCCAAAGTACCTTGCATCACAGTGAAGAATGGAAGTGGATATGCAAACCTTTACGGTAGAGAAAGATATTAGCTTCCTTTTTTGTACTTCATATTAGGTTTTTATCATATAGATTCTGCTGCTGTTCACGCCCTGCCCAGCATTTAGGCTGGTTCCGGAAAAATGTGTGTTAATCGCAGTAAGTTTTAGGGCCAACGTGTTCAATTTGTTTCTCTTTTTAGGAGATAGGGTCATAAGTCTTTCAGATACATGAGGAGAGATTGGCAAGAGAGGTGCTTTAAAGGAGAAGAGATTTGTGTACCAACTTTGAAGCCTTGTGTACTTAGCCCTGTGAACAGCATGTAGATTGTGAAACACTGGTGTTAGGCATATGACTGTTAAAGAATTCACGAGGTAGCCAGGGCTGAAAGCATGCATCACCTTGCTCATAGTACACAGTGTTTTAAATAGCTTTCCTTCTTGTGCTGGAACCCAGTGTTGGATTTTCAAGATAGGTTTGAGATGGTCCGGGCTGTTCTCCTGACGATCATGTGGGCATGTGATGTAAGCCCAGTAGAGGTCTCAACAACTCAGCAGTATTGTACCATAGAATATCGAGGATAGGAAAATCGTGGTATCATAATATTGCAGGAAAAATACAAAAGGGCAAAATATTGAAAGTTAAGTTCATATAGAGGAAGTATAGATTTTATATCCTTCATATGATGAGTACAATACACTTGTCAGATAACCTGTGCTCACCCTTTGGTAGATTGGCACAGAGCACTGAAGCTTATCCTCAGGATCAAAGTGTAAAGTATTGCCACAGTACCGCCCTCGCAACACATTGAGTACACTTCAAAAAGACTCCACACCGTATGTAAAAAACAATGGTCTTTATATTACACACACATTGAAATCAAAACGACATACACATTGGATATATGTTTAACTGTTATGTGCAATTGTCGAACTCTCCCATTAGCAGCAGGAAGGCATGAACACATATGTACCCGTCATAGGAATTCACTTCCTCCATTATCCCCTCAGCCTCGAAAGCGACATAAACACATGTGCATACTATCCCGAAGTATTCACAATCCAAGCTATCCCTCCCACATCAGAACGACAGAACATACATGCAAGCTTGTTCAGAGGTATTCCACTTTCCCTCTATCGCATTAGAATCAAACACGACATTCCCAAACATTGCATACACCGTACAGCTTGCAATGGTCAAGAAATTACAGATTTTGACTACGCCTCGTGACCCAGCCCAGCAGCCACTCAAACTACACCAGCCATCGATACATGTTGCACCTAATGGAGACTCTTTGATTAGGTCGTCGGGACCACCAAAAGCAGAAGGAAACAGTTACTGGATTTCATTCATCCAGATTAGGCCTTCAAGGCACCTAGCAGCACTTTCACAAGTGCTGGATCACTACCCCCCACATAGGCAAAAGACTGTGACACCAGAAGCTGGTGTGCTTCCAAGTTGGAGAAATGATCCTCCCCCCCCCCCCCAGGCGGAGGTGCAAGCCGCAGTTGCTCCAGGCAGCCAGCTGTGGGTCCACAGAAGGCACAATGAAAACAGTTGGGTCGAGTCATGATGTTACCAACAACAGAGTACCTTGTGGCGTGGGTCCGGGGAGAGGGAGCTGGCAACTTTGGACTGAGGCCGCGATTTCAGGCACTCTTGTCCTACCAATTTGGATGTTGGAGACAGCCCAGGCTTCCGGTTTGCGTCCCTCGGACTCGGCAAACTTCCCCAAACACCCCTCAGACACCACACGCTATGAAGTGCGAGCTAGAACAGGTTAATAGTTGCAAGCTCAGGTCCCTCATACTCAGAACACTTCCCCAGCACTCCATAAACTCCTCACGTTACACCATCCCAGGTGGGTCGCTGATCTTTACAAGCACACTCCTCTGCACAGCGTGATTCCTGCATACGTCAGGACTGTTTTTGTCCCATCCGATGACAACTTTCACCCATTTCCGCTACAGTACCTTGTAAGGTGGTTTACGATATACCCAGGGCCTTTAAGTTAAATGCTACTAGATGGCTGCAACACTGATGGTACAACTCACAGAAGTAGCATTTCAAATCCGTCTCAGGCCTGCCACTGCAATGCTTGTGTGTGGAGTTTACTGCCACTTCGACTTGGCAATTAAAACTACTTGCCAAGTTTTTAAGGCCAAGTGCATTTCTCTTGCCTGTTATGGCTGTGAAATTGGGGGCTATGCGCCCTGTCCACAGTTCCAGGTTGCAGAAAAGGCTTTCCTGGGAAGCCTTCTTAAAGTACCAGCAACTGTCCCCTCTGAAATGCTTCGCAAAGAAGTAGGACTAGGGTACATAACAGATTTGATTGCCTGTTATATTGGTTGTCTGTCTGGCTGAAAGAGGATTTGTCTCTTAATAGGCTCATCATCCGCGACTGTAGGGCCTTGGACAGCCTGTTGAGCATTCCTTAGTTTGCTTATATTAGGCACACTTTTAATTCTCTGGGCCGCCCTGAGTTGTTTACTGATCCAGAAGGAATAGTTGCGCAAGATATACTATGGTTAAAGCAGGCATTTTATGAAAGGGCAGCTGCGGAACGTATGGCCATGGCCCTTCACAAACACTCTATTTGTCGTTTTATCATGGTATAAAGTTTTACTGGAATGGAGCCCTATTTGCTCCTGGAAATGTCTAACCATGATCGCAGGCAGTTAACATATTTTAGGCTTAATATCTTTTATCAACGTCTGTTACTCAAGTGGTCTTGGTGCAACGTTTCAGACCTGCCTCCATGTTCTTGTGATGATGTTTCTCTCCCTGACTCCCTCCACATTGTCATTATATGCCCTGGATTTCATTACTTATGTTATAAATTCATACGCCCACTTCTCATGTCAATGGATTTCAGACAAGTTAGGTCAGCTTTTCTTTTTCTGTGATTGCTTAAATCATCTACCATCTGTTTTTTTTTTTTACTCGTTTATTATCCAGGGTTATCAATGAGTGGTGAATGTTAGTATTTGTTCTTTTTTTATATATAATGTTTGGGCTTTGTCACTTTTAGCTTTTTAATGCTGTGATTTCATCAGTTTGTAATTGAAGCACTATTTCCTTTTTATCTATTTGTTTATAAATTGTAGCAGAATCGTGTCTATGATTTCGTAAACTATTTGTTTTGTTTGTATACTTTTGTGATTTTCAAGAAAAATTGAATAAAGGTTTTTACTTACTTACTTTTTTACTTACTTACTTACTTACCAAGCTTTAAACTCCAGTTTTATTACAAAGAAGTCACCCCTAAGGTTGGCCTTAGGTATCCCAAAGGGCGAGGTGAGATATAAGTAAAAGATAGGTCATGTACTTTTATGTTTTGCATGTCCTGGTAGTGACAAATAGCCTATTTTGTTTTTCACAATTGTGAGGCTTACTCCTCTCATAAGTTAGCATTGGAAATTGTTTAATATATTTTTAAGCTGTAATTCCTGACGAGAGAGGACTAGTTTTTTCATGTTTCATATGTTTGGAATGGTATTGACAAATCCTACTTACTGGTGAAGTTGGATTTAACATTACTATTTTAGAAATGCCACTTTTAGAATTTCACTGCACAAAGTATATTTGTCACCCACCCAGACTTGTATTGCAGACAGGCTGTCAAGCGCACAGAGCAGTAAGTTCCGAGAAATCTCCACTTTCTAAAAGTGGTATTTATAAAATAGTAATGTTAAATCCAACTTCACCAGTCAGTAGAGTTTATCTATACCATTCCAAATATATGAAACATGAAAATGGACTCCTCTCTGATCAGGAATTACAGCTTACAAATGTATTAAGGAATTCCCAATGCTAACCTTTGAGAGTAGTAGGCCTCAAATTAACTATTGAATCACTAGTGACTTTTAGGCTCATGGTTCCATCGCAAATGTGATCAAGTCTCTCTGGTGAGCCTCTGAAGAATTTGTGTGACATTTCCCCCAGTCTGCGTGACGGCAACTAACCTTTTTTGAACACATTTGTGACCTTTAAGCACTGTTTCGCAATTATACTTTAAAGAATCATATTGTGAGATCCACTGATTTGATTTTTGTCATGTTGGTTTTGTTTTGTTCGGAATATATTATTCTACATTAATCTTTAATTCTAAACCTGTGTGGAGTCTTTTTGTGGTGTTTTCATTGTGTTACTCTGTGTGTGTGTGTGTGTGTGTTGTACACATACATACACATTGCCTTTATAGATAAACCTGACTGCTCTGTGTCAGAGGGAATGTGAGCACAGGCTATCTTATTATGTATCTAGCTTACCCTGACTAGAATGGTGGTTCCTGCCTGGCCTGGGTGCAAACCTCAGCCAACCAGGAATCCCAGGTCTAACAGCTACCATCTTAGTTTTTATATCACGCCCAAATCATGGGTCAAAACTTGTCATACATATTAATTCATGCTAGAAGGGTCTCTTGTGTCTTTGTTCCAGATTGTGATGATACCTGAGCTCTTACCGGACTCCCAATCCTTAGGCTTCGTCACTGTTAAAAATTGAGGTTTCTGGTTGGCAGGGTATACACCCTGTCCAAGCAGGAGCCATAACCCTGGTCAGGGAAAGTCAGATACACATCCTAAATTAACCTCTGCTAACCCTCTTGTAGCTTTACACAGAGAAGTCAGGCAATGTGGAAAGTATTTGTGCAACACTTTGATTACAGTAGCAAAGTGAAAACATCACAGAAAGACTCCTTTAGCACTGGTTAGCAGTGGTAATGTGCCCAGAATGCTAAAGCCAGCAAAAATTAAGTCAGCAAAACAGGAGGTCAGATGGCAAAAAATCAGGGAAAACCATGCCACGGATGCTAGGTCTAAAAGTCAGATTTGGCATCCAACACCTGTTACTTAGATATTGATGCTTGAAACACCTCCTGGAATGTTTCCTGGGTTTGACTTGCAGAAGCAGCATCTGCAGAGGCAGACAAAGAATACGACAATGAATGAAACATTAGAGCATTCTAAGCAAGTCATTAAAGAGTTAGCAGTATTTGTGTGGTGACAATGCATTGCTTAAAATTGGACTGATGCATCCTTAAGTGCTAACTATCTTCAACTAACTCCACTTCTGTCGAACACAGTACTGGGAATCTCTTGCTTGAGACCCTGTTTGGCTACCTGAAAATATACACTTATGATGTCTAGCTGTGCAAAGACTCCTAAGACCCTTAAGCTCCTAATACCCTTAATTACAAGCTGAGAATATCACAAGTTGAAATATCAGTAAGCAAAGAAACTACCAAGAAATATAAAGGGAAAAGAATCTCAAAGGACTAATGCTTAGTAGAATTGCAACGTGTGTCTTGGTTACATGGTTTCAATGCTCATTATTCTTGTTCCTATGTTTTTATCTCAGTCTACCCAAACAGTGTCCAGATCATGCGAAAGTAGTTAGACAATGACCTCTTGCCAAAGATGTAACTGCTGTTACCAGGCCATCACCGGTAAACATTCACTCTGAGCTGACGATTTCTGGTTTGCACTCTGACTTGACAATGTCTGATCTGTAGCACTTTCTAAAAACACAAAAGTAACAATCTAGAAGGTCTCAAAACCTTCTTCTGCATATACATGTCTGTTGGACTTGGCCCTTTTTGCAGGGTCATCCCTGAACTTTTTGTCTTCACCCTGTATTGTTTCTGACCCGTTTTTGTTGGTTTTGGGACTCTGGGCACTTTACTACTGCTGATCAGTGTTAAAGAGCATATGCTCTCTGTATAAAGTGTTATGGTAATTGGTTGTCCATAATTGGTATGTTTGCCTTACTCGTAAAGTCCCTAGTAAAGTGCACTATGTGTGCCAGGGCTGGTAATGCAAATGCTACTGGTGGGCCTGCAGCACTAATTGTGCCACCCACACAAGTAGCCCTAAAGGGAGAACTCAGGCCTGCCACTGCAGTGCCTGCGCACAGTTTGCTAACTGCCATGTTGTCCTGACAAGTGCACCCACTTGCCAGGCCTTACCCTTCCCTTTCCATGCACATCAGACACCCCTATAGTAGGCCCAAGGTACCCCCCTGGGCAGGGTGCAGTGTCTGTGAAAGGTAGGACATGTACTGAGGTGTGCACCATGTCCTAACAGTGAAATACTCTCCATTTTGTTTTTCACTGTTGCAAGGCCATCTTGCCCATAGGACAGAATGGGGAAGGCTGTGTAATATGTTTCCAGCCTATCTTCCCATAGGCTTACGATGGAGAGGTGAAGTTTAGTGTGCCTGAACTCACAATTTAATAACACATCTTTTTGTGAAGGTGGTTTCTGAATTGTGTGTTTAGAAACCACGCTTTTAGAAGTGGCTCGTTTTTTTGTTCTAAAAATTCTGTGTGTCTCTGCCTGGTTGTGGATTGACTGTCTGTATTTGAATGTGATAGGATCTGGGAAATGTCTTGACCCTGGGGAGGGGTAGGTGAGACAGCAACAGGCTGACCTGCATCTGGAGTGTTGGGGGGAGGAGTAGACCCCTGGAGGTGAAGAGGCCTGGGCTGCTGCCATAAAAGAATGGCTCCCCCTCCTGCTGAGTGATTAAAGACCCAGACCCCCACTATCAAAGAAAGAAGGTGCCGCTGGCAGAAAGACACCCAGAACTGGTTTGGACAGGGGTCAGTGCCCCCTGAACACAAAGACTTCAAAGACATTTAGGGGTATAACTATGAGAGCTGAAGCCCCTGAACATTGGACTGATCAAGACTGAAAAGGATTGAAACTACTTCATGGTCAAGAGGAACCTCTGCCAAGGAAGAACAGCTGAAGAGACTGAAGAGAAGGACTGACCCTTGCTGTGTGTTCTGGGGCTGGCCTGCAGTTTGCTGATTTAACTAAGGAGAGGCTAAGGGACTTTGCTGTGTGCTGTGTCCCCCTGCTTGAAAGGACTTTGCTGTGTGCTGTGTCCCGAAGTAACTTGTCCCCAAAGGCCCTAGGAGAGCTGGCTCCCTGTTGTGGAAACTCAGGAACATCAAAGTTTCCAAGTGTGTCTCAGCGGTGCTGTGTGCGTGTGCTTTTTGCAGCCTGAGACCTTCGTAAGCATTGTACCGGGACTGTGTGGCCCGAAACCCAACCGAGTCTCAGCGACTCTTTGTGCGTGTGCGTGTGCAGCCTGAGACTGCCATGGGGTCCGTGGTACTGGTTGGAAAGTGCCCAGTGACTGCAGTGCCCCCACAGCGTGAATCATCGTCCACGCTGCTGTATAGCTGTTTGTGGCCCAAGCCGTCATCGTATCCGAGGCTGCGTATTAAGATCGCCGCCGCCGGCCCGAGCTGCAACGTGCTGAAGGACTTCATAAAGTTGAGGTAATCGTGATTGTTGTTCGCAAGAGGAATATGCCCAAGATTGTCAGCAACGGAGGAGGCAGCGCCGTAACCTGTCTGGCTACAGCGTCACCTTGCATCGGAGCTGCGTCGTCATCGGGAGCGCCCAGCAGGACATCCGAAGAGCGGGGAGAGAGAGAGAGAGAGAGCGAGGCAGTGCATTCCCCAGGTAAGGATTGGACTCCGGTCGGGAGCGCAAGCGTGTGTGGCCTGGAGAGGCACAGGAGGCGTACCGGAGTGCTCCCGTCTCTCTCCCGCTGCATCGCGTTAGACGCGCTGAGTCGTCGAGCGGCCCGGACCTGCCCGGCAGCACCGGGCCGCCCTCAGAAGTTCAGGACTGTTGTCTGTGGTTGGGGCCTAGTGGTGCCCGTGCTAATCGCGTTGATTGGCCTGGTATTATTCCTGCATTACGAACTGCCTGATTACTTGCATTAGGGATTGTATTATTCCTGCATTACGAACTGCCTGATTACTTGCATTAGGGATTGTATTATTCCTGCATTACGAACTGCCTGATTACTTGCATTAGGGATTGTATTATTCCTGCATTACGAACTGCCTGATTACTTGCATTGAGGATTGCATTATTCTTGCATTACGAACTGCCATATTACTTGCATTAGGGATTGTATTATTCCTGCATTACGAACTGCCTTATTACTTGCATTAAGGAGTGCGTTATACTTGCATTACAAACTGCCTGATTACTTGCATTGAGGATTGCATTATTCTTGCATTACGAACTGCCTGATTACGTGCATTGAGGATTGCATTATTCTTGCATTACTGAACTGCCTGATTACTTGCATTGAGGATTGCATTATTCTTGCATGACTAACTGCATTAGTCTGATAATACGAACTGCAGTACGAACTGCATAGCATTGCATTAGGACTGCATTTGAACATCGTGAACTGCTCATTGATACCGCAAGAACCTACAAGTGTTTGTTGGCCTAATAACCGGCAAAGTGAGATATTACGAATACGCATACGTTGGATTTTTATCGTTTGGTCTTACCGTATTTTTCTGCTTGATAAAGATACCGCTATTTTCATACATCAGTGTGGTGTCCATTTGTGGTGTTATCACTGTGTCACTGGGAGTGTGGTTGCAAATACTTTACACCTTCCCTTGAAGATAAGCCTGGCTGCTCGTGCCAAGCTACCAGGGGGTGAGCAGGGGTTATCAATGAGGGTGCCCCTCCTTTCCCTGACTAGAAGCAAGGGTCCCTATTTGGACTAAGGTAACTGCCTCAGCCAACTAGAGACCCCCAGTTCTAACATTGGTAGTCAGCGGTGTGGGATTGCAACGTGTATTTGCAAAGTCACTCACAGTGATTGGTGTACATCACTGGTTTTAGCGCAGACCACGACGCAACCACATATCGTGTTCTTGATTTTTGGTTCTATTTTTGAGCGACCTTTAAGCCACACATCATGTCTCAGAGGAGTCAATTAGCCAGTGAGGTTTCAGAATTGGAGTTCGACATTGAGGCATTGCTTACCTACAAAGTTGATCAATTCAGGCAATTCTGCAGAGCTTTGGGATGTCCCATGAAAAGTAGCGCAAAGAAGGAGGAGCTGCAAATAGCCTTGATGGCCTGGTGGGAAGCCAAAGAGGCTCAGGAGACAGGTGATGCTGAGGTGGATGAGGATGACCCAGGGAATGGATTTGGCCTACAGGATTTGCCAGTGGGAAGGCCAGCCTTAGGGGCTGGTAGTGACCATTCAGGGAGGAGCTTTTCCCCAGAGGATTTGGAGGAAAACCAAAGGGTCAGAGAGCGTGAGTTGGAGGTTTTGAAACTAAAGGCTCAGGCGGATGAGAAGAAGTTGCTCACTGAGAGCAAAAGGTGGGCAGAGGAGAGCAAGAATGCTCTCGCCTTGGAGGAAAAGAGATTGCTTATGGCACATAAGTTAAGAATGAGGGAGCTGGATTTGGAGCTCGAAAGGCTCGAGGCCATGAGTGTCTCAGCCAAGCCAAAAGAGATGTGTGTAGCTCAGGAAGTGAGCTCTGCTGGGTTGGGGGTGGAGTCCAGCTCAGATGGTGGCAGCAAAAATGTAGTGTCTAGTGCTGAGAGAAAAGTACATACACCCAGAGATGTGGTGCCTGACTTGAGAGAGGGGGATAACATACACCAGGGGGTTCAGGTTTATGAGGTAGCTCCAGTGGTGTGCCATGTCCCTGAAGTAGATTGGGGACCTGACAAAGGGGATCATATTCCTAGTGGTGGGAGGGACACCCTACTGACCCTAGATGAGAGGAGCAGGGAGAGGGGTTCCCCCATGGTAGAAACCTTGGTGTGTGAGAGTGGAGACCGCAAAGAACAGTGTAGGTTGAGTGACGGAGACAGTCAGACCCTGTCTTGCCAATCTCAGGAGAGTGGTGTGGGGTACTTGTGTGAGGCACTGGAGGGTGAGGCAAAGGATAGCTTGGTTAACAACTGGGGAGGCTGTGTGATTCATTTGTTGGAGAGCATATTTTAAGTCCCTGTTTTCCAGAGCTATGCCAACACCCGGTGGGGTGTGAGTTCTCTGATTCCAGGGAGCTTGCGCAGGAGGCAGACCTTTGGGTGGATTCCCGAGGGTCTGAGGAAGCTTTTGGGAGTGACCCAGAAGGGACTGGTTCAGGTTTTCCCTAACCAAGTGAGGTAGGGGAGGTTTGTGGTAGCCCAGATAGGTCCCAATATAGTGGGAGGGGTGTAGGGTCCCACGGCCTGTCTCAGAGGAGAAGGAGTGGGAGGGGGCTGTGTCCCAAGGTGCCCGATACCCAGTCCCAGGACCTGGTTGTTTCCATAAGGGAACACCAGGAGGGGAGCCTAGTCTGTACCGGGAGGCCACTTCCTGAGGGGGATCCCAAAGTGTCAGGTGACCTGAGGGGGACTGCTGTAACCAGCATCCCACCAGTTCTGGTGTCTGGTAGCACCGCTCAAGTGGGGAGGGTGCATGGGTCCAGAGAGAAAGGCAGGGTGTGGGAGAGCCCACCCCAGTCTTTTGTCCAGCCGGAGGGTACAGACCGTGGGCTGGCGGGCCGGTGTCAGGATGCCATACCTGACTTGGCAGAAGGGAGAGTGGAGAAAAGGTGCCAGGCACCTGGGGCTACTGCCCCCCGCTTTCTGACACCACAGAGGTTAGAGAGGCCTGAAAGGCATGAGGCCTGGCTCTCATCACTGACAGCTGTCAGTGGCCACTGTGGCTGGTTGTCCTGGTGGACAGAGTTGCCCCTGGGAGGGGGGCTGGAGTCACACCTCGAGGGTGGACTGGGCCACACCACTGTGTTGGCCATGTGGGTACTGTTAGAAATGGGGGTCTCTAGTTGGCAATGGCTGGCCACTGTCCAAGTAGGGACCCTTCTTCCTAAGTCAGAGTGAGAGGGCTACCCTCTTTAATATCCCTGCTCAACCCTGTGGTAACGTAGCACGAGCAGGTAGGCTTATCTCAGAGGCAGGGTGTGAAGCATTTATGATCATACACAGTAACACAATGAGGAACACTACAAAGGGACACCACACAAGTAGTTATTATAAAAAATAAGTATCTTTATATAAAGGCAGATTTATCACAAGACCAATAACTGTAAAAGCCACAATACTGTCAAAAATAGGATAGCTGTTGAAGGGCTGTCAAAAATAGTTCAAAGGTTGCAAAAATAAGGTTCAAGTTCAAAGCAGTGGTCTCTGCGACCCTTTCTTTCACAAAGTACCTGGGTTTAGTAGCAAAACCAACAAAGTGTCGCAAATAAGCTGTAGCGATGATTCTCGGCACGCGAGGCCGGCGATGCGTTGAAATCCTTGCCGCAAGGGAGGATGATGCGCCGATCTGCGGGATGCGTGCGGAGACGATGCGACAAACTTCTGCACGCTGGACCGCCGATGCGATGACTTTCTTGCCGCGTGGGAGAAGTCGATGCGGTGATCCTGTTGCGCTGTGCGATCGTGTTGCGATGCGGAGACAAGACGCTCCGCGAGGGAGCGACGAAATTCGGTGCGATGCGATCAAAGTGGCGAACGCACGGCGTCCGCACTGCGAGGTCTCGAAGCGATGATTTCTTTAAGGGTTGCGAGTGCGCGGCGACAGCAGCGCGATGATCTTTCCAGCGCGTCTCGGCTGCAGCGGCTCGCAAAGGGGCGTCAGCGATGGTTTCGGGTTGCGGGCCCTCGGCGGCAGTAGCGCGATGATTTTCCCAGCGCTCTCGACTGCAGCGGCCCGCAAAGATGCGTTAGCGTCGATTTCTTACCCTCTTCTCTCTGATGCAAACTAGAGGCCCTGGAACTCACAGGAGCCTCCTCAGCAGATAGCAATCCTCGCAGGGAGGAAGCAGGAGGTTGGTGGTGGAGTCTGTTGTGCCTGAGAATCCAGCAGGAGGCTAGCTCTTTTCCTAGCCCTTGGGTAATTGCTGCAACACAAATAAAAGTTCTCTCAAGAGTTCCTTTTCCTCTTCTTCAAGGTCCAGTGGTCACTGCTGCAGGCCAGTGCAAGAAACAACACACAGCACAGGGACAGTCACTTCCTGCAGATTCCTCCAGTGGCACGGACAGAGTTTCCTCTCCAGATCCAAAAGCAATACAAAAGTAGGGGGTTTGAGCACAGATATTTATACCCCCAAAAGCCTTTGATCCTTGAAGCTACCAGTCCCTGAACCTAGCCAGAACCAGTTCTGCTCAGGTCTGGAGCACTTTGTTTACCAGGCTGCATCCTTCCTTTCAGAAAGAGGGGGTCTGCTAGCAGACACACATTGGGAGGTGGAGCCAGCATTCACCTTGCCAGGCACAGCCCTATTCAGATCAAAGAGCCACCCTTCCCCACACTCTAAATGCAGATCTCTCTATTCCACCAAGGTCTGACTCAGCCTGTCCTGCCCCTCTAAAACCAGACAGCCAATACACATAACGGCAGAGCACACTGGAAGGCTCAGGCAAGAAAATACCTACTTTCTAAAAGTGGTATTTTCAAACACAGAATATAAAAATAAACTTCACTAAAAGGTGTATTTTAATATTCTGAGCTCAGGCATACTAAATTCGTTTTTCTACCATGTTCCTGGGGTCAGTTAGGACTATAGCATGTAATAGTCAAACTGCCCATTCTAGCCTATGAGGAACAGGTAGCCTTACAGTAGTGAAAAACGAAATGGTGCATAATTCACTACCAGGACATGCTACACACACCAAGGCATGTCCTACCTTACACATACAATGCACCCTACCCGAGGGGCGACTTACAGGATGCCAAGGGAAGGTTCAGGGGCTGGGAAGTGGTTGCACTTCACAGCCAAGATGGCAGTTCTGGACTGCACACAGACACTGCAGTGGCAGGTCTGAGACACACTTTAAAAGCTGCTTCTGTGGGTGGCGCAAACCAGCGCTGCATGCCCACCAGCAGCATTTGGTTTACCGGCCCTGGGCACACACAGGCCACACTACTAGGGACTAACAGGTAAACCAAATAAGCCAATCAGGGATATACCAATTCACATAGACATATTTATACAGGGAGCATTCGCGCTGTGACACTGAATGGCAGTGGCACAGCGCCCAGAGCATCTAACACCAGTAAAACAGAGGAGACAACAGCGAAAAATGGAAGGGAGACCCACGCCAATGGTGCCAGGTCTAACACACGTCCCCTCCAGCTGAAATGTGGGGAGAACTACCCATCCCCTTGGAAGTTCTCATCGCTAAGGCGGAAAAATCTGGACAGACCATCAGCATTGGCGTGTTCTGTACCAGGGCGGTGTTCCACCGTGAAGTCCATACCCTGTAGGGAAATGGACCACCTCAACAACTTGGGATTCTCACCCCTCATCTGCATCAGCCATCTGAGGGGCCTGTGGTCTGTCTGAATCCGGAAGTGAGTCCCAAACAGGTATGGTCTCAGCTTCTTCAGTGCCCAGACCACAGCAAATGCCTCACGCTCAATTGCACTCCACCTCTGTTCCCGTGGAAGTAACCTCCTACTGATGAAGGCTACAGGTTGGTCTAGTCCCTCCTCATTTATCTGTGACAGAACGGCCCCCACCCCATGCTCTGAAGCGTCTGTCTGGACAACAAATTCCTTAGCAAAATTGGGCGCCTGGAGTACGGGTGCTGTACACATAGCAGTTTTGAGGGCATCAAAGGCTTTCTGACAGGTGTCAGTCCAGTTCACAATCTTTGGCCGCTTCTTGGAAGTCAGCTCAGTCAAGGGTGCAACAATGTTGCCATACCCCTTGACAAACCTCCTGTAATAACCCGTGAGTCCTAAGAAGGCCCTCACCTGGGTCTGGGTCCTTGGGGGCTCCCAAGTCAGGATGGTTTCAATCTTGGGCTGCAGGGGCGCCACCTGGCCGCTCCCCACCTGGTGTCCCAAGTACACCACAGAACCCTGCCCAATCTGGCACTTACTGGCCTTGATTGTGAGGCCTGCTCTGCGCAGCGCCATCAACACTTCCCAGAGGTGGCGCAAGTGGTCCTCCCAGGAGGAACTAAACACTGCAATGTCATCCAGGTAGGCGGCACTGAAAGCCTCCAGCCCAACCAACACCTGGTTGACCAATCTCTGGAAGGTGGCAGGGGCATTCTTCATCCCAAAGGGCATCACACGGAACTGGTAGTGCCCATCTGGTGTGGAGAATGCTGACCTCTCCTTTGCCCCATCCGTTAAGGCGATCTGCCAGTACCCAGACGTCAGATCAAACGTGCTGAGGTACCGGGCAGCCCCTAACCGGTCTATGAGCTCATCAGCTCTGGGGATGGGGTGCGCGTCGGTCTTGGTGACCGAATTGAGACCTCGGTAGTCCACACAGAACCTAAGTTCAGGAGTGGCACCAGGCGTCGCAGCTTTTGGTACCAAGACCACGGGGCTGGACCAGGGGCTGCTAGAGGACTCAACCACCCCTAGGGCGAACATTTTGGAGACCTCCTCCTTAATGCAAGCCCTGACCCTGTCAGTTACCCTGTAAGCCTTGTGCTTGACAGGAGAACTGTCCCCGGTATCCACCTCATGGACGCACCAATCAGTGACACCAGGTACCAGGGAGAACAAATCAGAAAATTGCCCCAACAGGTGGTGACAATCTCTCTGCTGCTCAGGGGTCAGTGTGGTGGAGAGGATCACACCCTCCACTGACCCATCCTTCTCTTCTGCACACAGGAGGTCAGGGAGAGGCTCACTCTCCTCCTCAACCCCATCATCTGTGGCAAGAAGCATGCCCACTTCAGACCTCTCAAAGTGGGGCTTTAGGCGGTTCACATGCAGGACCCGCAAGGGGTTCCTGGGAGACTGAAAGTCCACCAAGTAGGTAACTGGACTTTTGCGCTCCACCACTTCAAAGGGACCGGTCCACTTATCTTGGAGCGCACAAGGCTCCACTGGGGCCAGTACCCAAACCTTCTGACCAGGTTGAAATTCGACCAGAGTGGCATTCTGGTCGTGCCAACGTTTCATTTCTTCTTGGCTGGCTTCCAGATTTGCCTCAGCAATTTTTCTGAAACGCCGAGTCTGGTTCCTGAAGGCCAACATGTAGCTAAATACATCTTGGGGAGGTTTCCTGGGAGATTGCTCCCAGCCTTCCTTGACCAGACTCAGAGGTCCTCTAACCGGGTGGCCATAGAGGAGTTCAAAGGGACTGAACCCTAAGGACTTCTGTGGCACCTCCCGGTAGGCAAACAACAGGCATGGCAAGAGGACGTCCCACTTACGCCTCAGGGGCTCTTCTAGGCCCATGATCATGCCCTTCAAGGTCCGGTTGAACCTTTCAACCAGACCATTACCTTGGGGGTGGTAAGGAGTGGTGAACTTATACGTTACCCCACACTCCTTCCACAGAGACTTCATGTACTGGGAGATGAAGTTGGTCCCCCTGTCAGACACCACCTCTCTGGGGAATCCCACACGGGAGAAAATCCCCATCAGTGCACGTCCCACCACGGGGGCCGTCACTGTCCTGAGCGGGATGGCTTCAGGGTACCGGGTGGCATGGTCCACCAAGACCAGGATGAACCTGTTGCCCATGGCTGTTTTGGGGTCCAGAGGCCCCACAATGTCAATGCCCACTCGCTCGAATGGGGTACTCACAACTGGAAAGGGCTGGAGTGGGGCCTTGATCTTCCCCCACTCTTCCCACTTGCCTGGCAAGTCTCACAGGTCCTGCAATGAGAGTCTGAACTCTTGTGCATCTGGGGCCAATAAAAGTGGGCAGCCAGCCTCTCAAAGGTCTTGGTCTGCCCCAGATGTCCTGCCAATGGAATGTCATGAGCCAACCCCAGTAGGAAGGTTCTGAAGCACTCGGGTACCACCAGCACACGGGCTGACCCTGGCTCAGCAACCTTAGGCTCACTATACAGGAGACTGTTCTCCCAATAAATCAGATGTGAACCAGACATGTCACCTTCTGCCTGGGCTGCAGCCTGTCGCCGCATACCCTCAAGAGAGGGGCAAACTCTCTGCTGCTCACAAAATTCCTCCCTGGTGGGTCCCCCTTCCTGCTGCCAATGGGTCAGCTCAGGCAGGTCCCCCAGTTCGGTGATCTGCTCCCCGGTAGGCTCCAGGGCATCCCCCTCAGGGTCTGCTTCTTCCTGGGCCGTGGGAACCAAGGGGGCCGGTTTCCGCGCCCCCTGCCCCTTCTCTCTAAGGCAGGGATCTGGGCCCTACTCTCAGGCTCCAGATCCTTTTCAACACCCTCCTTGGCTGCCATGGACCGAGTGGTAGCACACGCCCACTCAGGCAGACCCAACATCTCTAAGTGAGCCTTCCTCTCCACCGTAGCCCACGGGGAGTCCTCTAAATCATTGCCCAGCAGACAGTCTACAGGCATGGCGGGCCTCACAGCTACCTGAAGAGTTCCTGAGACCCCCCACTCAAAGGGAACCTGAGCCACCTCACATTGGCTCTCTGAGTTGTCGGCGGACACTACTGGGTAGAATGCATGGGGGACAACCTGCTATTTGGACACCAACCGGGAGCTGACAGCAGTTACACTGGCCCCTGTGTCTCTTAGAGCCTCCATCCTATGGCCATTGATGGTCACCCACTGCCTGTATTTTTTAGTGTTAGCAGGCAGTGCAGGCTTGGGGACCATCTCAAAGTCCCCTAATGAGACAAGGGTCAATTCTACGGGATCCCACCCCTCTTGGGCACCCATCTCCTCCTCTCCCAGGGCTACACTAGCAATCTGGCGGGGTGGTGCACGGGGGTGCACTGGCCCCCTTTGGGGGCACTGGGGATCAAAATATCTGTGGCCCACTTGACCACAGTTGTAACACGTGGGGGCCCCCTGGGAACAGGCCTACCTGTTGGGGGCCCGGTCCTCCTTTCTTGGGGGGCTGGGACACCACTGCTTGGTTCCCTGGGGGATTACTTTGGGGCCCTCGGGGGAACTCACTCTGTTGACCCTTGTCCCCCCACTCCTCTGCTGGGGACCCTGCCCACCTTTGGCGACGTCTCCCACTGGACCCTTGCGGACCCGGGTGCTCACCCAGCGGTCCGCCTCCTCAGCAAGCTTTCTAGGGTTAGTCAGCTTGCAATCAATTAGGTGCTGTCGTAGCTCAGGAAAACAATTGCTAGATAAATGCTCCCATGCAATCAAATCATAAAACTGTGCAAAAGTTTCTACTTTGCTACCTCTTACCCAGCGTTCCATGGCTCTGCAAAAAAAGGACACATATTCAACCCACGTGGTACCCTCTAGCTTCTTACAGACCCTAAACCTCTGTCTATACATCTCAGGGGTCAAACCATAGCGGGTCACCAACGCTTCCTTCATGTGGGCGTAAACCATCCTACTTTCTGGGGGCAGGTCCAACAAGGTATCCCTCCCCTCACTCACAAAGCGTCCCCACAACCCTGCTCCCCAATCCTTCTCAGGGACCCGGTGGGACACCATGGTTACTTCATAAGCGGCAAACCATTGCCCAATATCTTCACTTTTGTGGAAGTCTTTAATAACCTCCTTGGGTATATACACCCTACTCTCAGGGTGCACTACAGGTACTCTGCCACCAGAGGGGGAGATTTCCATGCTCTTAGCTTTAATCTCCAACTCCCTCAATACTCTCTCATGCTCAAGCTTCATCCTCATAATCTCAATTTCTAACTTCTTGTTCTCTAGGTCCCGGTGACCATCCATTTTAAGCTTAGCCATCTCAATATTATGCCGCCTATCTCTCTCCCTGTCCTCCAGCTCTTCTGGGGACAGACCCTTAGCGGACACACTAGAGCCCGGGTTGGAAAGGGCTGGGTCTCCTACTAAGTCTACTACATCGCCCTGCTGCTCTCCTCCCTCCACAAGCTCTCCTAGATCCTTAGGGGCATCCCTGGCTTCTAGCCAGGCCTTCAGCGCCTTGTAATACTCCTCCCTCCTAGTGAGACCTGTGATAGGGACTGTGAATTGCTTGCAAAAATATTTGAGCTGCTTGGCATTGTAGGTTTCTATTTTCTCTTCTTCCCAGGAGAGATCCTCTGAGGCATTGGATCTGGGCTTGCCCATTGTAGAAATAACTGGCAATATCAATAAAGGACAGAAGAAAACTTCTCAAAAAATGTAAGCGGGTGAAAAATCACCGGCAATATCAATCACAATATAGGATCCTAAAAACTCTCAGAAATGTGCGTGGGTGAAAAATCACCAGCAATATCAATCACAATAGGGGATCAAAAACTTTCAATAAATGGGCGCGGGTGAAAAATCACCGGCAATATCAATCACAATATAGGATCCCAAAAACTCTCAGAAAATGTGCGCGGGTGAAAAATCACCGGCAATATCAATCACAATATAGGAGCAAAAAAAACAATTCTCAAAAAAAATGTATGCGGTACGTTATGGTCTGCACTCACTAGTAGTGTACACTATAATTACTGTATGCGATCATAAATGCAAGTCCAGATCCTCAACGCTGACCACCAATGTTAGAAATGGGGGTCTCTAGTTGGCAATGGCTGGCCACTGTCCAAGTAGGGACCCTTCTTCCTAAGTCAGAGTGAGAGGGCTACCCTCTTTAATATCCCTGCTCAACCCTGTGGTAACGTAGCACGAGCAGGTAGGCTTATCTCAGAGGCAGGGTGTGAAGCATTTATGATCATACACAGTAACACAATGAGGAACACTACAAAGGGACACCACACAAGTAGTTATTATAAAAAATAAGTATCTTTATATAAAGGCAGATTTATCACAAGACCAATAACTGTAAAAGCCACAATACTGTCAAAAATAGGATAGCTGTTGAAGGGCTGTCAAAAATAGTTCAAAGGTTGCAAAAATAAGGTTCAAGTTCAAAGCAGTGGTCTCTGCGACCCTTTCTTTCACAAAGTACCTGGGTTTAGTAGCAAAACCAACAAAGTGTCGCAAATAAGCTGTAGCGATAATTCTCGGCACGCGAGGCCGGCGATGCGTTGAAATCCTTGCCGCAAGGGAGGATGATGCGCCGATCTGCGGGATGCGTGCGGAGACGATGCGACAAACTTCTGCACGCTGGACCGCCGATGCGATGACTTTCTTGCCGCGTGGGAGAAGTCGATGCGGTGATCCTGTTGCGCTGTGCGATCGTGTTGCGATGCGGAGACAAGACGCTCCGCGAGGGAGTGACGAAATTCGGTGCGATGCGATCAAAGTGGCGAACGCACGGCGTCCGCACTGCGAGGTCTCGAAGCGATGATTTCTTTAAGGGTTGCGAGTGCGCGGCGACAGCAGAGCGATGATCTTTCCAGCGCGTCTCGGCTGCAGCGGCTCGCAAAGGGGCGTCAGCGATGGTTTCGGGTTGCGGGCCCTCGGCGGCAGTAGCGCGATGATTTTCCCAGCGCTCTCGACTGCAGCGGCCCGCAAAGATGCGTTAGCGTCGATTTCTTACCCTCTTCTCTCTGATGCAAACTAGAGGCCCTGGAACTCACAGGAGCCTCCTCAGCAGATAGCAATCCTCGCAGGGAGGAAGCAGGAGGTTGGTGGTGGAGTCTGTTGTGCCTGAGACTCCAGCAGGAGGCTAGCTCTTTTCCTAGCCCTTGGGTAATTGCTGCAACACAAATAAAAGTTCTCTCAAGAGTTCCTTTTCCTCTTCTTCAAGGTCCAGTGGTCACTGCTGCAGGCCAGTGCAAGAAACAACACACAGCACAGGGACAGTCACTTCCTGCAGATTCCTCCAGTGGCACGGACAGAGTTTCCTCTCCAGATCCAAAAGCAATACAAAAGTAGGGGGTTTGAGCACAGATATTTATACCCCCAAAAGCCTTTGATCCTTGAAGCTACCAGTCCCTGAACCTAGCCAGAACCAGTTCTGCTCAGGCCTGGAGCACTTTGTTTACCAGGCTGCATCCTTCCTTTCAGAAAGAGGGGGTCTGCTAGCAGACACACAGTGGGAGGTGGAGCCAGCATTCACCTTGCCAGGCACAGCCCTATTCAGATCAAAGAGCCACCCTTCCCCACACTCTAAATGCAGATCTCTCTATTCCACCAAGGTCTGACTCAGCCTGTCCTGCCCCTCTAAAACCAGACAGCCAATACACATAACGGCAGAGCACACTGGAAGGCTCAGGCAAGAAAATACCTACTTTCTAAAAGTGGTATTTTCAAACACAGAATATAAAAATAAACTTCACTAAAAGGTGTATTTTAATATTCTGAGCTCAGGCATACTAAATTCGTTTTTCTACCATGTTCCTGGGGTCAGTTAGGACTATAGCATGTAATAGTCAAACTGCCCATTCTAGCCTATGAGGAACAGGTAGCCTTACAGTAGTGAAAAACGAAATGGTGCATAATTCACTACCAGGACATGCTACACACACCAAGGCATGTCCTACCTTACACATACAATGCACCCTACCCGAGGGGCGACTTACAGGATGCCAAGGGAAGGTTCAGGGGCTGGGAAGTGGTTGCACTTCACAGCCAAGATGGCAGTTCTGGACTGCACACAGACACTGCAGTGGCAGGTCTGAGACACACTTTAAAAGCTGCTTCTGTGGGTGGCGCAAACCAGCGCTGCATGCCCACCAGCAGCATTTGGTTTACCGGCCCTGGGCACACACAGGCCACACTACTAGGGACTAACAGGTAAACCAAATAAGCCAATCAGGGATATACCAATTCACATAGACATATTTATACAGGGAGCATTCGCGCTGTGACACTGAATGGCAGTGGCACAGCGCCCAGAGCATCTAACACCAGTAAAACAGAGGAGACAACAGCGAAAAATGGAAGGGAGACCCACGCCAATGGTGCCAGGTCTAACAGGTACTGTCTACCAGTGTGGACACATCTGTGAGCAAAGTAAGTTTAGGCGCTGCACAGATGGGGTCCCCAGGTGAGGAGATGGGTCCCCCCTGGGCTAGCTTAGGGGGCCCTGAGAGTATGGACAGAGGGATCCAACTGGGTTCAGATTGGCGTAGAACTGGAATATGCCCCTGCAGTTGCGTGCCAGGGTCCGTGTTCTATCGCCCAAAGCAGGGAAGCCCATCAAGGTAGTGATTGGTCTACCCTGTGTTTTGGCTGGAAGGGGGTTATGTTGGACTTGGCCCTTTTTGCAGGGTCATCCCTGAACTTTTTGCCTTCCTCCTGTATTGTTTCTGACCCGTTTTTGTTGGTTTTAGGACTCTGGGCACTTTACTACTGCTGATCAGTGTTAAAGTGCATATGCTCTCTGTATAAAGTGGTATGGTAATTGGTTGTCCATAATTGGTATGTTTACCTTACTAGTAAAGTCCCTAGTAAAGTGCACTATGTGTGCCAGGGCTGGTAATGCAAATGCTACTGGTGGGCCTGCAGCACTAATTGTGCCACCCACACAAGTAGCCCTAAAGGGAGAACTCAGGCCTGCCACTGCAGTGCCTGCGCGTAGTTTGCTAACTGCCATGTTGTCCTGACAAGTGCACCCACTTGCCAGGCCTTACCCTTCCCTTTCCATGAACATCAGACACCCCTATAGTAGGCCCAAGGTAACCCCCCTGGGCACGGTGCAGTGTCTGTGAAAGGTAGGACATGTACTGAGGTGTGTACCATGTCCTAACAGTGAAATACTCTCCATTTCATTTTTCACTGTTGCAAGGCCATCTTGCCCATAGGACAGAATGGGGAAGGCTGTGTAATATGTTTCCAGCCTATCTTCCCATAGGCTTAAGAAGGAGAGGTGAAGTTTAGTGTGCCTGAACTCACAATTTAATAACACATCTTTTTGTGAAGGTGGTTTTTGAATTGTGTGTTTAGAAACCACGCTTTTAGAAGTGGCTGTTTTTTTGTTCTAACTATTCTGTGTGTCTCTGCCTGGTTGTGGATTGACTGTCTGGATTTGAATGTGATAGGATCTGGGAAATGTCTTGACCCAGGGGAGGGGTAGGTGAGACAGCAACAGGCTGACCTGCATCTGGAGTGTCGGGGGGAGGAGTAGCCCCCTGGAGGTGAAGAGGCCTGGGCTGCTGCCATAAAAGAATGGCTCCCCCTCCTGCTGAGGGATTAAGGACCCAGACCCCGACTATCAAAGAAAGAAGGTGCCGCTGGAAGGAAGACACCCAGAACTGGGTTGGACAGGGGTCAGTGCCCCCTGAACACAAAGACTTCAAAGACATTTAGGGGTATAACTATGAGAGCTGAAGCCCCTGAACGTTGGACTGATCAAGACTGAAAAGGATTGAAACTACTTTGTGGTCAAGAGGAACCTCTGCCAAGGAAGAACAGCTGAAGAGACTGAAGAGAAGGACTGACCCTTGCTGCATGTTCTGGCGCTGGCCTGCAGTTTCCTCATTTAACTAAGGAGAGGCTAAGGGACTTCGCTGTGTACCCCTGCTTGAAAGGACTTTGCTGTGTGCTGTGTCCCGAAGTAACTTGTCTCCAAGGGCCCGAGGAGAGCTGGCTCCCTGTTGTGGAAAATCAGGAACATCAAAGTTTCCAAGTGTGTCTCAGCGGCGCTGTGTGTATGTGCTTTTTGCAGCCTGAGAACTTCGTAAGCATTGCACCGGGACTGTGTGGCCCGAAACCCAACCGAGTCTCTGCGACGCTTTGTGCGTGTGCATGTGCAGCCTGAGACTGCTGTGGGGTCCGTGGTACTGGTTGGAAAGTGCACCGTGACTGCAGTGCCCCCGCAGCGTGAATCATCATCCACGCTGCTGTGTAGCTGTTTGTGGCCCGAGCCGTCATCATAACTGAGGCTGCGGATCAAGATCGCCGCCGCCGGCCCGAGCCGCAACGTGCCGAAGGACTTCGTAAAGTTGAGGAAGTCGTGAGGTAATCGTGATCGTTGTTCGCAAGAGGAATCTGCCCAAGAACATCAGCAACGGAGGAGGCAGCGCCATAACCTGTCCGGCTACAGCGTTGCCTTGCATCGGAGCTGCGTCGTCATTGGGAGTGCCCAGCAGGACGTCCGACGAGCGGGGAGAGATAGAGAGCGAGGCAGCGCATCCCCCAGGTAATGTTTGGACTCCAGTCGGGAGCCGCAAGTGTGTGTGGCCTGGGGCGGCACAGGAGGAGTACCTGAGTGCTCCCGTCTCTCTCCCACTGCATCGGGTTAGAAGCGCTGAGTCCTCGAGCGGCCCGGACCTGCCCGGAAGTACCGGGGCTGCCCTCGGAAGTTCAGGACTGTTGTCTGTGGTTGGGGCCTAGTGGTGCCCGTGCTAATCGCGTTGATTGGCCTAATATTATTCCTGCATTACGAACTGCCTGATTTCTTGCATTAGGGATTGTATTATTCCTGCATTACGAACTGCCTGATTACTTGCATTAGGGATTGTATTATTCCTGCATTACGAACTGCCTGATTACTTGCATTGAGGATTGCATTATTCTTGCATTACAAACTGCCTTATTACGTGCATTAGGGATTGTATTATTCCTGCATTACGAACTGCCTTATTACTTGCATTAAGGAGTGCGTTATACTTGCATTACAAACTGCCTGATTACTTGCATTGAGGATTGCATTATTCTTGCATTACGAACTGCCTGATTACGTGCATTGAGGATTGCATTATTCTTGCATTACGAACTGCCTGATTACTTGCATTGAGGATTGCATTATTCTTGCATGACTAACTGCATTAGTCTGATAATACGAACTGCAGTACGAACTGCATAGCATTGCATTAGGACTGCATTTGAACATCGTGAACTGCTCATTGATACCGCAAGAACCTACAAGTGTTTGTTGGACTAATAACCGGCAAAGTGAGATATTACGAATACGCATATGTTGGATTTTTATGGTTTGGTCTTACCGTATTTTTCTGCTTGATAAAGATACCGCTATTTTCATACATCAGTGTGGTGTCCATTTGTGGTGTTATCACTGTGTCACTGGGAGTGTGGTTGCAAATACTTTACACCTTGCCTTGAAGATAAGCCTGGCTGCTCGTGCCAAGCTACCAGGGGGTGAGCAGGGGTTATCAACGAGGGTGTCCCTCCTTTCCCTGACTAGAAGCAAGGGTCCCTATTTGGACTAAGGTAACTGCCTCAGCCAACTAGAGACCCCCAGTTCTAACAATGTCCCTTCTGGGTCCTTTCGAACAAGAGGTGGTGGAGCAGTGGGGGAGTAGCAGGGAAAGCTGATCTCTAATCTTAGTTTCTGAGAATGAAAGTGAGGACATGACTTGTGCATTCATTCTCTCCTCCCTCCCACCTCCAGCTAGCCATAGCAAGGAATCAGATAGGTGACTGGTGGGAAGGATTTCAATGCACTGGAACCCATCCAAATCTGTAAGCATTTGTCCAAACTTCTAACCCTGGCATTGTAGCTCAAGATGGAACTGCAGTAGAAAGGAGGATGGTAGATGCTTAACACTATACCACCTATAGTTTCAAATAGACTCTTAAGCCATCAACAAGTCAGACAGTTAGCAGTTAAATGTGATCAGAAATGTAGCAGTATTACAGCTCTCAGCCCTTCTATTGACACTGCCTGTCATTCTTCAATGAATGACTAAGATTGAGATTAACAGTTCCCTATCAGGGGCATTTGGTATGAGGAGTCTGATCTCAATCCTATTTCAGTAGAGTGGAAGAGAGCCTATTTCTGAATTCTGCCACTCCTGAATGCAATGCAGCATACTTTATTTTGAGCCATGATTATTTATATGCAACTGATATAACTGGCATGTTTATCTACTTACTCAGAACCTTAGTGGGTACTTCTTCTCTATAGGGTCCACGGGTGAGAATTTGTTCAAGGAGACTGGTAGGAGAAGTAGCTTTAACCTGTGAATGTTGCTTCCAGCTCCTTCCTTCCAGTCACTTCAATGCTCTGATTTCTTGATAGGATTAATGGGTAATCTGGATCCTAACCTGGTTTCACCTTTCTCTCTTTTATGTAAGTTAAAAATCTCCAGCAGGATGAAGCCGCAAGCTGTTTCCGATGAGGGCTCAAGGAGGCTGAATACCCTTCCAGAGAAGAGCTGCTGAACGGGATTTGTTGCTGCAGAGAAGAACGTAGCAGGAGCTACCATGAAGTCAGGCTGGCCAGCAGTGCACCTTGGGTGGATGTACGAGCAGGTAGCTCCTGGTCTCCTCTCGATTCTCAGAGCAGTTTGTGGCTAGAAAAAAAGTCCCAAGTTTTGGATTTTGTGCTATGTGAGCAGCACTTCCAAACTAGAGGTTTCAGGACTTACTCGGGCTGGATCCAGGTGTGGGTTCAAGATGTCTGGAGCCTTTTCTGCCCTGAGGCTCTGATCAATAGGCCAGCCAACTTGCCCTTGGAGTCTCTCTGGAAGTCTTATCTTCAAGCAGAAGTGGAGGTTCCAAGCAGCAGGGCAGTCCTCTGAAGTACACAGCAGGCCACAGGCAGCAGGGCAGTCCTCTGAGCGTCCTTTCGCAAGCCCAAAAGTAAACTGAAGCGTGGGTCTGAGAGTCCTATTGTCATACCTGGTGCCTACTTTGAAGTGGAAGAAACTTCTGTAGTCTTTCCCCGACCGAAGTGGCTGGAATTTCCTGGCTCCCTGCCCTGGTCTCAGGATGTCTGGAGTCACAATAGCCTACTGTGAAGTTCTTTGTGTGTGTGCTGAGGTAAAGGCTTTGAAGTAAAGTGGGGCTGCTCATGGCTCCACCCCACATCCTGCCACAGTGGCCCATCTTGCAACTCCAAGTCCCTCTAATGTTCTGGCTGTCTGGAAGGAATATACAATGGCCATCTGCCACTCACACCAAGTCATGAGACCCAGGAAAAGGACGCAGGCACCAAATGGTTAGGACGATAAAATGCCAACATTTTAAAAGTGTCATTTTCAGAATTGTGACTTGTAATCTCACATTTACATTATAGGGGATTTTAAATTACAATTTATTAGACTCAAAACATGACATTTTAGTATTACGCGCTGCCAAACAAAAGTTACAACTTATTAAATGTGATAAGGTAACCCAATGTTATCCTATGGGAGAGGTAGGCCGCACAGTAGTGAAAAACAAATTTGTGAGTTTTTCACTACCAGGACATATAAAACGTAAAGGCAAATGTCCACATGTGTTAAATAAAATGCACCCTGCCCTATGGGCTGTTTAGGGCTTACCTAATGGGTGAATTATATGCATCTAAAAGGGAGTTCTAGACCTGGCAAATGGGTTATTTTGTCAAGCCAAATTGGAAGTTTTAAACATGCTTGCAGGCTGCGATTGTAGACCTGAGACAAGTTTTACGAGGCTACTTAAGTGGTTGGCACAATAAGTTCTGCAGGCCAACTAGAAGCATTTAAATTACCGGCCCTAGGTATACGGTATAACACTTCACTATCCACTTATAAGTAAATTAAATATGCCTATTGGGTATAAGCTAATTTTACCATGCTTTAGAGAGTGAGCACAAGCATTTTAGCACTGGTTAGCAGTGATAAATTGCATAGAGTTCTAAGGCCAATAAAAACAAATTTATCAACCAAAGAGGGGAGTAGACAAAACGTTTGGGAGAAGAAGACTCTAAGACTGAGGGATCTAGCATGTGTAACCCCAGCTGAAAGTTGGGAGAAATTCCCAACCTCTTGGGAGTTCTTGTCACTAATGTAGAAGAGCCTGGCCGGAGCATCAATACTGGATTGGTCTGACCGAGGGTGGTGTTCCACCATAAAATCCATTCCCTGACGAGAGATGGACCTCCACAGCCGTTTGGGATTTTCACCCTTCATTTGCATGAGCCATCTGAGGGTTCTGTAGTCTGCCTGAACTCTGACTTTAGTCCCAAACAGGTATGGTCTCAGCTTCTTCAGTACCCAGACCACAGCAAAGGCTTCCCTCTCAATAGCACTCGACCTCTGTTGCCTGAGAAGTACCCTCCTACTATTGAAGACTCCAGGTTGGTCTAGGCTCCCTCATTCAAATGTGACAACACAACCTTATGCCATGCTCTGAAGCATCAATCTAGACTATATGTTCCTTGGAGAAGTCAGGGGCTATGAGTACAGGTGCTGTACACATTGCCTCCTTGAGGCCGTCAAAGGCTTTCTGGCAGGCCCCTGTCCAGATCACTTTCTTATGCTGCTTCTTATAAGTCAGCTCAGTTAAAGGGGCAACAATGGTGCCATGGCATTTAACAAACCTCTTGTAATATCTAGTGAGGCCCAGGAAGGCCCTCACTTTTGTCTGAGTTTTAGAGGGTTCCCATGCCAGGATTGCCTAAATCTTGGCATGGAGGAGTTGCACCTTGCCCCCACCCTCCATGAGTACCAGATACACCAGAGTACCCTGTCCTATCTGGCACTTGCTATCCTTGATAGTCAGGCCTGCCTGTTTCAGAGCCTGAAGCACGCCCCGGAGGTGGTACAGACAGGATGCTGTTAATCAACCTCTGGAAAGGGCATTACCTGGAATTGGAAGTGACCCTCTTGAGTAGAGAATGTAGACCTCTTTTGCCCCCTCAGTCAGGGCAATCTGTCAGTACCCTGAGGTGAGATCAAATGTATGCAGGAACTTGGCAGTGCCCACCCTGTTTATGAGCTCATTAGCTCTGGGATGGGGTGAGCATTAGTCTTTGTGACTGAGTTGAGCCCCCTGTATTCCACGCAGAACCTGAGTTCTGGGGTGGCACCTGGTCATGCAGCTTTAGGTACCAGCACCACTGGGCTGGACCAGGGACTATTGGAGTGCTCAATCACCCCAAACTACAGAATTTTGGAGACTTCCTCCTTAATACTGGCCCTCGCCTTATCAGACAACCTGTATATTTTGTTCTTCATAGGCATGCTAACTCCTGTGCCTATATCATATGTACACAGGTGTGTAAGCTCAGGGGTGAGGGAGAAAAGAGAGGCAAACTCTCCAAGCAATTGTCAGCAGAACCACTGCTTCTCTTGGGTCAGGTTAAGAGAGAGGTGGATCCATCATGCTCCTTGGAGGAAAGGGGTTCACTCTCCTCCTCAACCCCATCATCTGAGGCCAGGAGCATGCAGACCTCAGACCTCTCAGAGTGTGGTTTGAAATGATTTACAAGGAGTACCCTTAAGGGGTTTCTGGGGGTCTTGAGGTCCACAAAGTAGGCGACCTCCCCCTTTTTCTCTATCACCTAGGGTCCTGACCAATTGTCCTACAGGTCACTGGGCTTCACAGGCTCCAGCACTCACACTTTCAGGTCAGGCTGAAGCTCTACCAAAGTGGTCTCTGGTCATACCAGAGTTCAATGACCTCCTGGCTGGCTTTTAAGTTCTCAGAAGACTTGCTCTAGAAAATTTTAGTCTGGTTTCGAAACGGTAACATGTAGCTAGCCACATCTTGTGGGGCATACTGGGAGCTTACTCTCAACCCTCGTTTACCAGGCTGAGAGATCCCCTAGCAGGGTGACCATAGAGGAGATCTAGTGGGCTAAACCCAAATCCATTCTGTTGTTCCTCTCTCTAGGCAATGAGCAGACATGGTAAGATGACATCTTGCTTCCACCTCATGGGCTCAGTTAGGCACATAATTATGCATTAAGGCTTGTGTTAAATCTTGCAACATGCCCATTTGTCTGAGGGTGATAGGGTGTGGAGAGCTTGTAAGTTACCCCACACTCATCCCACATGGACTTCAAGTAGGCTGACATGAATTTGGTTCCTCTGTCAGACACCCCTTTCTTGGGGAACCCCACTCAGGTGAAAATCTCTATCAGGGCCCTATCCACTGCATGGCAGTAACAGACCTCAGAAGTACGGCGTCTGGGTATCTGATGGAACGGGCCACCAAAATCAGGATGAACCTATTGCCTAAGGCAGTTTTTTGGAGTTCAAGGGTCCAAAAATGTTGATGCTGACTCTTTCAAAGAGGATGCCAATGACAGGTAGGGGAACCAGGCTCATCCTTGAGCTTTTTCCCTGTTTTCCCACTGGCAGGTGGGACATGACCTACAGCGTGCATCTGAGGATGTCTTCATGCGGGGCCAATAGCATTAGGTGATAAGGCTTGCAAAGGTCTTGTCCTGCCCCAGATGTCCTGCCAAGGATATTTCACAAGCCAGTCCCAGAAGGAAGGCCCTGTAGCACTGGGGGACCACCAACACATGTGTTGTACCAAGCTCAGGAGCCTTACGCTCACTATACAGGAGATAATTCTCCTAATATATGAAGTTTTCTCCAGAGGTGTCACCAGCTGTCTGGGCCTCAGCTTGTCTCCTCAAGCCCTCTATGGTTGGACACTTCTTCTGTGCCTTACAGAACTCCTACCTGGTGGGCCCACCCTCGACTTGCCATACATCAAGCTCAGGCTTCCTCCCAGGGCAGCAATGTCCTTCACAGTAGGCTCTGGGACGACCTCCTCAGGGCCCCATCAACCTGGGCCATGGGAATTTCAGAGGTTGGCTTCCCATGCCACCTGCCCTTCCCTTTCTTGGCAGCTGCCTGGGTATTTTTTTAGGCTCCAGACTTTCATCACTCCCAACTTGGGCAGCCATGGACTGTGTGGTCATGCAGACCCACTCAGGCAGCCCCAACATCTCAAGCTGTGACCTGAACTCCATTTCCTTCCAGGGAGTGCTCTCCAGATCATTGCCTAACAGACAATCTTCAGGCATGACATGGCTCACACCTACCTTGATGAGAACCTGAGACCACCCCACTCACAGGGACCAGAGTCACAGGGTAGTGACTCATCCAGTTGTCTGCCACCACAACTTGGTGGACTGTATTGGGTATCGCCTGCTCTAAGGAGACGAGATGACATCTTACAGAAATCAAACTGCCTCCTTTTTCCCTATGAGCCTCCACCCTCTTCCTTTTGATGGTAACCCACTGTGTATACTTAGAGGTATTGGAAGGCATGTGGGCTTTGGACACCACCTCCTTGTCACCCAGGCACACTAGAGTAACATCTGCTTCTCCCCCGCAATAGCTGGACAATCTTCTCTCCAAGCGCCATAATAGCCAACCCGGGGCTCTGCCCACAAGCAGGGGCTGTGCCCTCTTGGGACACTTGGCATTCCCTTTCACGCGCCCAAACTTGTTGCTCTCCTGGCACTTGGGGACAAACTTCCCTGTATCCTTATTCCAGAAGCCATGGCTGTTTTGGTTATAATGGGCTTCAGTTCCCTTCCCCTGTGAAATGATTTGGGGGCCTTGAGACAACTCCTTGTTTTTATTCCCACTCTCTTTCTTCTATTTGGGACCCTGACTACCCTTTTGGGAATCCCCCAGATGCCTTCTTAGACACTCTGGTGCTGATCCAGAGGTCCATCCCCCTTAGCAATCACCCTGGGATCAGTGAGCTTGCTGTCAACCAGGTGTTGGTGCAGCTCTGTAAAAAAGATATTGAGAATGTGCTCCCTCAGAATCTGGTTGTACAGCCCAATAAAACTTTCATACCCCTCTTCCAACCGCCCAGTGACATGCTGGAATAGGCTAAGAAATCTGCCCCAAACCAGTTTGGGAATTTGTGACTGTCCCAGAACATAAGCCTGTATCTCTGAGGGTTCAGCCCAAATTTGAAGACAAGGATGGCCTTCACAGGGGCCTACTTCATTTGGTCCCCATCGCTAGGGTAATAAGGGTGTCCCTCCCCACTTTGGACATGTATTTCCATAAGCTAGCCCTCCAATACTCTTCTGTAACCATGTGCATTGCCAGGGTTGGCTTATAAGCAGACAACTACTTGTCTATGTCATCTCCCATGGGGTATGCGGATTCTCACCTCTCCAGGGGACATTGAGGGTACACAGACACCATTATTGCTAGACTAAACTTACTTGGCCCTGATGTCCACCTCTCTGAAGCTCAGTCATGTCATTGTCCATTTTGCTTTCCTCCAGGACCAACTTCTCTTCTTCAAGGGCTTTCTTGGCAGCAGTCTTTCCTCATTGGCTTCCCCAAGTTTTACTTTGGCCAGCTGCAGCATGGGCTCCCTTTCAGCTTTTCTGTCCTCAAGCTCCTCTTGGACAGACACATTAGTTTCTGCCTTGACAAGGGGCTCCACTCCTCATAGACCCTGAAGGTCCTTCTGGAGCTCATATATTTTGGAGCTCTTTTTTGCTGGAAGCCCCCTCTCCTTGCAGAATATTCTGAGCTCAGCTGCAATGCAGCTCTCCAGGTTGCTGAGCTCGAACTCCATACTTGCAGGTAGAGTCACAGACAGGCAGGCAGAATGTGAGGTGAACTTGAAAAAAGAAAAAATGGACAATTAAGAAGAATTAAAGGGCATATTAGCAAGACCGGCGATAAAATTATCGCCGTTTTAGCGGCAGGAAACTGCCGCTAAAACGGCGATAATGGGCTTGCTAATATGCGTTATGGAATTCCAATAGAAGCCCAGGTTAGATGTGCAGGACATCTAACCTGGGCTTCTATTGGAATTCTATAACGCATATTAGCAAGCCCATTATCGCCGTTTTAGCGGCAGTTTCCTGCCGCTAAAACGGCGATAATTTTATCTCCGGTCTTGCTAATATGCCCCCATGTTTTTTATTGGATTTTAGTGTTACACAAATCACTGTATGGTACTGCACAAACCCAAGTAGTGGATCCCACCAGTGAGCACCAATGTGAGAAATTGGGTTGTTGGTTGAGGTGGCTGAAACCCTACTCAAGAAACAGTCACAATCCTTATCAGGGTGAACCTTAAAAAGTCACTGAATTCACCTGTGCTTAACCCTCTGATAGCTTTGCACAGAATTAGTAGTCAGGCTTAACTTAAAGCCAATGTGTAAAGTATTTATGCATCATTTAAACAGTATTATAGTGGAAATACAACACAAGAAAAATCCCACACCAATTTAGAAAAATAGAGCAAATTTTAATAAAATATTTGACACCAAAACAACTGAATCCGTTCAGTTGAACTGGAGTTATGGATTTTTAAAGTTTAAAGTGGAAATTAGCACCTAAAGAATCAAGGCGCCAACCGTGAGACTGGGGCAAAGTTAAAAGTTAAGGCTGAAAATGATGGAGCGTGGTTCGGAAACACAGGGTTAATTAGTCCCTGTCTCATCTTACCTTGATACTTAGAAGAAATTTGAAACAAAAATGTCTAAGAAGGTAAAGTTCCGCTGGGCTAGGAAGCCGGCGGTGTCTGTGGATGAGGTGTCTCTGATGGGGAGCCGCTGGACAGAGTCACAGTGAAGATTTCTATGTTCGAACTAAGGGGCCGATTACGATGCAGTTGGAAAAGGCTCCGACTGCTGGTCGGAGTCTTTCCGACTGCTTCGTAATATGTTGGCCGGATTACTTTCCGACCACCTCATTACGATGGAGGCGGTCGGAAATGAATCCGATCGGTCATTCTGACTGCCTTCCGACGGGCTCGGAGAGCCCGTCTGTCAGTGGGAATGCGTCCAGTAATCCCAAGGGTGGCTCTTTCTGCCCTAGGGATTATGATGTCGGGTTTCAGCAGCCTTTTTGTGCTGGCCTTTCCGACACAGAAAGGCTGTTGGAACTCGACTTTGGGGGCCCCTAGCAGGGCCCGCTTGGGTGCACGGCCCCCGGTTGGAGGCCGAGAGGGGCATCTATGGTGCCCCCCTGTTGATCCCTGCACCCCGTGGCAGGCACGTTGAGGTGCCTGCCACAGGGTGCAGGGATGAACTGCACCTCCTATTTTACAATGGGAGCATGCATTCCAGCCGGAATACAAGCTCCCATTATAAAGTATAGGAATGCGACAAACAGTGTTCGGTCGCATCCTAATTAGTTGGTCGGGACAGCCGACCGGGTGTTGGTCAGTCCCATGACCAAGATGATGTCGGGCGGAGGAAACTCCACCCGACATCGTAATAGGGCCATTAGTCTCTTTTATGAAAGTCAAAAATCTCCAGCGAGATGAAGCTGCAGGCTGCGTCCGACGAGGACTTCAAGAGGCTGGACACCCTTCCAGAGAAGAGCTGTTGAACAGCATTTGCTGATGTTGAGAAGAACTTAGCAAGAGCTACTGCAAAGTCAGGCCGACCAGTGATGCACCTTGGGAGGATCAGTAGTTCCCATTCTCATCTCGGTTCTCAGAGCACTTTTTGGACAGAAATGTTGCCCAAGTTTTAGATTTGGGCTATCTAGGCACCTTTAGCACCACTTCTAAAGGTGCAGGACTGGAAAGACAACACTTGAAGGGCCATGACTCACTCAGGCTGGGTTCAGGTGTGTGTTCAAGATGGTTGGAGCCTTTTTTTTTGCTGAGGCTCTGATCAGGAAGCCAGCTAACTAGCCCTTGAAGCCACTCTGGAAGTCCTGGCTTCAAGCATAAGTACAGGTCTCAAGCAGCAGGGAAGTCCTCTGAGAGCACAGGGCAAGCTTCAGACAGAAAAACAGTTCTCTCAGAGCGGCAGGACAGTCCTCTGAAGTACACAGAAGGCCACAAGCAGCAGCGAAGTCCTCTGAGAGTTCTTATGCAAGGTTCAGAAGTAAAGTGAAGAGTGTGTCTGAGGCTTCTATTGTTATACCTGGTACCCACTTTGAAATAGAAGAAACATCTGTAGTCATTTCCCCCATAGAAGTGTCTGGAATTTCCTGCCTCCCTTACCTCGTCACAGTATGTCTGGAGTCACAATAGCTTAGTGTGAAGTTCTTTGTGTGTGTGCTTAGGTAGAGTCTTTGAAGTGCAAGTGGGGATGCTCACAGCTCCGCCCCCATCCTGCCAGAATGGCCCATCCTCCCACCACCCAGTCCCTCTGTTGTGTGACTGTCTGAAAGGAATAAACAAAGGCCGACTGCTACTTATACCTAGTCATGTAACCTAGGAACAGGCTGCGGGCACCGAATGGTTGGACAAGAAAATGTCAACTTTCTAAAAGTGGCATTTTCGGAATTGTGACCTACAATCTGACTTTACCAATAAAGATGATTTTTAATTGTGATTTCTTAGACACCAAACACGATATCTCTACCTGTTCTCAAACAAACGTTTACACTTATTAAATGTAATAAGGTAACAATTTGTTATCCTATGTGAGAGGTAGGCCTCACAGTAGTGAAAAACAAATTTGTGAGTTTTTCACTACCAAAACATATAAAACTTAAATGTGCATGTCCACATTTGTTAAATACTATGCACCCTGCCCCATCGGCTGTTTAAGGCCTACCCTAGGTTGGGTTATTTGTAATAAAAGGAGAGTTTTAGACTTGGAAAAGGGGTTATTTTCTAAAGTCAAATTTGCAGTTTAAAAATGCAGGCAGGCTGCAATGGCAGGCCTGAGACATCATTTAAAGGGCTACTTAAGTGGGTGGCACAAGAAGTGCTTCAGGCCCACAAATAACATTTATTTTACTGACCCTGGGTATATGGTATACCACTTCTTTTAGGACTTATAAGCAAATTAAATATGCCAAGCTGGCTTAAGTCAATTTTATCATGATTTAGGAAGTAAGCACAAGCACATTAGCACTGGTTAGCAGTCGTAAAGTGCACAGAGTCCTAAGGCCAACAAAAATGAATTCAGCCAAACAGGAGGGGAGTAGACAAAAAAGTACGGGTGAGACCACCATAGGCTGGCAGGTCTAACATTCTTGTGTTGTGTTTTCAATGTATCAATGTGTGTGTGCTGCATACATACTTCACACATTGCCTCTATGTTAAGACTGAGTACTTTGTGCCAAGCTTTCAGAGGGTTATGTACTGATTAATTTAGTAATTTTTATGGTTCACCCTGACAAGTATTGTGGTTGTTGCCTGAGTGGCTATTATGTAATCATAACACTTCACTGAATGGAGAGATTGATTGTTCCACATGGGAGTTTTTTTTATAGGCTAAAAGGAAAAAAAAATATTTATGGAACATATAGCATTTAGGTAGAGCAAGCATTTAGGGTATAATAATGTTCCAGGTATGCTTGGCGGGAGTGGAAGAAAGGGGGATAGGCTCCATTTGTCTTCCGCATTGCGCATCCCACATTCTTCATTATGTGTTTGGTGAATCTGAGAGCTGAGAGGAGGTTCTGAGGTTGGTGTGAGTTCTGACATTGGCTTTACCAGCCGACCACTAGATTGAGCTGCCAGAACTTCTGTCTCTCCTGAAAGATTGAAATGGGTGGCTGGTTGCATGGTTGATTTTAGAACTTTCTTGCATAGACCAGGACTGTAGTACCTCATCATCAAATGTTAAAAAGAACTGTATTGTTGATGTGCTGCGGTCTGCAGCATCAGTCAATGGCATCTTGGTGGACTGCCTTCACAGTGGCATGTCCCGAGGTTGGGCAGACCTTAACGGGCTGATTCTGTTTTCTGTGAACCACAAACTAAGACAGGTGGTTACTAGTGCCAATAAACAAGACCCAGTCCTAAAAACAAAGGGTCAGATGTATGATTGGCTAAGTCCCAGAACAGAGCTGTGTTTGATCAGTGTCTGCTCCACAACCAAACCATGTCTTACCATTTGGCTGGATCTATAAATTCCACCCAGCACACTTGACCCATTTGATAGTATTTGCAAACATTATACCTCATCAATATTCAAGAAGCACAATTTCTCAGCCCACACCCTTCATCTCCTCTCACAACCTCTTCTTTCCATCCATCCATTCTCTCTCTTCTCCCTCTCTGGTTGCTTTCTCTCCAATTTCGAATCCATTTCTCTTGCTCTTGAACTCTCCCCATGCCTGCTGTAATTAACTTTGTAACCTCATGGAAAGTGACAAAGGAACCAGGAATGGCCCTAACCTTTCAAAAGAGGCATACAAGGGCTCCAGCCTACTGGGAAATACCCAGTGAAATAAAAGGCATGAAGGCCTGTCCAGCCCTGAATGCAGCTTATGAGGATTGAGAATGGTACAGAATGTTCGGGTGTGGAGGAATATCAGCTTTGTGGATGGTGCTAGTTTATCAGGTGACAGGAACTTTGTTGGAGATGAAGGGGAGTTAAGAGAGAAAGCAATTCTTGTTGGGGCTCAGGCTCTGGCTGGCTGCTCTGTGTAGTCCCTCAAAGCAGTAGGAAAACTTCCCCCTTCTGTGAAGTGACTCTTAAGCTAAACTATTTTTTTAAAGTTTGCTACTATCACACTTCTTAAGTTTTCATATATTAAAAAGCAAATACAAAGCTGCAAGTAGCCAGATTTGGCAAATGTGCACACCTCTACTTGTGACCAGCTGGAGTTGCACAGTCATGTGTGATTAGGAGAACACATTTCTGCAATTGTTGATGCAAAGTTTTGGCAATGCGACCATAGTCTAATAAAGAGTCAGGGCTTATAATGCCCAAAATAGTGGTGCATTGTCAAAGGGACACCAGACTGACATGCAATGTGTGTGGGTTTGCTGCTTCCCCTTGTATTTTAGATGACACTCGCACAGTAACAGGTACCACTTAATTAAAGTTGTACTATTTGAATGGCTAGTGGCTGACAAGAGAAGTCTGTAATCATTAATGCTTCAGAACCACGAGCAATATCTCTTACTATTGCTATATAGCCCTCTCAGCCACAGGGAAGGGTAACCACCACTTTGCTACCCTCTTTACCTTACAGTTTATGCACTGCAAGCTGCACTGACAATTGCAGTTTAATACGTTGCATTATAATCATTGGTTAATTTTAGGTGCCATTCAGAAAGTTCATCAGCCACTGGTTGATTGTATTTGTCATTTGCCATATGGAGTTTTAACAACTTAAGGCAATTTAATTAGTGCAAGAGTCAGATGAGTCTACATAGCAAGCGGCATCCTAGATTATTTTGCTGTGTTGGGAAAACATTTTGAGCAGTGTATATGATGCTGGAAGAGGAGAGCTTTGGAGGCAAATTGTGATAGATGGAAGAATTCCCAACAGCTCATTGCCTCTGAAAAGCCAATAGGTGGAAGCTGGGCCTGAATCAGAAACAATTAAGACTCATCCCAGTTTGAGTCAATAAGGGGAGGCAGTTTAGAGTCAGCAACATGTGAGGCATGCAGCTGACATGGAAGTAGGGTTGCAACGATGTTAATATGGAAATCGATGCGTTCATTGATAAAAATGAAATCTCGTCCTTGTTAATAGAATCACCCTTTCTGAACTCCACATCATTGTCGACTCACAAATATATAGTCAAGAAGGCCCTGAGACTAAGACCCGAGATTACTGATTGATAGATAGGTCACAGATGTGAGGGTGCGTATCTGGCAGGATAACTCTTGGGCGGGAAACTCTTGACCCATCACACAGATAGGAGCAGTGACATTACAATGGTCATGGGAGATTGCCCCAATGGTGCACAGACATAGGGCCTGATTCTGATGCGGTTAGGAAAGCATTCCCACCTAGGGCCTGATTCTGATGCGGTTAGGAAGGCCTCCTAATGGCATTTGCTCCTTCCAAATCGGATCGGGAACGTGTCTTCCCGACCCAGGGCCCAATTATGATGCGGTTAGGAACATATGCTCCCATTGAAGTCAATGGGAGTCCAACCAAATCGTATCTGGAAGCATCCGCATGCATCGTACTTCGTCGGTCGGACTCTCCCGATCCGAGTGGGTCGGAAACCATTTCCAAACCGATTCGGTCGGGAAGCTTTCCAACCCGCATCAGAATCAGGCCCAATATATTGAGTTTTTTTTTCGAACTACAGAAATATCGAGTTGGAAATATCGAAGGGACAGAATATCGACATCAAGAATATCGGTGACCAGAATATCGACCTAAAGGTAAGAAATATCGTTTTTGTTATTATCGAAGTCAGTAATATCGTTAGCAAAAATATCGTTGTTAATAATATCAATGTTTATATTAGTGTTATGTATTTTAGTATGTATTTTATATGTATGTGTTTTATATTTTTTGTCAAGTATTGTATTTTTTTTAAAATATATTAATTACATTTTTAGAAGTTAGTAATTTTTTTTAAAGTAAATTTTGCGTTTTAGTACCGTAGCGGGTTGTGAGTTTATAGGGGAATAGGGTGGGAAGTAATTTAATTATAGTAAATTAAATAATAATTTTTAGAAAATATTAATTATTTTTAATTAAATTTTGCGTTTTAGTTCTGTAGCGGGTTGTGGGTTTATAGGGGAATAGGGTGGGAAGTAATTTATTATAATAAAGTAATTTTTTATTTTTATTTATTGGTATTGATAATTAATGTATTGTTAATTAATTATTAATTGGTAATTAATTTTTATTAATTGATTAATTGATAATTATATTAATTGTGTTAAGTTTTTTTAGGAGTGGGTTGTGGGTTTATAGGGGAATAGGGTGGGAGGTAAATTAATTATAATAAAGTAATTAATCATTTTTATTTATTGGTATTCATTGTTAATTTATTGTTAATTAATTATTAATTGGTAATACATTTTTATTAATTGATTAATTGATTGTTATATTAATTGTGTTCATTTATTTTAGGAGTGGGTTGTGGGTTAATAGGGGAATAGGGTGGGAAGTAATTTAAGTATAATAAAGTAATTATTAATTTTTATTTATTGGTATTGATAATTATTATATTGTTAATTATTTATTAATTGTTTATTTAGTTAAAAAAATATTAAATTGATAATCATGTTAATGTTAACCCTCTGCTATCCAACACTTTCCCTACAGTTACAGTCTTTGGAGTGGGAATAGTAATTTTTACCCCTACGCTATCCAACACTTTCCCTTTTGTTGCACTCTCTGAAGTGGGAATAGTCATTTTAATCAGTGAATTTTGTGACACGCAAATTGCGTGTCACGAATGAGTTGCACAGCAATATACACATCAGTAGACAATATTCACACGTACTCCATGATTTATCCAAGTTAATCCAGTTTATTCCAGGGTTTCATTCGTTTTTGACCATCACGTCAGAGGCAAAAAGTTTCCATGTTTCATGCATCTTAATACACTGAGATTGCCCATCCGAGCCTATTCACAGGCAAGTGCTGAGACTTCATGATTCACAAACGTGTGCTTTTACCCAATGCATTTCGGTCCCTACGACCTTCTTCAGGGGCATCTATGATGTTTAAAAAATATAAATCAATATATATTTCAACTAACAGTTCATATACGAATTAAATCTACAATGAAACATTTCATCCCTTCTCCCTTGTGTCCCTTCCAATAATATAAACATAATGTGCTTAAGGCCATTAAACACGATATTCACTACCCCATCCTGCAATTTTAAACTCCCCGCTGAAACTTCCCCAGTTCTCATGACGCATAACTCGATGCGCCCTCCTAATAAACATCGCGCTAGAAACCCTTTAAAATTAAAAACTAATGTGTCTCACGTAAACACTACCTCTACTCCCCAACAAATATCCTAACATATCCCCAACCTTGACTGCAACTCACTTTAAAACAAACCCAAACTAATTCCTGTGCATACCTGTTTTTAACATCCTGATCTTCCAATCCGCATAACCTTGCTTGTCTCTCTCCAACAGGCTTTCTAAACGTGCCCCTCCCAACGTAACTCTTTTAACCTTACTCACCCACCTGTGCTGAATGACTACCTCACGCTTTACCTATCCTGCCCTTCTCCTTAAAGTGCACTCCCCACTAAAAACCCTCGAATCAATATGAATAATGACAAATCATCATCAATAACACAATCCCATCACACCCCACATTTCTCATGAAATTGCTAAAAAGAAATTAATAAAACGTAATTTAAATACATAATATACATATAAATGTGAAACCAAAGTCATAGGGGCCGATTCCGATCTCGGCCGGTAGGGCTCCGAATCGGATTCGGCTTAACCGGATCCGATTCGGAGCCCTATTTCCCGACCGATTCGTACGAGCGTCCGGGCGAGCGAGTACGATGCGAATTCGCCGACCGACTCGTTCGGGCGTCCCAACCGCTCCGACTGACTCGTTCCCGGGTCGAACCGCACCGACCGACTCGCTCGGACTCGACTCGCACCGCGCAATGGAGACGTTCCCCGGCCGGGTAAGTACGATGCGCGCCGCGAGCAGTCCGACCGAGCCGTGCACTCCGGCTCAAAAGAGCAGTCGGAGCCGTACTTTGGGACCCCCCTGTACGCGTAGCCGCGTGAGTCGCACACAGGGGGGACCCATGGGTCCCCCCTACCTGTGCGTGTACGGCGCGAGTCGCTTCGCCGCGTACACGCTGTAGGGGGCGCCCTTGTTCGCGTCGCACCCATTGAGTCAATGGGAGCCCGCGTACGCGTTGTACGACAGGCTCCCATTGACTTCAATGGGAGTCCGACCGACTCGAGTCCGATGGCATACGTGCGCATCGTACTCGTTCGGTCGGGCTGCGCGGGTCCGAATCGGTCGGAAATCTCTCCGGGTCCGGCTCGGTCGGAGAGATTTCCGGCCCGAATCGGAATCGGCCCCTGTGTCTGTTGTAAAATAGTTACGCGACCCCCAGCTAATAAATTTGAGCATCAAGAAGGAAAGGGTGTGCTTCAGGTTAAACAAAACTGATGAATAGTAATTTTAACCCCTTCGCTATCCAACACTTTCCCTATTGTTGCAGTATCTGGAGTGGGAATAGTAATTTTTAGCCCTACGCTATCCAACACTTTCCCTACTGTTGCACTTATTGGAGTGGGAATAGTAATTTTTACCCCTACGCTATCTAACACTTTCCCTACTGTTGCACTCTCTGGAGTGGGAATAGTAATTTTAACCCCTACGCTATCCAACACTTTCCCTACTGTTGCACTCTCTGCAGAGGGAACAGTAATTTTTACCCCTACGCTTTCCAACACTTTTCCTACTGTTGCACTTATTGAAGTGGGAATAGTAATTTTTACCCCTACGCTATCTAACACTTTCCCTACTGTTGCACTTTCTGGAGTGGGAATAGTAATTTTAACCCCTACGCTATCCAACACTTTCCCTACTGTTGCACTCACTGGAGTGGGAATAGTAATTTTTACCTCTTCGCTATCCAACACTTTCCCTACTGTTGCACTCAGAGGAGTGGGAATAGTAATTTTTACCCCTACGCTATCCAACATTTTCACTACTGTTGCACTCTCTGGAGTGGGAATAGTAATTTTTACCCCTACGCCATCCAACACTTTCCCTACTGTTGCACTCACTGGAGTGGGAATAGTAATTTTTACCTCTACGCTATCCCAAACCTTTCCTACTGTTGCACTCTCTGGAGTGGGAATAGTAATTTTTACCCCTACGCTATCCAACACTTTCCCTACTGTTGCACTCACTGAAGTGGGAATAGTAATTTTTACCCCTACGCTATCCAACACTTTCCCTACTGTTGCGCTCACTGGAGTGGGAATAGTAATTTTTACCCCTACGCTAGCCAACACTTTCCCTATTGTTACACTCTCTGGAGTGAGAATAGTAATTTTATCCCCTCCGCTATCCAATATTTTCTCTACTGTTTTAGTTAATGTAGTGTATAATTTATTTTAAAAAGATTAAAAATATTATAATTTTTTAATTTGTTATTTATATTTTTTATATTTTGATTTATATTATTTTTTTTTGTATATATGTATTTATAATTTTTTTAATGTTTTTTAACAATTTATAAGTTATTAAAATAATTATTTATAAATATTATTAAGTAAGTATATATATTATATTTTATACGTATATATGTTTAATTTATTTTTACATTATATGCGTTAGTTATAATTTTAAACATTTTAAAATAATTTTAACTATGTTTCTTTTAATTATACGATATTTTTGACAACGATATTTTTTTATCGCTATTTTTGTACTCACCATAATGTAGATAGGACTTTGATATTGTGGCTATCGATATTTCTGCTCCGATATTTTTGTTGTCGATATTTGTGTAGTCGATATTCTGTCAGTGATTCTGCCCCAATAACGCACATATGGCCGGAGGGGGTATGAACGCTCCTAAAAACAATACAAAAAGGCAGATGCCACATGAGTTAGGAACACATAGCCAATCATGACCTAGCGCACGTAGTGATCATACGCTCCCCATGTCGGACATCTGGACACGTTATACACTGGCCACACTGTGTCCATGCGAGGTCGAGACCCATCTGTAGTAACCATTTGACCATTTATTTATGACTCCAAAGGCAGCAACAAACATTCCAAACTATGGAGGTCATTACGATGGCAGACGGAAAAAAAAACGACCGACATGGTAGCGGGAAAACACCGCCCGCCGCTACCGCGGGAAAACCGACGGCTAGATTAGGATCCTCGGCGGTAAAACTCCAACCGTGGCGGAAAGGAGACCCGAGAATGCGCCGTACGCCTGCGGAAAGGGCCCAAACCCGTCCACGGCGGTCGGTTTCGCAGCGGAAACAGCCCAAACGCCCGCAACCACAGCGGAGACACCGCCATCAAAATTATGATATTCCCGACATCCCCACGGTGCAGTGCGCTGTTTCTGACCGCCGCGGTCGACAACATTGAAGAATCAGTGAGACGGCGGAAGCGCCATAGCCGAGCCACCACTGCGGACGCTCCGTTAAAAAAATGGCGGTCGCTAGAAAAACACACAACATGGCCACAAAATGCCCCAACCATACAAGGCATGCACCCAAAAATAGCTAACACAGCCCAAAGACACACCCCCATGGGAAACTCCAAAACTACAAATCCCAGGTACACACACACACCACACCTGCAACCAATACCCCATCCTGACACACCCACAGACACCAGTATAAATCCAGCCCCCAACAGACCACAATCCTTTGCAAAACTCCACAACTGAGGGGACATCCACCACAGATGACAGGAGAGGCAAATCTGCACAACACACACACATCACCACCACCACCACCACTTCCACACCTGCACCTCTAACACCTTTGCACAGCACACACCATACACATCACAACCACCACTACCACTCCCAAACCTGCACCCTAAACACCTTGACACATCACACACCATGTCACCACAGAGAATGCCCAAATTCACTGAGAGTGAGTTGAGGGTCATGGTCGATGAGATAATCAGGGTAGAACCACAATTGTTTGGTAACCAGGTCCAACAGACACCACTAGCAACAAGGACGCAAATGTGGAGAAGGATAGTAGAGAAGGTCAATGCAGTAGGGACCGTGCCACGCAATAGAGATGAAATCGTGAAGAGGTGGCACGATCTGAAGGCAGTGGTCAAAAAGAAGAGAGCCAAGAACCATGAGCTGGCTCGCAGGACAGGCAGTGGCCCTCCCGTTCCACTCAAAACATTCACTGAATGGGAGGAGAAGGTGCTTGGCATTCTACATCCAGAGAGTCAATTCAGGAATACCCGGGGGAGTGGAGGCTGGTAAGTACAAACAAATGCCTAACATCACACAAATGTACTGTCTTGCACTATTACAAAATAATACCTCCTAGGTACAAATTAATTCATGTGCACAACACTCCCCCAACACATCTCTCACAGATACAACAGACACTCCCCATGAAGCCCCCCAAAGGTAGTTAGCAACATCACCATGGGTACATGTGTACATGCTGCCAGCACTACAACTCCCACCAGGCCCCCTTGTCCCACAGCTGAGCAGGATGTAGCCCTCACCCCACCCAGAAGCAAGCCTCAGCCATTGTGTGCTACACCCTCACCTAACAGGTAGGTAGCCATCTTTACCGGGAGGTGGGTGGGTGTTTGGGAGGCCTGCACAACAAGTCCCACCAGGCCCCCTTAGCCCACAGCTGAGCAGGATGTAGCCCTCACCCCACCCAGAAGCAAGCCTCAGCCATTGTGTGCTACACCCTCACCTAACAGGTAGGTAGCCATCTTCACAGGGAGGTGGGTGGGTGTTTGGGAGGCCTGCACTACAACTCCCACCAGGCCCCCTTGTCCCACAGCTGAGCAGGATGGAGCACTGCCCCCACCCAGAAGCATGCCTCAGCCATTGTGTGCTACACCCTCACCTAACAGGTAGGTAGCCATCTTTACTGGGAGGTGGGTGGGTGTTTGGGAGGCCTGCACAACAACTCCCACCAGGCCCCCTTGGCCCACAGCTGAGCAGGATAGAGCACTGCCCCCACCCAGAAGCATGCCTCAGCCATTGTGTGCTACACCCTCACCTAACAGGTAGGTAGCCATCTTTACCGGGAGGTGGGTGGGTGTTTGGGAGGCCTGCACAACAACTCCCACCAGGCCCTCTTGGCCCACAGCTGAGCAGGATAGAGCACTGCCCCCACCCAGAAGCATGCCTCAGCCATTGTGTGCTACACCCTCACCTAACAGGTAGGTAGCCATCTTTACCGGGAGGTGGGTGGGTGTTTGGGAGGCCTGCACAACAACTCCCACCAGGGCCCCTTGGCCCACAGCTGAGCAGGATAGAGCACTGCCCCCACCCAGAAGCATGCCTCAGCCATTGTGTGCTACACCCTCACCTAACAGGTAGGTAGCCATCTTTACCGGGAGGTGGGTGGGTGTTTGGTAGGCCTGCACTACAACTCCCACCAGGCCCCCTTGGCCCACAGCTGAGCAGGATAGAGCACTGCCCCCACCCAGAAGCATGCCTCAGCCATTGTGTGCTACACCCTCACCTAACAGGTAGGTAGCCATCTTTACCGGGAGGTGGGTGGGTGTTTGGGAGGCCTGCACTACAACTCCCACCAGGCCCCCTTGGCCCACAGCTGAGCAGGATGGAGCACTAGTCCCACTCATAGGCATGTGACGTCTGTGCAGCCGCACATGACACCATGCCACTTAGTCCACAGTCACCAACACAAATAATGCAAAACAGTTGTGTTGTAGTCACCATGCACAAGTCTCTGTTCAAAATTGACCCACATTGTGTACACTGTGCTAGGCATCACACACTGCAACACTAACCACGATCATGCTGCCCTGCAGCAGTGTCTGGCCGTTTGTATGGCAAAGTGCAAATCACCCATGTCATACCATAGTGTTGCAATGTAAACAGTGGAAGTGCAGTGCACCCAAAAACTACACTGCAGCTGGGACTCACAATGCTAAACTAAGCACATCCCAAATGTCCTGCAACACACCCAGCTACCACAGTGCTGCACTGAATTGCAGAACAGCACCTTGTCTGAATTAAATTGTCAAAGGTGTCTTGTTTGGACCACCAATGTGTGAATGCATTGACAATGTTCACATCTCACACTGTCTGTCTGAACAGTGCTGGTATAGTCTGGCCCCAAAACCATACATTGTCTGCACAGGGCTGAGAACATCTCACACACACACCACTGTTGACCACAACATGTCAGTGTATGGATGCCCTGGAACAACTGCTACACCAGTAATGGGCTCATGTTCTCAGGTCCACAAATACCATGAAACCATGACAGTGTGGAAATGTATGCTGGGTGAGATCTTCACCCTGCTGTATGTCACCACTGTGCTACGAGACCATACCCCTTGCCCTATTGTGCCTTCAAATGTCGGGGGAGTGAACCCCACAGCCAGATAGCTGGGACAACAGTGATGGGGGCTATACCCCATGACCAAATGTAATCTGAAATCAATTGGTACAAAAAGCCACACACACATCATGCTCACCACACGCACATTCCATCCAAAGATTTCTACCAAGTCACATAGCCATGTCATTGCTCACCTTCACCCCAAACGGTAGTTAGCCATCTTCACAGTGAGACGGTGCAGTGTGTTTGGCTATCCGTCCCACAAAATGCAACATGCATGCTGTTCCAGCACTATGGAGGATGGGACACTACACCCCCAATAAGAAGCATGTGGCAGGCAATGTATGCTACCCACCCAACTCACAGGTAGGTAACCGCATCTCACAGGTCGGGGTGTGTGGGGCTGGGAAGCTTGCACAACAACTCACACAGGCCCACCTGACCGCCAGCACACAAGACCCATTACCTCCTGGCACCAACATGCATGTGTCATTCATTGCAATGTACACTTCAAAAGAACTGGCATGTGGACATATCATGCCGACTTGTCCCACACTGGACCAAGATGGAAGCCCTCATCCTACACACACGGAGAGGTCTCACAAATACAAGGGAAACACAGCAAACACAACATATCAACAGCCACAACATGCAGCCAGATATGCATTTAAAAAAACATGTTGGCATAGGACACCAGGCCTCTCAATGCACAACTGCACACCCAGATAGCATTGGCAACTATAGTGTGCACACACCTAAGAAAATGAAACTGTGACAGCAACCAAAGTGTGAATGACTGAAACACATGTCGATGGAACTCCGAGCATAACCATGCACACCACTACATGCCATCTGACAGTAGTAGTGGTCCAGACCACCTAGGATCTAATTAAAGCAAACTTAAACATGTCTGGAATTGCAAATACAGATATCTACACCACATTGAAAAGGTATGCATGAAACTATAATGCTCACTCACTGTGCAGAGAGAACCGCTACAAGGGCTCTACAAGTGACACATACGCGTAAATGGATGACATATGATAGATCAATAACAGGATGCCAACATGAGACTGTCAATGTCAAAAAATTATATTGTGCATGTCATGTCTTGACAACTCCCAATATGGACAAGTAATGTATGTACCACAACAGCTTGCAATGCATCACTGGATGTTGGTCAATGCTAATTTGTACAGTGAACAACTGCTGGATGTACAAACAGTTGATGTAACACTGCTAACACAAACTTTGATGGGTGCAACACAATGACCATTTCTCATCTGACCCACAGGTGACCAAGAACTCACTGCAGAGGATGACACCACCCTGCAGAGCCAGCCCCCCCGGAACAGAGACAACTGGATGAGGGCTCCCTGGAGTCATTGGATGAAGAGCTCCACGCTGGCCCATCTGGTGTGGCAGGCCGCAACCAGTCCCAGGCACCCATTGCCCCCCCAACCACATCAGCTGCAGCCCCTGACCATCCTCTGACAGCTGCTGTCACAGCCTGTGTGTCAACCACGACCACCACCACCACCACAGCTATCCGCAACACCCTCCCTGCCCCAGGGGTTGAGCAGCCCACCACATCAACTGCGGAGGCCAGGGAGAGGATGCAGCGTGCCAATGTGAGGACTGGACAGGACCATGGCAGCAGTGCAGCTGGTCGGGACAGGCTCATGCAGAGGGGGACTGATCCTGGGACGGAAGCCCTAGGCCACATCGACAGAGTCCTTGGGGCATACCAACAGGCCCAGGGACGAATGGGCCGGTTAGAGGAAGAATCTCGGGAGCACCTCCTGCTGCTGAGGTCCATGGACACACGCATGGGACAGATTGTGGACCTCTTGGGGCAGCTAGTGGCGGTTCTGAGGGACAGGCAAGCGCAACATTCTACCCCTCTGCCTCCCCCGTTGGGCAGCAGGATGACACTTCATCATCCTCCCCTGCATCCACAGAGGGGGTGAGTCCTCAGACACCACTGCCCCTGCAGCAGTGGCCCCTCCAGTGAAGCGCAAGAGGGGCCGTCCTAGGAAAGGCCAGGGGGACTCACGTGCCCAAGCACCTGCCAAACGCTAGTCCCCGAACCAGCCATGATGGCAGACCACTGCACCACTGCATTGACCTTTTGGACTATCCTTCACCACACTGCCATGTGAATGGCATCCATCTGTTGGACTGGGTCTCCACATCATTGTGGGGACTACTCAAGTATCTCATTTACCATGACTGTCAACTCACTTCTTCGATTCCCCCTTCACATTTTCTCCACCCTCGCATGTCACAGTTGTAAATAAATACACCTTACACACATGTTGTTGTGTCTGCTCCATCTTTAATACAGGATGTGCAACCTTCACCGTGTAGGACATGGTCCAGGGGAATGGAATGTAGGTAACAAGCGAGATGCTGAAGGGACCTAGGGAAAACCGCAGAACAAGAGTCACTTGTATGGGTGTGGCATTGCACACATCACACAACACTTGTCAACAAGGTACTCAGATCTACAAACTTTACACAGAGCAACAGTCACCATAGAGACAATCTGTATCACACTAACCAATCACACATACATTGGCAGGCAGCAATGAGTCAACACCAAGCTGCAGTCAGCAAGCTCACATACACCCACACAGCAACAGCAACACCATCAGACCATTTTGTCCCTTCTACATCGTCACTCACCTTCAAGTGAAGTAGCGGGTGATGAGCTGTCAACGCATGTCGACCCCTTCCTCCTCTCCACTGCCCTCGTCACTGGATCCGGCTTGATTTGCAGGCGGCGGCCTTGGCTGCTCATCATCGTCATCCAGGATCAGGGGTATTGCCTTGCGAATGGCCAGGTTGTGGAGCATGCAGCGTGCCACCACTATCTGACACACCTTCCCTGGCGAGTACATAAGGGCCCCCCCAGTACGGTCCAGGCACCGAAATCTTGATTTTAGGAGACCAAATGTCCGTTCTATCACACGCCGTGTCCTCCCATGGGCATCATTGTATCGCACATCAGCTGGCGTGACGGGGTTCGGCAATGGGCTCAGCAACCACGGGCGGTTTGGATATGCCAAGTCACCTGGGTGTGAGAGACACAGATTAACCTTGCAGTCCCAAAATGCAACACAACAGCATGTCACACACACACACCACTCTAATCCACTATACATACTCACCCACAAGCCATGCATGCTCAGGAAGCAGATTGGCCATCAACTGAGGAACGATGCTGCTGCGCAATATGTGGGCATCATGGGCTGAACCGGGAAACTTGGCACAGATGTGTGAGATGATCATGTCCGCCAGGCACACCACTTGAACATTTACCGAGTGTGAATGCTTCCTATTGCGGTAAAACTGTTCACGTGCCTGTGGTGGCACAAGCCCAACATGTGTGCAATCAATTGCACCAATGACATGGGGGATATGTCCAAGGGCATAGAAATCGCCCTTCACAGCCACCAACTCAGGCCCCCTGGGAAAATGGATATATCTGTCTTTGTACAGCATCATGGCCGACAGGACATCCCTCAGCACCATGCTGAACATCGGCTGTGACATCCCGCCTGCACTTGCGACCGTGTGCTGGAATGAGCCCGATGCAAAGAAATGCAGGCATGCCATCACCTTAGATGTTGCGGTGAAAGCTGTTGGATATGTCCGACGTGGCTGCAGGTGGGGCTCCAACATGGCACATAGGTTCTGCAGGGTTTGTCGGTCCAGCCTGAATTTGCGGATTATTTCCTCATTCTCCATGTCTGCCAGGACTGTGAACGGACGATGGATATTGTGCCTCCTCCTCATAGGACAGATCACAGTGCACAGATGTCAATGCAGAAGACCATGAAATGTGCATCACATCAATTTCTTCTACAGACACATTCCCAAGTCTTACAACATGCACCATTAACCGACAGGGCACTTCACAAGTAGGTTCACATCAGGCACACTACTCGTACACCTGTCCCCTTACCAGCAGCAATTATCTGTGCACCCCTCTGGCTCATTCGCATGCACAGTGTGATATACTAACAGATATGTGTGCATACCTGTGAGTATGACCCCCAGAATATGTTAATAATTGCAATACTACCCGAACACACCATGTTGCTGGCCCTGATACACCTCCCAACACAGGTTGCACATGGCACACATCAACTACACACTGACCACCGGCTGAGCGTGGGGGACACGTGTGTGCATGTGCATTGGACAATGTTCCAGTTGCTGATGCCCCTAGTCCAGTCAATGAGACGACATTGTGCGTTACATTGCACACACAGACATTGACCATTATCTCCATATGCTATGCAACACATTAACTGGACAGTCTACATTTCATTACACAGCACATGTGACATGTGCGAGTGTATGTGCCCATGCAATGTATTGGCGACCCATATATGGTATGTGTTGGTGACGTGGAGTTACATGTCCCTTTTGTGCATTTGCCCTCATGAGGACCCTTCAATTGTTGAGACACTGGGCACTGTACATGTTGGCCTATGCAGAGAGCTGGAGGACACGTTAGGTGCAGCACAGCTACTCCACAACTCCATTAACGCTCACTCCAGGCACTGTCTGGCAGACATATGGCGGTGCCTACCGCCTGGCCACTGAGGTGTGGCACCGCCCATAACCCATGCACAATCGTGGGAGACACCGCCAGATATGTATGTGACAATAGCGGTCACCATGCACCGCTCCCCAAATCACGGTCACTCCAGGCACTGTCTGGCAGACATATGGCGGTGCCTACCGCCTGGCCACTGAGGTGTGTCACCGCCCATAACCCATGCACGATCGCGGGAGACACCGCCAGATATGTATGTGACAATAGCGGTCACCATGCACCGCTACCCAAATCACGGTCACTCCAGGCACTGTCTGGCAGACATATGGCGGTGCCTACCGCCTGGCCACTGAGGTGGGTCACCGCCCATGACCCATGCACGATCGCGGGAGACACCGCCAGATATGTATGTGACAATAGCGGTCACCATGCACCGCTCCCCAAATCACGGTCACTCCAGGCACTGTCTGGCAGACATATGGCGGTGCCTACCGCCTGGCCACTGAGGTGTGTCACCGCCCATAACCCATGCACGATCGCGGGAGACACCGCCAGATATGTATGTGACAATAGCGGTCACCATGCACCGCTCCCCAAATCACGGTCACTCCAGGCACTGTCTGGCAGACATATGGCGGTGCCTACCGCCTGGCCACTGAGGTGTGTCACCGCCCATAACCCATGCACGATCGCGGGAGACACCGCCAGATATGTATGTGACAATAGCGGTCACCATGCACCGCTTCCCAAATCACGGTCACTCCAGGCACTGTCTGGCAGACATATGGCGGTGCCTACCGCCTGGCCACTGAGGTGTGTCACCACCCATAACCCATGCACGATCGCGGGAGACACCGCCAGATATGTATGTGACAATAGCGGTCACCATGCACCGCTCCCCAAATCACGGTCACTCCAGGCACTGTCTGGCAGACATATGGCGGTGCCTACCGCCTGGCCACTGAGGTGTGCCACCGGCATGGACCATGCCCCTGCAGCCAATGGGAAGCAGCCTGGCGGTAGCCTGATGCGAGTTTGAAAATCGTGGTAGGCGTGCACCACCCCCACGGAGGCGGTCACTGGAGGCATTCAAAAGATGCACCACCGCGGTAGTGCGCACATGCATCCTACGGTGTGTCACCGGCATGGACCATGCCCCTGCAGCCAATGGGAAGCAGCCTCACGGTAGCCTGATGTGAGTTTGAAAATTGGGGGAGACGTGCACCGCCACCGCGGAGGCGGACATTGGATGTATTTGAATGAGGCAGACCTGGTACACCAATTGCAGCACCCTGGGACCACTGACACAGCCCCAGGGGCCTATATATGTGTGGGAGGGCGCACCACATTCCCACAGCTACCAGGGACTGCTGACTGACAACCCTCCACCTGCTGCCTCAAGGGACTGCTGGCTGCCACCCTGCACCTGCTGCTGCTGCCTCAAGGGACTGCTGGCTGCCACCCTCCACCTGCTGCCTCAAGGGACTGCTGGCTGCCACCCTGCACCTGCTGCTGCCTCAAGGGACTGCTGGCTGCCACCCTCCACCTGCTGCCTCAAGGGACTGCTGGCTGCCACCCTGCACCTGCTGATGCTGCCTCAAGGGACTGCTGACTGCCACCCTCAACGTGCTGCTGCTGCCACATGTCCATTGTGATGTCGAGGACTCAGAAGATCCGTGCCAGTCCCTTCACCAGTGAGGAGCTTGGGGTCCTGGTAGACGGGGTGCTTGCACAGTACCCAAGGCTTTATGGCGGCCCTAATGTCGTGGTAAGTCTCCCAGACTGTGAGTGAGAGTGCAGGGTGTGCACACGTGGGGTGGAGGTGCTTCGGTATGTGTCAGTGGTTGTGGGGCTCTGACATGCACTGCCTATCATGTTTACTACAGCGGGAAGTGCTTGGTGGGCTCTTTCACACGTTACCCCTCATGCCTATCCTGAGTAGAGGGACATGTCCTGTAGTGTCAGCCATACAGTGCAGCTGCATTTTGGTGATGCAGGAGTCTGCCCAGTTAGCGTTTGTGTGAATGGCTGTGTTGCTCCCAATTAACCCACTCAGTGTCAGTCGACATGCCCTGCACAGTCCCCACCGAATGCCACATGTCCACACCACTGCATGTACAGTGTGTACCATGTGTGTTTGGCTCATGCCTCTTCATCTAAGTCCCATCTCTGCCATGTAGATTGCACAGGAGCAGGCGTGGGAGAAGGGTGTGTGTATGACAGTTGTTGTCACTCTATGTGAGTTCCAAGACACAGTGAGGCTTTCACAGGGCTAGGACACTTAGGTCTGCGCAGTGTTGGACACAGTGAGTCCAACAACATGACACATGTTTTGCTATCTTCTCTATGTGTAGTTGTAGGTAACTGCAGACAGTAGCTGCAGGCAGACTACACGTTGCTTGCTGTGTTGGTATCCTGCATGTGAATGGGATGTGGAGGTACTGTGTCCACCATTGAACATGCATGCCTGTACGTCTGATTGACCAATGACATTGCACCATGTTCAGAGCAATTGTTGGCTATGTGACAGTTGTAGCTGGAGTTTTGGATGAGTCAGTGTCGTGCTACTGCATTTTCGTTGTGTTGTTATTGTGCACTGTGTCACTGGAACATCACCCCTCTTGTCTCCCATGCCTGCAGCTGAAGGTCCACCAGCGTAAAGCCGTGTGGAGGGCCATTGCCTCCAGAGTCCGGGATCTGGGTGTGTCAAACCGAAGGCGCACCCACTGTCATAAAAGGTGGGACGACATCTGCCGGCTGAGCAAGAACGTGGCTGAGAGGACGCTGGGGCTGCTCCCTCGGACTGGCAGGTTGGCTAGGCGCAGCATGACACCACTAATGGCCCGCATCCGCGCTGTCACACAACCTGAGCTGGACAGACGACTGAGGGAGCATCAGCAGCGAGCCAGGGGTGAGTATGTGTTGCATGCTGCCTTTGGCTGGGAGTGGGTGCATGTGTCTACAGAGTGTGCAAATTGTCAGCTGTGTGACGTTGGTTGTGTGGTGCAATGTTTTGTGAGTGGCCTCTGTGCTGGGTGTATGTGCCATGCTTTTGCCCAAACGGCGCTTCATGAAGTGAGTTTTAGCACTGTGCATCTCTCTTACATTTGGAGTTGTGGCCTTCAGGTACCTTCTGCTGTGGGGTAGTGTGTGAATTCTGATGGATGGGAATGCCAGTGTGCCAACTGTGAATGCGTTTCAATGAATGCATGCAATTCCAGACCTCAGATGTCTGCCAGTCAGACATCTGAGGCCAATGTGCAACAGTAGATGTGCCCATGGACTCGATATGGTGGATGGCATGTGTGCAGGGTCATTGTGGGCTGGTATGTTGTAGTCTGTGTGGTCCCCTACTGCTCCACACATGTAGGTGATGTGCACCATGTCGTGGTGTTCATCCTTGCCAACATCGGGACAGTGTGTGTGCACAGGCCATTTTGGGGCTGTGTCTGATGTGAGCCAACTGCAGGATGGTGTGCTGTGTGAATCACCTGGGGCACTTATGGCAGGACGTGTGGCGGTCATGCACCGTTGTGTAGAAATTTTGGGTGTCAAGATATATGTGTGCACAGGGTGGCATGCAATGTGCTGCACACCTCTTCCTAGGATGCAGATGTATTGGCACGTGTTAGTTCTGTTGATGCCACTCATCTCACAGTACTTCTCTCTCCTATGCAGCAGCTCCCGTATGTGCAGAGGGAGAGGGGACGGACACCAGTGGTGAGGCTTCCAGTGCAACAGCCGCACCGGAGCTGACTGACACAGATGTGACCAGCGCCGAGGAGGGGGACAGGAGTCTGCTAGAGGATTCACAGCTGGAGACACAAAGCTCTACCTCATCTGACGCCAGCGGTGACACATCCATGTTGGGGGTACAGGGAACGGGGACTCTGCCTCCTCTTCCGCCACACAGCGTCCAGTGCCCAGCCTCCCTTCAACCTCCACTGGTGCTGCCTGTGTACGCACGAGTAGGAAGGGAAGAGTCACCTTCACCCCAGGCAGAGCTGCCCCAGCCCATGTCAGCCCTGCTGCCCTCAGTGCAGAAGCAGTCGAGCTATTGCGCCAGCTGTGTGTGGGGCAGACAGCACTTCTCAATGCCTTCCAAGAGCACGACAAAAAGTTGGGGCAGGTTATAGCTTTCATGGAGGGCTTACATTCCGACGTAGGTGGGCTACACCGGACTGTGCAGTCCTTGTCATCAACTGTGACAGCAGCCCTGCAACAGGCACATAGTCAGTGAGCGGCTCCCAGCACTCGGTCCGGCCCCGTGTCACTGTGCACCTCTGACGACAGTGACAATGCCCAACGGACCCCAAAGTCCCGATACAGAACCCGCAGCACACAGGAGCAGCAGCAACCCAAGCGTACTAGGGCACAGACACCATCCCCACATAAGAGTAAGGCCACCCCAGAGCGCAGAGAGAAAAGCCCATCAGGTGACAGCAAGGGCCACAAAGCAAAGAAAAAAGCATCAGGGTCACAGGCCTCACCTTCCTCCCCTGCCAAAGACTCCCCTGTCCCAAAGACGTCTCGCAGAGGCAAAAAGACAGTTTCCACACACACTGAGAAGGTGTTGCCTGCAAACATTACACAGGATGAGGGCCCCATGGATAATCCATCCTTGACCTCCACTCCCATCCCAAGTCCTGTGAAGCCAGCACGGGAGGACACTGTAGGGGGCAAAGCTGGTGGACAGAGGGAGGCAGGGCGGCGGCAAACACCAGGCAAGCGCACAGCGGGTTCCAGCATGTCCCCAGAGGGGGTCACCATCCACACCAGAATCAGCTTTGGTGTTGGGGTCACCTGTTGTGTCTGCCACAGTTCCCCTCACTCCCCAGACAGGGAAGCCTTTCAGGATCCCCAAGAAGTGGAGAGGCACCCCTCCACAATCTCCGGCACACACTGTGTCTCACCAGGGCATGAGTCCACCTCCCCGGGACACCACCCCACCTGGTCCAAGCAGCCCCCCAGCTACCACATGCACAGTTGGCTCTTCCACAGTTGTTACTCCCACTGCCCAGGGTAGTCCGCCAACAGACCCCAACACACAGTCAGCTCCAAGTCCGACAGACAGCCCCATCTGAGTGGTGGTCATCCTCACACACCTGTCTGTCCACAGGGGTGCGTGTGATGCCCATTGTCAGGCCCATTACTCTGTTGCTGGGCATGGCATGGTAGAGTTGCATACATTCCCTGTGTAGCTTTTGATGTAACTACTCTGCACATTGTACTTGCCTTGTGTTTCACTGCTGTGTGCCCCCTGCCTGTGCAGCTTCTCATGTACCTCACCTGCACTGTGTCCTGGCCACTGGCCTTGTTGTTCACTGCTGTTTGCCCCTTGCCTGGGAACCTTCTCATGTACCTCACCTGCACTGTGTCCTGGCCACTGGCCTTGTTGTTCACTGCTGTTTGCCCCCTGCCTGTGCAGCTTCTCATGGACTCACTCTGCACATTGGACTGGCCACTGGCCTTGCTGTTCACTGCTGTGTGCCCCCTGCCTGTGCAGCTTCTCATGGACTCACTCTGCACTTTGTCCTGCCCACTGGCCTTGTCGTTCACTGCTGTGTGCCCCCTGCCTGTGCAGCTTCTCATGGACTCACTCTGCACATTGAACTGGCCACTGGCCTTGCTGTTCACTGCTGTGTGCCCCCTGCCTGTGCAGCTTCTCATGGACTTAATCTGCACATTGGACTGGCCACTGGCGTTGCTGTTCACTGCTGTGTGCCCCCTGCCTGTGCAGCTTCTCATGGACTTAATCTGCACATTGGACTGGCCACTGGCCTTGCTGTTCACTGATGTTTGCCCCTTGCCTGTGCAGGATCTAATGGACTTCATCTGCACATTGTACTGGCCACTGGCCTTGTTGTTCACTGCTGTTTGCCCCTTGCCTGTGCAGCTTCTCATGTACCTCACCTGCACTGTGTCCTGGCCACTGGCCTTGTTGTTCACTGCTGTTTGCCCCCTGCCTGTGCAGCTTCTCATGGACTCACTCTGCACATTGGACTGGCCACTGGCTTTGGTGTTCACTGCTCTGTGCCCCCTGCCTGTGCAGCTTCTCATGGACTCCCTCTGCACTTTGTCCTGCCCACTGGCCTTGTCGTTCACTGCTGTGTGCCCCCTGCCTGTGCAGCTTCTCATGGACTCACTCTGCACATTGGACTGGCCACTGGCATTGCTGTTCACTGCTGTGTGCCCCCTGCCTGTGCAGCTTCTCATGGACTTAATCTGCACATTGGACTGGCCACTGGCCTTGTTGTTCACTGCTGTTTGCCCCTTGCCTGTGCAGGTTCTCATGTACCTCACCTGCACTGTGTCCTGGCCACTGGCCTTGTTGTTCACTGCTGTTTGCCCCCTGCCTGTGCAGCTTTTCATGTAAATACTGTGCATATTGAAATGCCCATTGGCTTTGCTGTTGCCCACATTTGTTGGCTCTATATGCAAATTGTGAATAAACACAGTTGGTCCTGCAGTGAGTTGTGTCAGTGTCCTTCCTGAATAAAGTTGTTTCTGTGTGTGCATGGTTTACTGTGTCACAGGCTCAGTATGCCACTTCGACATTGCCAATGGGTTGTGTCACATTTAATTTGTTTGCAGGGGTGGGAGGCACTTCATTTCTACATGACTGTGATACTTATGGGTGCAGTGCAGGTGGTTGGCAATGAAATCTTGTAGTCATCTTCCTTCTTGGCTCATGTAATCTATGGTGGACACATGTCAGGCTTGTGGGCAATGGCAGCACAGGGTGGGAGTTTGGGCACAGGCTTACAGGCAGGCAGGCCAGGGTCATGGGGTCTGTGTGAGCTTCCTTTCTGTGTGCCAATCAGTGTCGGTGTATGGACATCTTGTGGTGATGAGTTATCCAGGTCCCATGGCTTACTTCCAATGTGTGCACTTGGGTGGTGGAGAAGTGTATGGTGTGAAGGGGGTGACTTTGTTGTGACTGTGGATGTGTGTGCACATGCATTGTCAACTACTGCCATGTGTGACCCTGGAGTGGTGTGCCTGTATGTGTACTTGTTTAGCCCTGTGGTTGTGTTTTGTGCACATGGCAGTATTGTGTGTTGCTGTTGTGGGAGGAGGTATGTGTGACATATCCTACTTGTGCTTGGCTGTCATGTAGTGTGTCACTGGGCCCTGTGTGTTGTGCAGCATACATTGTCTTGTCCAGTATTTGGATGCCTATGTGTGGCTGGTCAGTGTTTGAGCTCAGGGCCTTCCTTACATCCCTGTGCCTATACATGGGTGTCCTTGCTGTCTCCAGGAGTTGTTGCATTGGGGTGACCGTGGTTTGTGTTGACTGACTGTGTCAGCCATGTGTGCTGTGATGGGCTGTGTGTGTTCTCACATGTGTCTTGTCTTGCATGTGCATCACAAATGCTTGATGGTTGTGTCACTGCCCTTCCATTTGTGGGCACCTCACTTTGGCTTTCCTATATGTTGTCCTCCATTACTGCTGGCATGTGGTGTGTGTATGTAGCTGTGAGTCAGGGTGGTGTGTGTGTGTGTGACTTGTCAGGTAGTGTGTGCAGTGAAATGTTTGGTCCTCATCTGTGTGTGTGTACATTTTGTGCCTGCCCTCAGTGTTCTTGGCTTGTGTGTGATGTTGTTGTGGTGTGTGTGTTGGCTGGGGCCTGGGCTTCTGTGCTATGTGTTCCTTTGCAAAGGGTCCTGCTGTGGCTGTATATGCAGTTGTTGGGACGTGGGGCATGGTGTGGCTGTAGTTGTGTGGTTGTTGTGCAGGAGTGGCACTTGTGAGGCACATGTTGTGTCCCTTCAGGGAGGTAGCTGGTGTGTTGTGGATGGAGTTGTGGCTCTGTGCAATTTGTACGGTGCCCTTGGCATGCGCTGGCCCTGTGCTCTGCGTTGTGTGCACGGTTTAATGCACACTGACCGCGGTGGTGACGTGACCGGGACATTTGTTCATGAATGCGGTACATGGGTGGGCAGTATGTGGCGCGATGTTTTTGTGACAGGTGGGACATGTGTGTGTGCAGTGATGGCTGTGTGCCTGTCCCCACAGGGGTGTGTGGTGTTCCCATGTGATGTTTTTTCCCCCCTGGAGCTGTGTATTGTGTTACTTGCACTGTTGTGTCTGTATGTACCTGCGGAGGCGTCCGTGGCGGTGGATTACTTGCAGGTGGTGGATCATGTACAGCACCGGGAAGGCGTGTAGGGCGGGATCCATCGCGGTGTGTCCCGGGTGTTTCTTTTCTGTCTCCGCTGTGATGTCTCCGCCGTCTTTCGCTGTGCGGTTTCTCCGTCGCGGTGCGCTGCCCTGTTTCCGGCATCGTGATATCTTCGGCGTACGGGACGTCATTCCGCACGGCGGTGTGTGGTGATTGGCTCACTCCGCCGCGGTGGCGGGCGCTGTTCGATGGCGGTCGGCGTCACACCGCGGCGGACGGTAAATGCCTATGTTTTCCCATCCTAATATGGCGGCCGTGAAGACCGCTGCTGGCGTGCGGAAAAAGGCATTTTTCCGCACCGCCGCCACCGCGGTCGTGTCTCCGCCCGCCATCGTAATAGGCCCCCATATTTGGTACGATGGAAACTTTTATAACCTGTCATGTTTTGTATAAAAGAAGTACATATACCGATTGTATATGTCTTCTGTTTTTTAAAGGATTTTGAGTTCAAGCAACAACATATTTAGCAAGATACCAGGCTAACATAAGACAGTCTGGTACAATCCGGTGCACTTCAGCACATCAGGCGTATCCGATCACCCTTGCCCTCGGAGATACATTAGCATCAGTGTCACTTCCAGCTACTGTTGTGTACTGGGGGCGGGACTAAATAAGCATTGCTTCTGCTGGATCCTACTGAGCTTAGTGAGAGTTACATGTAAGATGAACCTCATACAGACCTGAGGGCTGGGGCAGAGACACTCTCTTGTAAGATGCACCTCTGAAAGGTTGGAAGATTGCTGCAGATTCAACTACAACCAGAATACCTGGCTGCAATTACTGGGTCTGATTAAAGCCAGGCACTGACAGGTGCAGCACTGACAAAGCCTTTAGAATGGGATAAATATTGGTCACATGCCAGGCACTTTCCAGTGAGTAGATCGGGCGGAGCAGAGTCAGTCCCATGCTGATTACACCATTAAGAAATAGGTAGGGTTAAGGTGATGTCAAAGTCAGAAATATGTTCGGGCATCGTATGACAATCAGCACCTTTTAAAACATCTTAATGAATAATTGTATATCAGGTGTTCAAGACACCTCTGAAAGGGAAGTCAACTGATGTACCTAAGAGCCTGACTTTCTCATCTGTTCTTTTTGCATTTGTTGCCCTAAGCGGGAAGGGTATGCCCAAACATGGGTCCCGTGCTCGCTATGCCACCAGATTAAATATAGCCTGGCTGATGAGGGGTGTTACCCCGAAACCAGTCCCAGGATGCTTGTTTCTGGTCCAGGGAAGACCAGGCCTGGCAGTTTGGGCCGGACTGTTCTCATGGGGAATGGAGTCAAGACTGATTTGCATATGGCTGGGTCTAAACTGGAATGGCGTGGCATGCAAAAAAGCGATGGAGTTGACCCAGATCTGTGACTGGGGGTAAAGGTTTGTTTAATTCAGCATTCCATCCATCATCTGTTCTTTTTGCATTTGTTGCCCTAAGTGGGAAGGGTATGCCCAGATGTGGGTCCCGTGCTCGCTACGCCACCAGATTCATAGATAGCCTGGCTGATGAGGGGTGTTACCCCGAAACCGGTCGCAGGATGCTTGTTTCTGGTCCAGGGAAGACCTGGCCTGGCAGTTCAGGCTGGACTGTTCCCGTGGAGAACATGGTCAAGACTGATTTGCATATGGCTGGATCTAAACTGGAATGGTGTGGCGTGCAAAAAAAACCGATGGATTTACCCGAGATCTGTGACTGGGGGTGAATGTTTGTTTAATTCAGCATTCCGTCCATCATCTGTTCTTTTTGCATATATTGGTAAGCATTGTCTGAGCCATCATCTTGATTTTGTATTGTGCATGCTCACAGAGAGAAACATGAAATCATATTTGCCCAAATGAAGATAGAGCAAGGAAAGGTTACATGGGCCAACATGCGGCCATGTAACACTTACACAGACACCCATGCACATCTCTGGGTGTATGTGAGACACTAAAGCTTGCACTGATGATGCCAATATGGTATCTGCTTTGTGTGTGTAGGGGGTACATTGCCTGCTTATATCCCTATTATAGCTGTTCTCTGCACCTTGCATCCTTTTGCCCTCTGATCTCTCCTTTGCATTTCCTGCTCTTCTTTTGCATCTTGCCCCCAACCCCTTTTATGCTGCATTCACTGCTCCTTTGCATCCTACACTGCTAAGTATTGATAAGGGGTGCACCAAGCTTTATTACTATAGAAATACACGTACTGCATGTGTTGCAGCAGTGCAAGATTCCCCGACACAAACAACATTTACAAGACAGACGGCAATAGATCATGTTACTCAAGGACCAGATACAGTGGGGCTTATTTAAAAGTCACTTTGGAGCCTGTGCATCACTTTTAATATGGAAAACTGTGATGTACCGGCAGCGCAAAGGGCTTGTAAATAAGCCCCAGTATGTGCCACAGCAGCTCAAGATTCCCTCTGGCTTATTTACAAGTTCCTTGTGCCGCCTCTCAGTCACATTTTATGATGCTCCGGCGGTGCAGACCCATATCTATGAGGCCATGCAAATCTACTTCACATGGCTTTTCATGGCCTTGTAGATATGGTGTAAGGCAACGCAGCACAAGTCGCTACGTTGCCTTACACTGCGTCATGGGGGCATTCCATGGGCGTTTCAGTGGGTTTCCTACAGAACACTTATGGATTTTGACACAGTCCCAGATTTACAAGGATCTATAAACCTGTGAATGTGTCAAAACCATACGCTTCCCCAGGGAAGGTGTAACGGGGACAAATATCTTTATTTCTCCTCGTTTTTTAGTTTTTCTATGTGTGTTGCACTTTGTAGCACACATAGAAAGAGGAAAAATCCTCCATGGATTTTTTTTTCTGCAGGAAGGTATCCCTTCCTGCATAAGAACAATACTGTCAATAACCAGATACCCTTTCACCATGGTGCAAGGGTGCCTGTGTTGGCACTAGGCACCAAAATGTGTGCTGGCAGAAAGGTATGGTGCATTCTCGCCCTTTCAAATTGGCATAGGGCAACGCCACAAAAAGACTTGTGGTGCTGCCCTATGCCAATTCATTGTAAATGAGGCCCCTTGTGTATGAGAAATGAGCATCAGCATTTTACTAAACTTGCATGCTTCTCTTATAACAATGCCACATGCTTCAATCCATAAATCAGGGTCGGACTTGCCTATAGGGCAATCAGGTAGTGTCGACGGGCTGGTCTGACAGATTAGTGTGTGTCACCTTTTGGCTGTATTTGGGCCTGATTTACGGTCTGCTGGGCCGGTTTTTACTTCTGATCTCCCCAATAATAAAACAAACTTTGCTTGCAGCAAGCTCAAATCCACTTGTCTTACATAACTTGCAAAATACTTATACAGGGTATCTTTCAATGTTGAAAACTGCCCTAATTTCCAAACATGGGCCTCGTTTTAGCTATCTGACTTACTAATGGGGGCACTTTTTTATTCTGGTGATTTGGCCTATTTTCTGTCTTTTTGCCGTATGCCTTTATGTGCAAACATTTATATACAAATTCAAATACTGGCCTACCTACTGTCTTTGACATCGTTGTTTATAAAACTTTCATGATAAAATTTGATAATTTGTGGATGACATTGTGGAGTATGGAAATATCACAGGGGGTCTCATGAGTTTTTTCGATGTGACCTCATTTTGATACACATTTGGTGCTGGGTTTTATTTTCCTGCTACTCATGTAGCACTCCTGGAAGTAAGCCATGAGTACTGCAAGATTAAGTTACAGAAACATCTTCATGAAATATGCTTAATATGGACTAGAGTCACCCTCAAGAGCTAGTGAAACATAATGCTCCACCCATATCCTAAGGAAAATTTGAATACTAATTTAAGATTGTAAACATTTATATGGTGAGTTTTTCCTTTGTTTTCATGGAGGCAGTGGGTCTAATACACAAAATTTTGCATATTTGATCTGGACAATATGATACCAGCGCTATTTATCCAAAATACACAAGTTTAAACATGATCACCACACTACCTCTTACTTCAATTAATAGAAATTATTTAATTATTCCCACATATGAAACATCTACATGATCATTTTCTATCTCCTCTTAACCCTTCTTTCCATAGTGTGCAATTCCCTCTACTCCTCCTCCTTTTATTTATTCTCATCTGATATTTTCATTCATCCATTCCCTTTTTAGGTCGAGCTTGTTATGGCGATGATTTGTTGGATCTAGAGAAAAAAAATCTCCAAAAAGAGGCTTTTAGCCCACCCATTACTTACCTCTCGTTGGCAAAATTCTCACTTTTCTTTGATGCCTTCTTATTCGGCAGCCTGCTCGATGCGTCACTTCCTTGTCTTCGTGCGGTGCATGTCCCATGCAAAGATGAATTTAACTTAATTAGTCTCCATCCGCCCCTTGCACTGCTATTGAGATACTATTCCTTTTATTTTTTTGCATTTTTAAATAGTGCAAACTCATCCAGACTGGATGGTATGCAATGCTTTACATGTGCCCCAGTTACATTGCACAAGTTTGCATACATTTTTATTTTTTAAGGCAGAGGAGATATGTAAGAAGGCGCACTTCTCTGCTGTGGGTGCACATTCTTTCTTAATTTATGTTTCATTTCTGTATCCCTCGTGCTGGAGGTTGCCATCACTTACTTTGTAAAATACCCCTACTCATTATGAGCGTGTTACGAGTTGTAGTGCCCTGGATATGTTATGCTATATTATATCCATTAAATAAAGTGCAGCAAATCACACCTGAAGGTGTATCTCGACACTCGACCTCCACAAATAGTAATTAAAACAGCCAGGTTTTTAACAATCTTTTGAATTGAGGAAAGTCCGAGCAGCAGGGAAGATGGAATGAAGCTCAGTCCATGCCATTGGGGCAGTAAAAGAACGCTGTGCCCCGATATCTTGAGGCGCGGATGTGGGGAATGAACAGAAAAGCCTTGTTGCTGGATCTTAACGTGAGAGAAGGACAATAGTGGCATCATTTGACGGCAAAGTTTTGTGGGCAAAACAGCATATCTTAAAGATGCGCTTTATGACCAGAAGTCAGTGAAGGGATGGGGGCAGAAGGATCGGGCAGAAGGAGAGCCTACCGAGAGATTACAAACTAACTGTGCAGCTGTATTTTGCACCACCCCTAGTTTAGTTAGAAGGGTGTCATTTGCTACCATAAGCAAAGAATTGCTCTAATCTAAATGGCTAATCATCGAAGCTTGGACCAATATTTTTCTAACCGAGGTTGGAAGCCAGAGGAAAACCTTCCCCAAAAGCTGCAGGGTGGCAAAGCATGTCTCTCTTATAGCTGCTACATGACTTTTCATAAACAATATCTGGTCAATTTTGACACCTAGGTGTTTTTGCCAATTGGGTAGGGCAGGGGACATACCCCAATTCAGAAGGCCACCAGTCAGGAGACCAGAGATGCTGGGCTTTGCCAAACAGCAAGACATCATGTAATGCTCATGTCAGCTCAAAAACAGCATATAGCACCGTCATTGTCCTGTCCCAACGAGATGATCAGCTAAGTGTCATTGGCATTGGAAATTGCTTCCAAACCAGATGTTTTAACAACCTAGGCCAAAGTAGCAACATAGAAATTAAACAGCGTCGGGCTCAGTGATGAGCCCTGCAGTACTCCTTTGGCGATGGAAACCAAACAAGATTTAAAAGGACTCGGTGAAATTATTTGAGTCTGGTCCTCTAAAAACTCAGCTAACCATTGAAGGACAGTACCTCTGACACCCATCTCACTCGGGGGCATATTCTCAAGGAGCCATCACCGATTTATCGGCACTTTAGCGCCGCAAAAGTGGCGATAGACTTATCGCCCCATTCACAAGCTGGTGCAAACTGCCGACATCGCCAGTTTTCCCGCGATAGCTGCCGCAAAACACATCGCCACGGATGACAGCGACAACTAACGCTAATGATATGCAGAGTAGGCGTTCCCGTGCAAAAACACACAAAAACACCACTTTGCGATATTCCCAACGAGCAGCCAGATCAGCGATGCGATCCGAAAACAGGTGATAATGCGCGTTAGCAGCAGGGATTCAACACCTGCCTCTTACTGGTGTTAAGCAGGGCGACAACCTGCAGTATGAAAGGGAGCCCAGCCTAGAGCCACATCTGAAGACCAACAGATGCCATGGAGACAATGATCATGCAGCCAGGAGACCCAAGAGGGCCGCAACACCCACCGCAAACACCCCCCGGACCCTCCTCCCCAGGTCATGAAGTCCAGTAGTCAACGGTAGTGGAAAAACAGAACTTTATTACAAATACATAAACAACAAGACAAAAAGCACAGCCAACGCGTTCCATTCCCAATGGGGAACTTCACCAGGGCAACTTGTGGATCCAATAAACTGCAAATGCTGCGGGAACTCCCCAATACCATTCCATATCCCGAAATCAGTAGTCAGAAACCTGTTGGAGAAATGGTGACAATGGTCAAGCGTCCTCATAGTCACAAACGTAATCTGGTACAGTGTATTGTACTTGGACAAACTGGAATGCATACAGGTATGATGAATCCAGTCCAAACATACTGTAACAGAAGTCCGTGTGCCCCTAACCTCCCCAGGAAAGAAAAGAAAGGTTACGACCACACAAACATCTGTTACGGTCTCATCATGCAGGATTCATCATACCTGTAAACATCACGGTATGTATCATCTTGATACCCCTGCACCTTCACTTCCCCCACGTTGTGCATGAACAGTTGGAGACCATGCAAGGGAATCACGCCATAGCTGCCTTACCGCACGTGTCGGGGGCAATTGACTGTACACATGTACCACTTGTGCCCCCTGCCGACCCTGCACACAATTACCGCTACAGAAAGCACACGCATTCCATCAATGTGCAGGCAATAGTGGACCACCGGGGACAGTTCACCAATGTTGTCGCCAACTTCACAGGCAGTGTGCATGATACATACATCTTTCGACAGTCCATCATCAACCAGCGCTTCCAGGATGGCACCCATGGCAATGCACTGCTCATTGGTAAGTACTAACTGAACACACCACACACCTCAACTCCACAACTCACAACTGTGGGAGGGCACACATAACAAAATCACATACAACATGCCAACCAACATGCCCAACTACTGGACAGGACAACACAAGTAACCGTGGTAACAGGGGCCATACATGTAGACAAACCATCCACAAAGGCAGAGCCCCTCTGCCACACAATTGCAGAATGTGGGGAGAGGTGGGAACCAAGAATGTGCGAAGGAGGCAAGTGACCCAGCACAAAGAAAGGACACAATGCCAAGTGTTGCGGAGATGTGCTGGACAGACTGCAGTATGCAGAGCACAGACATTTCCATGTGGACATCTACTGCTGGTGTTTGCAGTGTAGTGGACAGTGGACGCAAACAGGTTACCCCAGGCAGTGTGGAAGCCCTTGGACATGTAGCCATGTGGTCCCCCCCTGTAAGCCCGAGGGGAACGGCCTTGGCTGGCGTATGTCGCAAATGAATACCCCGGGGCCCTGGGCGTGGTCCAGTTCCGGGATGGTCACCACAGTAACTACTGAGTGTGTCTCTGTGTCTGCCATATCATGACCATAGGCCTACACACACGTGCCCGACCACAATCAACGGCCGCATTCACACTGGAGACGAGGTGACTACGTCCTAAGCCAACCCGGTCACATCTCGTCAGGGCATGCAGGGCCGGGTCTGCCAGGGCGGTTCCCCCCACCCAGCCATGAGGCCGCCGCCATAACCGGTGGTGCCTGCATGATCCTGTGCACCTGCTGCACCCCAGTCCTGGTCCACAGACCGGTCCGCCGCCCAGCGATGACTGCCCACCCCTGCGCACCCAGGCCTCAATGCTCACCTGCCGCCACTGGCGTGTCTCCAAGAGGGCCCTCCACGTGCCGGTGCAACCTCCTCAGCCGATGGCTGGATTCCACGCCACAGGCCCCTAGCGCACCCTGCGGCACCGCACCGCAGAGTCATGTGTGTGCTGACTGCTGCCTGCATATACACTGTGGTTCAGCAGGGCTCACAAATCAAATTGAGTCCTGATATGATGGATGCCGTATCGAGGCCAACGCATCATCGCAGGCTGCACACCCGCTCAGCTCTTCAGGTGGGCCTAACTCAGTGCAACACAAGTCATCGCCACGTGGCGGTAGGCCCGTGCCAGACCCAGGCCATCGGGTGCCACCAACTCAGTGCAACGCAAGTCATCGCCACGTGGCGGTAGGCCAGTGCCGGACCCAGGCCATCGGGTGCTACCAACTCAGGGCAACGCAAGTCACAGACCCTTTATGATTGTGTTCCGTGGATGCGGACGCCATCATGTCACCTCCGGCAGTGGGGGATGTGCTGTGGTGGGCCCCTTTTATTGGCAGGGTCACATGTCCCGTGATGCCTGTGCTGGATAGGTGTGGTGTGGGTGTAAACCAGCCCTCAGGGAGTGGCTGTGGCATGCTGACGACTAGACCAGTGACTAGCAGATCACTACAGGGAAGACCTGGGACATGTAGCTGTGTCGTCACCCCCTGTGAGCGTAAGCAGAGTGGGCTGGGCTGGCGTATGCCAGTCCAGCGTTGGGGTGTGAACAATGAGCCCGGGGCTCTGGGCGTTGTTCAGTTCTGGCCTGGACAAGGAATTAACCAATGCGTGTGTCTCCGTTGTAGTGTCTGCGCCACCCAGACCGCAATTGGCAATGTTGCACCCTGTGACCCAAGCCCCACAACATGTGCTAATTGGACGTGAGGGGGAATCAGTGACCCTACATTTATCCATACTGTCATACTTGAAGGATAATAGACATGACACATCTGTGTGAATTTGAATGTTTTATTCACATTCAGTGGAGTGTTGCAGCTGCAGCAGTACAGGGCCATGCAAACCCCGCTTTACATTGTTGCCTCGTGGAGGGGCAGCCAGAGTCCATTAGGGAAGGACAGATTCATCGGAAGAGGAAGAGTTCAGTCCACAGTCTGATTGCTGTGTCTTTGGTAACCAAACAGAATATGGCAGTCCATGTCGAGGTCCAAGGTGAGTGCCGCAGAGTGTATCGGGGGACAGTGGAAGGTGATGATGCAAAGGGCCGAACCAAGCTAAAATAGGCCATATGGCGGAGATGAATGCTACCGCTTCCTCATTACCACAACGGCAGTCTCATCCACATCATCGTCCTCTGATGTGTGATGTGCTTCACCTGTGGGTGGTGGTGTTTCGGCTGCAGCACTGTGTGGCACTGACACATCAGGGGCCGGAGATGTGGATGGTGTAGGAGCAGCAGCATTCATCTGCGCCAGGCCTTGTGCCAGTAATGCCATGATGAGGATTTGCAGGGCATGGAAGATCCCAGCTACATGTCGCTGATGTGCAGCCGGTGCAGCCATCCTTTCCGCATCCATCCACACCATGTCCTCCATGAGCCTCCGCATGTGTCCCAACTCCCGGCTGAGATCGCTGGGGCCACTCTGACTAGACAGGTGTTCTTGTCTCCGAGTCATGACTCCAGCGATGTCAGCCATGGCTCGTTGGAGACTATGGAGCGGACTGTGGGTGTCCGTTAGGGACTGTAAGTGGTCCCTGATGGGACGTAGACACCCATGGATGGCATCTAGTTTGGCTGCCATGAGGTCGAACCCCACCCGCACCTGCTCAGCCATCTCCTTCTGGCCCTCCAACACACGGCGTTGAAATGCCATGTGTTGGTCGTGGGGATCTTGGGAGACAGCCGGGGTGGTGGGTGCTTCCTGCTGTGTGGTCTGTGCAGGGGGTGGGGTCTCCTCGATGCCCTGGGCTGCCCTGCTCCTGGGGGTGGGGTGCTGAGGGTGTCCATGAGCTCTTGGAGGGCGTCGGTGTCGAAGGTGTGGAGGTCCTCTTCATCATCAGTGAAGAGATGTTGGGTCTGCTCTGCAGGAGGTGTTGATTCTCCCTCTGCAATGTAAAGGGGAGATGCAGTTTAACAGTGTGTTCCATGTATGTTCACGCATTGGCCAAGTTTCCAAACAGTCTGCATGACAATGTACATTGTGACTGTTTAGGAGGAGCTGCCTATTTGAAGCGGGACAGTGGAAATTTGTGCACCATCAGGGATGTGGGGTTGTACTTGTCCATTATCATGTCACAGTTTCCTGCTATGGCAAATGTGATTGGCCAGTTTCTACACACAAGCGGCAGCAGTTGTGTCATCTGTTCTGTTGTGAATGTGTTGCAGTTTGTACCACATTGTTGTCAAAGTTGATGTGCTCTGATTCTTGTGTGTGCTGCATTGTTGGAGAGTCGCCCCTGCAGCTCAGACTTTGCTTGGCCTTCTCCCTTTCAGGCGGTGTGCCTTTGACTTCTGTGCTTATGCAGTGCTGTGATGTTGCATACTTGGGTAAATTGGGCTCTTGGTGGGAGTTGGGGCTCTTGGGCATGGGTTGTCCGCAGATGTCTTGTTGCCGTCAGGGGTTGTTTGTGCACGTGGATGTGTCAGTGTGTGACCTGCTCCTTTCAGGATGTGGACCACACTCAGCCACCTCGGTGTTGTGGGGTGCAACATGTAATGATGAGTGGCCTGCAGACATGCTCATCGTCATGCAGTGTCACTTGCATTGTCAGTGGGGCTCACGGATCCGCAGCTTTGCTGGGTTCAGCACATGTGCATGGGTTTGTTGTGAGATAGGTGATGTGTGGGGAGGGCCCCCTCTGGGCACATTGTGGACGGGGGACTACTTGCTGTTTCTATGTGTGCTGCAGTATGGCAAGGAGATCAGGGACATGATCCAGAGTCATTGTGGTTGTGCATTGTGCTATACTTCATTGTGCATGTGTGCCATTGTGCCTATCTCCCCCCGTCTCCCCAGTCCCTGGTGGTTACTCACCCTGTTGCTGTTGTGTCAGGTCATGTTGAGCAGTGTCCGGTCCCCCGACTCCTGCCACCGTCTCCACACTGATGACTGTGGACACCATTTCCTCCATCTCATCCAGCTCCTCCTGTGGCGCAGGACTCCCACCCCCAGTCTGCATTGCTGCTTTGCGGTTGTTTGCTAGTTTGAGCTTGGTTTTGCGCTTTACGTCATTCCAGCGCCTCTTGAGCTCTTCCATTGTCCTCCTCAGCACTCCGACTGCATTCACCTTGTCCAGGATGGACTGCCATGTTGTATTTTTTGTTGCCAATGACACAGTGGAGGTGACGAACAGTTGTTGATGGTGTTCGACCACCTCCGTTATCAGGATCCTGTTTTCCTGCGGACTGAACCGCGTCTTCCTCTTCTTCTTCTCCTTGCCCTTCCCTGACCCCGAGGTCCCAGGCTGGTCCTCTGTGGGGCTTGTGGGGTTCGGGTTGTCCTCTGTACTTGCTCCGGCTGCCTCCATTGTGCTTCGCAGTTGTTATGTGTTTTTTTTTTTTTAAGTTGCTGCTTTTATGGTGATTTTTCCCGCCTGACGTGGGAATTGCAAGCCTGGCGCTGCTTGTCGCCGATTTTTCTATCGCGGTTGGGCCCATCGCAACTTTTTTCGCATTCGGGTTTCCTTTTTTATCGCCGTCGCAGTAGTTGTATCGCGGACATTTAAGGCGTTATCGGGAAACTATTGCATGTTACCGCCGTGTTGTGAATACAACGTTGACACGGGGTTATTTCCCCGCGCTAGAAGGCGATGAGAAATTGCGTTAGCCTATTTTGGCGATGTTTATCGCACATTGTTGTGAATATCCCCCTCAGTCTGCTAATCAGTATTGCATGGGAAACGGTGTTGAAAGACACTGAAACATCAGGCAGCATGAGAATAGGATAAATGCCCACATCCAAAGAAAGACGGACAGAATCTGTGACTGCAACCAATGCAGTTTCTGTGCTGTGAACCCGATTGAGAGGGATCTAGATTCGCATGATCCTCTAAAAATGTTATGAGCTGTTTGTTCACACAGCTTTAAAGCATTTTCCCTAGTAGAGGGAGGAGGGATATAGGACAGTAATTGGACAGGTTTTTGGGGTCCACATTAGGTTTTTTTAAGAATGGGAGAAACCAAAGCAGTCTTCCAAGCTGATGATAATTTAGCCGAATCTAAAGAAAGATTAAACAATGATAGAATGGCAGGAGCTAACACTGCTGATAAAGTGGCCGAGGTCCTTGGAGGGCAGACATCCATGGGAGAGCTGAATTCAGCTTTAGTCAGGAGTGCTGGATATGATCTAAAGTAAGGTGTTCAAACGTATCCCAGAGTGGAAAAGAGTCATTACAGGGTGGCATCAGTGAGATGGAATTAATCTACTCCTGATTGATGGGAAATTTCTTATAAATAGCATCAATTTTGTCCTCAGCTAGGGAATTACATATTTGTTGAGAGACAGAAATTGCTGACAGCCAAGCATGGGGATGGATGACATCACTGAGCACTTTATAGAGCTCTTTAGAAGAGTGGCCCCCACTTGCAAATTGACTGCAGATAAATCTCCTCTGGTCTTTCTAATGTGAGCATGGTATTCAGATATGGCAGATTCAAAGTCTTTGAACAGCGCCAGTGTCTTTCAAGCTTTTTGTGCCCTGCTAATTCACTTGAAAACCAGGGCACATGAGGCCTGGAAGAAGTCTGCTTAGAATTTGTTAGGGGTGCCACTTTTTCAAATGTTGTGGACAGGGCATATTGGTGATTGTTTAATGCTACATTAATGTCATGGTCCTGGGTCACTGCTCCCCATGAAAAGAACTTGGAGAAATGTCCGGCGAGATGTTGTTCCATAGTCTGTAGTTCTTTTTCCCCACTGTGGCAGACTGCTTTGTAGTGTCGGACATAGCAATCTGGTACTTATCAAATTGTGGTTGGGATCTTCACTGACCAAGAGTGGAGCATTTGTAAAAAGCCAATCCGGTGTCTGGCCAGCCATATGCATGGGGCCTGTAATACATTGGTGAAGACTCAGCGTTGCTAAGGAATATATGTCGATACTTCGCAAACTAAAACAACGCATACTTTTACAACGTTGTTTTTAGTTCGCAAGTACCATTACGATGCATTTTTTTATAACGCATACCATTACTTCGCAAGTGCTTTGAAATGCATATAAAATGTCTTTTCAACAGATCCCAATTCCCCGCATACATTTACAGCACATTTTTCTTTAAATAACCCCCAACACTACGCTAATTTCTACATCCATTAACACTACCCTACATAACACATACTCCACAACACTACCCTAACCCCTCAAACACTTCCCCCAGCACAACCCTCCCCCTTCCCCCAATCCGGTCCCTACATGCAAGCACTACACTGCACGACCCCCGCAACACTACCCTAAACCCTAAAACACTATCCTACACTACACAAAAAACACAACACTACCCTAAACACTAAAACACTACCCCCTGCATGACCCTCCCCCTTCCCCCATTCCAGTCCCTACACTCAAACACTACCCTGCACGACACACCCAACACTACCCTAAACCCTTAAACACTACTCTACACTACACAAACACCACAACACTACCCTAAATCCTAAAACACTACCCCCTGCACTACCCTCCTCCTTCCCCCAGTCCAGTCCCTACACTCACACTACCCTACATGACACCCCAGACACTACCCTAAACCCTAAAACACTACCCTACACTACACAAACCACATCACTACCCTAAACCCTAAAACACTACCCCCTTGCACGACCCTCCCCTGACCCCCAGTCCTGTCCCTACACCCAAACACTAGCCCTGCACAATACCCCAGACACTACCCTAAACCATAAAACACTACCCTACAGTACACAAACACCAAAACACTACCCTAAACCCTAAAACACTACTCCCTGCACGATCCTCCCCCGACCACCAGTCCTGTCCCTACACCCAAACACTACCCTGCACGACCCCCGACACTACCCTTAACCCAAAAACACTACTCCTTAAACACTACAACACTACCCTTAGTCCTAAAAGACTACCCCCTGCACGACCCACCCCCTACCTTAATAACTACACAGCCCCTCTTACCTCTCACTCCTCGTGGTTCCTCTCTTCTCCTTCCAGCGTCATCAGAGTGGCGGTGATCGGTGCACGTCGTTGTGAGGAAACGGAAGAGCCTCAGTTTCCTCACAACGATGTGGATCGCATTACAATGCTTGCGTTGTAACAGCACATGCGATGTAATAACATGCGTAGTAAAGGCTACGCGTTGTTACAGCGCATGCGTTGTTACACTTGCGTTGTAATGGTATGCGGTGTAATAGCCGCGTACTAACGGCTGTTCACCTTTCTAAGTCCTCAAAAAGACAGGTAACCTCTGGCCTTAAGATGTCCTCCCCATGGAAGTTGAAATCTCAGGAGGAAATTATTAGAGGAGAGTACATAGGGAGCAATGTGTTCAGTAAAATATGACTAAAATCTTTCTTGGATCCAGAGGGTGATAGATTAATGCTCCCTTCCAATGAGGACCTGTTGCCAGCTCAAGTTTGAAAATACACATTTCCACCCACTCCTCAATAAAGGATACAATAATTTGTACCTTAATGGACTTGCAAAACTACAGTAGCAACTCCACCACCAGGAGCAGCAGGATTCAGTTTCCTTTTCACGTAGCATTGTTCATAACGAAGGCACATAATCAGACTTGTTGCCTGTCAGCCTGTCATCACAAATTGCACTTGTTGCATGCTCCCATCATTGTGAGTGATTCTCCTTATGGCGGCCAGCTCTTGTTGAGATTTGCTGGAGATTCACCCACTCCCCTTACGGCAGTGGTGCCAATAAGTGTGTCTTAGGGCTTATTTAGACACTCCATCTCAAGGTGCTTCCTCAGCATTCACTTTCCCTATTTTATTCTCTTAATGAGAATCTGTGTCACTTCCCTGCATTGCGTGGAAACCATGCCATGTCCTGGGGATGCCAAGCGACATAGGGGCACACTCACACTGGATAAATCACCAACTGCAGAGTATGCGACCCCCTCTAATCCAATGGTTCGGCCCAGGCTAAAGTCACCTTAAACTTCCCCTCCTCTCTGGCAGGTCAAATGAGGACCGGGTGCCACTGGTTCAGGCACCTATTTTAATTAGATTGGGAAGCCTCTTGAAGGAGACTGACTTGCTATGTGAGTGATGTCTGTAAATTACAAAGTATGTACTTCCTCAGTGTAGCACTAAATAATTCTAAAGCTAGCATTGGTGAAACAGCTCACAGTTTTCTGTCACAGATTTATCACATGATAGATTGCACCACCTTCTGTTCTGACTTGCAAGGGAGCAGCCGCAGACTCGTGCTATATTTTTCTAACTGTGTTTTGGCTATGCACGTCCAAACACATTTGTGCCACACATATGTTCCTCCAGCATTTAATATTTTGAGTTGTTTAAAGTGGTGAGAGGGCTTGGTCCTTCAGCTATACTGACACATAAACCCTCTCTTCCAGTTGACTCATGCTTACTTTTTAAACCTACAGTTTAACAATAAATAAATTAGTCAATCAAACAATATGCTCACAGATCGTGAATACAGATAGTAGTTATTTATATAGCTAGGCAAATTCCGAACAGGCTTCGGCTGGCCTTAATGTATTATAATTTGTATCTAAGCCCTCTCACCAAGCCAATCCTTGCTCTGAACAAGCAAGGCAGGAGGTGATGTCTGACCCCAAGCGCATTCAAGTACGGGAGATGAGTAGCATAGGTCCAAAACTTGAACAGCAGGAAGAATGACTGCCATGCAGTCGTTAGCACTGTTTCATTGTCAGGGCCCTTCACAATGTTTTTATACAATATGTACCCCCTTCTGACTCTGCAATCCCCTCATCGCCGTCTTTGCTCATCTAGCCCCTCAATCTGCTCACTCAACTTTTCGCCACCACACTCACCTCATCTCATGTCTTTCCCTTATTTTTCTCTCATATGCACCCTTCTCACTTACCATCTCTAGTCTCTTGTTCCCATTCTTACACTTCTCCTCTTTCTGTACCCTACTCTACCTCCCTTTTACTCTGTTCTGTCACTCATGCCCTATTTTCCCAATGTCCATAATTTCATTTACTCTCTTTCCTGAACTCTCCCCTCTCTTTACCCTCACCTTCCCCTCTTTCTTGGTTCTCCTGCCCCTTCCTTCCCCTCCATCTCTCTCTCTCTTGGACCCCACTCTGATGCCCTCTTATGCACTTTGCTGCTGTCTTCTTTGCTCTCTTTTGCAGTCCTCCCCCCTCTATTTTTCTGCATTCTCCTCTTCTCACCGGCATTTTTAGGTCAATCCTGCGACAGCACATGCGCTGCATGCGTGCATGCTTGGGAAACGTATTGTTTACAATAAAGGGCTTGGAGGTCGCCCACTGTTTACTTTTTGTTGGCTTCAATATCACTAGTCTTTGCTGCTTCCTATTTGGTCCGCACAGGCTAAGCGTCACTTACGTTCATTTCTGTGCAGCATGGAAAAAGCACAGATTGAATCAGCTTAATTATTGCTTTGTCCACTGTTTGTGCTGTGTTTGAGATACTATTTTATCCTTCCCCTCCCTTCTCTGTGTGGCTGCCCCATCTAGTGCTGCCCCTCTCCCCTCACCTCCTCTGTGTTGCTTTTCCCTTCTCTAATTGTTGCTGCTCACACCCTCCTTCCCTGCACCTCCCTCATGTTGCTTTCCCAGCCGCTTTTTTGAACATATTGCATAACAGCGCGGGCTGATGTGCAATATGGCTTAAAAGAAGCTCTAGGGGGTCGATTACGATGGCGGTCGGAAAACCATTCCGCCCGCAGTGGCAATGGGAAAAGACCGCCTGCATGGCCTGCGGCACCACCGCCGATCACATTACGATGCACCACCGGAAAAATCCGACCGCCGCGGTCAGAACCCAAGAAACACCGGCGGCGCACGTGCCGAAAATGCGAAATACCCACCACGGCGGTCGGATCCACTGCGGAAAGCTCACAAACCGCCGGTACACAAGCAGAATTTCCACGAGTGCAATCATGATCTCACTGCGGTGCCTGCGGTACGACCGCTTGTTTCCGACCGCCGTGTCTGACAGCAATGATGAATGGGAGAGCTGGAGGAATGACCATTGCAGTCCGACCGCGGTGACCGCGCGGAAATATTAATGGCGGTCGAAAAAAACTACACCACAAAACCACCAAATGTGGCTGTGTATCTGTCACAGCCAATAAAAACAGCCAACACACCCCATTGACACATGCCCCTGGCATATAAGAACTACAAATCCCAGCTCAACACAGACAACACACCTGACATGAATCCTCAGTTTGGGCCCACCCACTAGGCAGCCCATAAAACCAGCCCCTGCATGACCACAAGTCTTTGCACAACTCCAGAACTGAAGGGCCCAACAATATCACACAAAGGAGAGGCAACCCTGCACATATTACACCATCACAAACACACACACACCACACACATCACCACAACCACCACCACCACCTGCAAACCTGCACTCTTAACTACTCAGCACATCACACACCATGGCACAGAAGATGCCCAAATTCACTGATGGTGAGTTGTCAGTCATGGTGGATGAGATAATAAGAGTTGAGCCATATATTCTAGGAAGCAAGGTCCAACAGACCCCAGCAGCCAAGCAAAATCAAATGTGGCAAAGGATAGTTGACAGAGTCAATGCTGTAGGGCAAGTTCCACGCAACAGGAAGGAGATCAGGAAGAGGTGGACTGACCTCAAGAGCAAGGTCAAGGAGAAGAACAGCAAGAACCGTGAGCTGGCAAACTGGACTGGCAGTGGCCCTCCCATTCCACCAAGAACATTCAACGCATGGGAGGAGAAGGTGCTTGGCATACTGCACCCAGAGAGTTGCACTGGAATTGAGGGGGGAATGGAGGCTGGTAAGTACCAACAAAAGTCTGCCATAACACTGGTATGTAGTAGCCTGCACAACTAAAAAACAACAGCTCCTAGGCCCAAATGCACCCATGTCCACCACACTCCCCCCAAACAGGTCTCACAGATCCCACAATAACTCCCTCTCATTCACCACAAAGGTACATAACAATATTTACATGGGGGCACATGTACAGGTAGCCAGCACTACAACTCCCAACAGGCCCCCTTGTCCCACAGCTGAGCAGGATGGAGCATTCCCCACACCCACAAGCATGGGCCAGCCATTTCCCTCCAATCTGTAACCTAACAGGTAGGTAGCCATCTCAACAGGGAGGGGTCTTTGTGGCTGGGAAGTCTGCACTACAACTCCCAACAGGCCCCCTTGTCCCACAGCTGAGCAGGATGGAGCATTCCCCACACACACAAGCATGTGCCAGCCATTTCCCTCCAATCTGTAACCTAACAGGTAGGTAGCCATCTCAACAGGGAGGGGTATTTGTGGCTGGGAAGTCTGCACTACAACTCCCAACAGGCCCCCTTGTCCCACAGCTGAGCAGGATGGAGCATTCCCCACACCCACAAGCATGGGCCAGCCATTTCCCTCCAATCTGTAACCTAACAGGTAGGTAGCCATCTCAACAGGGAGGATTTTTTTTTGGCTGGGAAGTCTGCACTACAACTCTCAACAGGCCCCCTTGTCCCACAGATGAGCAGGATGGAGCATTCCCCACACCCACAAGCATGGGCCAGCCATTTCCCCCCACTCTGTAACCTAACAGGTAGGTAGCCATCTCAACAGGGAGGGGTCTTTGTGGCTGGGAAGTCTGCACTACAACTCTCAACAGGCCCCCTTGTCCCACAGCTGAGCAGGATGGAGCATTCCCCACACCCATAAGCATGGGGCAGCCATTCCCCCCCAATCTGTTACCTAACAGGTAGGTAGCCATCTCAACAGGGAGGGGTCTTTGTGGCTGGGAAGTCTGCACTACAACTCCCAACAGGCCCCCTTGTCCCACAGCTCTGCAGGATGGAGCATTCCCCACACCCACAAGCATGGGGCAGCCATTTCCCCCCACTCTGTAACTAACAGGTAGGTAGCCATCTCAACAGGGAGGGGTCTTTGTGGCTGGGAAGTCTGCACTACAACCCTCAACAGGCCCTCTTGTCCCACAGCTCTGCAGGATGGAGCATTCCCCACACCCACAAGCATGGGGCAGCTATCACATTGCTCTCCCAAAACTTACACGTAGGTAGTGACTGCATGCACACCGCCATCCTATTCTAAATGCATGTAGCCACATAACCACATCAACACTAACATGTCAGCCAACTTAGCATAGTTTTAAATGCCACATCCAGTGTGCAGACATCTAAGTGAGCATAACTGACACATATTTTGAACTCATACTCACCAAGTCACAAGTGAAACAAATGCATCCCACAATCATGCACAGCAGAGAATGCAATGTGGAAGCGCCTTGGTGTCTGAGCATGAAGGCCCATCTCAACACCAAACATGCATGGTCTACATGAAAAAAAGAAAAGTACATGTGATTGCAAAGCTAAGTATAACATGACAATGGTTCCTTGTAGCTCTGTTGAAATAGATTACATGAACCGCTAAATGAAAAGACGGACAACAGAAAGTTTATGTCACTCAATTAGGTAGATGAGGACATGTACGTGTAGTTACACTATCTGTACACTGCAGCAAGTTTCAATTCACAACGGACACCATGGACCACTAAGGTATGTACCTCAACGTCATGTCATGGTGCACAGTAAATAGCAGGCATACAAAGTCATTGCATTGTAAAGTGTTTGTTGTATCAAATGTCTCAAACAATTGTCTAACATCAAGCTTGTTGCGTGCAACTCAATTACCATATGACCTCTGTTCAACAGGAGATCAACAACTAACTGCAGAGGATGACACTGATCCAGCGCGTTACTAGCAACGAGCATTCATACAACAGATACTCACTTGGGCCCATACATTCATACTACGCTAGCATTTCACGCTGGGGTATCAGTTGTTACTCTTTATCAAAATCCCTGCTACCAATTACCTTCTGATTGAAGAGTAATGACTTACCAATGAATCCTTTGCTAATTGGGAAGTTTAAAATGAGTGACATTCATTACAGTTCATAATCCTGAAATAATCACAGTCAGGAAGTTTTAAAATGTTTATCTAAAGATTTAGCAGAGTAAATTACAGAACTGCATGATACTTAATCGCACATCAAGGATGAAGCACAAGAAATCAATTATCGATTAATGACAGTCCCTCAGAAAAGGAGAAGATAGAGACAGCAACGCAACTAAAGGTTGCATATATTTACCTAAAGTGCGAGAACCAAACCCCTTGGCCAAGGAGTTGGGAAGATAGGACCCAGGAAGGATGAAGAGCAAGACCTCCTCCAGGTTCAGGACAAGACCGGTGACCTCTCTACCCAAGACGCCTGCGCCGTTCCCCTCTCTGATACTTCGCTTCTCTTCGATTCTCCTGTGCCTTCCTTCTAATGGACTCCGCCGCCCCCTCCTCAGGACCTCTTCTGGACAGCGATTCAGTTTGCAATCGATCAGCTTGGCAGTCTGGAGCTAGTAGCCTAGTCTGTGGATGCCTGTTCTGACTAATTAGCTAATTTTATATCTATTATACCCTTCTACACCCATGTACCTCCCATTAATGTTGTAAAAATATGGGACCACTACTTCTGATTGGACAGGGACAGGGGGTTGATCCTCACACCATATGAATTTAGTTCGATTTCTGAAGACCATTGTTTTTAAAATACCGCCCATCAAAATGTATACATTTGCTTTATTTCCCACCCGTCTCACGACAAAATGTATACATTCTTCATGTACAATGTTGCATATTTAACAGGAAATACATGGGTACAGCAGTGTCGGCCATCAGGTCGCAGCCTTGGATCTCGTCCAGGTTGACTTCATCCTTTTCTCTTGGCAGACATGCAAGACGCATGCGCAGAATCATTTGTCTCTCGAGTTTCAGTTCACCAACCCCAGGCCCAAGTTTACGAACTAATAAAAGTACAAGAAGAAAATATTAAAATCACAAATAAAATGTTTCACTGTATACCTACTCTTTCTACTCTATTCCCATTTACTTATAAATTCTATCCCGCATTAATAGCGTTAAGAAAACGACAATTTAATTACAACACGAGAGCAAGCTGTAGCATGTGAAAACATTAAGCAGCCATTTTAGAACACACTGCGCAGAAGCAGAATTTTCCCACCAAGCAAAGTAAGACGTCACACCATGTGATATGGTTGAGACATGTGCAGAAGAGTTCCCGCGTTTTAGCGGCCATTTTTTAGAACAGACAAGCGTTACTTGTTAGTTAAAACACATAAGCAAGCTTCCTTGCTATTTATGTCGTGTATGCAAAATTAGTATGAACAAAACGAAGTTTAATACATTAAAACTGTGAGGAGATTGCCTCCGAGCAAGTCTCATTTGTGAGTCCTTGCTCCATCAACACCAACATGCGGAGCCAGTCTCCCCCCCCCCGGGAACGTGAACTCTCGGATGCAGATGCCCCAACATTCTCGGACGAGAATTCTCAAGCTGGCCCCTCTGGTGTGGCAGGGACTAACATGTCTCAAGCCCTCATTGTCCCCACCACCACCACCAGCACCACGGCAATAACAACTGTCCTGGCCCCTGCCACTACGACCTGTGTGGCCTCCACCACCACCACCACCACTGCTGCCTGCAACACATGCCCTGCCACGGTGGTTACCAACACCACCACACAATCACAGCACGCCAGGGAGAGTGTGGCAGTGCGTCGGGGGACTACGCCACAGGTCCGTGTCAGGAGGGCAGGTGGGAGTACAACTGGGGCAGAGACACAGGAGGACAATGACCCTGAGTCCCTGGCCACCATTGAAAGAGTCCTTGGTGCCTACCAAGAGAACCATGGAGTTATGGGCCAGCTTGCTGAAGACATGAATGAGATCCGCCTGCTGCAGCAGTCCATGGACACACGGATGGGCCAACTTGTCGACCTTGTTGGCCAGCTAGTGTGTGTTCTGAGGGACAGACTCCAAGCCCCAAGTGCAGCTCAACTCCCCTCCAGTGGATTACCTGCTGTGCAGCCCACCATTCCAGCTGCAGCCACAGAGAGGGGTGTGCAGGAGGAGAGTGAGTCCTCAGACACCACTGACCCTGCAGCAGGTCCCCCCCCAAACGCACCAGGGGCCGTCCGAGAATCCACAGGGGAGGATTTGGTGGCAGGCCACCATACCAACGCCACTCACAGAGCCAGCCATGATGGTATCTTGTTGTACCCCTTTGCATTGACTATGTTGACTATCCTTGGCCACATTGCCATGTTAATGGCCTGAGTCTGTTGGACTGTGTGACTTCAGCTTTGTGGTGACTACACCATTTGTCTCATCTACCATGACTGACAACTCATTTATTCACTGTTCACATTTATGTACATATTCCCTTCACTTGCACCAAAACTAATTTGAAATAAACACTCTTCACATACCCATGTCTGTGTGAGCCACATGTTTATTCCAGTATGTACAATGACAATTCAGATTTCAATGTTCCAACTGCTCTGAAGGAGAGGAGGCATTGAGAGGGTGAATGAACCTAGAAAGACACAATAGAATGACATTTACTTAACAGGTGACGCCATCACAGCTGAAACACAACACTAGGCATCAAGGTACAAAAACAAGCACACATAGCAATGATCAACAACCTCAACATACACATGATGTACCTGGATACAAATACCCTGTGCCACACACATCAGCCCTTATCACACACACAACGACAGCCAGCAGTTAAAATCCTCTATGCCTTGATACTAACATCCAAGCAAACACACAATGTCACTGTTCTACAAAGTCACTTACATTCAAGGGAAGTAGTTGGCAATGAGCTGTTGACGCAGGTCAACACCTTCCTCTTCACCACTATCGTCCGCACTGGAAGTGTGTGGGTGTGCAGGAGGGGGCATCTGCTGCTCATCGTCATCCAGGATCAGCGGAACGGCTTTGCGCAAAGCAAGGTTGTGAAGCATGCAGCATGCTACAACTATCCGGCACACCTTTTGTGGGGAATACAACAGTGCACCTCCGCTCTTGTCCAGGCACCGGAATCGGGACTTCAGGAGGCCAAAAGTGCGCTCCACCACACGTCATGTCCTACCATGTGCCTCGTTGTAGCTGACTTCACCCGGGGTACTTGGATTCCACAGTGGGCTCAGCAACCATGGCCTGTTGGGATACGCTGAGTCACCTAGGTGTGACATACACAGAGAAATGTTGCTATACAAACAGTTGACGAGAACAGCATGTCACACCCAGCACACTATTTAACTCAGTGTACTCACCTACAAGCCATGCACGCTCTGGATGTAGATTTTCCATCAGCCGGGGTACAATGCTGTTCCGCAGGATGTAGGAGTCATGGGCGGACCCAGCAAATCGCGCACAAACATGGCTGATGATCATATCAGCTTGGCATACCACCTGCACATTAATGGAATGGTAGTGCTTCCTGTTCCTATACACCTGCTCACGTGCCTATGGTGGGACAAAGGCAATGTGTGTGCCGTCAATGGAACCAACTACATGAGGAATGTGGGCAAGGGCATAAAAACCAGCCTTCACAGCAGGCAATTCTGCAGTATTTGGGAATCGTATGTATTGGTCCTTGTATAGCATCATTGCGGACACCACATCCCAGAGCACCATGCTGAATGTGGCTTGCGACATCCCACCGGCGCTTGCCACTGTGTATTGGAAAGAGCCCGTAGCAAAAAAATGCAGCACTGCCATGATCTTCACTGTTGGGGATAGGGCAGTTGGATATGTTCGTTGAGGCCTCAGATGGGGTTCCAACTGAGCACACAGCTCTTGCAGTGTAACGCGATCCAGACGAAATTTCCGGATGATGTCCACATCCTCCATGTCCGCCAGGACTGTGAAAGGCTGGTGTACATTTGGTCGTCGCCTACATGAAATGGAAGAGGACTAATGTTATCCACATTACACAATGAGATGTGTCCGACTTCTCACATCTTGACTCACGCAGCAGAAACAATGAATGTACCCCAACAATTGCTTAATCCACAACTCAGATGCAGAGACACCTTCACCACATGTGTTTTTACAAGTGGACATGTTGTACATACTGACTACCCCAAAAACATAATCAGAGGTTGTGAATGGTACACCAATACATCTGGTGTCCCCAGGCCTAGGAGTAGGTGACACAGCAGATGTATGAGACAGCAACACTGCTGACTCATATGTAGCTGCTTTACCTGCCACACATTCTTGTTTAAGTTGCACAGGCCACTAGTTATCAGCACAATGTGCAGAGTGTGTGTAAGCTGATCACATATCCTACCTAAATCAGCTATGTGCACAGTAAAATACCACCATTATGTGTTCAGGCAATCATTACTGTTGTTTGATTGGCCATCTCACACATTAAGTTGATTTCAAAGATGAGACAACATCATACAACCAATAGATGTACATCCACACACATATCATAGGTGACGTGAGTAAGTGCATGTCAATGCATGTCACATATTCCACAGACATGGCATGTGTAGGCATCAGTGAGTTGAATGTCACACCAGCATTCATTGTAAAACAACAAGTGCAGTAAGACACTATGTAGGCATAGTGTTCAATTGTTAAATTGGACCATTGCCATTGCTAGTGCATAATGTGTCCATAACCGCGGTAGGCGTGCACCGCCACCGCGGTGCTGCACATTGGCCACAATTGAAAGATGCAGCATAGCGGTAACGACCGCCTGCCCTCCCCGGTGTGACACCACCAATGCCATTGCAGCCAATGGGAACCGCGATCGCGGTAGTGAAATGCTACATTGGAAACCGCGGTAGGCGTGCACCGCCACCGCGGTAGGCGTGCACCGCCACTGCGGGGCCGCACATTGGCCACAATTGAAAGATGCAGCATAGCGGTAACGACCGCCTGCCCTCCGCGGTGTGACACCACCAATGCCATTGCAGCCAATGTGACCTGCGATCGCGGTAGTGAAATGCTACATTGGAAACCGCGGTTGGCATGCACCGCCACCGCAGGGCCGCACATTGGCCACAATTGAAAGATGCAGCATAGCAGTAACGACCACCTGCCCTCCGTGGTGTGACACCACCAATGCCATTGCAGCCAATGTGACCCGCGATCGCGGTAGTGAAATGCTACATTGGAAACCACGGTAGGCGTGCACCGCCACCGCGGGGCCGCACATTGGCCACAATTGAAAGATGCAGCATAGCAGTAACGACCGCCTGCCCTCCGCGGTGTGACACCACCAATGCCATTGCAGCCAATGTGACCCGCGATCGCGGTAGTGAAATGCTACATTGGAAACCGCGGTAGGCATGCAGCGCCACCGCGGGGCCGCACATTGGCCACAATTGAAAGATGCAGCATAGCGGTAACGACCGCCTGCCCTCCGCGGTGTGACACCACCAATGCCATTGCAGCCAATGTGACCCGCGATCGCGGTAGTGAAATGCTACATTGGAAACCGCGGTAGGCGTGCACCACCACTGCGGGGCCGCACATTGGCCACAATTGAAAGATGCAGCATAGTGGTAACGACCGCCTGCCCTCCGCGGTGTGACACCACCAATGCCATTGCAGCCAATGGGAACCGCGATCGCGGTAGTGAAATGCTACTTTGAAAACCGCGGTAGGCGTGCACCGCCACCGCGGAGCCGCTCATTGGGCCCAATCGAAAGATGCCAGCCAGGAGGACCAATTGCAGCAGCTGCCTGCCACTAATACCAACCCTGGGGCCTATAAATCTCTGTGGGAGAGCCACACATTTCACATGCATTCAGACACTGCTGACTGCCATTCCTCTAAAACTGCATATTTAGCTGTATCCTGGATCCAGTGATGGCGAGAACAGAGAATGTCAGGGCCCGTCCCTTCAGTACAGAGGAGCTGGAGCTTCTGGTGGACGAGGTCCTTGCACAGTATGGGGGGCTTTTTGGTGCGCCAGATGTACTGGTAAGTGTTCCTGATTCCAAGTGTGAGAGTGATCAAAATGATACCATGATGTTGCTGTGCAGTAGAATGTGCCTGTGAGTGCAAGTCGATGTACAGGCATCCTAATAGTTAACATGGCATGCTCCATACATGTTCTGTGGGAATTGCATTTGATTATGTGTAGTAAATGGACACTCCTACAGCCATTCCTGCACAAACTTGAGGAACATGTTGGTCTGAGACTAGGTGATGTTAATGTGTGTTACACTGCCATGCATGCTAACTTCATGTCAATGGTGTCTGTAGGCTTATGTCCACACCTACATAAGTTGATTGAAGGTAGGGGGAGACATGCATTGTTTCAACAGACACACAGATAAGATGGTGTTCTGAAACAGCACGAGTCGGGACTGATTAGTATTGTGCCATGTTATGTGACTGTCCACTCACTCTTCACAACCTCATATGTGACTGTTGAAATGTATTTTGTAATGGAGCAATAACTGATATGTGTTGAATGTTTCTTAAGTGCACTATGTTGATGTGAGCATCATGCACAATAGTCCAGTGCATGAGTGGAACACACTTGATGTTAATGCAACTATGACACTTCACATCAATGTAAGTAGTAGATGTCATCCTTACATTGATTTGAACATGTGTTCAGTCACGCATGTGTTGGCACTTTTCACCCTCTCATGCTGTACATCCATGTGATTTATCTGAGTGACCATGTTGTATCGCACTGTGAGTTCCTCTGGCCTGCACAGACACTGTCCAATGTTACTCGGAGCCATGCCTAACTGGACTGAGTCAAACATGTGTTTAGTCCACACACCTAATACTCACTGAGCCATCATAGTCCTGAGAATTGCACAATCGAGGACTTAACATTGTGAGAAGGGAGTGAAAATTCTGATTGTGTCCCAATATGTTTCCTGAAAAATGCATTGAGCCATTCACAGGCCAAGGGCATTGAGGGGTGTGTAGTGGTGGACACAGTGAGTCTGCCACTACACTTCATTAGCACTGTATTGCATGTCATGCTCACTAACATACTGCATCACAGATGAGGGCCTTCTGCACATAGCTGTCTGTGCTGCCATTGTGCATGTGTATGAGATGGCCATGTACTATGTGCCGCCTCATACATGCATTCATTTCTATGTAGTATTGTAATGAACATGTACTATGTGTCATGCTGTATGGCCTCTGATGGAGATGTAGCGATTTGTGTGGCATGCATTTATGTTCACCTGTGCTGACACACAGTGTGAATGACACAGGGTCTCTGATACTTCCTTTTCTTGTCTCCTATGCCTGCAGCTGAAGGTCCACCAGCGTAAGGCCACATGGAAGAACATTGCACGGAAGGTGCGGACTCTGGGTGTATCCAACAGACGGCACACACACTGCCACAAGAGGTGGGACGACATCTCCCGTCTGAGCAGGACCGTGGCAGAGATGACGGTGGGGCTGGTCCCTTGCAGTGGCAGGTTGGCGCGCTGAACCATGACTCCACTAATGTCCTGCATCTTGTCTGTGACACAGCCAGAGCTGTATGAACGTTTGAGGGACCATCAGCAGGGAGTTAGTGGTGAGTATTCTGCGTAGGCTGACTTTGGGTGTGAGTGACTGCATGAATGGCGACCGGGAGCCATTGCTGATCTTGCTGCTGTGTAAATTTTAGGGACTACTTCTCAGTGGCTTATGTCTTCAGTGCAGGTGTCATGTATTTTCCCATAGCTGAACTTGATCATGTGTTTCATACAATGGCCCTTGACATTGCATGATGAGATGTGGCCTTATGACATCTTCTGCATTCTGGGTGTCATGGACATCACCAGGCAGTGTACAACAGTGTGCATCATGTCAGTGTGCATTTAACGATGTGTGCAGCACAGGACTTGTAAATGGTGTGAAGTCCACATCTGACACCAACGTGCAACAGTTTGCATGCTGAATTGCTCAACTTGTTACACATCAGTAGCTCATGGACATTCTTACGTACCAATTAGAATCTGTATCTGTGTTGTCCCCTTACAGTGACTCCATATGTGACAGAGGCAACATGCTGAGATGTATGCCTCTCTCACATACAGGCACGTGGGTATGCGTGCAGAGATGTTTATGTTAGTTTACAAGGAGGCAGGGACCTGCTATTTGCCAGTTTGAACCTCACATGGCTCATTGATGTAAACGATGCATATTTCCTTGCATCTTCTGTGTTCAGCATGATTGTTGCACATGCAGACTGCACAGGGTGTTGGGCAACTTGGGGTTGTCATTATGTAGTCTAGTTCTGTGCTTGCATTTGATGTTTGTGTGTATGGCACTGTACTGAACCTATGTCTCTGTCCATTGCAGCATCTACCGAGTGCACGGAAGGCCATGATACGGACACCAGTGCAGAAGCATGTGGCACGCATGATAGCCATGAGATCACTGACACTGAGGTGACCAGCGCCTCGGAGGGGGACAGGAGTGTCCTTGAGGACTCACGCGCAGAAAGCACTACCTCAACATCATCGGACTCCAGTGGGGAGTCAGCGACAATGGTGGTCACAGGGAGTGACAATGCTGCCTCTTCCTCCACCACACATCGGCCAGTGCCCACCATCCCGGCTACTACCACTAGTGCTGTCCGTGCCCGCAGGGCTGTTAAGGGTAGAGTCACCTTCACCCCAGGCACCGCTGCCCCTGCCCCTGTCTCCCCTGGTGCCCTCAGTGTTGAGGCGGTAGAACTCTTGCGCCAGCTGTGTGTCGGTCAGACAGCTCTCCTAAATGCTTTCCAGGATCAGGACAAGAAGTTGGGGCAGGTTCTGGCATTTATGGAGGGCATTCATTCGGACGTGGGTGGGCTACACAGGACTGTCCAGGGTTTGTCCTCCACCGTGACGGCAGCCATTCAGCTATCACAGCATCCAAGTCCAGCCCCTATGCCTTCACCAACCACCCTGCCAGTGGCAACCCCTGAGCAGAGTGACCACCCAACTGAGCCCTCAGGCCCCGAGTCGTCGACACGCAGCACACGACAGCAGCGCTCCAAGCGTGCCAGACCACAGACACCATCCCCAAAAAGTGACACAGGCACACAGGGACGCAAAGATAAAAGCCCTTCACATAACACTCAGGGGCATCAGGCAAAGAAGCAGGCCTCTAGCTCACGGTCGACAAGATTGCACCCATCACAAGAGACTCCCGTCCACACAACTGCTCCAAGTGACAGACAAACAGTTGGCATGCCTGCTGTCGTGCTGGTGCCGCTGAAGGGAAAGCCCACAAAGCAACCTAAGACTGCTTCACCCAGGACCTCTACTCCCACCCACAGCCCTGTGAAGCATGTTCAGGAGAGCAATGTCAGTGGTTCACCAGGAACACAGGGGATGGAGGGCAAAAGGCAAGCAAAAAGCAAGGCTAAGTCCATATCCAGCAAATCCCCACAAGGAGGCCACATGCACCTGTCACACCTTTGGTGGAGAGGGACTCTGTTGTGCCAGCGACACTTCCCACTACTCCCAAGACACTTCTGCAATATCGGATACCCAAGAAGTGTAGAGTCAGCCCTCAACATTCACCCTCATCCACTGTGTCTCACAGCAGCGTCTCTCCACCTCCACGTGCCACCATGCCACCCGGTCCGAGCAGCCCTACACCTGCCACAGCCACTACTGCCTCTGTGTCTCATGGCAGCAGCTCTCCGCCTCCACGTGCCACCATGCCACCAGGTCCGAGCAGGCCTACACCTGCCACAGCCACTACTGCCTCTGTGTCTCACGGCAGCATCTCTCCACTTCCACGTGCCACCATGCCACCCGGTCCAAACAGGCCTACACCTGCCACAGCCACTACTGACTCTGTGTCTCACGGCACCATCTCTCCACCTCCACGTGCCACCATGCCACCTGGTCCAAGCAGGCCTACACCTGCCACAGCCACTACTGACTCTGTGTCTCACGGCAACATCTCTCCACCTCCACGTGCCACCATGCCACCTGGTCCAAGCAGGCCTACACCTGCCACAGCCACTACTGCCTCTATGTCTCACGGCAGCATCTCTCCGCCTCCACGTGCCACCATGCCACCCGGTCCAAGCAGCCCTACGCCTGCAACAGCCACTGCTAACTCTGACTCAGATGATCCTTTCTCTCCCAGGTCCAGTTCCGCCCGTAGCCACGACAATCAGCCACCTCCCACTCCAACTGCCAGGCAAGTCTGAGGCACAGACCCCCTCCCATAACCATCTCTCCCACAGCGGTGCCTGGACTAAGCTTTGATAGCCCCGGTGCTTTGTTCATTCACATGTCAGTGTACGGTGTTACACATTCACTGTAAACATTCTCATGCACACATGTGCATTGTTTAGACTGTGGACTGCTCAATGGCCTTTTATTTGTTAGAAATGTTGTGACTATCAGAATATTTTGCAATACACACTGTTACTCCTGTTGTATCGTTTGTTACTGCCCTTGCTTCATTAAAAAGTTTTGATGTGTGGGTCTGGATATATGTGCCACATGCTCTGCATGGCAGTTCCACATTGCCATTTACTTCATTCACTTTGTCATTGTTTGGCAAACGTAACACACACTTTTGGTCTGCTTGACTCTGAGGTTTGGGGGTGCAATGATGTTTGTGGGTGTTGATGTACTCTTGCAATCATCATTCGCTGTTGATTTCAGTATGATTGTACACATGTCATGTTAGGGGGCTATACCACAACAGAGGTGAATTCTACACACAGTCTAACTTGCAGGGTGTCCAAGGTTGGTGTTGTCTGTGTGATATGTTTGGATGTGTGCACAGCAGTGTGTGTGTGGTAATGTTGTGAAGGCCTGTCTTCGTTCTCACATGGGTATATTTTGATGTGTGCAGTTTAGTGGTCACACAGTGTGCTTGGCCTGTCCTTGTCAGTGGTGTTGAGGTGTATGTGGCCCTGTACATGCCAACTACAAACGTGTATGTTTCATGTGGGGTTTGCCCCCTCATACACTTTCTGAGCAGTGGCAGGGAGGGGGTGTCACACCACAAGCACCTTTTTGGCATCACCTTGCAGGTGTTGTTTTGCACCCTCATACTCATCTTGGCAGTGGCAGGAAGGGGGTGTCACACCACAAGCACCTTTTTGGCATTACTTTGCAGGTGCGCTTTGCCCCCCAATACTCATCTTGGCAGTGGCAGGGAGGGGGTGTCACACCACAAGCACCTTTTTGGCATTACTTTGCAGGTGGGGTTTGCCCCCTAATACTCATCTTGGCAGTGGCAGGGAGGGGGTGTCACACCACATGCACCTTTTTGGCATTACTTTGCAGGTGGGGTTTGCCCCATAATACTCGTCTTGGCAGTGGCAGGGAGGGGTGTCACACCACAAGCACCTATTTGGCATCACCTTGCAGGTGTTGTTTTGCCACAATACACCTATGGACTTGTTCACATACATCACTATCCCTGAATGTCAGATAGGCACACATTTTGCTGTTGAACAGGGTGGGATGGTAGGAGCTGTGATGGTATCAGGTAATGACAGCTTCTACCAACAGATGCACACAATGTACATTTGGGCCAGGGCCAACATAATACTTACACGTCCCTGGGACTGCCCATGCGTGCCGCTGGACCTGCCTACTGGATTGTGCGGAACTTTTCCCGCGTCTTCACCGCTGCGGTGACGTGACCGGGAGGATGCGGTGATGACGTTGTTGATGGATGACCCCGATGCAGAGGTGTGGCCTTGATGTACCTGCGGTGTTGTCGACGGCGGCGGCGTCTTTGTTGATCGCGGATCAGGAACAGCAGCGGTAGGGCTTGTAGTGCAGGATCCATTGCGGTAGCGAACGCGTGGAGATGTGTGTTATTGCCTTTTTCCTCCGCAGTATTGCTTCCGCCGTGTTTCAATGGGTGGTTTCTCCGTTGCGGTCCTATTGCCTATTTGAGGCATTGTGATTCGGACGGCGGTCTACACGTCATTCCGCACGGCGGTCGCCCGCTATTGGCTACATCCGCCCTCGTCGCGGAACCAAACTACTGGCGGAACTGAAAACACTGCGGCGGTAGTCATTTGGCCTATGTCTGCCCATCGTAATATGGCGGGCGGTGTTTCGCGACCGTGGTTGGCAAAACAGCACCCGCCAGGCCGGCGGAAGCCACCGCTGGCACGGCGGTGCCGATCCGCCCAACATCGTGATCGGCCCCTATGACACGGTCAACGCTGGCCGCTTCATATCACTTTTTTTTTACTTCAAGTAATGTTGCACAGTAGCGTAGCTCGCACTGCTGTACAAGATGTCTAAAAAACATTGAGAAAGGCTTTGCCAATGCTTGTTTCTGTCACTCTCAAATCACAATTAAAATGGCACACTGAGAAAAAAAATGCAGACCCTTTCATTGCCATTTGGTACCCTTAGTTCCATATTATACCTTGTACACTTCCAGCTCTTTTAATATAAACTCGCTTTGCCTTTCTTTTCCTCTCCTACATAAATACTTTTCCAACAAGACTTTGGGGCATATTAGCAAGACCGGCGATAAAATTATCGCCGTTTTAGCGGCAGGAAACTGCCGCTAAAACGGCGATAATGGGCTTGCTAATATGCGTTATAGAATTCCAATAGAAGCCCAGGTTAAGATGTCCTGCACATCTAACCTGGGCTTCTATTGGAATTCTATATCGCATATTAGCAAGCCCATTATCGCCGTTTTAGCGGCAGTTTCCTGCCGCTAAAACGGCGTTAATTTTATCGCCGGTCTTGCTAATATGCCCCACTATTCTTAATTACCCAACTTATGCCACTCCTTCACCTTTCACGTTCTCCCTTTACCAGGCCTTTCACATACCATCCTACCTTTGTTTCTGTGTCCATTTAGTATTTTGTTCTGTTTATGTTTCACTGTTTCACTATTTTTAATCCTTAATTTTCATGTTCCTGGCTGCCTCATTCACAATCTCCATTTTACATTCTGTTCGTTTGACTATATTCTCTTTTTGCATACTGCACTGCGCTAATTTCTTTTCTTGTATCTCACCTGTGCTGACAAAGTCACTAACGTCTCCACCTTATTAGCTTTTGCAACAGAATATCAGAATGTCATCATAACATTGCATCAGCTAGTATTACATTCCATTTTGTTTCGTGACCTTTTACCAACTCTTTTCAAATTCTTCGACGCATCTTTGCAGAGCATCTAATTTGCAAATACATAAAAACAATGGGATGCAATTGAAAACGTGTAAAAGGTTGTAATGTGGATGCTTGGAAAGAATAACGCATAGTTGAGCTAGTCTTTTGAGCCGTCTGTAATGATAGCACACAGATCAAATAAAGTCTGGGCGAGATGTAACAATTGTGTTTCTGAAAGCATTTACTATCTAATTTTCTCTTGAGAAATAATGGCAGAATGTCTCCCTAAATGAAGTATCATGCTGTTACCACACACAGTTCGGAGTTGTCATGTTACATTAAACATCACTCTGCTTGTTGCCCCTTATTAATCCAGACGCCTCCCGCTGCCTTATTGTTTTGTTCCAGAGCTCATGCTATTTGAAAGCGCCGCTTCTCGCTGGAAAGCCATCCAACTGAAAGCAGCTCATTAAACCTTCACTTGTCTTCGCTGGGCGCCTTAGCGAAATGAAGAACCTTCTATAATGTGTGCGACTTCAGACGTAGAATAATAAATAAAGTTACAATGTGGCTTCGACTTTACCGCCTCCCATAACAGACTGCGGCGTCAAAGTCACAAATTCTAACAAATCAGATTATTTTATTCATGTACTTAAATAAAGCTTTCGGGGGGTGGGGTATACCCAAATAATTTTTTAGCACAAAAATTTCTCAAGGCACATTTTAAAGCCCCCTGGATGTTTGCGCAGCAATCGATATTCTGAGTTGGACGGCATTTGCCAGATCCACTAAATACCTGGGGCTGTATTACAGAAGGTGCTCCGGGGGCGCAATGGGCGTTTGCGCCCGCTTTGCTTGTCCCCTGGGCACTTTGGTATTACAGAAGGGGCCGCAGACGGTTGTGCTGCCCCATTCTGTAATACTGATAGCGCTGGTGCACATAAAGCACCAGCACTATCTTCAAAGGGGTGTTCCCTCATTTTACATGGGGGCGTGCCCCATGCAAATGAGGAAATCCCGTTGCCTCTGCGCCTGTGCCGTATTAACGACACTGGCGCAGAGGCAAAGAAGCCCTCAGGAGGCGCACTGGAGCACTGTCAGTGCGCCTCCTGAGAGCAGCCCTCTGCAAGGGGTAAAGGGGGTTCCCCAACATCCCCTTGCAGGTGGGTGCAGTCACTGACTGCACCCACCTGCAAGGGGATCTCTATTCCCCTTTAAAAGTGCAGGCGCGTTGCGGCCTACACAGTGAAACATGAAGGGCCCCCCCAGGGCAGCACGAGGTTCGTGCCTGCCCTAGGGGCAGCTCATTCCCGATACTGCGGTGCATTTTCCTTCATTGCGAATGGTGCACCATTTTAAAGGTGCACCCGGCGCAATTAAGGAAAATGTGCCGCATGTGTAATGTGGCCCCTGGTGCATTAAATTCCTCACGCTTCTTAAATTTCAGCCCTAAGAGCATGGTCTACTGACTCATTTTGTGTGAAGTTCCACTATTATGTGAAACTGAAAACCGATTGCTGACCTCCCATGTGCATGTTCAGTGTGTGTATGTGTGCAGTAAGTGCGTGACAGACATACGGTAGGAGAACTCTGTGTGTGAGTTTGAGTACTGAGGCCAGCGGGATCCATTTTGGATGCCACTGATTGTACCATAGCACAAGATGGAGAGTGAGGATAGCTTACCTAGACAGTGGAAATATATTGCCTGCATCCCTGTAGCTGGAGGGGGGAAGACCCAGACAGTGAAGCGAGTGGAATGAAGACTAGGCTGGCTTTAGAAATTGCATGAACATTCTGTTAGCAAGGGGCTGCTGATTAGTTCTACCTGAGCATTTCTATTTGGTAGGTTTATCTTGACCCAGGAAGGAAGTGCTCCCCAGAGTACTCAAAGAGCTTTTGATGTTAGTGTGTTCTGCTGAAGTGAAGAACCTCAAAACCTGTCTACTTTCTAAGAAAGAAGGATGTGACTGGCCCTCCAGGAGGACGGACTGTCTAGAAGGAGAGGACCAGAGTTGTTTTCCGTGCATGAGGAGTACCCAGAGGAGGAGGATGATCATGAAAGAGTAATCCAGGATTGCCTCATGCTGTGAAGTCCCCCCCCCACCCTCCAAGTCTCTCCTCACAGTTCTGGAGGAACTGTAAATTAAACTGTACCACAGCATGTCATGATGTGTTTCCTGGCAGGCTGCTGCAGAGAGAGTTACTGGCGCTGTTGACACCAATGAGGAGAAGGAGCTTGAATTGCTGCCAAAGCAGGAAGCCCCAAAACAGCCAGTAGGCCACAAGTGTCTCCAGATATCATCAAAATTACTCCACCTAGAGGCCCAAACTTTCACAGGTTGAAACGTTGGTCTGCAGCCGACCCTGGAGCGCCACCTTTACTGAGAAATAGTGCTGCTTTATAGGCCTGTCCGCAGGGCCAGTCCTGTAAAGAGCATCCTGCTCATGCAGCTGCTGCGATGACCTACAAAGAAAGTGTCCATCCCATGAGGGCAGTAATTCCACCCACGCTCAGCACACAATCTGGATGACTGCGGATCACTAGCAGGTAACTTGGAGCTTAGCTGCACCTAGGGATGAGAAAGAGAGACTGAAACGTGGAATAAATCTGCCTTGCCCACTTGAGACTTTTTGGTACAAATTGCCCTAAGGACACTGCACTGAGTTGCACACTTAACTCATGAGAACTTTTGCATGATCTTCAATAATCCTTGCCTATGACCTAATATAGTAGGGATGATAATAGTAGATTTTGATCATAGCAGGAGGGAAGACGGATACCAAGGAAGGAAAGGGCAGTGTAGAACCTCATGGGTAAAGTGCCCTTGTATGATATACTAACTGGATCATGTAGTACTGAGTTCAAATGAAAAATTAAAATACTTTCTTTTTAATAGAGATAGGTGTTTTTCTGGACAAAACGTTACTGTGTCTGTTGTTTAACTGTCGAGTTCTGAGCTCTATCCCTGTCAGATTCTCACCTGATTTTTCGCAGCAGCGAGAGGCGGCCAAGGTGCTAGGTCCCAACCTACCTAATGACTAAGGTAATCCAACAATAGTCAAAGCTAACCCAGATCGAAGGGGAGGAGGGGAATGGAAGAGCAATAACCGAGAATGTTCCAGAAAGATTGTGCTGTAGTACATGTGTCTATCAGGGCCTGTATAAGACTCATCCTATGGGAAGAAGAAAAGAATGTATCAGAAAAACTTATAACAACTGTGCAGTTCCCTATTACATATGACTCTTTACATTTATCTAAATACCCAATTGATTCCCCTCTTCCGTCTACCAGTAGATTGATATAAATGACAACTTATGATATTATACATCTACAGGGGAAAGAGAACGGATGTATATGTAGTAGAGGTCAACATGGAATGTCATGTAACATTAATCATTCATAGACAATAGCATACCTTATGTTTTATTGATATCTTCCTATAGTGGGCTCATGACTGGAATATTAAAAATAAAAATAAATAAAAAAGCATTTACAGATAATATGCATTACTAAATGCATCTCAGTTCTAGTCATAGGACCATGTCAAAAACACAAAATATATGCTGACCCTAAAGTGACAGCAAAATATAGCAAGTACAAAGTATAAAACATAAGGATTATTTCTGTTAGGATCAAAAGTGGGTCTGTAAGATTGTGATTCCTGTTTTTAGATTCACCAGAGGCATCACTTCTATTAAGAATCCATGAGCGAGATGTGAAAAGTCAGATAAGTATTGGTTCTCAAATAAGCATGCAAGCGTGTATAGCGCTTTACCCAGACTGGATTTTGTAGAATTTAATACTTGTTTTATCTCCTTTTTATTTGTAGGTTTCTACTGTTGGAATGCAGGAGTGGTAACAGCGAGATCCAAGAAGTAGGATTGTGCTGACGCCCAACCGCAAAGGAACTCCGACGAGGAGCCGACGAAGGATGCTGCAACAACGAGGGCAACCCTGAGGTAGGTAAACTGATGGCAGGAAGCTGCAGGCCGAGAACAACTAGAACGCCAAGCAGCTTCCTGTCCGTCATTGCGCATCTTATTCCTTATGTGCTCCACCAGGATCTCGGCAGGCGTGACAATACCCCACACTACCCCCTGGAGTAGACTGTGACTGCTTGGTCTTACTACCCTGAGAGTCAAGTACTGAAATAGTAGTGCTTGAGCCACTTTGAAGTGCTTTACTAGGATGGACACCAGCGGCAAATTACATCATCCAAAATAGTTGGGTCCCAGTAGTCACTGTTTGCTTTATAGCTCTGTGAATAGGGTCTGACAGTAGGATTCATATCTTTCATAATGTTGAGAATGAAATGAGCAATAGTAATGTCTACAGCTTTCTTCAATACAATATGGTCTAACCAACGATACTATCTAGAAAATGTTCTGACTCAGCTTTCCTGAATCTTGAAAGCTTGAATAATGGCCCAAATGCGTCTTGAAAATAAACTCGCAAAAATCTGAAATTCTTCAGCCATGTGCTTGTAAGAAATATACTCACTGGGATGTGCTTATATATATTCTTTATTAGAGCTAGATGTAGACCTTCATGTCAGCTCTAAGTCCCTGCACTAACTGACTCAATATCCCTTGAAAACCCTTAACCTTCTCTTCTAGAATCCATTCTCATTCTAGATGACATCACAGTGTCATCACATCAATACATTCTCCCCCTCCCCCCAAAAAAACCCAGAAAATAAATAAAATCAACAGTGTTCAATTAATCTCTTCGGCTTCTTTGTAACTCTTTCTGATCTTCTGTGCATCCATTAATTTTGTTGACCGTTTAATTCTATATTTTCATGTTCAGCATTTGGTTACATTTTTCTGAAAAATGTTTTATTTCTCGTTATTATTCTGTCATCACTTTCCGCAGTTACTGCCGTTCCTTGAACTTTTGTTACTTCTAACGGCGCAGCATGAAATCTGCTTTGTAACTTTCTTGTTTGCTGTTGCCGAACTAGCACAAGATCACCAATTTGATATTCTTGACTTTGACACTTTCTTCTATTTTCTGCATAGTATTTCATCTTCTCTTTTGCCTCCTTGTCCTTTTCCTTTATTTCCTTGTGATCTTTTGGTGGAATTGCTGGAAGACGTGAGGGTGGGATGTGCTTATATATATTCTTTATTAGAGCTAGATGTAGACCTTCATGTCTGCTCTAAGTCCCAGCACTAACTGACTCAATATCCCTTGAAAACCCTTAACCTTCTCTTCTAGAATCCATTCTCATTCTAGATGACATTACAGTGTCATCACATCATTACAGTGCTGACATTCTATTCCTATGACTCACACCTTTATTTAAAGATTCTGTTGTCTCCATGTTCTCACAATCTAATCAAGGCCTCTCTAAAGAGCAATGTGAACATTGCAAAGAAGAGATGGGCAGTCCTGGCTTCCACAAACTGTGTGAAATGCAATCGAAAACTTCACAAACATGCACACCTGTTTGTTATTTGCTCATCTATACTTGGTCGATGTACAAATATGCACGTTATATTTAGTGGCATAATTAGTGAAGCAGAAGATGCACCTTGACCACAAACAGCACTGTTATGTTTGGCTCTCACTAAGTGCCACTAGTATGAATACCATATTCTAAATATGGTTATTCACTGCTATGACATGACTAGCAACAGTGGGAAACAAAAGTTGTTGCCTACTGCTGCTATGACATAAGGAACTCCAGGCTGATCTGACAGGGGTCTCTGAGAGCCATTCAGTGCAGTGCAGGCTGTGTGCTCCCCTGGAGAAATGGAGGGAATTTACAGAGGGTGGTCAGGGTGGATGGCAGTAGGCAGATGTTTTTTTGGACATTTGGTATTTGAGATAAGGAGGATAGGCCATGCTATGTATGGTTCCCCCATTGTGCCTTTGCTCCTGTGCAGCATTTGAAAGCGGCAGAGGACTTTGAGGGGCATACAAAGCATAACATTATAGATGGAAAAAAGTGTATAACTGGAATGTTTTTCACAAAATGGGGGGCTCAGTGACATCAGACAATTCAAACTTCACTCTGATTGTTTATTTAACGTCACTAAGAACCCCTTGGTGAAAGACTTCCCTGTTATTCACAGTTACTCATCTATAATCCTATTATGTGCTTTTTCCGAACAACTGGAAGCCCAGGAAAAGGGCTGATACATTGCCTAATAAGAAAGGCAAGGTTGCTGTTAGTCATTAATGTGTCAGTAGAGATCAGTGTTTACTGTAGTATCTCAGGGTACCTTTGTAGAAAATGTGCTTGATGAAGCTTTAAGACTTATACCTCTACTGTAATAGAGGACAAGCAAATGGGTCTCGTTGGACTTGGCCCTGGAGATATTTTTTACATTTTTTGTCCTAAGATCCCAATAGGAACATAGAGAATATCAAAATGCTCCCTCCCACTTCAAGGTTGAGCCCGCCTGGTGGTGAGTACTTCACCAGTTGGGAACCAGATGACGAAGCATGCCACATGATTAGCATGTGGGTGAGGGTTCTATAAGAACAAATGTTGTGTATCTGGTGAGCATTAAGGAGCAGGACATAGTGACTGCTTATTTTAGGAAACACCCTCCATTTCTTCTGCTGTTAGCCTAAGGTTTGAGGGATGCCTTTTAAAGAGGTCATTTTCAGGATTAATTTATCAGGGCCAGAATATCATTAATTCCTAAACCAGACAGGGACCCAATAGGTTGTTTGATTTATAGACCTACCTCACTGTTAAATGCTGATGTTAAAGTCATGGCCAAAATACTGTCAAACTGGTTGAAGAACTTTTACCCCTACTGTTCCATACAGCCCAAGTAGTATTTGTACTGGATGTTCCTCAGGCATTGCTCGTCCAATCAGTTGAGAACTCTATCATTCGTATTGTGGAAGGTGAAAGATGCTCGAGACGAAAAAGAACTGCTATCTTTGGATGCTGAGAGAGCATTTGATTGGATGGAATGGGGATACTTGTTTCGTACTATGGAAAGAATGGCAATAGGCCACAACTTCATTACCTGGATAAAAGGGATCAAAGGGATGTACCACAATCCATGTGCCTTGATAAACTGTTGGTGCTACTGTTCCCGTATTTACGAATATACCAGTCAACTCGACAGCGATGCCTGCTGTCACTCCTATTGTTTTTACTAGCTATGGAACCCCTGGCTATTGCTTTATGAAAAGATGACCAAATGAAAGGGATAATGACAACAGCAAGAGAACATAAGGCATTGTATTATGCAGACAATATACTGGTAAGCCTTTCTTGTCAGTCGAAATCAGGCGTGGCCTTGATGAATTTGTTGGACTCCTTTTCCAGGTTCTCAGGGCCGTGGATAGATTGGTCTAAGTGTGAGGCCTTACCAATGACCCTGGTTACAACACAGGAACATTACTCTTTAAATCAAAAAGTAAACAAATGAAGTACTTAGGAATGTATATAAACCAAGGACAGAAAAACGGTTCATGACAATATTTCTCCCAGACGAAAAAGCTCGAAATCAGATGCTACCATGAACCTGGGCAGTCTCAGGCTACCACACATATAAAGTTACTGGTTAGCCTATAAATTTACTCATTCTATATACATGATGAAAACACATGGGAGAATCCACTCCGGGCCCAGATAGAGAGGCACATTCTGAAAACTGGGGTGGGGTGATTGTCTGCATATTACACACGCCAGTGCCGCATGACGCCATCTGCCAACTCCATCTTACACTCCTTCCAATATGCATGGTAGAGGGCCAATAAGCAGTTGAAGATCCCAGACTATCCCCATTCTAAGACATTTTTGATGCATAATGCAGATTTTCAGATGGTGGAGGAGATATCTTGTTGATCTTGAAAGCAAATCAAATACAATATGTCAATGATATGCTTAAAAATGGATACCTAAAAATATTTTCACAATACGGCAACTCACAAAGAGATGAAGATATGTCCAACTGAAACATGTCCTGTAAAGTAGAATAGGCGAATTACCCATCCCTCTGATGAGGTCTGCTATTGCTCATTATTTACTAAAATGGAAAGATTATGGGGGAAAAAATTGAGCATTTACTTAGTTTTGATCAACAACCTTTTGTCAAAAGACACTTCGATTACGCTACTCAGCTGGGGGTAACACGTTTACAGACACACTTCCAGGACAGGGATTAGGAAACCATACTAGATGAACACAATAGAGGTTTGAGGTAGGCGCATCTGATATTGAGTTAGTTTAAGATACTCCATCCTTGACATTGGACCCCAGTTAAATTGTGTAAGGCCAAACTCTCCACCCATTCACGCTGTTAGAGATGTAGAGTAAGGGACAGTGATATAGTGCATTTTCTATGGGAACGCTCAAAACTGCATGAGTTCTGGGGACAAATATGGGATTGCATGACAACTTAATTGAACACAATAATTGAGCTTTACACAAGTACAGTGCTTCTACATGACAGCATAGTTATTTCTCCATTAGCTGTTCACACTAAATGGTGTTTATCCACTGCTCTGGCAGTGGCCAAGATTGGAATCCTGAGTCATTGGAAAAAGAACACAGTCCCATAACTCCAAAGTTGGATGGAGGACATGCATGAAATGGCAGCATTCGATGAACTGATACATAAAATCAATGATAGGTTGCCACAATTTGGAGGTATTTGGGGAACTTCCTTATGGGAGAAACAAGCATTAATTAGAGAAGAGGTGATATACTAGTTGTTAGAAATGGGTCTCTAATTGGCAGAGGTATGCACCCTGTCCAAGTAATGACCACAGTCCTAGTCAGGGTAAGTTAAAACACAATTCTAAAGTATCCTGTACTCACCCTTTGGTAGCTTGGCACAGAATAGGCTTTCTTAACTTAGAAGGCAGTGTTCAAAGTATTTGTGCAATAACTCGTACAGTAACATTGAAAACAACACAAAAAGACTCCACAACAGTTTAAAAAAATAAAGTATGACTTTATAAATAAACTGAGACCGAAAAGATGAAAATCCAATGTGTGGAAGTTGAGCTATTGAATTTCGTAGAAATAAATGCAGTACAGCGCTTAGAAGCTCTAGCACTAGAAAGGCTACTTTAGGTTGTGCTGGACAAGGGCGAAGTCAAAGTTTGGGCCAACCACGATGGAGCACCTGCAGGCTAAAAGACCCACACAGGCCCCGGAGAACAAAGTACCATTCCTGGTCGCAAGCTGTGAGATGCGACAATCTTTTCCACACAGTTAAGGCGATGTGTCACTTCCGAAGATGGGTGCTGGAGTCGAGAGGCATTGAGCAATGTGCTGGTTTCTGCCACACAGTCGAGGGGATGCAACGATAACACCAAGCTTCAGTGATACACGGTCTGATTTGTCGATCTCTGGAGGCAAAGAATTGGTTCTGAAGGAATGCGTTTATTTTACTCCCGCAACCAGGTCGATGAGTTGGCTCAGCTACATGTAAACAGGAGATGCATCAAAATCCATGTTGTAAGTATCTGACCACTTCCAGTGAGCCAGACACAGGAGCTGGGGTCCAGACTTTTATATCCCTGAGTCTCATGCAGCAGGAGGCAAGCTAACAAACCCTTGGAGTTTACTTGAAAGAAGACAGAGTCCAGTTTTCCTTCATCAGAGTCAGAGAGCAGCAGGCAGCAGGGCAACAGACAGAAAAGCAGGCCTGCCAGATCAGCAGTCTAGCTGAGTACTTTGGGTAGCACAGCAGTTCTTTTGACAAAGGTTCAGTGTAGGCCCAGAAGTGCCTGATTTGCAGGGGTCAGAGACCCAGTACTTATGTCCAAATATGCCTTTGAAGTGGGAGAGACTTCAAAGAATAGCTTTGAAGTGCACCAGTATCCCTTTCAACCCAGTCCTGCCTGCCAGGCTATCTCTGGAGTGTCATCAGTCCTTTGTGTGGAGTCAGGCCACTACCCTTTGAAGTGTAAGTGTGAGCCCCTTCCTCCCTTCCTGCACAGGAACTTCCATTTTAGGAACTTCTTTTTACTTTGTGTAAGAGCCCTTGTCAGGAGCGCTTGTGTTTTCACTTGCTCCGAGTGCCGTTGTAAACAGGACTGTAAATAATGTTCTTATCTCATCACATTTACGGAGCATTCTAAGACTGAGATCAAATGTCAGATGTTGTTTTCACCGGTGCCTGTTATAATCCACTCCCGCTTCGCTGCTTGTTGTACTTACTGTCAACGAATTTGGGCCTAATGATATCGCCTACTGTTGCTCCATCTGCTATCTGCCAAATGCAGGTTTGTGGAATAAATAGTTCAGATTCTGGATACTGGTGGAGAGTGCTAGTATCCCATACCTTTAAGTCATAGCTATGTTGCATATGGGAGACTTACTGTGAAAGACTAGTAGTTGAGAACCCAAAGCATGTGCACAAGTTCTCCAAATTTCTCTATCGTTTCCACCGCAAGATTGAAATGGCCATATAGAAAAATAAATTACTTTTTTGGGTAAATTGCAAAGTCTAATAACTAGAACACAAACATTTCAGCACAGAATAGTGCCACTAAAAAAATGATTTTTTACTGTTTTTCTTTCTAAGTATAACAATGACATTGTCAATTTTAAGCAGGTTGTTTCACACTTTCATCACCACAACTGGAGTAGCACAAAACTGCACCATAAGAAGAAATTGTGTAGTCTTTCTTCAGGTTTTGTTGTGGCTTTGTCTGTGCGTACAAGAATGGTGATACCTATTCACTCTTGGTGACCCTACGGATTGTACACTGTTTTATTGTTCCTTTTAATTTTCCAATATTCTATTCTAGCAAAGTTCTAAAAGCAAGCGATTTACGATCAGGGTTGCCGACTTTGTAACTGGGTTCGAGTTGTCGGCTCAACATCCTGTGTTTCCAAAAATAATCTAAATTCCTCTGAAAATGTTAGAAGCTGGTCAAGATTTATTTACAATTAAAACATAACACATGCTAAGAACCATTCAGCCTACCCACATTCACCACTCGCATACCAACACCACTTAAGCGTTTGTAACAAGCATCTATCCCTTCCAAATCCACCCACACACTTATGCACTCCCTCATGTCTGAGTTACCACTGACATACTAGGGAATTCGCTGACCATCTCCTTTCATTAGGAAACCAATATGTAAAGAACAGGAAAACCCAGACATCCTAGATGTTTCATTATTAGTTCTTAAATGCAGGTCAGTCACAGAGGCGCAACTAAACGCGAACTTTGCGGGGAGGGGGCTAAGAACAAGACCAATAGCTCAGGCATTGCTTGGACCTACTGGGTTTGCCAATGCTTGTTCGAGTTTACGGGCTGCAATAACTCCATTAGCTAGTTTAGTTTATCCAGCTTTAGGTGGTACTGGCAGGCTAAATTATATATACAAAATGCGCCATTCTTTGCAATTTGTCGATTATTTAACAGTGAGAAAAATAATGATTACTACTATTCTGTTTTTCATTATATAGTAGGTCTGTTTTAGCTTCTCTATTGAGGCGCTAGCTTTCTATACCAATCAGGGCCGGACTGGTAACTGAAACTGGCCCTGGCAAACAGCTTGGCCGGCCCCCCTGGAGGGGAGGGGGTGCGGCTGAGCTGTTTGCTAGGGCCGGTTTCGGCCGATTTTGTTACAGGGGGCTGATATTGCCGACCCCCGGTAACAAAAACGGCCCCCAGGGGCCAAAAACCGGCCCCCATCCTGGCGACCCACCGGGGAAACGCCCGGTGCCCGCTACGGCCAGTCCGGCCCTGATACCAATACCATCTTACCTGAATTCACCTTCCATTTTAAGTCAATTACCAATTATAAAGTGTGATTTTTAAAAAAAAGGCCTGTTAGGAGTTCAACAGTTATATGCAACCCAGGTGGCAAACGGGGACTTCAAGGCATAAAATGGTCAGGGGAAGAATGGACTGAGAGGAAATCATGTGAAATCTCCCATATTCAGGCAGTCTGAGACCAATGTACGTGAGCGAAATTACCTAGAAAACAAATGCTATCTCATTTGAAGGGAAAATATTTCACTCTCTAGCTGTACATAGTGATTAAATAGAATAGCTCCTAGCACCTTGGTGGAAAATTCTCTGTTGCTGCAGAGATAAGCAAATTAAATATTTCATAACAGAAAATAAACAGGCACATTAAAAACTAATTGTATGGCCCTGAATACATTTTCCGCAAAGTCCAGACTGTAATATGTTAGAGAAGATTCATTAGTGTTATGCATGCTTTGATATATTTCATTTTAATTTCTGCACTGAGTTCAGTTATTTTTCTGAGACAAAGGAGCTTGCCATTCATCGTTTCAGGACTTTAGGCCTGATTTGCAAAATACTGAAGCGGTGTACCTAAGTTTTGGCATTGCATACTAAGTGCTTAATTTGTAAAAGAACAAGGGGGCTATTTATGTAAGCCTTGTGTCACTTTTGCACCATGTAAAGTAGTTACGTATGAACCCACACAAAGCTTCCCTGAGTGGCTTTGAGTGGCCTCATAATCGTGAGTAGGGCCACACAGCGCAAAACGCTGCGTTGCCTTACTCTATGCTCGGGAGGCATTCCATGAGCATTGCGGTGGGTGTTTCCACGCAACACACATGCTGCCCCAAATTTTAAAAATCATGTAAAACTGGGCAAGCGCCAAATCCTTATCCCTCCCGAGGTGACGCAGTAACGAAGACAAATACCTTTATTTCTCCTCGTTTTTGCCTCTTTCTATATGTGTTGCATTCTGCCAAAGGCCTTTTCGGATTGTTACTGTGCAGGAAAGTGCCCTTTCCTGCACAAAAAAAAATCCTGTATGCAACAGAAGCACCCTTGCACCATGGTGAAAGGGTGCCTATGTTAGCACTAGGCTGCTGAAACGGCGCCAGCGCAGGTAGAAAGGACAGGAATGCACTATAGTGCATAAATATGGTGCATTCCTCCCCTTTCACTTTGGCAAAGGCAGCGAGCAAGGTGACTTGCTGCACTGCCCTATGCCAAAATCCCATAAATGAAGACCTATGTGCAGGGGAGCAGGGGGGCCAAAGTTATATTCAGAGCCTGAGACTGAAGCTATCAAAGTCGGGTGCTGAATACCAAGGCTGCATCATCTTGATTCTACATTATACCTCTTTAAACCTCCACTAGACACTCCTGCCTCTTTATCACCCTCTTCTTTATCATCCCTGCTTTCTCCCTCTGTCATTGTTTTCCCGACATTCTCTTCAAAAGGAGTAGCCAGTACAAGAAAATAGCCCCACCCCACTTTGAGCCGTATGACATTTAATAACGTAGCGAAGTGAGTGATCCCAAATCTCACCATGAAGCTAGAAAGAACTGTGAGCCCAAAGAAACTTTTCTCAAAATTATGTTGAATAATGCATTTCAGAACATGGATTTCTTTTAAAATTGTGAAAATGTGCATTGACCTATAATTACTTCTTTCTTTCATTCTTTCCTTCTGTGGTCTTTCTTTTGTTTTATTCTTCTTTCATCAAGTTCTCCTTTGTATCCTTCTTTCTTTACTGCTTCCTATTATTCTTTCCTTGCTTCTTTCCATTTTCCTCACATTCCGATTTCCATTGTTCTTTCAATCTATCCTTCTTCATTCTATCTTTCATTCTTTCAGTCCTTTACATTTCTATTTTATTTTATTTCCACTCTTCTCCAAAACTTGATTTGTTTCTTCTTCCTTTTTTTCGTCTTATCATCCTCTTGTCCTTCCATCTCCCCTTCATTCCATCCTTCTTTCTTTTTGCATTCTTTCCATTTGTTAATGTGTTCTCTTCTTTTCTTTCATCGCGCTTCCTTCTGTCTCCCATTTTTTCTTTCTATTATTTCATTCTATTTTCCTGTTCTCCTTATTTCTTTCCTTCTTTCCAATTTTTCATTTTATTTATTTATTCCTTCCATCTTTTCTTCTTGCTTCCTTCTTCCCATTCTTAACTTTCTTTCTTTTTTCTTCCCTTTTTAGGTCGAGCCCTGAGCCAGCGTGCAAGCGCTGCTCTGGGGTTGATCTGTGATAGTCGAGTACCGGGAGAGAAGCCACGCCCACTCCCCCGCCCATGTCGGCCATGTCGTCTTTTGTATCCTTCCATGGCTACTGGCCCCTTTACTTTGAGTGTTACATGAGCACAATTTTCTTCCCGTGCCTTCTCCCCCCGCTGTCTGTGCCATCTCTCTTCCCCCCCACTCCCGTTGTTCATGCCTTCTCGCCCCCCTGCCCGCCCTCACCCCCGTTTGCAATGCAATAGGTCTCGCGTACATGCGAGTCCTATTGCATTGCAAATGCTTGTTCTCCCTCGCCTTGTCTTTCGCGTGGAGTCCTGTTTCGACAGTTGTCCGGCTGCTGTGGGCGGAGCCTTAATCAGTCACCTGCGCGAATGTTGCCTCGGACACGTGAGTCTTCTCATTGCTGAGAGCGCTGCACAGGGTCTACTGTGACTGGTGTTTATTGCGCACAGTGGTTTATTGTGAGTGGTGGACGGCGTGAGGCTGTGAGCACGAGGGACTCTGATTGGTTCCGATGCTGAACACGGACGGCTGCCAGTGGTTTTGATGCTGAACACAGACAGCTGCCATTGGTGGGAGTGAGAAGAGTGCAGGCGCAGCGGAGAAGATGGCGGACACCGTGGAGCTACACAAGCTGAAGGTGCGTAAGGGTAGTGGTAGTTGTCTCTTCTTAATGCGGGAGCTACCTGTACTTGAGCATATCTGCAGTGATCCCGTGAACGGGGGCTGCCCTGGGAATCTTTTTATATTTCATGCTATTAATTAAAGGGGCTGCCGGTACTGGGTACTTTGGATAAGGCTCTCTTTGGGGTGTGAGCAGCATCATTGTAATGTGATGTGAAGTGGCATCTCAGCCAGTTGTTGTAGTCTTATGAGGCTCTATTATGTTTGTTGTTGTGGGGGCGATTGGTATGCTTCGTTAGGGTGCAGGGGAATATGCTTGTTCTCACTGTTGTAGAAGGGACAGGTTGAGTTTTTTGGGGGGTTGGGGGAAGAAGGCACAGTTGTCTGTACTCGTTGACTTGGGGGTAATATCCATATATTAAGATACGCGACCTGATTTGCCTTTACTTAATGGTGTCTGCTGGGTATGGCTGCACTCGATAGTGGAAAGGTGGCAGTGTATGTGAGAACGTGGGGCTTATTCGCTGTAGGTAATACTGTCAGGGTGCTCTGCCTGTTCTTGGTATTGTGAGAGGGATTTGCCTGTGTCTATCTAAGAGGGGTTTTAGTGTGCTTTTAAGGGGGCGTTGCATGTACTTTGCTGCGTGAGGGGCATCTTGCTTGCTCCTTGTTGAGTGAAACCCCTTCATGGGATTAGGAAGGCTAATTTTCAATTGGTGTTTTGCAGGAAACCCTTTACTTGTAGGGACGCTTCGCTTGTGTCGAGACGCCAGGAGACATTTATACGAGGAGAGGGGGCGGGGGGTTGAGTCACATAGTGCATATTTGGGGGTTTCATTCCATAGCCCCTTTCTTCCAAATCATGTCATTCTAAAAGATGTGACACAGTGGTATTTGAGCTTATCAACCATGATTACTGTGTGACACTATTTGCGTTGCAATCTTCTACTGCCACCTGGAGTAAGCCTTGACTGCTCGCTGTAGCCACCTTTGGAGAGCCGAGTTTACTAAATTGATAACTCCATTATCCTAATGGAATGAAATAGTGTTAAGACCAGTGGTTCTGCCCAGTAACCACCTACTGCCCCATCATCTAAAGAAAAGGTCTCAATTTAAGCATGCCTATTTCAAGAGCGATGAAAATATTTAGGGGCCTTAAATATGGCCTCCATACAGATAGCTCATGCTAGGAACCAAGAAACGTGATATCTAATCTCTTCCTTGTCGTTTTACCTGAATGAACTTTATGAAAGTCAATATTTTAATACATACTGGATTTTCTAGTAGGGGTTAAAATAATGTTTCTTTTGGCCATCCTGGAAATTTAGTTAAGAGTTTTTAACTTGAAAGTTGTGATTTAAGTTGCCATCAGATCTAGTGGGCGAGTGAGCAGAGTTTATTCATGCCTTTTTGCCATCCAGTCGGTCTTATATATTAAAGTTAACTTCCCCTGCTGAGCAATCCTGACATGCTCTATAAATTGCTTCAAAATTGTGAAGAATATTTTTTGTGACGTGGAAGGGTGATGCAAAGCTCTATAAAAACAGCTTGTTTCTATATTGCATTGAAGAGAACGCCGTCCTCGACCCGTCCCAATCCGGATTCCGAAGCAACCACAGCACAGAGACCGCCCTACTCGCTGCCACAGACGGCATCCGCACCCTCCTGGACCAAGGCCACTCCGCAGCCCTCATCCTACTCAACCTATCAGCGGCCTTCGACACCGTCTCCCACCGCACACTAGTCGCCAGACTACATGACGCAGGCATACAAGGAACAGCCCTGGACTGGATCCGATCATTCCTCACCGGAAGAAGCCAAAGGATCAGACTTCCACCCTTCCTCTCCGACCACACGAAAATCACCTGCGGAGTCCCACAGGGTTCATCACTGAGCCCCACCCTCTTCAACATCTACATGGCCCCCCTCGCAGCCATCGTCCGACAACACGGCCTCAACATCGTATCCTACGCCGATGACACCCAGCTCATCCTCTCCCTCACCAAAGACCCCACCACTGCCAAACTCAACTTCCAGAAAGGAATGCAAGACGTCGCAGTCTGGATGACCAACAGCTGCCTGAAGCTCAACGCCGAGAAGACAGAAGTCCTCGTCCTCGGTACCACCCCTTCTGCATGGGACAGCACCTGGTGGCCAACTGCCCTCGGAAGCCCACCTACCCCCTCAGACCACGCCAAGAACCTCGGCATCGTACTCACCTCATCGCTCACCATGAACCGACAGGTCAACGCCGTCACCTCCAGCTGCTTCAACACCCTCCGCATCCTCCGCAAGACCTTCAAGTGGATCCCCCCTGAGTCAAGGAAGACAGTCACCCACGCACTCATCACCAGCAGACTGGACTATGGAAATGCACTCTACGCCAGCATCAACAAGTCCCTACTCCGCAAACTCCAGACAATACAGAACACCTCAGCCAGACTCGTCCTCTGCATCCCCAACACCAACACATAAGCCAACACCTACAAAGTCTCCACTGGCTCCCCGTGGAGAAAAGAGTCACTTTCAAAATCCTCACTCACGCCTACAAATGCCTACACAACAACGGACCCAAATACCTCAACAACAGAATTAACTTCCACGTACCCAAAAGAAACCTCCGATCTTCCAACCTCGCACTGGCCGAAACCCCCCGCATCCACAGAGCAGGCAGAAGATCCTTCTCTCACATTGCAGCCAAGACCTGGAACGAGTTACCGGCAGACATCAGACGCGCCCCCTCCCTGAACACCTTCAGGAAGACCCTCAAGACCTTCGGCTAAACAGATCTGCGGCCTTGAGACCCTCACGGGTGAGTAGCTCGCTTACAATTCCCTGATTGATTGATTAGGTTGTTACCAAAGTCTTGACTGGTCCGTAAAAGGTCTCCTCAGACTTCATTCCTGTATGCTACGACCATGGAATGAATTCAGTCACAGAGGACTAATTTCTCTCTTCATAAGTTATCAGGTGTGAAGTATTTCCAGTAGCTAGGCTACATTTTTTAAGGGCATGACTCCAGCTGCTCAGGAACTCTATATTTCTCTAGGAACAAGGCTTTCATCATGGAGCGAATCCTGTCCTTACAGTGTATGCAATGTTTTCAATTCTAAGTGTTGAATTTCGGTAGGTTTCTTTGCTGGAGAAGGCAACATTAAGAAACTACTACAGTAGTTTTCCACCTTTGGTATGCATTGCCTAGAACCATGTGTGGGCCTCTTTACTGCCCCAGTTTTTAAAGATTGCATTTGCACATAGTTGCTTTGGAAATGGCTCTCGTGTTGCTTAATGTTTTTAGAAGCCCTTTCATAAGAGAGCACAAAAGTGATGGGTGGAAATGCAGCAGTCTGTCTGAACCATTTGTAATTACTCTACTTATTCCGTCATTTTTTCTCTGCCTTATTGGTTTGGTGCAACTTCAGCTCCCTGTTGTACAGTTACCTCTGGACTCATTTCTGGGCGTTCTACCATCATTAGGGATGACTGACAGCAAATAGGGTCTACAGTTTGAACTGGACCTCACCTTTTAGTGGTTGATTAAGGCTAATTTGCATATGGTGAGCTCTCCTGTGGTTGTTCAAACATTTCCATCCATCTCTATTTTTACTACTTAACTGCTTCTAAATAAGGCTGACAATAAAACGGGACAAAGCCCTTATAGATTGTTGCCCCCCCCTATTTTTTTGTCTATTAACATTTGTTATCCACTTCTTAGGATACTCATATGGCATGGTATCGCAGCATTAAAATCCATGGAGGGTACTAATGTTCTAGCAATATTGTTAAAGGTAAGTAACTCTTCCTTAGTGAATCATATTGTTAAAGGTAGATAGATGGGTTTGCGGGGGGATATAATGCGACCATCTTTGATGTCTCAACTTGCCTCTGCAACTAATTTGCAATGCAACAGGTCTCGCATTTACGCGAGTTTAAGCTATTGGCATTGTAAATGACAATGCCTTTTATTTATGTTTTGGTTTTTGAAACATAAATAAAACGCATTGTCATTTACAATGCCAATAGCTTAAACTGGCGTAAATGCGAGACCTATTGCATTGCAAATGCTTGTTTTATTTGGTTCCTTATTTCCATTAATCTTTTGTGTCTTCTTCCATCCTTCTCCCTTTTGCTTTCCATATTTCGCTCCCTATTTGCATTCTATTTCTATTTTCCTTCCTTCCCTGGAACTCTCTCACTCCATTTGCCTCTCGCTTATTTTTACTTTACCATTTAAATCATTTCTCTTTCTGTATGTTACTGTTTTTGGCTTTTTTGGCACGCTTTGGACCCCATCGCACTGCTTTGCAACTATTCTTGTAGCACTGCAAGCCACAGATGAAGTTAAGAAAAGTTCATAAAACAATTTATTCTACCACTGTCGCACCTCCAATTAAGCTGATATAACGGCTGCTTCACTACGCCCTTATTCTCATCCTTTTCTTTGCACTTTTAGTGTTTTTCCTCTCTCTTGCCCTGGATCAAAGTCTGTTGAGGAAATATAATTGGCAGTCCCAGTGATTAATTTGTATAAGAATGAGTGCCAGTGTTTAAAGGTTTGCTCAGAAGTCAGCAACAGAGCTATAAAATGTGTACATAATCTTCAGTGCACCTCCTTCCACTTGAATCCACTTCCAGACACTACCGGCCCTTTTATCTCACTCTTGCAGGTTCATGCTTACTCCCCTGTGACAGTTTTTTTCATTTTTCTCTTCCGTCATCTTCCACTCTGTGTGTTTTTCTTTCTCTTGTGCTCAGGAAATGCTGATGTGGCACAATAAGTGCCGGTCCCCAAAAATGAGTACTAGTGGCCCCCACCAGCAGACACCAGCTCAAATTAAGCACCGGGCAGTCCCCAAAACTGATTGCAAGAAGGCTCCAGAGGCAACCACCAGCTCAAATTAATCCCTGGGACTAGTTGATTATTCTCATAAAGTATGCAACATGTAAACCCATTTCATTTACATGCACATGAACACACACAGCAATCCTGCTGCATGCCTGTGGATAGTCTGTCATGATTGTGAAAGTTCTGCATCCCCAAAGGTAATCCTTGGAGTAGTAGGTAGGCAATCCCCGTACAAACATCTACAAAATTGGAAATCACAACCCAAGAAAAGCGTGAGCAGCAAGAAAGTCAACATGTGACCCAAGAAGAGCAATGCAAATCAAAGTACACATAAGTCAAGCGAAGTGCTGAATCATAAAGCAAAAGACATGGGAACTTCAGCATTACCCAAATCCCAAACAGTGCTACCTAAGTTAGTCAGCCACTAGTCAGTCATAAAGTGGGTTCAGTCCAAGCACCAACAACAAACAGGTACAAGACATCATTTTTTTCTTTTTTTGAGCTACTCGAAGAGCAGAGTCACTTGTACGTACTAGCTTAATATGTTATCCTTCACAGCAACTTTTGGGAAAATGTTGTTAGTGGCTTAAGAGTCTTTTTAGGTGTGGGGTTAGCCAAGACCTTTTGATTTTACTAAAATTATATATTATATAATTATATATTATATGTATAATATAATATACTAGTCAACTCTCTTCATCCATTGGTCTGTTGTTTTGTTATTCACATTTTGTTTCTGCCCACTACAGCATACAGCATGGGGCAATGGGTCAGCCTATGTAAGCCACTATTTAACCTCACTTTGAGTGACTGCATATTGCTCTTTCACAAGGAGGACACTCGCACAAAACATAGCTCACTTCAGTGCCAATATTTTGTTTTTCACTTTTTAATTACTTTATTGTTGCCTTTCTGTTAGAGTTTGATGTGAAAGCAGGACACTTTTGATGTAGGCACATTCCAGCTTATCAGTTCCTGTCTCCTGCCAATGGTGTAAAATGTTTTTGGTGTGCTTTTGTTGATCTGACTACCGCCATTTCACAGCATAATAGATTGTGTCCATTTAAAACTGTTCTATTAAGTGATGATTTCTTTCTTTCTTTCTTCCTTTCTTTCTTCCTTCCTTCCTTCCTTCCTTCCTTCCTTCCTTCCTTTCTTTCTTTCTTTCTTTCTTTCTTTTTCTTTCTTTCTTTCTTTCTTTCTTTCTCTCTTGTTTATTCTTCCTTTCTTTTGCTTTTTTCTTGTCTTCTTTCTTTCTTTCTTTCTTTCTATCTCTCTTGTTTCTTATTCCTTTCTTTTGCTTTTTTTCTTGTCTTCTTTCTTTCTTACCTTCCTCTTTTCCATTGTTCATTCCTTTTTTCTATTTCTTTACTGCTTCCTTTCCATGTTTCTTTCCTTTTCTCCATTCTTTCCTCCTTTCTTACCTTCTTTCTTGCCTTTTTTCTTGCCTTTTTTCTTTTTTGACTTCTTTGTTTGTTTGTTTCTTTCTTTCTTTCATACCTTCATAATTTCCTTCATTCTTTCCTTTCCTTTCCTTCCTTCTTTATTCCTTTCCTTCCTTTTTTCTTCCTTGCCTTCATTCTTTCCTTCTTTTGTTCTTCCTTGCCTTCTTTCTTTTCTTTCATTCTTTCTTTCTTTTTTCGTTCTTTCTTTCCTTCTAGTACAAAATACTATGCTAGGACTTTCTTTAAATCTTTTGCCACGGGGGTGTGGTCTGGCCACGAGGGAAAATGGCCGCCTAAACCGAGAGCTCCGCTGTGGGACGGTCTCTGGACAGAGGCGGTGGTCCTCCTAGCGTGGTTAGCGTCGCAGCATCGACGTCTCTCGTGACATCAAGTACTCCAGATATGGCTGGCCTGGGTTCTGCTAAAAATAAGGACCATACTATTGAGAAAACGTCCGGAGAAAAGTAAATGGACGCCGGGCCTTGAGGCACCACTGCAGTCCCAGGTCTCGAGTCACTCAGAGGCCCACACCTTCCGCTCCTGTGGAGATTACCTGTCACCCGGGTGCGACAGCAGAACACAGTGAGGAAGCAACGGCTTCCCCCTCGCTTTCACTGTTGGCGACCCCAAAGAAACCAGGATCCGGAGACTGAAGACAACGATAGGAGCAGCGCCCCCTATGTGGCAACTTGCCGCATCCTCCGAACCAGCTTCCTCTTGCGCTTAAATATTACCTCACGATCCTAGCGGACATAATAGTGGTGATCCCGGGAATAAATACCAGGGAAGCAAGCAGCAGCATTGAGCTCCAGGCTCCGCAGTGCCTCACTCAACAAGTCAGTGTGGAGACCCGGGCTTCCTGAGAGGCCTGCAGCGTGCAGGCGAGTCGGGCCTGGAGATGCGCCTGAATGCCTTGGCCCACGCAGTCTTTGCCTCCCGCATTTTTTGAGGGCATTTGCCGCCCTGAAGTAACAGCACCCGGCGGGCACACAGCAGCGACCCCATATTGGCAACGGCCTTGGCCCCTCAAGCAAATGGTCAACCCACCACTTAGACCACCTGATAGCCATGAAGGAAAGCAGAGGCCTCCAGGCTGACCCCTTCACAAACTCAGGGGGCAATAAAATACGCAAGCTTGGCTCCCAAGGTTCTGAATGCAAACCAGATTGACAGCCGGAACAAGGCAGGTGAGGCCAGCAAATAAGGCTCTTGCACACCCAGTCGCCAGATCCACTCGGCTCATCATTCACCGCCCAGCACACTCTGTAAGACAAGACTAAGGAACAAGTCAGCACTCAAGGCCGTGAATTTCAAGCCAAACTCTCAGCTATCCATAGCATTCAAGGCGCCCCAGGCACAAGGACCAGCCGCCACATGCCACTGGACTCAAAACCCATTGCCCAGCACACTGGCACCACCGGTGCTAACAAGGCTACGTTCCGGCCAGCACGCTATCAGGCACAACCGCAGAAATACTGACCAGAAAGGGGGAATCAAGAACACAACTCTCCTCCCCACCCCCATTAGCCCGAGGACGAAATACCCGCAGCGGAGGGTGCCAAGACACGAGGCAGGGACATCCGAGGCAGGACTGGGCCACGAGGATAACAGATAGAAAGACCGACAGAAAAAGCGCACTACTGTCACGATACCCCCCACCCCGAGTACCAGTGCGACCGAGATAGAGGACAGGTTCATCCAGGGGTTTGCCGTATATGCCCAGGCTACCCACAGACCTCAAACACGGCTGGTCCAAAACAGGAGAGCGAAGGAACACGCCTCTGCGCTGCCACAGTGCACCGTCCTGGGTCTAAGAATGAATGTCCAGCAATAAGCACGGGAACAAGTCCTCTAAACAACTGCTTCTTGCAGAAGCGCTCAAACAACCGTGCAATATGTCTACGAAAGGCATTACCCCTCCTGCAAGCAGCCTGCCCCAAGCCACTGCAAACACTACAGCCCCCGCACAAGGTGAGACCATGGACAGCATCCTGCAGGAAATCTCAGCTGTCAGCCGACGACTGGAAGGTATGGACACTAACATATCCTCTCTGGCGGCAGAGGCCAAGTCGATCAGGATAGACATCGTAGGGTTCCACAAAACAGCAGAAGGGCTGGAACAGCGGCTAACAGTGGTGGAGAGACGCCTCAACTCGGTGCAAGGCAGGGATCAGGAGCTACTATTCCTCTGCAACAAGCTGGTCGACCTAGAAGATTGCAGCAGGAGGGACAACGTCCGCTTTTTTGGATTCCTGGAGAAAGTTGAAGGTCAGAATGCCCTTCTGGCACTAGTTGGCATTGCCTTTGATCCACCACTAGAAATACAGCACACACATCGCATCAGCCCTCCACGCAAAGACTCTGCAACACACCCGCGACCCCTCATCGCCTGCTTTCTAAGGCACGAACAGGCAAGACAGTTGCTGGCTGCAGCACGAGCACACGGTCCATATGCACATGATGCGCAGGACATCCGCATGGCAGCCGATTTCTCCAGGGAGACTAACGACTGTTGAAAAGCATTCCTCTCTATGAGGCTCCAGCTGCAACAAATGGAAATCAAATATGGCCTATTCAAGCCCACCCGTCTCCACATCACCAAGAATGGGGACTCAAAGGACTTCTATGACCCTGAGGACCTACAGCACTTCCTGGACTGAATGAGACCACAGGATATGGACACACACCATACCTCGACAGAACAGCCACAACCCGGCCCTGGACTTTCCCAACAGACACCAGGCAACAAGCGACGGAACACCAGTGGTTCCCGGCACCGCAACAGAGAACTTGAAAGATCCGCCCGCACTAATGAAGACAGGGCCCTGGCCCTCCAAACAGTGTCTGCTTTCACACAGGAACAACACAGGGACAAATCCTGCTCCCCTTTAAAGCCCACATCAGATGCGGAATGAGACCAAAGAAGGTCCAACTGCGGTTACAGTTATATTTAGGGTCATTGCGATGATTAAAGCCAGGGCCGCCAACACCGGAGACAGAGTAGGGTGTGGACAATACGATGAGAAGAAAGAAGACACCCAGACTCTGGACATCTGAGTATTGCCCCCCTTTATACTTATACTTAATGTGTTATATTTAATATGTTACACTAACTGTGCTAATTGAGCTAGCTATGTTAAAAGCCCGACCAGGGATGTACACAGTATATGTTATCCACAGATATGGCCCATATGGTCTTTGCTATGTTTTTATGCATAACGCAACTGATGCAGTTGACGTCACTGCCACTACACCAACCCCACCTGTAGCATGCATGCAACCCTTCCTTGTACTCTCAGATGTGACCAATATGCTACCATATACTATAATGCTACACCATGACGCTCCTCCCCATGCCAGTAAAAAATACTGCACACACCCTGACCCGCAGGACACAGATACTTATCTGTTTTGCTCTATTTATCACCCTGCCCTCCTGATGGAGCCCCCCCTCGCAGCGGTGCTCCAGTGAGCCCAGACCCGCGGTTAAAAGCTTAGGATCCCGAGTGCTGCTGCATATCAGCCTACAGTTCCCATTCCTAGTTGCTCCCCTATCACCATTACCACCACCCCCGTCTTCTGTGCTCCCCCCGTAGTAAGCCACATCACCCCTCACGAGGCCTACATCCAGGCCCTCTTCTACAGCATCGCCAGCATCGGCCACCCAACCGGGCGGTAATACCTCTGCTGTGAGCCAGGGCCCCTGTCGCCCACATACCTTTTCTTACCCCCTACCCTTTTCCCTCCTCCTCCCTTACAGCGCCGGCAAAACCTCACGTGCCCCCCCACACCACTGAAGACCTCTAAACACACTTTCAGGGTCCGCTTGACATGGATTCCCCCCTTTGGCCTCCCTGGCATGAACAACACCTCACCCTCTAAGCGCAATAACATGGAATGTCCATGGACTCACGCACTACATCAAAAGGAAAGAAGTACTCTCTTATCTCCTGCTCTTTATCACAGGCTCTCTTCCGTCTCTCAGCGCCAGGATACCCGGCGGGTCACAGTGCGCTCTATAAATAGCCCTTACATTACATTACATTACATTACATCTCCAATCAAAGCCGGTGGATGTGGCATTACTCCAGGAAACGCACCTAGATGCACTGGAGTCTGACAAGTTGTGCAGGGACTGGGTGGAAAAGGTGATTCACAGCAATGTGCAGGGGGGAACCCCGGACCCCATCCGCAAATGCCGGGTAGCGATCTTTATCCGCAAATGCCATGGTGTCAAAGACATGGATGGACCCAGACGAGCGATATGCATTTGCCAAGCTGCAAATAGGGCAAGCTCATGTCTGCGTGGGATCAGTCTATGCCCCGACAGGAATGAAAAAATTGTTCCTTCTCCAACTGAATCGCTTACTAGCGGAAATAGGCGCCTCTCAGTACCTTATAGGTGGGGATTGGAACCTGGTGAGAGATCCAGTCCTGGACAAAACGGGCCTCCTCGACCGGGGCAATGCCTCGGACAGAGCCCTGATGGGTGACATACTGGGGGATAATGGGCTGGTAGATCACTGGCGCCTTTTCCCTGGCGCATGAACATTCAGCGCCACAGGACCCCTAAGGGTAAATCACAACTACGAGCACACCTTCAGGACTACCTCTCCACCAATCAAGGGTCCGTGGACTCGGGTAGGACCCTCTGGGCCGCAGCAAAAGCTACCATTCGGGGCCAACTTATGCGGGACGCAGCACAAGCCAACAGGCAAAATGCTGCCCGACAGAAGGAGCTGTAACAGGATATTGCGTCCTATACTCGCCTATACACAGCAAAGCCAACCCTACAGCACCACAGATCTTTGGAGCAGGCCTGTATGGCGTTGAACGACCTTTTCACGTCCAAGGCAGAGTAAGCCCTACAAAGAATGAAAGGGAGACACTACGAGCAGGGAGAAAAAGCAGAGAGGCTGCTGGCGGCACAGTTACGCCAGAGAGAAGCTGCTATGGCCATACCAGCCATACTTTCAATCGGAGGAAAGCCGCTCACCCGACCCCAGGATATTGTGAACAAAGTTGCTTCATTCTACACGTCTCTCTACACCCCGGGGACACAGGCTGATGAGGACAAGATGGTTGCTTTCCTCACAGGGGCGGACCTTCCCCACCTCTCGAATGAAGGCAGAGAACTTCTTGAAGGTGAGATCAGCAGGGAGGAGATCTTGCGCACGATAGCTAACCTATTCTACCACAAGGCCCCGGGGGAAGACGGCTTCCCAGCTGAATTTTACCGATGGGCAGGAGAGGAGGTAATTGACACTCTGCACGCCGCATTCCAAGAGGCGGAACGCGAGGCCTCACTAGGACCCCTCTCTAATAAAGCAGTGATTGCCGTCTTACCCAAGCCTGGGAAAGACCCCCCCCTACTTTGCAGCAGGGACTGCCCCATCTCGTTGTTAAACTGCAATATCAAAATACTGGCCAGCGTCCTGGCCTCCCGTCTACGCAAAGTCCTGCCTTCCCTGATCCACCATACGCAAGTGGGATTTGTACCAGGACGCTCCTCTAGGAGCCACTTGCACACTTTAGCCCACACGTTGTGGTCTGCGAAATGCCTTCCAAATGATGCACTGGCATTATCACTCGACGCGCTGAAGGCATTTGATCGTATCGAATGGGAATACCTTTTTAAAGTACTGGAACGATTCAGACTAGGGAACTAGTTCATAGTCAAAGTGCGACTGCTATACAATAACCCCACCGCACAAGTAAACTGCGGGGGCTTTGTATCGGACCCGTTCCCGATCCGCAGGAGAACACCTCAGGGGTGCCCCCTATCACCACTCCTCTTCCGTTTGGCTATGGAGCCCCTAGCAGCCACAATACGGCAAGCGGCCAACGTTACGGGCATAAGCCTCCCGACGGGAGAATCTAAACTTTACCTGTGTGCAGATGACATCCTGCTTACTCTCACAGATATACCCCTGCCGTCCCTGCTCCAAATTATAGATGGTTTCTCCTCCTTTTCTGGCTACAAAGTACACTGGGACAAAAGCGGAGCACTGCCCATCTCAGACGGAACGATTCGATGCGATCAATATTGAGCCCCTTACTTTTTAACATTTATGTTCAACCCCTAGCGGGGGTGGCTAAAAGTAGAGGTTTGTCGTTGGTATCGTACGCTGATGACACCCAATTGGTTATTGCCTTCTCTAAGAAATGTAACCACAACCTCGTGAAATTTAAGGAGGATTTGTTGGTGATCGCGGACTGGTTGGCTTCAAACTACCTGCAGCTGAATGCCAGTAAGTCAGAAATTCTGCTGTTCGGGAGAGACCGTGATATGTGGTCAGAACAATATTGGCCAGATCGACTAAAACCAGCACCCCTGCCTAAAGAGGCAGTTAAGAATCTCGGTGTTTGGATCGACAGTGGTCTCTCCTTTGATATGCAATCTAAATCAGTAGCAGGGACCTGTTTTGGGCTCCTGCGAGGATTAAAACCTTTACTTGGTTTCTTTAACTCAAAAATCCGTCAGACCATTGTTCAGGCCACGATTTTATCTAGATTGGACTATGGTAATTCTCTGTATTTAGGCGCCAATAAGTCCAGTATCCGGTGTCTGCAGAGAATACAGAATGCAGCAGCCCGCATTCTCCTGGCGCTTCCGAAATCTTGCTCAGTGTCTAAATTTCTACCTAAACTACACTGGCTGCCAGTGGAAAAAAGAATCCAGTTTAAAACGCTATGTGTGGCTCATAGAATTCTGACTCAACAAGCACCACCGGGGTTGGCAGATCTGCTAGCTCTCTATGTTCCTCTGCGTACTCTACGCTCAGCCGACCAAGGGCTGGCTTGTATTCCTCGAGTCCTAAGAGCCAAAGCTGGAGGCCGCTCTTTTAGAACTCTTGCGTCCAGACTCTGGAACTCGCTCCCAGCCTCCATCAGAGGGATCCAGAATCATCTTGCCTTTCGCAAAGCCATAAAGACCTGGCTCTTCCCGGCGTAACTCCCCACCACCTGCTACAGCTTCAAGTCTTTGGCTGCGCTGGGACGCCACGTTGCTGGGGCAGCCATGCGCATTACAAATCTTACAATAATAATATAATAAGAATAACCACAAAAGCAGCCACACACGGGTTCCCCTTCCACTGGCAATCCTTGCATCTTAAATACCTGGGCGTTTTGGAGAACAAGGAGATGGAGGGGATAGTTGCAGATAACTTAAGCCCCCTGATCACCCCTATGCAACGCGACTTTGAAAAATGGAAGGTGCTGGGGCTCTCCATGTGGTGTAGAGCACAAGCCGTGAGAATGGTCACCCTCCTGCGCTTCGTAAACACCCTTGGCATGCTTACACTTCAAGTCCCCCTGTCCACGTTACGCTTAATAGACTCTAAGATAAAATCCTTTGAGTGGGGTTCAGCAAGGTCTCGTCTGGCTGCGGTGAAACTGAAAGCACATCGCTCTTATGGAGGTCTGAGCCTTCCATCGGTAGAACACTTCGCCCTAGCGCTGCATTTATTCCAAGTGGCGTACATGCTATCAGGAACCCCTAATGTGCCTCAATGGGTACACATAGAAAGGCACCTGCTGTCCACAGAGGCAGGCTTCTCAGCCCTATATGGACAGGAACAAGCCGCCACGACCCCACCAATCCGATACTATCAGCTATGCACAAGGCCTGGCAACGGGTGCACCGACTGTTGGGTTTGAATCCACAAATCCATGAGAAAGCCCCCTTGTGGGGTAATACAGGCATACGCATTAATAGACAAACATTGTCATGGCCCTTATGGAGGGCATCAGGCATCCATACCCTGGACCAGCTCCTTCACGATGGTGACCTCAAAACTTTTGGGCAATTAAGGGAAGAGTTTGGCCTCCCAGTGCAGCAATCCTTGAGGTACATGCAATTTCGGCACTGCCTGAAGAAACGTTTGGGACCACGTCCTTGCTCGCTACAGGCCTCGCCAGTAGTATCGTATCTGTACACATGGGGAAAAGACTAGGAGGTTACGTCTGGCCTGTATAGAGTACTCACATCGCATCTCTTTTTGCAGCCCCTATAATGGGACCTCCGCACTAGATGGCAAACCCGGCTATCGGTCTCCTATGAGGACAACGAGTGGGTAGAGATTCTAGATGACCTGGACAGGGGCACCCTGGAAGCAAGACTGAAATTCTGTTTATTCAAAATCCTCCACGACTGGCACTGGTCACCGACAAAACTGCACATGGCAGGGTTGCTCCCACATGCTAACTGCTGGAGATACGCTAACAGCGGCTGCAACATGACTCACATTATATGTGAATGCCCGACAGTGCAACCCTTCTGGGCCTCCTTGGGCCAGGTTCTACGCACCACAATGCCTCTACACTTCCCACTTACACCCGTCACTATTCTATTGCATTATCTGCGACACTCCCCAGAGCTTTCAAATCCACAACGCCGCCTCCTTCACACAGCACCAGCCACAGCCAAAATATGCATACTGTGACAGTGGAGATTACCGACCACACCATCGCAAGAGGAATGGTTGGTAGCCATCATGCACACGGCCTCCCATGAGCGTGTCGTTTACAACCTTCAGGACCAGGCTGACCTGTTCCTTCAGATATGGGCACCTTTCCTGCGCACGGAGAGCAATACTGATAAGAACCCCACAGCAGACATCCCGACTCACTCAACGGTAACGACATCAGCTGATGCCCCCTAATCCAAAACAAGAGCAACGACCCCACGCTTAAGAAGTCACCCTCCTCCCCACTAGTCCCCATCAGTGTTTATGCAGCCTTCCATGTACCTCAATCCCCCCTCCCTCTCCCTCATATGGATGCACCAGGTCTACTTTACACCACCCATTCTACATCCTCGACATCTACAGCCGTCTTTTGCCCTCAGGTGAGTATTCTGATGATCCTTTCCATCTCCCTGCAGGCCTTTTCTCCTCCTTCCCTGCTCCCCCACCCACTTAACTACTCCCCCTACCCCCTCCCTCCCATGTCCCTTCCCCCCCTGGCTCCGCAGCGCCACACTGCAGCAATGCAGCAATTCGGACACATTGCGACCACGCTTTGCATAGATGTCGAGAAGTGAACCCGCAGTAGCAGGTGCATAATATCTCTCCCCCCGAGTCTCAGCCCCCCTTCCCCACCAGGCATAGTAGCTACACCCAGGAATCGAGAGAACACTCCCTCAGAGTCGCAAATTGATGTGCCTGATTAATAGACGGCACCCGGTACATACACGAAACCCAATTTGATGACCAGAATCATTGCCCGTAGGACCCCACGCATTAAGCCAACACTAGTTCTCCTACCACCGGCATGCCTATCAGATCACGGGATCCTCCATACCCCCTCCACCCTTCCCCCCACACGATATATACCAATATATGCTTTTCTCAGCCCCTAAGAGGCACATGTCGCACACATTTCTCGTTAAACTGTTCACCCGGCCATTATAAGTGTGCGGCCGATGCTATTGTTTTCAAGATATAATCTTTTGCAAAATATTAATAAAGAATTACAACATAAATCTTTTGCCACGTTGTATGTGTGCTGCTCAGTACTTTGCTCCTGCTTTAAGAAAACATATATTTTTGGCACAAAGGCCTATGTACAAATGTTACTAGATTTTTTATTTTTTTATTTTTATTTGAGTTTTATATAGCGCTGGCTAGACCCGGAGGTATCAGAGCGCTTTACATAAGGAACACCGAGTTGCAAGTTACAAAAATTTTACATACGTGACACAGTGATTACAAAGTATCAGCAAGAGTTACTAGCGAATAGCACATAAGGACACATGATGAAGCCACAATAGCACAGTGGTATGCATTACTAGTGCGTGGCGGAACAGAGAGAGGGAAAGGAGAACAGGGGAGGGGAATGCTGATAGAGTCAAGGCAGGTAGGAGGGGGAAAGTCCATCAGGGGGAACCAAGCAGTCAGTGTGAAAGGCAGATAAACCAAGAAGAACCGTGAAAAACAATGACCGATGTCCGGCTGGGTAGGTGACGGCCAAGGGGTCCAGACTCCTCAATAGCTGCATAGGACAGCTCCACCGGGCAGCAGCCAAGGGTACTCGGTCTCCGAGGTAAGTGCAAACAGTTTCAGTTTCCGCCCATGGGGTATCGTCAGAGTTCCATCGACGGTATCGCTGGCTAGACCCGGAGGTATCAGAGCGCTTTACCAGAGGATCGTTGCGTTAGAAGTTACATCCGTTACAAAAGCATAGTATGGTACAGGAAACAAAGACAATGTTGTGAGAATTCGTAGGAGGGAGGGGAGGTAGGAGCCATAGCAGGAAGACGAGGAAGAACTGTGTCCAATGTCCGGCTGGGTAGGTGGCAGTCGAGGGGGAAACCAGGGCCAATCTCCTCTATAGCTGTCTAGCAGCTCCATCGGGCATCAGCCAAGTTGCTCCAGTCTCAGCGTTCAGGAAAAACAGTTTTGAATAGATACATAGCCTACAGTTGCATAGTGAAGTAGCGGAAGAACTTGTCCCCACTAGAGGATAGAGGTAAAAGAAGGGGGGGGATATATAACAATCCAGAGAAGGAGCTGGAGGATGCCATTTAGGCTGCAGAGGAAACGAAGGCAGAGGCAGCCACCATTTTAAGGTCAGGCACGTCATGTCCAGGCCTCTGTAGATCCCTATGTAGGCGTTGATGCGGTAGTTGGTCTCGGCCATGATGAAACCCTGTTCGTGGGAGGCAGCAGACAGCTCTGACCCCCTGGACGCCATTTAGAAGCCACCCCCCTCTTTCATAGAGGGGGAGAGGGCTGCAATGACAAACTGCACATGTGTGTCTTACAGGGTGCCTCCCGTGTCCGCCTATAGCCCCCCTCCATAACCGGCCAATTTCACCAACCTCTGAGATAGTCGCCGCTCCGGTCTCAGCACCAGCACCGTAGGCATGTCTGTGACGCAGGCACTCAGCACCTATCAGCTGCTCTCTCTGGCCCACTCGTGCAGGCTTCGCCTCCCGGCCCTGTCCACGGCCTCCTGAATGCTCCCGCGTAGTCAGGGCAGGCCTCGTGGGGTGAGCACAGTCTCCGGTGATTTCAGCAGTTGGTGTCTCCGGCACCTCTGGGCCGCCAATCGCCATCTCCTCCTCCGATCCCCCACATGGGCCCGGGGACCGGACCACGCTCAGCGACGACCTTGAGCCCTGCAGCGGGCTCCAAGGCAGGTCCGTTCAGCCACCTCACACACTCCCGGTCTAATGTCTCACCAGGGGGGTGGGGGCGAACCGTCATGTGTAGCGGTGTTGTCATGCCTGCAGCCACGGCCGTCTTCAACTCCGGCCAGCAGTCCCAACGCATCGGAGAACCCTCTGAGTCCTCGTTCCGGGCCCCGGCGCAGGTCGCCGCTCCGGCAGCACGCCCTGAACACCTCGAGTGCTCGATCTGGGAGGATAGCGGCGAGGAGAGGAGGCAGAGAAAGGCGAAGGCACGCCAGGACTCCAGACGATCGTTCCAGCGGGTGAATAAAGCTGGTATTCAGAAGCCTTGAAGGGGTGTCAGCACATCAGATCTGCTACGGGCGAAACCGAGGGGGCGCTTAAGGGTCTGCGTCTTTTTCACCCTCAGGACATAGGGGCTACCATTTTGTGCAGCTCCGCGGCGGAATTAACGGCTCACCGAGGAGGCTCAGAGAGAGCCCTTACCCCCACAGCAGGTCGCCAGTGCAGCCTCTAATGGCTCCGCGTCCTTCACGCCACTGTTGAGGGAGATTTGGCGATGTTTTCGGCTTCACAGCACCCTTGGGCACCGTCGATTCTCGGCTTCCTCTGACGATCGGTAAGCCCGGAGAATAGGGGACACCAGTTAGCAGGATTGGGTGTCTGGGATACAGCGGGAAGCGGCCAGATGGCAAGGGGAATAATCCCTCTGCTTTGAGGGTCGCCGGGGGTAGGTATCCAGTGGGTAAAGCCAAAAAGGCAAGCCCCTTCCCCGGAGCTCCCGGCCGGAGCTCCTCACCAGTCGGCCATCTTGGCCTTTGCTGCAAAAACTATGGGTAGCTGCATGAGAACACCCATGTACCACCTGTGGGACACCCCCTCAGTACGGAGTAATGCAAAGCAGCACAGAGGGCTACTGTACATTATTTAGGGCTACTTTTGAGTGCAAAAAAATATTTTTTCTGGAAGGTAAAGTTCAAATCAACACCTTGCAATGTTTTGCATCTTCTTTTTGAACTTTTACCGGCATAAAGTGTTGATAAATGTGGCTCTTGGTATTTACTATAGCCTGCTAAAAGTAGTCAGCTAGAGTGCAATGTGCACCTCTGTTTTGTGCATAGGCCTCAAACAGCATTGTATCTATTGAATTTCAGCTTTTGTTTCTGTCTTTTCTCAATGAAAAACAAATGATCAGTAGAGATTCAAAGGTGCTTATTCACAAAGATAAATGTACATGTGGATATTTAAGTAAGTAATAATGTTTGTGTTAGAAATGGGATTTCTGGTTGGCTAAGGCTTGCGCCAAAGCCAGGCAGAAACCACCACTCTAGTCAGGGCAAGGGAGTTACACACCCAAGATAACCCCTGCTCACCCCCTTGGTAGCTTGGCACGAGCAGTCAAGCTTATCCCAGAGGCAGTGTGTGAAACATTTGTGACCATACACAATAACACAGGAGAGACGCTACAAAGGGACACCACACGTAGTTATAGAAAAATAGTTATCTATATATAGACTGAACACGAGGCTAAAAGCACTCAAGGAGCCACAATGCACACAACTACAGATTCACTTCAAAAGCAACAAAGGCACTCGAAACGGGGGTGGAACAGACTTAGTTCGGGACCGGGGTCCACACGACCTGGTGATGCACAATGTACCTGAGATGTAAAGGGACACGGCACGCAGCCTCACAAGGAAGCCGCAGTGATGACAGGCGGACTCGGAGCGGCCACAGCTCCCAGCTGTAGCGGTCCGCGGCGTGCACTCACGATAATCCTGGGACGGGGCTTAAAGGCGGGCACCCATCGGTACCCAAAGGGGGTAACAAGATCCTGAGAGTGGTGACTAGTGCGGGCACTCAGCGGCACAGCTCCTCAGCTGCAGCGGCCCACAATAGCGATTGCGATGATTCTCGTAGGATGGCAAATGCGGGCACGCAGCGGCATAGCTCCTCAGCTGCAGCGGCCCACAATAGTGATAGCGATGATTTCCATAGGATGGCAAATGCGGGCACTCAGCGACACAGCTCCTCAGCTGCAGCGGCCCACAATAGCGATAGCGATGACTTCCGTAGGATGGTAAATGCGGGCACTCCGCGGCACAGCTCCTCAGCTGCAGCGGCCCACAACAGCGATAGTGATGATTTTCGTAGGATGGCAAATGCGGGCACTCAGCGGCACAGCTCCTCAGCTGCAGCGGCCCACAATAGTGATAGCGATGACTTCCGTAGGATGGTAAATGCGGGCACTCCGTGGCACAGCTCCTCAGCTGCAGCGGCCCACAGCGATAGCGCCTTTCATAGGATAGCAAAGGCGGGCACTCAGCGGCACAGCTCCTCAGCTGCAGCGGCCCACAACAGCGATAGCGACTTTCATAGGATAGCAAAGGCGGGCACTCAGCGGCACAGCTCCTCAGCTGCAGCGGCCCACAATAGCGATGGCGATGATTTCCGTAGGATGGCAAATGCGAGCACTCAGCGGCACAGCTCCTCAGCTGCAGCGGCCCACACCAGCGATAGCGACTTTCATAGGATGGCAAATGCGGGCACTCAGCGGCACAGCTCCTCAGCTGCAGCGGCCCACAACAGCGATAGCGACTTTCATAGGACGGCAAATGCGGGCACTCAGCGGCACAGCTCCTCAGCTGCAGCGGCCCACAACAGTGATAGCAACTTTCAGCCCGCATTCCCCGCAGTAGAACCAGAGGCTCTGGAATTCTCAACAGAGGCCTCACCTGCGGGTAGGATCCCCCTCACATAGGAATACGTACGGCTGATGGGTGAAGTCTAATGTCCCTGAGACTTCAGCAGGAGGCGAGCTCAAATCAGGCCCTTGGGTAGTTGCTTCAGCAAGATGGATGAAAGTTTCAAAAGTCCTTTCCCTCTAGTTACACGGACAGAGGTTCGTCTTGGCATCCAGAAGTAACACAGAGAGTGCACGCACTTTACACTGGACCACAGTGCTAAAGTGCTCAGAGGCCTAAAACCACCAACACCATGTCAGAACTTAAGGCAAAATGTTTAGGGGTGAACATGTCAAAAAGGGCCAAGTCCAACAGTTTCTAAGCGCACAAATACCAAGGTGTCTTAGAGCTGAAGACCAGGACCTCAAAAGGATCAGTCGGAACTCGAGCATCGCTATCCTATCAAGGAGGTTAAGAAAAAACAGGTTTTTAGCTGTTTTCTGAAGCATGGAAGACTCCCCTGCGCTCTTAGGGCTAAAGGCGGGGAGTTCCAGAGTTTGCTGCCAAGATGGTAAAGACTCCTACCCCCCACCCCTATCTGACTTTCTTTGTCATAGGGACTTTGAGCAAGTGGGCAGAGGCGGAACGTAAAGCTCGTTGAGGATAGTACCAGTGAAATGTGGACCGGTGGTATTGCGCTCCCTTACCGTGCAGGGCATTACGAGTGAGGCAGAGAACTTTAAATTTAATCCTATTTGCTACGATAGCCAATGAAGGGCCTGTATGCTATTTTGGTAAAAGATTGAAATTTGGGAACCTTCAAAAGTAGCCGCTCAGCGGCATTCTGCAAAGATTGCAGTTAAGTCTGTGCCCATTGTGTAGTGCCTAGGTATAGAGCATTGCAATAGTCAATCCTAGATAGGATGAGTGCGACTATGACAGATTTTTGTAACTCCAAAATCAGTTGGCCACCAAGAGGAATTCCAAAACTTACTCATAATTTAGTCACATGTAGTATTGACTACTACACTTAGATAAACCTACACTTTTTGCCAGTTCTGAGTGTACATTTACACCTAGGTGTAGGCATGTCTAAACCACTTCAAATCAGGGAGTGGAGTCTGCCACAACAGGAATGCTGAGTGTAATGGTACAACTAGTAACTTTGTACACTTAGGTGGAGATCTCTGCCACTGTGGCAGAAATCTTCCTATGGTAAAGCAGAGGCAAAATTATTAAAGTTCATTAGCCTTTAACAATGTGATACAAATATTTTAATCTATAATATAATGTAAATTAAAAACTGAAAAGCACTGCTTCAATGACTATACTTACTGCCTCTTGATAAAATATGGGAACAGTCATTCCGTGGAGCTGGCATTTGAAAGTGGGTATCATGAACTGCTGCAAAATACTTAGGGGATTATTTACAAGCCCCTTGGGCTGCTGGTGTGCCGCGTTTTCCCATATAAAAAGTGATGCACCGGCGGCCCAAGGGGCTTGTAAATAAGCCCCGTAATGTGAGTACTGAGAACATTGATTTTAGGTTGTAGCATCCACAATACACTGGAACCAATCACAAATACTTTTCAAACTGGAGTGTCTCTTAAGAAAAGTCTTCTTCTTTATTGATTCACATTTTAAAAAGCTTATTAGCAGTTAATCTTTTTGGACATGTGTTTTGGGCCCTCGGAGGCCCTTACTCAGGGGCTCACAGGATTGCATCACATCAACAATTCACCACATGTGTTGGCAGTGATTTGCTGCTAAGAAATTTTGTAAATATGAATCAATAAGGAAGATGTTTCAAACTAATGTAAATCAATTTTAAATATTCATTACTAAACCAGAACTAATACATCAAAATGTTACATTACATTCATTAATCGATTACTTTAATGTATTTTAAATAAAGAATATTTGAAAACAAAATCCCACCCTCACTGACATCTTTTGTTCTTATTTATTATGTAGTAAATTGTGTTAAAATGTCTGCAAATTAATTTTTTTAGAAAAATGTTGAAAAGTAATTTTTTTTTAAATTAAGTTTATTACTAAATACAAATATTCAAATTTACTTTTTTGAACATACACACACACACACTCAATGTATTGAATTTAACATTAGTTCCTTTAGGGTGATATTTTATTTTATTGCCTCCATTGCTCTCTATGGGAGTGTGATGAAGAAGCTGTGAGTGTATTTATCATTGCTATGTGTGGTGTTCAACTTACTCCACAGCTCGTTTGGAGTACAATTTGTTTTGACACATTACCACCTTTATGACTGCAGCAACTTTAGAATTGTAGTTTGTGAATAGCAATCGTTTCACGCTTTTGTGGTGCCAAGTTTGGAATTGGGGAACTAGGTTCAAGTCCCTGTGTCGGCTCAACCCTTCTGTGTTTTTGGGTAAATCGCTTTATCACAGATTTACTAAGGGCTTGCATTGCCCTTGCATCACGCAAGGTGACGGAAGGACACTGCACGCCCTTAAGTGAGATTTACTATGCCACACAGAGTGACCATGAGTGGCTCTACATGGCATAGTAAATGTGGAGAATGCAAGGCAGCGTAAGTTGCAGCATTATGTTACTCTGCCCGGGGAAGGTGTTCAATGCGTAGAGTATTGGTGTTCCCCCTCATCTACCTATGGTTTTTGGCGCTTTCCCAGGTTTACACAAAACAAAACCTGGGAAAGAATCAAAACACTATGGGGCTTATTTACAAGGCCCTTGCGCCACTTTTGCGTCATTTTTAACATGGGAAGAGTGACGTAAAAGTGGCGCAAGGGGCTTGTAAATCTGCCCCTATGCCTTTCCAGGGGAGGCATAACAAGGAGAAATATGTTTACTTCTTCTAATTTTTCCTCTTTTTACATGCACTGCATTCTGCAGAACACATAGAAAGAGGAAAAAGACTCAGAGAATTTTTGTGCAGGAATGTGTCCCTTCCAGCACAAAAACAAACCTGTAGTGTGTCAGTGCAGAGAGAGACCATGAATGCACCATATTTTACTAGATATGGTGCATTCTTGATCTCTCCATTTGACGCAGTGCTGCCAGTTGTCCTGTTTAATTGTACTGCCTCAAATGTTAGTAAATCTGCCCTTGAAGCTCCATGTATCTAAAATTAATGTGACCTTGTGTGATGTAAGTTGTGCTCACTAAAGCGCTCCAATACCCTTGAGTCGAGTTTGCGCTATATAAAAAGTACAAAAAGCCTCAAAGAGGTAAAAACAAAGTGTTAACATAAAAAAACAAAGACAAATAGATACACATTTATTGCCTGATTTGTACTCAATGAAACCAGAAAACCTGGATAAATCACTGCTTATTTGCTTAACTTATGTGATCTTAGGCACACATTTTATTTCAACAAAACTCTTTTTTCTTCATTTTCGCACATGAAAACAGTTTAAAATATGTGAGTTCAGAATACCAGTTATACAAAAACCTATTGTGTTTGATTTAATAGACTATACTATTTATCTATAATTATATGGGCCACTTACAGGGTTTACCTGACTATTGTCTTCCCCCTTAGTTCACTAATGATTCATGCTTAAAAACTTTTAATAAGTATTTCTCAGTGCAGTGCTATAATGTGATGTATCAATAATGATAATGCTTCCACATGTTAAAGAAATACACTTTTTTTAATTTTGAGGACACTTTCTCATATGTATGTGATGTTTTGTTGTATGATTATTATAGCAAATATTTTCAGGGCTCAGTTAAAAATGTGTATGAATAGAAAATGCACTCACATTTGTTTTTCTTCCATTAACAAAGACACCACAGACTTGTAAATCCCCTCACAGGAATACTCTCAGACATGCACCACACCCGCAAGTAAACATACACACATAGATACACTTGCATGCACACAATCAGAAACCCACACATTCCAGTATTGGAACTCCTCATCTGCAGTGCTCCAAGCTGCAACTCCTGCTTGACTGGCAGGCCTGAATTTCGTGCTTCCTGCTTTGAAAGTGTTGTGATGTATATACTCATTATGTATGTAAAGGTTCTGCCTCTCAGACACCGTACGGACGTTTTTCTGTTCATTATGATGTAATGGATTCTACCCTGGAACGTTAGTGGGTTGGTGGTGGTTGGAGAGGCAGTTGCCTCTGACTGAAGTTGTGTGCGGTCGCTCCACCTGATGTGTCAGGGTATTTATTATATTAAATACTTCCACTTAGAGTACGTTTCAACCTTATTATTTGGCGACAATTTTACAACTACCCTGACACGAAGACAGAAGAACCTATGTGACACCTTTGCTGCTGAGGATCGCTGCCTGTTCTTATACACCTTCTCAGCATCGTATCTTATTGGTATAATAAACCACCCAGTAAGCTTTTACACCTTTCCGTCTCTGTGGTCATTGTAAGTACAATTCCCTTCATCTTCTGGCGATTGGCAAACCGAGTCTTGGTGAATTGTGGTGCATCATTTGGATGCAACACCTTGTATGCGCATGTTCAGTGGTTCAGTGATGCGCACACTTATTACGTTTGGTGCTAAATTTAATTCAGTAGACCCTTGAAGTCATATTTTTATGTGGAGATTCTGCCCATACTCAATGACGCGCACACTATTTCTTTAAACGTTTCAAACAACAGAATTACCGTGCATGTTCAGTGATGCGCACACTTTTAAGAAATGAAATTATTCTAATAGCGCGCATATGCAGTGACGCGCACACTATTCCCTAATTTTACCTCCTCTTCTATTAAACAACGGATGTGCAGCGCATGTTCAGTGATGCGCACACTTATGAGGAATAATAGTATCCATATGCTTACCCTTACCGAAGTCAAATACTACATTTAGTGGTTAACCTGTCTTTTTATAGCATTCGAAGACTATTTTATGCCAATTTTAGTATTCAATAGTGTTCTTTTTGGGAAGGCTAGTGCATGAAGACTACTGATATGTGAGTGGTACTTCTTGAATACTAACAGAATACTAAGCACAGACTTATTTGTAATCGCATAGTCTTCATTTACAATGCAGAACATTTAGTGAATACAAACAATTTGAATACTACTGGACTTTACCCAGACTACTATTAACATTCTATTCAAGCTGCATGCTGAATGGTAGATCGGTGCCTTATTTATTATACTATTTTTATGCCTTATTTATTATACTATTGTGGTGTTTGTGTAGTGTAGGGTAGTGTTTTAGGGTTTAGGGTAGTGTTGTGGTGTTTGTGTAGTGTAGGGTAGTGTTTTAGGTTTTAGGGTAGTGCTCGGGGGTCGTGCAGGGTAGTGTTTGAGTGTGGGGACCGGACTGGAGGTCTGGGGAGGGTCGTGCTGGGGGTAGTGTTTTAGGGTTTAGGGTAGTGTTGTGGTGTTTGTGTAGTGTAGGGTAGGGTAGTGATTTAGGGTGTAGGGTAGTGCTGGGGGTCGTGCAGGGTATTGTTTGAGTGTGGGGACCGGACTGGGGGTCGGGGAGGGTCGTGCTGGGGGTAGTGTTTTAGGGTTTAGGGTAGTGTTGTGATGTTTGTGTTGTGTAGGGTAGTGTTTTAGGGTTTAGGGTAGTGCTGGGGGGTCGTGCAGGGTAGTGTTTGAGTGTGGGGACTGGACTGGGGGTCGGGGGAGGGTCGTGCTGGGGGTAGTGTTTTAGGGTTTAGGGTAGTGTTGTGGTGTTTGTGTAGTGTAGGGTAGTGGTTTAGGGTTTAGGGTAGTGCTGGGGGGTCGTGCAGGGTAGTGTTTGAGTGTAGGGACCGGACTGGGGGTCGGGGGAGGGTCGTGCTGGAGGTAGTGTTTTAGGGTTTAGGGTAGTGTTGTGGTGTTTGTGTAGTGTAGTGTAGTGTTTTAGGGTTTAGGGTAGTGCTGGGGGTCGTGCAGGGTAGTGTTTTAGTGTGGGGACCGGACTGGGGGTCGGGGAGGGTCGTGCTGGGGGTAGTGTTTTAGGGTTTATGGTAGTGTTGTGGTGTTTGTGTAGTGTAGTGTAGTGTTTTAGGGTTTAGGGTAGTGCTGGGGGGTCGTGGAGGGTAGTGTTTGAGTGTGGGGACCGGACTGGGGGTCGGGGGAGGGTCGTGCTGGGGGTAGTGTTTTAGGGTTTAGGGTAGTGTTGTGGTCCAGTCTGCTTTACTCCACACAACTCCACTCCACTCTGCTTTACTCCACTCAACGCCACTCTGCTTTACTCCACTCCAATCAACACCACTCTGCTTTACTCCACTCTGATTTACTCCATGCCATTCTGCTTTACTCCACTCCACTCAACCTAGAGCAAGTAGTTGTAACGACTTGCATTGTAATGGTACTGCGATGTAACAACGCGGTTGTTGTAACGACCGCGTTGTAATCGCGTGCGTTGTAATGCATGCGATGTGATGGCTATTCCCCTCAACGCCACTCTGCTTTACTCCACTCTGCTTTACTCCACTTTACTCTGCTTTACTCCATACCACTCTGCTTGACTCCACTCCACTCGGCGCCACTCTGCTTTACTCCTCATTCCATAACACATAGGTAAAAGACATTGCCATTTATAATAGCTCTAACCAGGGCTTTAAGTGAGCCGGGTCCTGCAGGTGCTCAGCACCAGCAGTTCTTAAAAGCAGGTGCCGAGACGGGTCCCTATCGGGCTCTCCATTTTTACCCTCTGGGTAAAAAAATCTTAGCTCTGCAATAGTACCATCCATCACTGCTTTTGATGACACTTCAAAGAGACTCATGTTTCAGTTTTATATAACGCAAACCTAGAGTGCTTCATATGAGCACCACTTACATTACACCAGGACATTTTCATGTTTTGAATCACAGGATGTTGAGCCAAAGTCAGGCGCGAAGCTGCTTTCTCAGCTCTAAAGTTAGCAGCTCTAGACTTACACCACAACCTCGCCCACAAGATCGGAAGCATATTCAATATTATATACAACAAAGTCATAGTTGTTGCTGATTTATCATATGCAGTTTACAGCCATTGACAAAGCCAATAGTTCTGGCTTGTTGTGGGTGTAATGTTACTTGTTGTGTTATATATCTGGATGAATGGACAGACGCAGCAAAACACCAGTGGAGCAGCACACTATGCTAAGTACAGAGTTTTCGCTTAAGTGTTTTAAGCCACAACCTTAATTACATCGGCCACGCCCCTATGAGAGACCCCCCCCCCCCCACTTTTTCAATCCCACTTGAAGCCCGGGCTCTATCACAAACAAATACGAGACCGATTGCATTTTCAATGCTTGTTTGAAAGTGCATTATAGACGGTATCGAACTGCTTTGTGCGTTTTTTGTTCCTGATAAGTAAGGCACCAAAGCTTCTTTTAACACAGTTTGTATTATTCTAGGTACTTGTTTTTTCCATGATATAATACTTCTTTTTTTTTTTTGTTTAAACGTTTATTTAAAGTTTTATCATACAGTATAACAATACAGTTCAGGCAGGGTTACAGTGAGTCATATCGTATCAATGGCAGCCTCTTGTAACGAATGTCTCGTCTATAATGCATGTATTGGAGCAGTACAATCAGGCGTATAATACGTATCCGAATAAAGAAGAACAAGCATCAGAGGCAGTACATTAATATTAGGAGTGTATAATCTGTGGCATTGATCTAAAAGTAGGCAGTAATATTTAACTCAATTCTCCCAATCTGAACGATATCTCTTGGCGTTGAGCAGACCTGTGAAAAGAAAAACAGTATATGCACAGCATTTCATTAAGAGTGATCATTGAATATCCTCTTGCCTCACACATGGATTATTATGTGCCTTAGTTTGTGATAGTAGGTATCCTTGAAGAGGTCCCCATATATCTTTAGGTTTGGAGGATCTAGGCAACAGTTCGGCATATATGTTTGTCTGCTCTTGGCAATATATTAAATCTGCTAGCCACCTTTTGAATTTCGGGGCTCGCCCCCTACCCCACCTACAGGCTACCTGGCGTTTAGCTAGTAATAGCGATAAGGCGAGAAACTTCCTATATGTTTTGGGTATCTGTTCTGTGTACCCTAGTACTGCAAGTAGTGGGTCTATCTCCAGGGTGCTGTCTGTCATTTTTTCGAGTGCTGTGAATACTAGTTCCCAGAACTCCCGCACCCGTGGGCATTGCCAGGCCAAATGTAAGAATCCAGCTCCCGGCTGTCTACATCGTTCGCATCTATCGTTATCCGCAAGATTGAATCTATGCTTCTTCACTGGCGTATAATATAGGCGCTGTAGGTATCTGTAATGTATCACCCGTAGCCTGCAGCTGGCCGATATTTGTGCAGTTTGGAGGCAGCAGTAGTGCCATTGACCAACAGTCACTTCCTGCCCCAATTCCTCCCTCCAGTGTGTTCGGGCCGGGCTGCTGAGTTCTTCTCGGTTCGTTCGTATAGTGCTGTATAGACCTGACACTAGGTGTTTACCATCTGTGGATCCCAACATTTGATGTAAGGGAATGAAATTTATCGGCTCTTGTGGGAATTTTGGGATGATTGATCGTATCCCTTGTCGTAGTCGCACATATAGGAACACATCCAAGGGAGTGTATTGTATTCCCTGAAACATGTGGTCCATAGAACGAAACGTCCCTGCATGGAAGAGATCTCCCCATGTGCCAATATGGGCCCGTTTACATAGATCTTGAAACCCTTTCTCCTGCAGTAGTGAAAGGCCGGGATGATATGACAGAGGGAGTCGAGAGGAGTAAAGGAAGGGTGATGCCAGCAGGGATACCAGTCGGTTCCAGGCGTCAACTGTGCCAGTGACCGTGGTGGGCGGTGTCGTGCGTGTGCACGCAGGTCCGTGTATCATGCCATTCAGCGGCACAGGATCTGCCAGGCAGTCCTCTGTAGCCACCTGTGGCATGTATCGGGGGGATATATCCAATAGTAGGCGTACTGAGCCTGTGCGCTAAGAAAATATATCTCAAAATCTGGGACATCAAACCCTCCTTGATGATACGGCCTTGTTAATATGGACCATCTGAGTCTCGGCTGTTTCCCGCCCCATAGCAGTCTGATGAGTTCGGTTCGCAGCGTTTTAAAAAAGTAGGACCCAGGGTGGTAAGGTATATTCAAGAATAGATATAGGAATTGAGGGAGTATGACCATTTTTATAAGGGACGCTCGTCCTGCCAACGAGAGAGGTAGTGATATCCAGCGGGTAACGTTAGCGGCAAGTGATAGAGAGGGTATTTTTGGTGGCCACACCCTTCTGCTTACCGATTCCAGAGAGCCTGACCCCTGTGCTGTTCGTTCACTTGGAAAGAAGAAACCACGATGTAAAATACAGTGACTTTTATTTTAAACAGTTCAAAAGCATAAAAGCAATTCAATTTAAAAGTTGCCCATCAACACATGAGCAGGATGAAAAATAAATGCATTGGCAATGTTACAAATCAATTGTTCAAAAGTAGCAAATGTATGGCTAAATATTGTGCTATGAATAACTGGCTAAAGAGCAACCCTGTCTTTAAAGAGGATGGGTAGGCTAGCGCCTAGAAGCTGATCTCTTTTAAGAAAGCAACACCATTCAAGACTACGCAGTTTAAACTAAAATAAATGCAATGGCTTGGGTTAGAATGAGCTGAATTAGATAGACTGTCAAAGCCAAAAGGCTGAATTATTAGAGAGGCTGACAAAGCCAACAGGCAAAGATAATCAGATAGGCTGACAAAGCCAATAGGCTATGCCATCAGAGAGGCTATCAAAGCCAAAAGGCTGAAATTATCAGAAAAGAGTATTACCACCTTGGAAGTTGAAGTTCTAGGCCCAGTCTCACGGACGATCGATCGGGAACCCTCTGTATGCAGTCAGATTGATGCTCAGAGAATTCAGAGCTGCATCTTGGGCGAAGCTCTTTTATATGGTTAAATGCAGAACTTACTCCTACGCTTGACACGAGATCTGACGCAGGCCACTTAACCGCCCGCTTACAGTAACTGGGAAGTTTGATATAAAACCGAGAAGTGGTATCATGATGGAACAGGGCGTTTAGCAGATGGTCAGTGTTCTTGACCGCAAAAAGTAAACAAAGGATAACTTTTACCGTAAAAAAATGCTCAGAATTAATATTTAATACATTAATTCTTGGTCACGTTGCCGCCTTGAGTTTCAGTTAAGCAAGCGCGGAAAGTTTCATAGCTAAGAATATCGCAAATCTTGCATGTGACACAGCCAGATGTTCCAACAGATTGTCACGTGGGTGGGGGCCACCCTTATTCTCGTAACTGTGGAAAGTCACAAGAGGGGCTGATGTTGTCTCTCGGTGGATGGAACAGATCTCTGCTAGCAGATCAGTGAGGCCTTCGATCTGTATTATTATTATTATAAAATGAGAGCAGGAGTCACTGGCTTTTTGGGCCTACACATTTGTATCTAGGAAGGTATGCTTGGTCCTATGTAAGATATGGTTATCTAGGGAGCTGGGCTTGGGCCTATGTGAGATGCACTCCCAGGATCGAAGGAAAGTGGACAACTTAAGACATTCTATCTGAGCCTGTCTGGTAGGGCCTATCTAGAGTATCATGTTTAGTGGGTAGTGCAAAATTAGAAATGGGTTTCTTGTTAAATGGTAATACGGGACCTTCGGGACCCTCCTTCATATCCCTGCTCTTGTTCATTTTTGAACACATCTCGGATAGAATACTGCGAAGGACCCTCAGGGGTCGGGTGCATGCTGGGTGAGTCATTAACGTAGGGACGCGCAGCCGGGTGTTGCAATTCTGATGGTAGGGTAACATACTCTCCATCATGGCTCAGTAACTGATCATACTCGTGAGCGTTATGCTCCTCCCTCAAAGTGTACCTATGCCGTGGAACTGGGGGAGCTGAGGGTGTGTTAGGAGAAGCTTCAGGGGCACCTAGTTCTATGAGTTGTATGTGGACCTGCCCATCCCCATCCCCAGGAACACGGTGCATGTCCAGATAGTCTGCATCGTGGTAAATTGCTGTTTTAACGTAATTTATCCCAACTGCTTTGATGCTACATCTGCTGATACACCTCATTATTACCTGTGCACCGCAACACATTAACATGATGACACAACAAATAGGTAACATAATTTTCAAGATAGCAGATAGCCATGAAGGCATCCAGTCCAAGTTGAACCAGCCCGTAATAGGGTCTGCATCGGCACCGCCCTCATCACGCATCTTCTTTCCCAAATTGTCCAAGTCCTCAATGGCCTTAGCGAGAGACCCGTTATCGGCATCATTAGATGGTATGAACGTGCAGCAGCTCGATTTGATGGAAGCGCATACCCCTCCCTGCATAGCTGTGAGCTGATCTAGAACATATCTATGCTCTAGAACCATAAGTCTTATTGGTCGTAATTCTTCCTGTATTGCGTTGAACCCATCTCGGGTGTTGTTGATCAGAGTCATTAGTTCATAACGTGTGACCTGCAGCCACCGGGCATTAGCAGATGTTTGCCAGATGGGCCACAGGCCCCAAAGAATTCCTGGGCGCCATTGAACAGGCGAAACTCGTCAGGAACTTCCTTAAAGGCGTCGTTAGCAAAATATTGAGCACTCCTTCGGTGCCGGTGAAGCAGGGTGACATCACCTGTCATGGGGTGTTCGAGCACTTGGGAAATGTTGGATGCCGGGACAACGAGATGCAGTTAATGCATGGTGACCATGGTGCATAGGCCCGTCCATTGAGGAGGCAACTGGGCGTAGAGGCGTTCTCCACAGGCCCAAAAGATGTCCATGAGGCCGGCGGTGCCGTCTTGGAGGTCCAAATTAAAAACTGTTGTGTTACAGTTGGTGTTGCTGCCCACAGGGCGGGTACCGTTACCTAGGAAGCAAAGGAGAGGATTTTTAGTTTATATACTTTTTTCCATTGGTAGGTGGTGTCCTTACTAAAGGTGTACCTTCTACTCTCTTGTGTCCAGACCTCTCCGCACCTATCGTCGATATCCCAATCGGTGTCCCCCTCCCAATCTGTCGTTATAAAGGGGCTCCTAAAGAAGCAGCTTTACAAGTCAAGTTGTGTGGACCTTGCCACTTGTTGTCGACATAGATGTTGGCCCATAAACCTAGCACAGGCCTGTATTCACAGGTGCTTTGAACTCTTGGTGGATTACATGTTGTTGGGGGTGTTGTAAAGGTGAAGTAACGTAAATAGGCAAAACTACGCTCCCAACTTTGTGTGTACCTTTCAGGTATTTTCATCCTATACAGCTCCTCCATGCCTTTGTCAAATTGTTCTTTGTCAGTCGCAATTCTGAACGTGACAGAATTATGATCCCATGCTGTGGTGTTTACAAAAATGCTATTGATGGTTGCGGACAGAAGCTGAATTTGGCCGTATATACGGCACAGGAACAGATGGAGGAGACACTCGGCTTTTAGGGGTGGTACTTCTTTTGGGAAAATCATTTGGTCTGCGCCTACTGCATGAGGGATATGTGAGCACACGAAACATGCTTCTTTTGTTGCCTTTTTCCCTATTTTGGACATATGTCGGTACCACTTGTTGTCTAACAGGGCATCATGGGCTCCATGATCCGGATCAAATTCGTCCGGACGTGTGGAATGGAAATCGGGCGGGGAATGAAGGTGTGCAATGTGAACCATTGTGTTCTGAAGAGCGGTGGCCCACTCTTGTGTAACCTCAGGTCTTTGTCTACGGGTCCAGAACCTTGGTCTACCTCGTTTAAATCCTCTTTTAAATCTACGGTTAGTGTGAGGAAGGGAACTGCAGGGCAACTGGGGACCTAATGTGAGATCTGGAACGCCAGCCCCTGGGGTAGTAGCACTGCTTGGGATCAGATCAGTAACTGTGGATGTTGGGTGTGTGCTAGCGTGTGCTGTATCAGCGATGCAAGGTGGGAGTGGTGGACTTTCGATCTTGTCTCTACCTGGTGGCACAACTGACTGCCCTGAAGATGGTGTGATAGCATCCGAAAGATAACACTCATCAGTAGTTGCAAGATAAAACATGTACCAATTTAGAACTGCCAAAGTGACAGTAGAAAAAACACAAAATAGTAAGGCAAGTGAAATACATAACTTTGCATCTCCATTAGCATTCTTGACTGTAAGTACGCAATGCTCATCGTCTTCTTCATCACAGGAGGATGGAAGGCTGCTGTCTTCATGGAGTGGCACAGATGGTATGTTCCGTCCCTCCTTTAGTCCATTGGCTGAGGTGGTGGTGCGGGGTCTAGACGGACGTGGCTGCGATGGATCCATGCTTTTCTCTCAGCTATTCGCACTGCAGTTGGTGATGAGTCTATCACCTGGAAGGGACCTTCGAACTTAGGATCCTTCCAACGCCTGACGTTTTCCGGACGAAGACCAGTGTCCCGGGACGGATTGGTGGGAGCTCAGGATCGGTGGGGCCCTTGTCTCTCCTCTTGGATACCTGGGTAGAAAGGAACTGCGCTGCGCTTGTTAGTTGGCACAGATATTGGTAAAGTTCTGCTCTCACTATCTCTGATGATGATTCACTGTCTGTCTTAGGGCGTGTGGATGGAACTGTTACATTTATGGATCGTCCAGTGACAAGCTGATGGGGCGTGAGGTGGTGATCCGAACTTGGGGAGTTTCTTAGTGCAAAGAGTGCTATGGGTAGGCAATAAAGCCATTTCTTTCCTATTGTTGCGCTTATTTTGCTTATTTTATTTTTGAGCAAGCCGTTGAGGCGCTCACAAATGCCGTTGCTTTGTGGGTGGTAAGCTGATGTCAGTTTGTGTTTAATGCCTAGCATTGTGGTCAGGGAGGAAAAGATGGCGTTTGAAAAATGACTTCCGTTGTCGGACCGGATGGCGTCTGGAATGCCCCAGCGAGTAATGACATCACGTAGTAGGAATGTGGCAGCTGCTTTGGCATCGCAGTGGACGCAAGGCCCAGCTTCGATCCAACGTGAAAATGGACACACTACTACAATGAGATAGCGGTAATTTTGGCAGCGGTCGATCATGTCGACATAGTCAATGTGTAGCTCTTTGAAGGGGCCAGATGGTCTAGGAATGGTGGAAGCAACTGTTTTGAGAGTCGGGTTTGGGGAATATTGTTGGCAAATGAGACATTTATTAACATACAATTGTATCTGTTCATAGGCATTGGGGATGAACCAGTCTGTTTGCAAGGTGGTGGACATGTTATCTCGGGTGACGTGTGGGAAGGTGGAGTTGATCTAATGCCACTTGTAACAAAGCCTGTGGCATCACAGGTTTCCCTGTTACTGTCTGTCTGTATATGAAGTCGGCGGAGTCCTGTTGTACTCCCCTCTTCTTCCATAACTCTTTCTCTTGATCTGGTGCACTTTCTTGCATTTCTCTGAGGTGTAACTGTGCAGTTTGATCATATTGCTGTGTTGTATCAATGTCGAATTGAGTTGTTATTGGGTATTGTATTTCTGAAATATGTTCATTGCTGCTGTCCTGCTCTGTTGGGGGGACCGTTTGGGACAGTAAGATGGGGGCAAATGGAACTTCTGTTGTTGTTTGGAGTGGGGGGGGGCCTCTGGCTGCAGCTTTAGCTGCCCAATCTGCCAGGGCGTTACCTCTGGAGACAAAATCTTGGCCATTGGTGTGCGCTGCGCATTTTACTACGGCTACTTCAGTTGGTAGTGTAAGGGCCTCAATAAGTTCCTCTAGTAACGTTTTGTGAATGACAGGTGTACCATCTGATTTGAGGAAGCCGCGCCTTCTCCAGCGGAGGATGCTGGAGTGTGTTGTTGTGGTGACATATGCAGAATCTGAATATATTGTAATACGGTGATCAGCTCCAATGTTTAGGGCAGCTATGAGGGCTACCAGTTCAGCTGCCTGGGCAGAATAATGTGATGGTAATGTGAGTTGCTGTACAATGTCTAGGGAATCAGAGGAATCATTCTGCTGTGCTTTAACTACTGCTGCTCCTGTGTACCTGACTCCTGTGTCTTGATCAATGGTAGAGGAGCCATCAACAAAATATACAGTACTGTTTGGCAAGGGATCCTCTTTTGCTGCTCCAGACTCATCTGGTGAATATGTGGCACAGTCATGGGTGTCGTTATCTGAGGTGGCTATTGGATGAGCAAAAAATGTGGCAGGGTTTACTGTATGGCATTTTACAATCTTCAGAGAAGGTAGTGACAGTATGACTTCATAACCTGACACTCTTTGTGTTGTTAAAGTTGTCTTGGCTTTTTGTATTATTGCAAAGACGGCATGTTCGGTGTACATAGTCAATGGAGAACCCATTACAATGGGGGTAGTTTTCTCAACAGCAAATGCTGCGGCAGCAAGGGCCTGCTCGCAGGGGTAATGACCTTTCATGACAGCGTCCAGCATGCCGCTGAAGTAGGCAATGGGCTTGTGGCCCATGGGGTATTTCTGAGTGAGTACTGCAGTCATTACTAGACCATCACAGTGAGTGAATAGGTAGAATTCTTTTGTGTAATCAGGTGATCCTAACACTGGTGCATTTGTTATCTCATCTTTGAGCTGGGTGTAGGCTGTTCTCATTTCAGGTGTCCACTCAATTTTATTGTGTCTGTCTTTGCCCATTTTCACAGCTTTCAGCAATGGGGCAGTTATTGTTGCGAAATCAAAGACCCACTGGCGGACATAATTAACCAGGCCGAGGAATTTTTGCATGTCTTTAACTGTTTGAGGTTCAGGAGTGCCTTTTATCGCCTCTACTCGACCTGGAGTGACTCGTCTGCCTGATGCAGACAGTAGCTGACCTAGATAGTGTACCTCTTTCTGACAGTACTGTAACTTCTGTTTGTCAACTTTATATCCCCTTTGTGCTAGAGTGGTGAGTAAGAAGATGGTGTCTTTCCTGCATTGTTGTTCTGTGGGGCTGCAAAGCAGTATGTCATCGACATATTGCATTAGGGTGCTATCACATTGAATATTAGACAAGTCCTCTTTGACAACCCTGTTGAAGACGCTAGGGGACTCACAGTACCCTTGAGCGAGCCTTGTGTACGTGAATTGCACATTTCTGAATGAGAAAGCCAATAGGTATTGGCTGTCTGGGTGCAAAGGAATGCTGAAAAAAGCATTTTTCAGGTCGATGACAGAAAAGTACTGTTCATCGGGGGGAACATTGGTGAGGATGACAGAGGGGTCTGGGACAATGGGGAATTCTGGTACAACTATGTTGTTAATTGCGCGCAGATCGTGTACTAGACGCCATTGATTGGTCTTCCCCTTCCGCACAGGGAAAAGGGCTGTGTTACAAGGAGAGATACAAGGATATATTACTCCTTGATCTAGCAATGCCTGTATGGTAGGGGCTATACCCTCTTCCGCTGCTTTGGACAAGGGATACTGTTTTATTCTGGGCAGGATAGCACCTTGTTTGAGGGTTATCTTAAATGGCCTGGCAGAGCTGATAAGGCCTACATCATTTGGTCCTGTTGTCCAAAGATGCGCTGGTACTTGAGCCAAATCTGCTTCTCGTGCAGAGTCATAGTCAGGGGGGACAGTTGGTGTTCTAATTTCCACTGTCACTGAGACGGGCACATTATTATCATAGATAATCTCTGTTTTAGAGTGTTCCTCAGGGGATCCAAACAACTGGGCATCTGAAATGTCTCTTACCAACCCTTTAGGCTCAATAAAAATGACACAAGCCCAAGTATGAGCGTTGTCATCGCATGCCAGGAATGCGCCGTAGGTAGGTGTTACCTCAAGGGCGCAGATGTCCAATGTCAAATGTTTGTCTAATACCTGTGAGTCTGGTACTTGGGGTCTGAAAAGGAACTCTTTTGGTAACTGGACAGTGCGGCCTTGTAATTCGGGAGTGGTGGCGACAATAGTGTGGACAGCTGCAGAGAAGGCGTGCTCATCCACTGGGCGTGCTCTGACCTGGCTATCTAAGGAAGACTGTGCAGTGACTGCCATTATCCTAGTTAGTGGGGTACCTGGTATGGAGCAAATCATTGTTCCGTTGTCATCAAAGTGGATGGTCATATTTAGTTTGGCCATGAGGTCACGTCCTAAAAGATTGACTGGGGACCTGGGTGAATAGAGCAGAGGCTGTTCCACTACATGGCCTCCTATCTCCATTGATACTGGCTTGGTGAAGGGGACCCTTGCTATTACCCCAGAAAATCCCTGTGTGTCCGCTGTTTTGTTAGAAATGGGCAGAGGGCCACCTGTGATGCAGGAGTATGTGGCACCTGTGTCAACAAGAAAACTATATGTGTTGTTATTTATCACAACACTTGCAATAGGGTCCTCTTCAGTATTGCTTGTGCATGACAAAATTGGGCACCCAAGAGTTGTCTGTGGGCTGTCCTAGCTGGTGTATCCTCCAGCCTGATATTGCTGGATGGTGCCCTGGGTAAAGGGGTTGCTGGAGGCAACAATAGTTCCTCCTAGAGGGACATTGTTTTGTGTTTGGGGGACCACCTGATAAGCAGGTAGTTGCTGTGGCTGTAGCTGTTGCATTGGAACCTGTATTTGTTGGACTGCTGGCTGAACCTGGGCCATTGTGGGCGCTTGGAGCTGCACTTGTTGTTGCTGTGCTGGTTGTGCATAGGAGTATAGTATTTGGGGCTGTTGAAGGTGTTGTTGCGTGCGCTGCTGTTGTTGGAATGGTGCTTGTGCTTGGTAGCCAGGACGCATATATTGCTGACCCATATCACGCTTTTTGCTGTTGCAATCTCTCTGTATGTGGCCTGGTTTCTGGCAATAGTAGCAGATGATTGGTGGTGTCCCTTGTCCTGGCTGTTGTGGAAACCTTTGTTGTCCCATCCCTTGCCCTCTTCCTGGTCCACCCGTGTTCCAGTTCATATTTGGTCTGTTATTGTAATAGGGCTGTGTGTTGGTGCTGTAAGCAGGTGGTGCTGGCATGTATTGTACCATTGGCTGTGGTTGCGGCTGGACATACTGTATGGCAGGTTGGGGTTGAGCTTGTATGTACTGTACTGCAGGTGGTGCTTGAACCTGCTGTGGGGCAGGTTGGGCGTTGCCTGCAAGAGCATTCATGGCAGCCTGGGGGAAGGATGTTACTGCTGTCATTTGAGTGACCGGTGCTGCAAGCATGACTGTGTCAACATTGTCTTTTTCTTATTAAGTTTCTGCTGTACCAACTTGGCAGCGGCATTCTCTATTGCCAGCTGTCTAACCTTCTCTTGTTCCTGTCTCTTTTTGCAGTAATGTATAATGTGGTCTTGTATTTCAGCCCATGGCTTGCCTTCCATTGCTATAATGCCATCTAATTTTTCCTGCACTTCAGTTGGTAAACCTTTCTTTATTGTGTGATAAAATAATCTCCCATACCCTCCAGCTGCGTCCCATCGTTGCCCTAACTCCTGGTGCCATTTTTCTTTCATTCTGGAAAGATAGTTGGCAGGGTCTTCATTTGGTTGCATGGTCTGGGACAACAGAGCCCCAATATCAGGAACATCAGGGAATTTCCTGCGTAACTCAGTCCATGCTAGTGTTCTAATCTCATTAAAGGAAACACCATCATGTTTGGTGTTTGTTTTTGTAAGATTGGCATTGATACGTGTGAAGAGATCTTCTGCATCTTCTCCCATGAGGGAGATCAGCAGGCTTTTTACATCTCCTATAGCTATGTTGTTACCTGTAGTGCAATTTTCAAAAGCTGCAATCCATTTTCCCGCACCCTCAGTGAGGGGTGGGAGTGCCTTTTGACATTTTCTTTGTCTAGTGTAGACCATGGGATATAGATGGGAGGATCAGTGACATTTTTGTAGAGCAGTGGCATTTGGCGCATGACCCCAGGGCGTTGCGCTGTGGGTCCTGTATAGTCATGCTGGCGAGCATATTTTTGCCAGACTTTGAGGCTCTCCCTCATGTAGTCATAGTCCCAATCCTCATCTCCTACTCCTTTGAGGATACATTCAACTGCTGTTGCCATGTACTGGGGCTCAAAAGAGCCTTCTCTTGGCCAAGGGAGAATTTGCGGCGCTAAGGGCTCTGACCAGCCTGCCAAATCATCTGAAACGGGGTTAACTGCATAATCTGAACCTTCCCCTAATGTCACTATCTCATTGGGAGTGAGATCATTGCTTGTTTGTGGTGGACATGGTCTGCTGAGACTTATGTTGTGTCTATTTTTCATCCTAATGGTGCGCAAGGAAGCAGAGCCCGAGACGTCATATAGTATGTCGTCTGGGCGTCCATGTGTCCCCAAGATTTTAAGTCTCTGTGCTTCAGTGGTCCTGACCTTACTTCTTACCACTCTGTCTTGTTCCTGGGGGAGTCCACAATATTTTGGGATCTCACCAAACATTGGGTTGAGATCTTCTAGTCCCAATGGTGGTCTCTCTTCTGGCCCTACTGCTGTTGGGTATTGGTGGGCTTGGTGTGTGTTGGCGAGTGTTTGTGTTATTCCAGAGGCGGCAGCGTTACGGTGGTAGGGGTGCTCACTAAAGAGATATTGTGTATTCCCTTCCCCATTCCTACTGATAATTGTCTTTGGGTGGTGTTGCACGAGGCGGTGCAGCGTGGGTGAGGGTGCTGTTGGTGTGTTGACCTTCGACATCATGTCCGTAATGTTTTTGTTCATGTTGTCTAATTTAAATGACAAGCGTCTCATTTTGTGTAACTGGTCTGCGTGGCTAGGGGAGTACTGCTTGGGTGTCTGTTCGTCTTCAAGATGCTGTGATGAAATACTTTCCAGGCTAGTGCTTTTGCTCAACTCTGCATTCTGTCTATAAGTGTCATAGGAGGAGGGAGACCTGTGAGGGGGCCTGTGAGGGGGCACGCTGTTCCTCAGTTCTGCACAGCAACGGGGGAACTCAATGAGCTGTCGGTTGTCTGTCATAAAGCCAGATCCTGGTACCTCACCAGAGGGTGCAGTAGCCAAGTAAGGCATGCTAGTTTGTGATGGGAGGTGCGACCTTGGGAACATGTGTGTGCCGGTGTCAAGGAAGGGGTTAGTGACAGTGTCGCCTTTAGGGCCAATGTCACTTACGACAATGACAGGTGAGCGCAAGTGACGAGATGATGCTTGAGAGGCAGAGTCAGAGTCCAAGTGATGAGATGATGCTTGAGAGGCAGAGTCGGAGCCTTCCTCATCCTCTTCACCTGGGCGTGGGTGTGCAGTATTGACTGTTGATGTAAATTTTAGTGATAGCTGTGCATCTATGAAGCCTGGGATACCTGATACCGCTGTCTCCCTTACTGTACTGTTGGGGAGAGGCAGGTGTATGTTGCGCAGGTCTGTCAGGTCGGGGTATACATCACTGGGGGGCGTGGGTGGAGCCGGTGGTCTGTCCACGGGGTGGTACGGGTGGCTAGGTGACATGTGGGAAGCCTGGAATTCCTCAATCTGTGTGATGTGTAATTCTGGGCCGAGGTGCGGTGAGGAAGATGCCTCATTTGGCAGTGGTTGGAAGCCAGCAGCTGGAGAATCATTAGTGGTAACTGGTAGCTCAGGTTGTTCCTTGTTAGTGAGCTCGGTATACATACCGCTGAAGTGGTAAGGCGGTGGGGGCGGAGCATTGGGTATAGCTGGGGGTGTGGAGTCAGAGTGTGTTTGAGCCTTGTCTTTGAAAATGCGCCAGAGATCTAAAGTAGCCTTTCTCTTCTGTAACTTAGTGCCAGAGTACTTGGTGTCTAGAAAGGTGGTGGCATGCTCTAGTATTATTGGGTCGAAGCTTCCCTCTGAGGGCCAAGGATGAGTCATTTTCGCCGTACGCTTATGGAGCTCACGGCAGTGCTTTAGTATATGGTGTTCCTGGCCTCCGAATGTTTTTAAAACATGTTGGAGTGGAGTGGCCATGTTGGTGTGTCTAATACGGGGCGCTCTAGGCAAAGCCTGAATTACAAGAGCGCGTTTTCTCAGGTGCTAGGGACAATGTCTCTGATGAGTTCTTGCTCTACTGCCTGAATGACAATATCATACACCCCGTCCTGCAAGTCTCGCTCTTGTGCTAGAGTATAAAGAGGAAAACGAAGCTGACCGTCAAAGCAAGCTTCAGCAATATAACTTTGGAGAGGGTGACTTGGCCAGGTGCTAGATAGTATGGAAGTGAATAGCGCTCCAGGGGGATGTATGATGAAAAAGATGTGAAAGTGGGTAGACGTTTTGTACACTGTAGAGCTCACTATGCCATTCATGAGTGTTATTTTAAAGCACAATGCTTTGAGGGTGAATGTCGCTTGTTTGAAAAGGAATGTAATTAGGTGGCAGAAGAGTGTTCAGTGGAAGGAGTGTGTTCAGTGGAAGGAGTGTGTTCAGTGGAAGGAGTGGGTTCAGTGGCAGGAGTGGGTTCAGTGGCAGGAGTGGGTTCAGTGGCAGGAGAGGAGGGGATGGCGTCGTTTATCAATTCCTCTCCTATGGCACTACTGATAATGTGATATAATGCTTTTCTTAAGTCCAGTTCCTGTGGTCCGGTGTATATTCCGGTAGGGGAGAAGTCAGGGAATTGGAGCTGGTTACGAGAGAGACCAGCAATTACTTTGCTTTGTAGCGGGTTACGTGGATAAGTTGTAACTAGTGTGGTAGGTATGTCCAAACCTGGCGCTAGTAGGCGAATGCATATGTAAATGCAATCCGATGTTTTATGAACAGAGGTACCTAAAATCCTATTCATGGGGACCAGTAATTGTTGGGGGACTGCAGTGTTCCCTAAAAAGTCAGTGCTTGCAATGTTTTTGTTCTTTGGCTTTAGGGACAATGGGATTTGGAAGGTGCGGAAAGGATGGTGCTAGTGAAAGCGTTATCTGCTGTGCCTGGGTATAGTCAACCCCTAAAACTTGAAATATAGTGAGAAGGACAGTGCTTGCTAAGGGTGTAACGTGACAAAATGAGGATGGGTGTCCAGTGGAAAGACCCACAACGATATTATTAACTAGATATACAAAAATAGGAGAAGCTGTACTGTCAGGAGACGGGGTACTCATTACCTACAGTGTCTGAAAATGCGGGGGTGGGCTTGCCGGAGGAGGCACAATGAGGATGTCTGGTGCAGAGTCCTCTAAATCCACTGAATAGTCCTGCAGGAGTGCCAAGAGGAATGGGGACTCGTTAGCAGGAGACAGTGGTTGGTGGAGAGCAATAGTAAGTGCTGATGCTGATACCGTGGGGGAAGCAGGGGCGGTAAGGGTAGGGAGTGTTGCCCCTTCAGAGGATGCCGTGGACTGCGCAAAGTCAGTATTGGAGTCGCCGTCCATGGCAACGATAGTGGGAGAATTAGCAAGAGAAACAGAAGACTCTAAAGAGGGTGGGGAGCGCGAAGATTAATTAGAGGAGTGGGCAGGCCACAGAAGATCCGGGCGGGTGGTATCTGGTGGTTGGGAAGAAGCGGTGCCTGAGGGAGGTAAGTCTGTGAGAGACATGAGTGAAAGGCGGAGTTCGGTAGTGGGTGTAAAGTCAACCTCTAAGATGTCCCAAGTAGTTGCAAGGACGTCGCTTTGATGGCGCGTGAGGGGGATAAAGCGATCAAGACTGGTGTGGTATACTGCTGTGGCAGTGCCACGTACTGAGTGAATAAGGAGATTAATAATTTGTGGGGGGTCAGGGGACATAACGGGGGGGTTGTTTAAGGGGACGGACAAGAGGAATGGAGATACACCTCCACCCCCCTTTGGCTACCAATTGGCGTAGGCAAGTGGTAGGCAAAAGGTATGAGAGACAGAAAAGAGGCGCAATGTACGTGCAATGTGTACTGAAAATAAGTGCAACTACTTAGCGGGATTGCGGGTACGTGTTAAAGGCAAGGCAATCCAGACAACAGCTACCTGGCGCAACTGCCCGTAATAGTGAGGAAAAGTGGGGGCAATTGAGTCAACAAAAATAACTAGCAGACTGCCACTCGGCTAAGTGAGTGTGGAGCTGGCAGTTCAGCAACAATGATGGAGTGCGGGGAGAAAACTGTGGTGGGACAGCAGGGCTAATGAATGTTTAAGAAAACGAAGCACAAAAAACAGACACCATAGACAACAAATAAACAATAATTAAATAAATGAAATGCATTTCAAAAATAATAACGGTCAAAATAGCAATGTTTGCGGAAAGAACAGGCTGGGAAGACAGAGGAAGGAGGGGCGAGGGGACTACAGTGAAGCTGCGAGGCTCACTTCCTCGTTCTGCGAAGAGAGAAAGCAGAAGAAGGCGGGGTGGATGTCGGACTGGCCCAGATGCTTCGAAGTGGTTGGTTCCTGTTTCTGGAGTGGCGCAGCTAATAAGGAAGAAAGGCGCCGTTGAGAGAGGGAGATAAATTTAAGAGATAAAAAGAGAAAAGCACCCAAGCCATGTAAAATTGAATCAGAGAGGGACGAACTATAGAGTGCGAAGAAGGAGTGTGTGAATACACATGAAAGAACCCTGACGAAAGAGGGGCGCATTGACGCCGAAAAGAAATAGAATGGCGTTGTAAGATGTAAAGGAAGAAAGAAAGATGACAATGTACGAGGAAAGTGTGAGGAAAAGAACACGAAGAGCAGCTGAAAGAGAAGGAAGGGAAGGAGAAAAAGAACGAATAAATAAAATATTGAATGAAGGAGTACAGAAGATGAAACATAAAAGGGGAAAAATCAATAATACAAAATTTAAATAGGAATACAAAATGGCGGCAACAGTATACAAAATGGCGCCGGGACACACCCTAAATAAAAGTGCGACAATACTACAGAAATGCGTGCCACTTGTGCACCGTGTCAAGAGCGCAGCAGGCCACAGCAGTGCACTATAAACTGTTCGATAGGAAAGGGCATTGAGAAAAATGTGCGTCAAATATTAAATGCATGTCAAATATTAAAACATGAGAAAGCTGCAAACGCATGTGTGCACCATATGTGCACCATGCCAGAATTCGGCCATGTACAACTGGCCAGGACTCAAACCTCAAGCATCACTGAGCATGTCAAACTTCAAAAGGCACATGTGGCAAAAATATGTAACCATGAAAACCTGCAAACGCATGTGTGTACCATGCCAGAATTCGACCAACCACGTGGTCAGGACTCAAACCTCAAGCATCAGTAAATTTGTCAAATCAAGAAGACAAATATAAGAACTGAAAAATAAAAACGGCAATGGAAGCAAGAAAATGCAAATAGAAGGAAACCACTACAAATTCAATGATAGCAGAGGAAACAGCACCAAAGAGCCTCGGGAAGATGTGACCAGCCATAAAGAGGACGTTGTGGCATGTCAATCAACCACAGGTGGGCAAAGGAGCACAGACAAGGGAGACCCCGGATGGCAAATGCAGGCTGACCCACCGCCCCACACACGCAACAACCTGAGGCAAAGGCAAGGAAAAAAGTAAAAATATCCCTGACTTACCCCGGTGGACGTGGGGAGAGGAGAGCCTGAGAGACAGCCAGACAGGTGTAACCCCAGCATGCGTCCCAAGACCACACCTGTAGACGACCCGCGTAACGAGACCTGGATATTCGTGGTCGCCAGCTGATAGAGAGGGTATTTTTGGTGGCCACACCCTTCTGCTTACCGACTCCAGAGAGCCTGACCCCTGTGCTGTTCGTTCACTTGGAAAGAAGAAACCACGATGTAAAATACAGTGACTTTTATTTTAAACAGTTCAAAAGCATAAAAGCAATTCAATTTAAAAGATGCCCATCAACACATGAGCAGGATGAAACATAAATGCATTGGCAATGTTACAAATCAATTGTTCAAAAGTAGCAAATGTATGGCTAAATATTGTGCTATGAATAACTGGCTAAAGAGCAACCCTGTCTTTAAAGAGGATGGGTAGGCTAGCGCCTAGAAGCTGATCTCTTTTTAAGAAAGCAACACCATTCAAGACTACGCAGTTTAAACTAAAATAAATGCAATGGCTTGGGTTAGAATGAGCTGAATTAGATAGACTGTCAAAGCCAAAAGGCTGAATTATTAGAGAGGCTGACAAAGCCAATAGGCAAAGATAATCAGATAGGCTGACAAAGCCAATAGGCTATGCCATCAGAGAGGCTGTCAAAGACAATAGGCTGAAATTATCAGAAAAGAGTATTACCACCTTGGAAGTTGAAGTTCTAGGCCCAGTCTCACGGACGATCGATCGGGAACCCTCTGTATGCAGTCAGATTGATGCTCAGAGAATTCAGAGCTGCATCTTGGGCGAAGCTCTTTTATATGGTTAAATGCAGAACTTACTCCTACGCTTGACACGAGATCTGACGCAGGCCACTTAACCGCCCGCTTACAGTAACTGGGAAGTTTGATATAAAACCGAGAAGTGGTATCATGATGGAACAGGGCGTTTAGCAGATGGTCAGTGTTCTTGACCGCAAAAAGTAAACAAAGGATAACTTTTACAGTAAAAAAATGCTCAGAATTAATATTTAATATATTAATTCTTGGTCACGTTGCCGCCTTGAGTTTCAGTTAAGCAAGCGCAGAAAGTTTCATAGCTAAGAATATCGCAAATCTTGCATGTGACACAGCCAGATGTTCCAACAGATTGTCACGTGGGTGGGGGCCACCCTTATTCTCGTAACTGTGGAAAGTCACCAGAGGGGGCTGATGTTGTCTCTCGGTGGATGGAACAGATCTCTGCTAGCAGATCAGTGAGGCCTTCGATCTGTATTATTATTATTATAAAATGAGAGCAGGAGTCACTGGCTTTTTGGGCCTACACATTTGTATCTAGGAAGGTATGCTTGGTCCTATGTAAGATATGGTTATCTAGGGAGCTGGGCTTGGGCCTATGTGAGATGCACTCCCAGGATCAAGGAAAGTGGACAACTTAAGACATTCTATCGGAGCCTGTCTGGTGGGGCCTATGTAGAGTATCATGTTTAGTGGGTAGTGCAAAATTAGAAATGGGTTTCTTGTTAAATGGTAATACGGGACCTTCGGGACCCTCCTTCACAAATCGCGTTATAGCTGTACCATAATTCAATCTGATCGTTTCTTCTCTATCCCTAGTTACTTGTATACCAAGATATCGGAGGTCTGAGTCACACCATTCCAGTGGAAAATCAAGCTGGAATTGAGACACTGCTGCAGTGAGAGGAAAAACTTGGGATTTTCCCCAGTTCATTGTGACACCAGATAGTCTGCCAAACACTATAAATTCTCGGAGTATGGGGTTTATATTTTGCTGAGGGTCTCTAATGTACAGTGTTACATCATCTGCATACATGGAGATTAATATTTGGCGTAGACAACAACGAAATGCTTTATCCTGATGGTACTGACGAATTCTAGAGGCCAGCGGTTCTATCGCAATGGCGAATAGGAGTGGGGATAACGGGCACCCTTGTCGCGTACCTCTTGTTATTGTTATCAGGTGGGATAGGTGGCCATTTATCAATATTTTAGCAGTGGGTTGGTGATACAGTAGTTTAATCCAAGATATAAAGAGGAGTGGGAAGCCCATTCACCATAGCACCCCAAATAAATAATCCCACTCTACGGAATCAAATGCCTTGGTGGCATCTAAAAAGACCGCGGCTAGTGGAAACTCTGGTGCTACTGTCTGGATCAGGGAGAACAGAGTACGGAGATTATGGGAAGTGGCTCTGCCTGGGACAAATCCCGATTGGTCAGGAAGTATGAGTTTGTCCATAAGGAGAGTCAGGCGGTTGGCCAGGACTTTAGCTAATATTTTTGTATCGCAGTTCATTAGTGACAAGGAGCGATAGGAGTCGCAGGACTCGGGGGGGTTTTCCAGGTTTTAGTAGGGAGGTGACTATCGCTTCCCACATCGAGGAAGGGAGTATTCCCACTTCCAGGGACTCTTCGTACACTTTTTTCAACACCGGTGCCATGATATCAATGTAACTTTTATAAAATTCAGCCGGAAGGCCGTCTGAACCTGGCGCTTTCCCATTTTTCAATTGCATTATTGCTTCTCTAATTTCATCGATCTCAAATGGTTGGCTCAGAAATTCTCTCTGTACATCGCTGAGCCATCCGAGCGCCACAACTCCCAGGAAACTGTCGAGTTCCACTGGCCCTTGTCTTTGGGACGTATACAGTGTCCTGTATTGCATAATAAAAGTGTCTAGTATGGTGAGTGAGTCTCGTTGCACCACTGCCCCTGGTCCCTGTATCTCCAATATTTGGGTATTAAATCTAGGGCGTCGAGTCATCTCCGCCAGTGTCTTACCTGGCCTTTCACTTTCCCCATATTTGCGGGCCACCCAGTAGCGTCCCTTAAATGTCGTCTCCCTCGCCGCAGTTTCTTCATATTCGGACAGTTTCTCTCGAAACTCTTTGTGTACCTGTCCTGTCTCCCCACGTCCCATCCGTCTCTCCAGTCCCCGCATCTCCTTCTCCAATTGTTGTAGTGTTCTACGTATATCTCTGAGGACCCCAAAGCTTTTAGAAATGCAAAAACCTCTTATCGTCACCTTAAAGGCCTCCCATATTATCTCAACTGTGTCAACTGATCCTTTATTCCTGCTAAAGAAATCCTTAATTTCATCACCTAGTTTGGCTTGAAATACTATGTCTAACAAGGCTGTGGGCTGTAGTCTCCAGCTTAGTCTGGGCCTATCGTAGCCAGGTGATGTGAGCGATATTTTCACTGGGCAGTGATCTGATAAAGTCCTGGCTAAGTGCACTACATTATGTATGGCTGTCCCCAACCCCCTGGAGAGGAGACAATAGTCGAGTCGTGCCCACGTCCCCCTGTGAGACGTGAAATGTGTTCCTTCTTGGTCTTGTAGATGTGTGTACTGCCAACTATCAATGAGCCCACCCTCTTCCATTATACCCCGCAGTGCCTCCTGTGAGTTGGTGTAGTGATGCGCAGCTACGTTAGACCTGTCCTGTGTGGAATTAAGGGCAACATTAAAATCCCCCCCCCAGATTACATGAGTGGACCCTATCGATACTATTTTGCCCCACAGATTAGTAAAAAACTCAGGGCTATCTGTGTTGGGACCGTAACAATTTACAATCGTGACTGAGTCTCTGCCCAGCCGGCCCCATGCTATGACATATCTACCATGTGGATCCGCAATCGACCCTGCCAGTGCAAAGTTAGTCTGTTTTTTAAAAAGAATAGCTGTTCCTCGTGCGTATGAGGAGTATGAAGAGAAAAGCCTACAACTCGCCCATTTGCTAGCAAAGGTGTTCGGGGTGAGAGGATTAATATGAGTTTCTTGTAACAAAGCCACTTGTATTTGTTGCCTGTCCATATAGGCCAGGACCTGCCTTCTTTTCCTCGGATCTCCAAGGCCTCTGATATTCCATGACAGTATCCTTATCGTGGTTTTATCCTCCTGTGTCATTATTCCACTCTATCACATCTCGACTAATGAATTGCGTGTTGCCGTACTTCAACTGTTGCATATGTAAAGAGACATGTTTTCCAAACATTTACCATACATCTGACTCACTGCTGCTCTGAACCCCCCATCCCCCCTCCCCACCCACCCACTGAAGCATCCCAATTATGCCAGATGTGAACATCCCTCCCCCCTCCCCAACATTCAGTAGGTTATCAAACGTAACATGGATATCCATTCTCCCCCAATACAAAACCGGGAGGAGAACAGAGGTGAATACAAGCAATAAGAGAGAGAAAAAAAAAAAAATGTTGTGAGGTATTCCCAGTTGGGGTTATGCAGCTGGGTGGCCCACGAATACCTCTCACCAGTCCAGGTGCAGCGCGATATGTTCCTAGTCCCTGAACCGGTTTCGAGGGTGTCCGGCTGCAGAATGTCTCTTCACCCTCTCCGAAGCCTGGGTCGTCCCTGAAGCCGTCTTCCTGCGTGCAAAGTGTCCTGTCCCAAGTCCATGCAAAGTGTTCCAGGCCCGGCTATATTGTTTGCAGGTGAGGCGAGTTGGTCCGTTGATTTGTGCGAATCTGTATCGATTTTCATTCCACTTCTGGCGTTCGTGCCCGTGGCGAGTCCTCCGGCGTGGATGGTGCTTTCCTCTGCTTGTTGAGTTGCTTCAAGAATTCTTCCACCTGTTGAGGTTTCGTAAAGAACGTTTGAGTCCCCTGGTGTGTGATGCGAAGTCGGGCGGGATAAAGTAGGGCGTAGTCGATCTGGGCTTGCCTTAACTTCTGCTTGACTACGAGAAATTTACGCCGTTCTTCCTGAATATGCATCGTAAAATCAGGGTACATGGTGAAGGGTATCCCGTCATAATGCAATTGCTTTTTCTCCCTGGCCACACGTAGAACTACATCCCTGTCCCTGTAATTTAATAGACGGGCAATGATAGGGCGGTGAGTTCTCCCAGGGGGCGGACGCGGTCCAAGGGATCGGTGTGCTCTTTCAACGATGAAATGGGGAGAGAGTAGATCCTTGCCCACCACTGCGGTCAGTAATTTTTCTATGTACTCCTCCATCTTGCGCGTGTTTGTACTTTCCGGTATGCCCAAGACACGTATGTTGTTTCTTCGACTTCGCGCTTCGATGTCCTCATTTTTAGCTGCTATGAGCTTGAGCAATTTATCCATCTGTGCCGTAGCTTTATGTACTTGGGCCGTGGTGTCTTCCACTTCGGAGATGCGCTGTTCGGCATCTTTAATGCGTGTCTCGTGACCTTCTATCTTGCGGGCTATTGCATCCATTCTTGTTGCCATCGTGTCCATTTTGTCTGCTATTGTCGCAAACCCTTGACGCATTTCCGATAAAAGTGACTTCATGTCATCACCTGATGTCGATTGATGGTCTTGCTGCGATGTTTCATCCTCATTGCATGCCTCTGCTTGTTGCTGTCGGGTGGATTTTTTGGCGTCAAATGTCAGTCGCGGTTGGCGGGCATCTGGTTTTCCCATTTTAATGAGGTCCCTGGACGTAACGCTAGCGTAACCTGGCTGTAGTGATTTATCGTTTGCGTTGCACAATGCCACCCCGCTCCGTAGTCTTGCCGGTGATGTGTGAGCCTAGTGTGCAGTGATCTGCCAGCCAGTGAATCAGTATTATCACCAGGGCACCCAATTCAGTCCTTCCCGCGATCTTGCCAGACACCAGAGCGTGCTTCTTGTGATATGTCCTTGGTGCGTTCACCCTCCGCCGCTCCCGCAGCCCAATTGGTGTGTCTTAGGCCTTGCCCCGTCCGTTCAGTAGTCAGGAGGTGCAGTGCCCCAGTCTTACTTATTTTAGGTGTACCTCAGGCCAGTGTCTTCAACCGTACAGCAGTGCTATATATGGCGCTCTTCTGGACGCTTTGCTGTTGCCTGATGAGGGTATATCAGACCAGAACATGCCCGTGAGTGTCAAAGACTATATATGGCAGCCCGATATCGCTGTGTCCCACCCCCGCAAATATGGGTATTGTGGACGTGTCTGAGCCCAGCGTCGTCGAGCCTATGCTGGCGCTAGTGAGAGAGCTCCGTTTAGCCGCTTCGTTGGCTCACCGTATGGGGTCGTCCCGTTCCAGGGTGCATTCGTTAGGGCTGGTATTTGCCTGAGCCCCGGTACTGCTCCGCCTCCCGGTACAGATAATCGCCCTTGCTGCCTGTAGCACAGCCAGCACCCCAGCTGCCCCACTTACTGGAGATGCAGTGCGCCGTTTTGTGATAGCTGACGGGGGTCGGCACTTCGCAGGCAGCGTTTATGGCCCGGCCTCTTCCGCCATTTTCAGTCAGGCCTAGCGGCCTCGTGGAATCCGCGGCACTTGCGTAGTCAGCGCCACCGCTCTAAGGCACCAGGAGCTCCCTCACCGTGTCTCGGTCTCCACATCCAGACACCTATTCCTGCTCGGAGGTCTCGCGGACGGGTTTAAAGTTACCGCCGCTTGGTCCCTGCTCGTGAAGGCTCCTCACCGCAAGTTGTTTTAGCTTTTTGGCATCGGTGTAAGAAGGATTAATTCCGGATTACAGCGCCGGACTGCGGGAGCCTCACACTGTGGCGGCCATTCCGCTCGTGCGCCACCTAGCGCCCCCCATGATATAATACTTGCTTGGCATTTTAGGGACAGACGTACTCGCCATTTGCAGATAAATAAGCTATATAAAATATTGGGCTCATTGAATAAAATTTTGGGGACATTTTAACATAATTGTGCAGAGGCTTTGCACCCTGATTCTGATGTGGACTTAGGCTGTTCAATTTGGGAGGCAGGCGGGAGTTCCTGGCTGCATGAATAGCCCCAGCCCCTCCTGCCTCGGAGTAGCACTATATGGGCCACTTTTGGGCTCGTTTTGGTAGGATCCAGGCTACCATGCCGCAGCCGTTCCTAACACTGGCTGGAACGGAAGCGGAAGCCGAGTTGTTCTGTGGCCGTCGGCCGAGTGAGAAGACTAACGTGCTGCTGCACCGGAGTGTGTGCACATCGGGCTGAGGGAAAGAAGAAAATTGCTCCGTTTCGATGGTATTTTGTTTGGTGGGGGTGCGGGTGAGACGTGGAAGTGAGGTGGGTGTGATTTCCCGTCTCTCCTCCACTTTGGGGTACTCTGCAAGTGCCGCACTTTTGTTTGGAAGGCGGGAGCCCGCCTTTCTTTAAAATGCGGCGCTTTAATGCAATTATTTATGTGGGCTAGCTGGAGGTAGGATTCCGCCTCGCAGAGAACATTGCCGAGCGTCGGGTCTTTTCGGAGAGATGGGAATTGGATGTCCCGGGGTGATTGTTATTGCTCGAGAAACATGTAGGAAATACTTCCCATGATTCTATTTTTAGCCTTTATGCTTCAAAAGCTGCATTACCTTCGCAGCATATCGGCATCCGCCTGTGGTGCTTTCTATTTCCGCAAAAAGACTCTGCCATTGCAGCCCTGCCAAGTATCACGCATCACACTAACGCATTTCAGTGTGGTGTTCCGCATCACCGCACTGAAATGCTTTGTCACGCATTTTTAATGCCACTGTAAAAATGCCACTGAAACTTGTACCGCGCTGGTGCTAGCGCGCCGGCTCTGCTGCTCCAGACGTTGCTGCCAGCAGCTCTTGGCTCATAAACAGTTAAGGAAGTTGTGCTGCTCCTCAGCTCTGGCTGCAGTGCTACAATGTTACATTTATCTGGCTGCATTCATTAGTTTCTGTGTCGCCCACAGCGCCGCACGGCAGGCTGTATTCCGATTCCTGTCCAGCCCTGTCACACTGCCAATCAAACACCCGGGGCGGGCCTGCCCGTAAATCCAGATGTGACCTCACGCAGGAAGTGAGATCGCCACTTCGCCAGAGAAGATCGCCACTTCGCCAGAGAAGAAGCTGTGGGGGATTCGTAATGCGCTTGCCGGGGCGCTGCAGTGCTGCCTCAGTCTCAGCTGCTGCTGGCTGCGCATAAATTAATAATTATACAGACCGAGAATAAATCATTCTGAACTGTGTGCCGTGCGAGACTTGGTACCGGTTCCCCCGTTCCAAGGTAGGCAGCTCTACATGTTACGCAACAGACCCTCTTCTGCTAGGTTTCCGTGGAGGCATTCCTGTGGAGAGAAGACTGAATGGCACAAATTCCCCTAGCCTTAGATAACCAATTGTTGCTCGTCCGCAATATTAAACGGTATTACCAGTGAAAGCTAGAGAACGTCCCAAGAAATAAAATGCTACGGGTGTTTTTTAGAATTTCCCCTACTTTTAAATCGAAAAGGGTACTACCGTATCCTGGTTTGTTTATTCCGTGGAAAGATTTTACTCCAGGCCGGTTCTTGTTTCCCACCATGTCATCAATATGCAGATTAGTATTGCCTCTTCCGCAGGTTGGTCTGGGTGTTCTCCGTTGTGGGAGCAAGTTCCCGTGCTCGGAAATTGTCTAACTTCCTTTACTCATAGGAGGCAAACATTCATCCTGGAGGTAAACTTTCCCTCGGACTGCCAGCGCGACAGGAAAACAAGGGTCGGTAAAAAAATACACTTAAACAGTCACTGAAATGTTCTGCGCTTTTACTAAGCAAAAGATGACAAAACCTTTATGTCTTTTTAATATTATAATAATATTGCTCGCTCTTTGTAGGTTAGTTGATCTCTGTTGCACTACTATGAAGGTTACTGACAACCAGTAATACTGTTAAATGTGTCGGTTGCCGTTTTGTTATTCGTCACTGTTTTCCCTTCAGTTTTTTTATCACCACAATTGGGCGACATGTAGAGGAAAGGAAAATCAAACCATCCTTGTTGACCCTTGAACGAAACTTGCTTTTTCCAGACGTCACAATTAGGTCATTATTCTGTGCTTTTGCTAGTATTTAAAGAATGATTGTAGTCTTTATGTTACGATAGCGACATTTTCTAAACTTTGTGATTGTAGCTGTTGATATGTATTTTGATGAAGGTTATACTACTACGGGGTGGGGGGGGGGGGTTCGTTTGTATGAAGGTGGTACTTAGCCAGCGCTGGGCCCTGTTTATTGCAGTGCAGTTTCTATGCCCTGCAGGTGTGCATCTTCAAAGGATGGTGGGGCTTGGAAATGGCCTGTTGTCCTCTGCGGAAAGGAGGGATACACACAGCACATAACCATCTACTATACAATGAGAGGCTATATCGTGCCATGACTGAGTGACCTTACATTTCTGGTACTTTGCAGCTTTGTGCCATTTCTGGTGTTTTAAGATCTTCTTAGAGTTTCTTGCTGCTCAAATGGATGTTATTTCTGATATTTATATGTTTCGATCGTCTTCATTTCGCTCGCAAGAAAGTGTCACTCATAGTCGTTGAAATGTCACTCATAATTACACTGAAATTATAAAAATGTCACACATGGCAATCTGAAACCTTGGCAGCTATGCCATTGTGAAAATAAAAGCAGGCGCATGAGCATACGTTGGATGAGCGTTAAACCAGGCTAAAGCATGGGTGGAACAACCTGGGAGTCCGCTCGTGCAGACAAGACATAATTGCGTTCCAACCCCGACAACACCCGCCTAAACATCCGGCTGACAAAATATTATTCCCTAGAATGCAACAGCTTTAGCCACTCAGAGGCGTCACTTTCTTCTGGCGTGCACGCGATGACGTGCTTTGTTCCTGGCCGGTGTTCTGTCGTTTCCAGCTTCCCGTCTATAAGCGCTCCCCACAGCGTGTGTGCACATGCCCATCATCCTACGTAACCGCATTCTGCACTTTGTCTTCAATACTATTCTGGCGTTTTTTAGTGCGCATGCGTGTCATTGCGCGCATGCGCATTGTCATTTAATTTGAAGCTCCCAGCGGCGGCGGTACCAGTGATCGTGGAGAGTTGAAGGGGAATCACGTGTCCACGTGTCACAGCTCCTCACCCAGCCTGTCTGTGTGCCCCACTTTCTCACCCAGCATGGCCGCGTGTCCCAGCTCCTCACCCTGCCTGCCCGTGTGCCCACCTCCTCACCCAGCCTGTCCGTGTGCCCACCTCCTCACCCAGCCTGTCCGTGTGCCCTCGCTTCTAATCCAGCCTGTCCGTGTGCTATAGCTTCTCATCCAACCTCAGTGCCCCTTCTTTTCCCTGACATCTTAGCTAAGTGTCCACATGCCCTAGCTCCTCATCCAACCTGTCCACGTGCTGTCGCTTCTAATCCAGCCTGTCCATGTACCCCAGCTCCTCACCCACCCTGTCCATGTACCCCAGCTCCTCATCCAGCCAGTCCATGTACCCCAGCTCCACCCCCAGCCTGTCTGTGTACTCCAGCTCCACCCCCAGCCTGTCCGTGTACTCAAGCTCCACCCCAGCCTGTCCGTGTACCCCAGCTCCTCACATAGCCTGTCCGTGTACCCCAGCTCCTCACATAGCCTGTCTGTGTACCCCTGCTCCACCTCCAGCCTGTCAGTGTACCCCTGCTCCACCTCCAGCCTGTCAGTGTACCCCTGCTCCACCTCCAGCCTGTCAGTGTACCCCAGCTCAACCTCTAGCCTGTCTGTGTACCCCAGCTCCACCTCCAGCCTGTCCTTGTACCCCAGCTCCACCTCCAGCCTGTCTGTATGCCCCAGCTCCTCATCGAGCCTGTCCATGTGCCCCAGCTCCTCACCCAGCCTGTCCGTGTACCAGCTCCTCACTGAGCCTGTCAGTATACCCCAGCTCCTCATCCAGACTGACCATGTACCAGGCCCGGCTCTAGCATTTTTTCTTTGGGAGGGCCGTAAAGAAGCATCCTCATCCACTATGCCATGTGCCACAACGTTTGCGCTACTATGCCACCCTCTCAAAACTTCGCTGTCAGAAGTAAAGATGTGCACGATGTTAAACGCTATCAGAGGCCAACCCTGAGGGCACCGTGACGTCATCTGGTACTGCCAGTCGCATCTACAGACCGCTCTAGGATGACGGGTAGCCCTTCCCTGTCCTTATTAATGTGAAGTGAGCCTAGACCAGAGCACCCACAATGCATTCGGTTGCCTGTTCACAGGAAGTTATTTAGCACATTGGTTCTTAATCTGTGGCCCAGAAAGCCTACCCAGGGGGTCCAGGGCTGTTTTACAAAATTAAAAAGTATTAAGATTAATAAAGCGTTTACAAATAAATAAGCAACATGTAAATGTTGAAAGCCTTTTCTATATTATGAATTAAATAATTTTTTTTCAATATTTTAGCATTTATTTGGTGTATACTTGTTTCTATATTTTTGTCTATTGGTTAGAGTTTCAAATCATAAAAATTGCTTAGGCAGGGGGCCGACTCTACGGCAGGGCCATCCTCTAGGGACAATAGCAGGGAGGAGGAGTGGTGGGCACTGTTAGTTCGCTTGTTGGTTTGGCCAGCCAACCTAGGACGGCCAAACCAACATGCACACTTACATTTGTCTAACCCAGCTGTATTGTATTTCCAGGTAGAGAAAAGCCACAGACTCGTATGCCTTAGTGAGCGTTAAACCAGTCCGCTCAGGCCAATCCTGGTGATGCTGTCATGCTGGGGAATAGCATGAGAGCAGCTTCGGGATTGGGTGTGCAGTCTGGGAGCTGGACTGCGCTTGTGGAAGAAGCCGGACAGCGGCAGGTAAGTCCTTTTTTCTTTTTTAAAATATCCGCTGCCCTACCACTTTCTATTGAAAGCAGCCACCACTGGAGTAGAGGCTTCTACATAGAAAGTTCTAACACCAAATATTATTGAGTTTAAATAGATGAACCAATACAAGATTTGTGTATGCTAACTCATACTGTCCCTCAGCTGCTAGCATTCTCATTTACTTCATTCTTCCTGATGGTCCTATCAGAAAGATTGTAAATGTTTACACGGGTGTGGAGTCACTCATGCTTTCATCCACACCTACAGTTTTCACATAAAACAAGGTCTCTCACCACTGCAGTGTCCAGTTATCCATGCACTCCCGCTCCTGCTTGCTGCTCTCATGATCTCCTGTTTCAAATCCTCCCCCAGGCCGTGTCATTCTCTCCCAGTTGTCTCCTGCAGTCTACCCAAAGGACTCACATCCACTTCTCTCAGGAGAACTAATCGGGGAACTGCTGCTGTCTACGTGAGGGGAAAAGCAAGGCAGCCTGGAGCACCATTTGGCGTCGTGACAGCAGTAAAAGGTAATCTAGAAAAACAGTTAAGGCTCTGTGAGTGCCTGAGGGAGTAGTGTTGCTCCCATTGCCAACACTGGTGATATGCTGACCCTCACATAATGGTTTTCCTTGGCAACTAGGCAACCATTGAATGATACCCAACCTTTTGGAAAACTTTGGCCCAGTCACAAAAAGGGTCATTCTTGGCCATATGTGAGCACGCATGATATGTTGGCTACCTCTGGTAAAATGCTGGGTTGGGTATAATGGTAGGAATTCCTGTCCTGTTGTTGGCTTCCATGATATGATGGTGCCTGTCTTTCACATGTGCAAAGTGGTGATTGGCCGTAGGGTTTTGTATTTTATTTTTTAATGTTTTATTGGTACCACAGTGGCTACTGTGCTGGGTACCCTAGTACCAGGCACTGATACCGGGGTACCTGCGACCCAATCTTCTTATTTTCTGTTTTTACCTGTTTTGAATTAAAGTGGGGTGTCCCAAAGGCAAAGGCATGCCTATCCTGACCCCTAAGTGGCCTTTCATGTTTTTTTTCCCCCTTCAGGACTAGAGGATTGAGATGGCTGACCCAACATTCTCATTTTTGTGGCCAGCCAATCAGGGTCCACCCTTCCACTTTGAATGGGCCAATCGCAGATTATCTGGCACCAATGGTTGTTATTTTTAAGTTTTAACTGGTGTTTACCCTAACATAACATGTACATTTGTAATGCACACGTTCAGCAAAAAGGTATCTTATTGCTGATTAATAGATGTTTATTGTTACCCAACTCAATGGTACTCATTTTATCAACCTCAGGATAAAAGGCTGAGTGGATTGGGATTTGAACCTGTTGCAGTGAGGTCATGTATAGACTCCTACAGTGGATGCATTAGTCCACGAAGACAAGAGACCAGCTCATCATGATCTCCATTTTGATGCTAATTTCTCAAAAGTGGCTGAACAGATTTACAACAAATAACCAAAAGCATGTTTTCTCTATAAAGTTCTAACATTTTGCTGATCAATTTTGGTATCATTTCTGCATAACTTTCCATGATGAAGCCAAAGTGATTGTTTTTTTTTAAATGTTTTTAATGAAACGGTACCAAGGCTATTAAAGAAAGGAAAAAATGCTTTTCCTATGGAAACTCTGGCCAAACTAGAACTAAACTGTGGTGACTGTGTAATAAATTTATGATATTCACCACTCAATATGCCATAATATGGTGTATGGTTAGTGAAACTCAACCACACATTCTGTCTCAGTTTATCAGTTTATGCTTAAGAAGTTGAATTCACAATGTTATGTGCCTATTTACAAAATACTTTTTACATTAGTAAATCACTTATATCTCCTTGTCAATTATTACAGCTGTTCGTCAGATTGCCCTGCTACTGGTCTGAAAAATAAGAACATTTCAAGGTAAGAATGGTTGCTAAAAAGGTAAGTGAAACTCATATTTTAAAACCAAGTGAGTAGCAGCAACTTTGACCACATAACCCAAAACACCTAATTCTCTGGCACTTTCCCTTTGTACTCCTCACCTGCATATCTCGGAAATAAGTTTCTGTTTACCAAATGCAGACCCTTAAAAAAATAAATAAGAAGAAACGCCTACTGCATTGTAGGCCAGTTGAAGTACTAATCTGCAGTCATTAACAAAACCACTCAATATCCCTCTCAGTTTTGCCAGACCCTACTTAAAGCCACTGTGCTTCTTGCTCACTATACCATCACCCACTCACAACACATCCTAGTAACACTACTCACCACTAAACATTTTTCTTCTTATTCGCTGCTGCTGGTAAATATTTGATAATCAACAGGCAACTGTATTTCCATTATCTCAAGAAATTGTCAATCTATGTAGGGGCCACTGGAATTATGCAGCTGAAGAGGACCAAATCATGGGGCATAGTTGACTAAATTATGTGGTAAGAAAAGGCAAATTTTGTAGACGAATGCAGCACATTTTGTGACATATTTTTGCATTTATTATTTTGGCATTTTTATTGTTGTTGACACTGGCTTAGCGAAGGTTTTACTCCATTAGTACTACTTTAAAACTAAAATACAGCAATAGGCTACAGAAAGGTGACCCATCAACCTTCACAAAAGGACTTCCACTATGCAGCAACAGATTAGTAACTCTGCTCTATGCCACTCCACTGTACGCCACTCTACGCGACTCCACTCTGTCACTCCAATACATGACACTATCTGCCACTCCATTCTACAACACTCTATTCCACTCTTCGCAATTCCACACTGCAACACTCCACACCTCTAGCTAGTGCACAACATGGCTAAAACACAATAGCTCTTCCATAGGCAAATATCATTGAAATGTCATATCACACACTTTTGTGTCCAACTGCATTTCCTTTAAAAAAAATGTACAAGTCAATGCCATAAACGCCTTGTACAAACGTGTTTAGTGAATTGTTTTTATAAGTTCTAACATTAATGGAGTCTGGTGGACAATCAACACAGGAGGAGTTAGAACAATTACTTTTTTATCTGACAACTAATTGAATTTTGCACAATTTCTCATTTTGGGTAACCTGAAAACAAACAGTGGTGATCCTGTCTTGTCATGGACCGAGTGGAAATTCAGTCAGGTTCTCAACAATTCAACTGGCTCTCTACTTGCAGGAGGAGGGGTCTCCTGGTATAATCCTGTGTATGTCTGGGTTGGCTCCTTTGCTTTGTGCTTCTCCTACGATCTCTTGCTCTGGTCTTCTCACATACCACAATTATAAAATGCTTACTAAATGCATGACTAATGAGTTTGTAACAGGCGTATTAGAATCATTGACTCCCAAGATATGTAACACATAACATTTAGTCCAAAAGCCATCATTAAAAGAAGCCTTGTGCAAGCAACCAAATGAATAAAATTGCTATAAATTAATCAGAATTAATGCGACTTGTGTTCAATTAACATTCAATTTGAATTCTGCTATAGTCTTACTTAACTCTTGACAGTCATTGCCATTAGTCTTCAGATATTGCTCACAAAGATACCACTAATCTTCAATTAGCGGTCACAATAAATGAGACTAGCCTTAATTTTGCTCTTGAAATAGCACAATAGTGTTCAATTAACATTCACTTTAAATTCTGCTAGTCTTACTTGAGTCTTCACAATCATTGCCGTTAGTATTCAGATATTGCTCACAAAGAATACCACTAGTCTTCAAACAGTGGTCACAATCAATGAGACTAGCCTTCATTTTGCTCTTGAAATGGCACAAGAGCTGCAAATAAACCCTAACAGAATACTACTAAGCTTCAAATACTATTCTTCTAGAACACTACTAGTCTTCTTTTAGCAATCAATTGAAGTGTTCATCATGTATTTGAAGGGTAGTTGAGTAGAACTAGTATTCCCTCATTTGCATATTTCGGCTTGTGGGCATACTACATAGTCTTCATGCATACTAAATAAATACTATATTTTAATAGTAAATGAATACCGCTGTAAACACTGGAATCCCACTAAGTGAAGATCTTCCATTTTGGTGAGGGTAGCGCTCATTTGCAGTGAGGCGCACACTATTCAGAAATTTCATATCTTTCGTCAGTGTACAACCACTTCAGTGCACACTATTTTGTTAAACGCTTCTAACTGTGCATACTCAGTGGTGTGCACACTTGTATTGAATATAGTTAATCCATTTGCCTACATGCATATGCAGTGATGCACACACTATTCACACTGTAAATTTGTTTTTTACTTAATTCTTGTGAAATTCATACTGTCTTCTCAGTGTGTGCTGTAGTTACATTTATGGTAAGTGCACACTGTGACATATATATAGTTCTTATACTATACTGTGACATCCAATAATTTTTTTTGGGGGGGGGTTATTTGGTGCAGTGTGTTGTAAAGCATTTTTTTTGTGGTTACTCTAATCCAGTTCATTACTCATGGCTTCTGGAAACATTTGGCCTGAACCACGTTTACCAGCTTCAGGTCAATCTAGTATAAAATGGGATGAATTTCGGGAGTACTTTGAAAATTACATTTCTACATTTGAAGAGGATGATGAGGAATTTACTGCTGAAGAGAAAAATAATATTCTTCTACATTGTTTAGGTGCAAAAGGTTTGAAAGTTTATAATTAGATAATTAAAAAAACAGAGGTCTGCCAGCCAAGGGAATGGGTACACGAATGCCCTTGAGGATCTTACTACGTATTTCAAACCTACAGTGTGCTTTGCAGTTGACCGTTACAAGTTCTTTAGGAGGAAACAAGGCAAAGATGAATCCATAGATGCTTTTGTTGCTGCATTAAAAAACTTGGCACTGACATACAGGTTTGGATCTCTCCATGATGAACTTATTTGGGACCAAATAGTGATGTTGGCCGCTAACACTAACATACAAGAGAAACTTTGGGCCAAAGGGGAGTCATCTCTTCAAGAAGTCATAGACATTGTGAAAAGCGCAGAGTTAACAGGGAGATGTGCCAAAGCCATGTTATCTGAGGAAAAGATTAAGAGTACGAGGGATGACACCGCTGTGAAAGCTAAAATAAGATCTGCTAAAACTTCTTCATGGAAAGCCAAGGATGAGATGGTTCTCAGTAAAGTGACTAATGCCAACAAAAATAACCCGGTTAATGACAGGAAATGTTATAGATGTGGTAGTGAATACCATTTGGCAAATGGCCAGAAGTGTCCTGCGCATAGTCAGAAGTGTTCAAATGGCGGTATTGTGAGACATTTTTATAAAGTGTGCCAAAGGAAATCTAAAAAAGAGATAGGAGTAAGATTTGTTGATTCGGAAATGGATAACAAAAATAGTAGTTCTGACGAGAACAGCCTCAATTTGTGTGTTTTGAACATTGTTGATGATCTGCTGTGCATTAAAGGGAAAAAAAACCTGTACGTGAAATGACGGTCGGAGGTGTAGCCCAGTCTATTGTGGCTGACTCAAGGTCACCTTATACAATAATCAACAATGAGGTACGGCAAAATAAATTTAAACCAGTGTTGGGTGATATGTTGTTACAATCGGACATAGCACCTAAAACATTCACGGGGGAGCCAATCGACATGGTTGGGTATAGGGAACTGGTATTACAATTTAAGAACTGGGAAACTACTAGCAAATTTTATGTATCTTTTAAGGGTCCATCTGTCCTAGGGTGGGTGGACCAGGGCAGTCTTGGCATTACTTTGAACCCCAATGGTCCTGAACTACCCAAGGTGTTTTCAGGTAAAATAGGAAAAATTAAAGATTTCATCACAAAATACAACTTAAGTCAGGGGCAGAACCATGCATCCACAAAGTTAGGAGTATACTTTTTTCCACAAAAGAGGATTTGAGAATGAACTGCAGAAACTACAGAATGAAGGAAATATTGAACAGGTTGAAGCCGCTGTGAATGGGTTGCACCACTGGTGGTGGCTAAGAAACCTAATGGAAAGTTGAGTTTATGTACTGATTTAAGAGATTTAAATACAAACAATTTAATTGATCAGTTTCCCCTTCCCAAGGTTAGCGAGATGCTTTCACTTTCCAAAGGCATGAAGTGGTTCACTGCAATCTATCGTACCGCAGCGTATCATCAGGTACCTTTACATCCTGATAGTAAAAGTCTCACTACCTTTGTGACCTCATTCGGATGTTTTAGGTTTAAAAGAGTACCATTTGTATTAGCCTCTGCAGCTGCTATGTTTCAGAGGCTTGTGCACATATATTTTAAGGACATTAAAGATTTACTTATATTTCAAGACAATATTTTTGTCATGGGAAGTACTAGGGAGGAACATGATGCGAAACTGTGTCAAATACTGAAAGTTTTAGAAAACAAAAGTCTAACTGCAGTGATTAATAAGTGTAGGTTTGCATGTGGAAGTGTAACATATTTGGGTCAAGAAACTGCGGATGAAGTAATTAAACCCAAGAGAGTATTGCTTGAAGCTATCAAAGAAGCTCCTTCTCCGAGCAACAAAGAAGAAGTTAGAGCTTTCATGGGCTTAGTGGAATTTTACGCAAAGTTTGTGAGGGATTTCTCCACTAAAACGTATGCTATAAGAAAACCACTTAAACAGAAAGTAAATTTGAATGGTCTATGGAGTGCGAGAATGTCTTCAACTCTGTCAAATCTGATATATGTAATGTGCTACCTTTGCAAGGGTTTAATTCTTCCTTACATAGCATTGTCACCACAAATGCAAGTGGTAAAGGTATTGAGGCTGTTCTTACACAAAAAGCTGAAGAGGGAAAGGAAAGAACAATTGCTTTTGCTTCTCGTTTCATCACAGCCAGGGATGAGAAATATTCTGTCATTGACCGAGAAGCATTAGCTTGCGTCTGGGGTATGGAACACTTCAGCAGTATATTTGGGGTTATAAAATTACATTATGCAGCGACCACAAACCCCTTGCTAATGTTTTAACAACTAAAGGACTTTATAATGCTTCTCCAATGCTTGCACATATGTCGGTGAGATTGTTAGATTACAATTATGAGGTGCAGTATGTGCCAGGAGTGAAGAATATTGTAGCTGATTTCCCTAAGCTGTATGCCACTACCATTGCCTGGAAGTTAGTGTAACAGAGGATAACACATTTTGTGTTGCCAATATTTTGGAAGATATGCAGTGCATATTTGAAACTGAATGGTTGCAGGCTCAGGAAGAGGATAAAGGTCTGCAAGATGTCAGTGATAAAATTAAAACTGGTTGGCCAGAAAAGAACGACGTACAAAAAGATGTAAACATTTTTTGGGGACTGAGAAATTAGTTGACATGTGAAGGAGGTTTGATCTTGAGGAATGGCAAGGTAATTCCTCCGGTCGAGGTAAGATCTACAATTTTAGATATATGCATGAAGGTCACCTGAGCATTGGTAAATTGAAAAGTAGAGTTAAAAATCACTACTGGATGGCCAGGATTGACCTCCAAATTGAAAGGAATGTAAGGGATTGTGTGGCATGTGAGAATTCGGACAAAACCCATTCTACCTGTAGACCGCCCCTTCATTCTTTGAATTACCCCAATATGCCATAGGAAATAATTGGCCTTGATGTTGCTGGTCCTGTGTGGGACAAAGATGAGCAAAAGTACTTGATTGTGGTGATAGACCATTTTTCTAAGTGGCCTGAGGTGGAAATTGTGCAAAAAGAGGATGTACGAGCTTTTATTAGATGTTTAAAAAAAACATTTTTAAAGGAAGGATTACCCAAACACATTGTTAGTGGTAATGGGCCACTACACTTAAAACCACTTCCCAGTATCATCCTGCGGGGAATGGTGCTGTAGAAAGATTTAATCGGGTCATTAAGAGCATAATACAACTGCCATGTAATAATAGCCTGGATTAGAGAAAAAGAATGCTTCATAGCATTTAGGCTTCTAGAATAACACCCTGTAAGTCTCCGGGATGCAGCCCTTCGAGTTAATGAGGGGTAGAACTCATATTTCTAAAGAGAACATTGGTTTGAGTGTTTCTGCAAAGAGAGCGAATTGGTCTCTGAGAGGCATTAAACAAAAATCGAGGTGTTCTCAGGACACATGCAAAAAATACTATGATGCAAAAGATGGTTGTAAAACTGGGTTCCTAAAACTGGGGGGACAAGGTCAGAGTAAAGAAAAAGAAATGTTAAAGAAAGACCAAAGTAGGTTTTCAAATTCCTTAGCTGTGGAGGAAGTATACTGCAACTCTGTAAAGTTGAACGATGGTAAGATTTGGCACCTCTCGTCAATATCGTTGTGTAAAAGGGATGGAAGATCACTAGCCTCTAGACAGGAGGGGCAGAGGTATGATTAGTTGATGGATAGTGATGATGAGAATGGATTATATAAAGAGAGGGGAGATATGAGTGCTAATACCTCACAGCCAAAAACACAGGGTATAGGTGCCAATACCTCACAGACACAAGGATGTTGTAGATCGGATAAATCTAGGAAGGTGAAGGAGTTGTGGATAGTAGAGAAGAAGGATCAAACAGCAATATGGAAGAAGAGAAAATAATGAGGGAGCATGTACAAAACAATGGAAAAAACGTTCTTTCCATAACTCAAATTAAAATGGGCAGATTTGGATGAGCAGTAAAAAAACCTGATAAACTTAACGATTTCATTTGTGATTAATAATTGTACTTTATGCTTGTTTTTATCTTACCTGTGATATTATTATATTCAAATGTTTGTATAGTATATACTTTAGATAGGATTGATCATCCCTCCATTGTTCATTTTGTGTTGTTGAATGAATAGTTCTGCATAGGTTCTCTTGTGAACCCCTTCTATTTTTTTTTCTCCTTCCTTATTTTATTTTATATTCTCATTGTTGGGAGGGGGATGTGTTGTGGTGTATATCCTCATTATGTATGTAAAAGTGCTGCCTCTCAGACACCGTACGGATGCGTCTCTGTTTATTATGATGTAATGGATTCTACTCTGGAACATTGGTGGGTTGGTGGTGGTAGGAGAGGCCTCTGACTGAAGTTGTATACGGTCACCACCTGTTGTGTCAAGGTATTTATTATATTAAATACTTACACTTCAAGTTCGAGTACTTTTCATCCTTACAGGAAGCTGTCCGCCAAAGTAACACGACCTAGAAGCTGACACCAAGCTTCCACTTTTTTTATTCATATGCTCTCTGCCCGATGAGAAGCCAGGATAGGGTTGGAGGTCAACTCTCCTTCTCTAACCGGGCTTCTGATAGGGCATATGAGAGCATGACAGAGAAGCCACCCAAAGCTCCATTAGCTGACATGCTGCACATCCTGAGGTTTGTGAAGCATGTCAGATATGGAATGTGAAAGCATGGGGTCTGACAGGAACAGCCAAAGCCATCAACTATGTACAGCAGCAATGGGCACAATGGAGCCCCCTCAGGTGCTACCATGATGTTGCAGCTTTTTACATGAAAACAAACATTGGTAAGATGTTTTGTTTTCCTGTAAAAGCTGCGAGACATCGAGCAAGTATTTGGAGGAGGTGGGTGGTCGGTGAGGGGTGCATCGCCTTGGTGATCCCTACTGGTGAGCCGCTGCTGCCTTACTATAATCTTTAGTCCATCTTTATACTTCCATTAGCTTCCACTTTTATCTCCTTGCCTACACTCTCTATTCCATCTTTTCTAAAATGTTCTTCGCTATATCAGGACGATATGCTCCAAGTCTTCCCACTTCGCACTTTTGACATATTTGTAGACTCCTTCTTCCCTGTTCTCTGTTCCACTATAGTCGCTGCTTGCCTTCATGACATTTAAGGCCATGTCAATATGCCACATCTGAAATCAGTTTCTGTACAAATAATTTGCTTTTTTTCTCAGACGCTTGTTGGTCTCATCTCATCTTTACCCCACAATATCTGTGTCAAAAGCCACCAATTTTTTGATACTGCTTTTAGTTTTTTTCCTTCAAAGGGACATTATACACCTTCTTTAATTTTAATTTGCTTCTTGTTACCCATTTCACTGTATGTACTTATCTGTGTCGAATCTTTATCTTTAATACTGTTACTGTGCATTGTTTTCGGGTAAAGTGTTCTGTCACCGTCCCAAAGTTCTGGCTTGTATTCTATAACAAGCATTAAAAAAACAGCTGATCTGGATTTGATAGAAGATTGTTGAACTTTGACAGTATGAAAGGAATCAAGCATCTTCAGACATAGTTGAAGTGGTGGGGGGAACTCTTGCAGCCTTCTTAGAAACAAGCATTGATGAGCCACTCACGCTGTCCTTTTTCAGGGCAGATGAGCGAGTGGATGAATGAATAAAGCACTAATTGCATATCTGGACACATGGGTGAGTACAAGGATAAGTGACTGAATGAATGAATGGCAAGCAGGTAACAGCAATCTTACTAGATGAGTCCTCAAAAAGCAGAATTACCAAGAACTATCACCAGGCAATCATTACACCATGTTCGGAATTGAACTATCATTAAGGTACATGTTCAGATTTGAATTATGACTCATTAATCCTGAATGCATCGTGTTAGACTTAGCCCTTGCTGCAGGGTCAACCCCAGACTTTTTGTCTTCACGACTTTTTTGCTGAATTTGTTTTTGTTGGCCTTAGGACTCTGTGCATTTGACCACACTAAGAATTGCCAAAATGCTTGCTCTCTCTCCCTAAAGCATTGGTAAAATTGGCTTACATCTGATTGATATATTTGATTTACTAACATGTCCTTAGTAAAGTGGTATACCATCTACCCAGGGCTGGTAATTTAAATGCTGCTAGTGGAACTGATACACAAAGAAATGATGGGCGGAATGCTGAATAAATCATACATTCGCTCCCAGTCAAGAGATCTGGGTGAAATCCATAGTTCTTTTGCTCGCCATGCCACCCCAGTTATGCCCAGCCATATGCAAATCAGTCTTGACCCTGCTCCTCATGGGAACAGTCCAACCCAAACTGCCAAGCCAGATTCTCCCTGGACCGGAAACAAGCATCCTGGGACCTGTTTTGGGGTATTACCTCTCATCAGCCAGCCTCGCTTGAATCCAGTAGCACAGTGAGCAAGGGACCTACGTCTGGGCATACCAGATGTGGGTCGAGAGATCTTCTGCTGCAAACATCAGATGGTGAATTCCACAGGTACATACAACCACCACAGAAAACCATGCTGCATTGTTTTCTACTCGTAACAATTAAATTGAACTCTTGGTTTTGGTGCAATTTACACTTTTAAAACTGCTGTTTAGGTTTTGACTGCACAGCACTTGCGCTGTGCTTGTGAAATCTATTGTACTTAATATAAATCTTAAAAGGGGCTTAAATCCTGCCTCCTTACTTTCCTTGCTTTTCATTGGTTCCTGTGCTTGCCACTTACTTTTCCTCTGTTTCTTTTGAATGTAGCATAATGGCCTCCTGTTGTTCCTCATGTGCTTCTCTTATCAGCTTCCCGTGGACCAAGTACTGATTCCATACGCCTTTGTGGAACAATTTTTTAAAAAGTTTTGCATGCACAGTGCTTGTTCAATCAATCAATCAATCAATCAATCAATCAATCAGGGAATTGTAAAGGATGCTACTCACCCGTAGGGGTCTCAAGGCACTGGAGGGCGGGAGAGTGCAGCTCTGGTCAGTCGAAGAGCCAGGTCTTGAGGGTCTTCCTGAAGATGTGAAGAGTGGGTGCGCGTCTGATGTTGATCGGGAGCTCGTTCCAGGTCTTTGTCTTGTTTACTTTCTGTTGAGTGCATGGCTCTCTTCAATTGGTTTCCGAACCTCATAAAGCTCCCGAACCACTTTTCTCTCCTCCCATGCACCACTTCAATGACAACCATCTCTGTCTGACCCATGTGAGACTGCAGCCATCTTGGAGTTCATTCAAAAATTAAAAAACTTTACGCGTTTAAAGCCGAGGTCACTAAACCCAGAACTGGCACAACATGGCGCACATTGAGACCTGCCATTAACTCGTGTTTCTAGTAAGCATTGCAGCTTGTCTTTTGTAAATGACAGACATAGCTGGCAGAGAACCGAAAACTTGATCCTGCCAGAGAATATTAATAATGCGCAGATCACGTGTTACCGTGGTGGCCATATTAAACTGGAGCTTTTTCGATTCTAAATAAGAATATACGGGGTATTTTTTTTTATTGCGCCTGCAATATTAAGTACCATAGTGTAATATTAGACATATTTAAATAGATATATACAAGAAGATAACTGCTCTCTATAATTTCTGTTAGCAAATAAAATTACACTTTACTTGTTGTGAAGAAAGTTTAGGGAATTCTAACAACTTCAAATTCTGTCTCATCTCTCACAAATCTTTCAGCAACTTGCATTTTGTAAAGGATTCTATTGCCCTCAAAGCAGAATTGTTTGATATTGCCACTACTGCACCTGGACTCCCGTTTTTTTTCTTTTATCATTGTTACTCTAGTGTTTGGGTCTGTCACAGTGTGTTTTTCTTCAGTCCTTCTTCAATGTCAATTCTTATCCACAGAACCACAGGCACTCAACGGGTGGCATGGAGATGTGCTGCTCCCATGCAGCACTGCGAGATGGGTGGTGCCACCTCCTGTAGCTGCAGTTGAAAAACTGTGTAATTATCCTCCTCACACAATGTTGTTTTTTTCTTGCTTGCCATTTCAGCCAAACATCTGTTATAGAAGAACCGCTATCTCCTGAACCGCTGAGAATGCCTACAGTCAAAGTCAACATGCCGGGCCCTCGGGATCCTGCACAGGCAACCTTTATACTGCGCAGGGATAGCATTTCACATGTTTTGATTATAATTAGGTAATTTGTAACCCTAAAGCCTAAAGAGACGTCTGATTGGTTCCTATGGCTAGGGTGTCTATTGGACTTAAGGTTTGGGGTTGGCTAATAGGGTTTGGGCTGTGATTGGTTAATAGGGACAGGACTCCCATTGCCTCTAGGACTCAGGGCTAGGGTTATGACTAGTTATATTTAGGGCTAGGGTTGGCCAAAGATCACCTTTGGTTATTTAAGCTTAGGGCTCAGGGAGACTCGACCCATGCGTTGAGGCTAAGGACAGAGAGCAAAAGGCCTGTTGCCAGTTTGGGCTTGTTCCAGACTGGTTGGGCCTAGGGCCAGAAATGCTGCCTTTTTTGTCATTCACCAGCCACCACTTTAACTCATCCACATCTACCAACATAAAAACACACTCTCAGCAAATGCACTCTACTCAATTACTACAAACAAACCCTACCCACGTTTCAATGTCTCAACAATCACTACAAAACCCCACAAACCACACTATACATAACTTTAGCCCATCCAGACACACACTCTCTGTTCATACAAAACACCAGCTCTACCCTCTACTTGCTCCCAACAGATCCCTTTTTGTCACCACCAATCCGATAATCAGCCCTCTATTATATCATCCACCAACACCCTCCTCATCTTTTTACCAACTACATACAACCAAACACTCCTTACTATCCAATACACCACACATGTGTCCTCTTCCAGCTAACAACTCTAACACACTCATAACTTTTGTCCATCCCCTTACACACACAACATACACTATTTTCCTAAACAAGTTACCACTCACTTTACCATTCAACTTCCACTCGCCAACAGTATTTTATATACAAATCCTTCTCAGAAAACCAGTACAGCAACTCCTCCTCTCACTACCCCACAAAAATTAAACATAAGACAATCACCAAGACATCAAAAACACACACACACACACTATTTCGTAATACATTCAATCACAAGTAAGAAACATACACCCATTCTCACCCTCCTGCATACACAAATGATACACAACCTTAACCATCTTTACTCCCAAATACTCTATCTTCTCCCACACCTAACACAAATACACCCACATAACAACTCTCATTCAATCACCTCTCATCCATTGCACAATTCACAGCTTTACAACATGGCCCACTTGCTCCACCACCACCCCTAACTCATACTCCTTCCATCCTAAACAGAGACAAACAAAATAAATAACATGCCACTCTTTAAAATTTCGCATCTCCTTGTCTATTACACAACACAGATACACTAAAAAAAACAACACAGCTCATCAACTCACTCTCAACCACCATCACACACACAGACCCATCAAAATGCCTTCTAAGCCTGCTGGATGAGGAATACGATGTAGAAAAACAGCACTATTGCTGTCCTCATACATCTAATGCCAGCACTAATGACACACCTGTTTACAAAATATTGCTCATTCTTCCACATAACAAAGTCACACCACCACCAAAACACAATCTCTAAACTGCCTGCTAATAAATGTTCAATCACTCTCTAAATAAAAACAAGCATCACATCTACGACCTACTCACTGACACACAACCTGACTTACTATTCATAAATGAATCATGGCTGGGAGATGACATGGCTCCAGTGTTGCATGAAGCTGTTCCTCTATTCTATCAAATTATCACAGAAAATTGTATAGGCAAGAGAGGAGGTGAAATAACTGTTATATAAAAGCAGACAATAAATCTCACTAAAGCTGACGATGTTTCCATACAAGGTTGTGAGGCCCTCTTCACCAGATGCAACCCTAAACAAACTTCCTCCTGTAACTTCCTTCTCTTTTACAGACCTCCACCTAGCAATGCAACGTTCCCAAACACATTTCTAGACACAGTTTCAAACCTGATAACACTAAACTCCAACCTATGCATTCTTGGTGACCTAAACAGTTGGTTTGACAAACCCAATATGCCCCATCCAAAAACTTTCAGCACTGGCCTAGATACACTGAACCTACATCAGATCGTTCACAAACTCACATAAATCTCTGGACACATACCAGATGTCATTTTTGCAAATCCAGAACCTTTCCAAAGATTAATCCAGTCACATGATCAGACCATCATTTGCTAGTTTTCCAGCATAAAACACCACAAAGCAACACACCTAAAACCACCTTGCATTCATCCACCTATTGACAGTGGAACAAACACTTAGAAACACAACGAACATCCAACACAGATCTAGACACAATAAATTCCATTCAAAAACTTTAAGAGTGGCTACAGGAGGGTTTTAATATCCAAATACCACTCAGAACAACAAAACAGGACAAACAAAAACAGGCACCTTGGAGAAATACAGAACTAAAAGAAAAGAGATAAAACAGCAATTTAGAAAGCTGCAATGCACCTGGCTCAAAACAAACAGCAATCAAGACAAACTTCACCTACAGAAACGTAATAGATTGTTCAAGTCAACAATCAAAAAAGGTATGATTCAGACATAATTCAAAATGCTAAATGTGCAAATAAATAATTTTATAAAATTCTCACCAAAGTTTGTAAACCTAAATGCACAAAAGGAACTTATCACTATTACTCAAGAATTCACTGACAAACTGGCAAATCATTACACAACCAAAGCAGACATGTTGAACTCCTATTTAAGACAAAGGAAAACCACCAGCACCAACCATTTCCAAAAGTTTCTGCTACAAGTAAGCTATCCCAACCTCTGTATTCCTTTAAACAAATATCACAAAGTGATTTTATGGATCTGGTCAAAGCAAGCAGGCCAGCTGGCTGCCTTTCTGACCCTTGCCCACCCCAAATATTGAAGAACATTCTTTTAACTACCTCGGCTGCCGTGTCAGTAAGAAGAAACATAAAAAATTCTTTAACTACGGGAATCTTTCCTGAAAACCTAAAAAAGGCATACAAACGCCTAATATTAAAGAAAACAAACCTGGACCCACATGACCCTGACGACCACAGACTGAATACAAATGGGCCTTTCCTGGGCAAATTGATAGAAAAGAGATGTCACAATTCCTTAAAGATAACTCTTTACTTTACTTTACTTGCAGACTATCAAACAGGATTCCACCCAGGAAGAGGTACAGAATCTGCCCTCATCGCCATCTGGGATGATATTAAAAAAAACATAGTAGACCGCAATGCGGTTGCTGCACTACTTCTCTTGGACCTCTCAGCTACCTTTGACACCGTTGACCTAGACACTCTAATACAAAGACTCTACGAAGCCGGCATAGATTTGACTGCTCTCACTGGCTCACACCCTACCTTCAAAACAGGACTCATGTCGTCTATACTCCACCCTTCTCATCCAAATGGTCTTTCACAAAAAGAGGGGTCCTTTAAGGCTCTATCATCTCAACAATGCTTTTCAACATCTACATGAAGTCATCACCGGCACTGATCAATAAATCTCAGCTCACATGCTATAACTATGCAGATGTCACACAAATAATCCTTAAACTGAAAAGCCCCAAAGACATTGGAAACAATAAAATCTTCAGTTGCTTCAAAGCTGTTGATCAGTGAAGGACATTGAGCCATCTCAAATTGAATGCTTCTCAAAAGGAAATACTAACATGTGGCGAATGGAATAATTATGACCCAATCGGTGTCTGGCCTGACAACCTGGGTCCACCTCCTAAATTATTTAAGGAAGTAAGAAACCTTGGAATTATAATGGACTCAAAGCTATCAATGAATGCCCAAGTAGACAAATTAGCAAGAACAAGCTTCATTACAATGAAAACTCTGTTACACAACTTCCCCCACCGGGGATTTCCACACAATCAATCAATCAATCAATCAATCAATCAATCAATCAGGGTCTTGTGTAGTGTTGCTACTCACCTGTGCAAGTCTCAAGACACTGAGGGAGGGGGGCTGCTGGTACGACTTGGTGGGGGATCATTCGAAGAGCCAGGTCTTGAGTTCCGTCCTGAATTGGGTCAGCGATGTGTATTGCTTGAGGTGGAGGGGCAGGGTGTTCCAGGTCTTGGTGGTGAGGTAGGAGAACAACCTTCCTCTGATCTGGTCTTGTGGATCCTGGGGACGAAGGCAAGGGCGAATTAGGAGGATTGGAGTTGTCTGGCGGGTACATGGTATGTGGGGCGGTGGTTCAGGTATGTTGGTCCTTCGTCATATAGAGCTTTGTAGGCATTAGTGAGTAGCTTGAAAGTGATTCTCTTGTTGACTGGGAGCCAGTGGAGTTATCAGAGTGGTTGCGTGATGTGGCTGTGACAGGGGATGTCAAGCAGCAGTCTGGCTGCAACGTTTTGGACGTTCTGTACTTTCTTAAGCTGTTTCTAGATGACGCCGGCGTAGAGTGTGTTGCCGTAGTCGAGTCTGCTGGTAAAAAGTGCGTGGGTGAGTGTCTTTCTGGATTCTGTGGGGATCCATCTGAATGTCTTTTGAAGCAGGTGGAGCATCTGGAAGCAGGTTGAGGAAACTGCATTTATTTTGCGGTTCATAGTGAGCGATGAGTTCAGTATGATGCTGAGGTTGTGTGTGTGGTCCATCGTGGTGGGAGGAGATCCCAGAGCGGCTGGCCACCAGGAGTCTTCCCATGCTGAAGCGGTGGTCCCAGGATGAGTACTTGTTCGAGTTGAGCATGAGGCAGCTGTCTTTCATCCAGGTAGCAACAGCCTTTATTCCACTTAGGAAGTTGGTTCTGGCAGTTGTGGATTTGTTGGTGAGGAAGAGGATCAGCTGGGTGTCATCGGCACAGGAGACGATGTTGAGTACATGGCTTCTGACATGGCTGTGAGGGGGTCCATGTAGACGTTGAAGAGGGTGGGGATCAAGGAGGAACCCAGGGGCACTCCACAGCTGATCTTTGTGGGTTCTGAGAGGAACAGAGGTAGTCTGACTCACTGGGTCCGGCCTGTGAGGAAGGAGTAGATCCAGTCCAGAGCCTTGTCGCAGGTGCCGGCATCATGGAGTCTCGTGATTAGGGTGCTTTAGGAGACGGTGTTGAAAGCAGCCAAGAGGTCTAGTAGGATGAGGGCTGCTGTCTCGCCCCGGTCGAGGAGGAAGCGGATGTCGTTGGTGGTGGCGAGGAGTGCGATCTCCGTGCTGTGGTTGCTTCAGATTGGGTGGTGTCCAGGACGTGGTTCACTTCGAGTGGATGCTCTTCATGGTCTTGAGCATGTCCTCTGATGTGAGCGGGGTCCAGCAGAACACGATCTGTTGGGGTGTGGCTTGGTTGTGTGCGATGGTGGCTGGCATGGTGGCCCGGTCCAGGGTGTGGAAGCCTTCATAGATCATCCTGATCTTGTGGTGGCAGAAGGTGCAGAGGTAGTTGCTGAGGTCTTGGGAGGGGAAAAGGTCTGTGGTCTCGCTGTTGGGCCTGGCGATCTCCTTGATGATGGCGAAGTGTTCTTTGCTGTTGTGTGCGTTGGTGTTGATTCTGTCTTAGAGGGTCATTTTCTTTGTGGTTTTCAGACGGAGGTGGTGTGTGTTGATGGCAGATTTGAAGATTGCGTGAGTTTCCAGGGTTTCGTTGTTCATCCATCTCTTCTCGAGTCGTCTGCAGGTGCGTCTGGACTTGTGGAGGTTGGGAGTGAAGCAGCTGGCCTTCTTTGAGTGTTGTTTGCCTGGTCTATTCTTGAGGGGTGTCAGGGTGTGGGCGCAGTTGGAGATCCATCGTTGGAGGTTGCGTGCTGCGGTGTTGGCATCAATTGGCATTGGCGGAGTGGTTGTGCTGAGGGTGTTGATGAGAAGTTCTTTGGTGGCCTTGATCCAGCTGCGACGGGGGCGATGATGATGGTGGTGTACGGTGGGCATGGCAAAGGCGAGATGCACGCAGTGATGGTCGGTCCAGGAGAGTTCAGTGGTATGACTGTAGCTGATGTTCCCACTGGCGGACAAGATGGGGTCGAACGTGTGTCTGGCTGTGTGAGTCGGTGCAGTGACTAGATGCTTGAGTCCGATTTTGACAAGGTTTTCAAGAAGGGAGGCGGTGTTCTGGTCACTGGGATTGTCCATGTGGAAGTTGAGGTCTCCGAGTAGGATGTAGTTGGTGGAAGTGAGAGCCTGTGGTGCGATGAGGTCTACGATGGCGTTGATGAAAGTGGGTCAGGCCGGGGGGCCTGTAAAGGAGGGTGCCATGGAGGGTGGTGTTGGGGTTGGTCCGGATCTGGGAGTGGAGGTGTTCCATGGTCATCATTGGGTCATTAGAGTGCGTGGTCAGCCGGAGTGTACTTTTTTGGACAATGGGGATGCCTCCTCCAGGGCGGTTGGGGCGGTCCTTGTGGGTGATTTTGTAGCCATCGGGGATGGCGATGGCGATGTCTGGTCCGGAGCTGGGGTTGGTCCAGGTTTCCATGAAGAAAGCGCTGTCAGGAGAGGTGTCATTGAGGAGGTCCCAGATTTATGTGGTGTGGTTGTGGAGGGACCACACATTGAGGAGGATGCAGTTTAGCTGGCCAGGTGTACTGTTGGCCAGCTGAACGGTGAGAGGAGCTGGCGTGTTGGTGTGGCTGAAGGTGTGGTTGCAGTTCCGGCAGGCAAAGGGTCCAAGGGTCTTCTTCAGTGATGCTAGGTGGCAGGTGGCATGGTGTCCCTGTTTGAGGGTGAGGAGGGTGCTGGCTTCGTAGCAGTGGAGTGTCCGAGAAGCAAGGTCCCTGGTGCGGGCACGGTCCAGGCGTTCACGGGAATAGACGGGCTTGCCTTTGGTGCACCTTCGGCCACAATTAAGTAGTGCAGCGGGAGGATCAATATTCCTTTTTGGGTTCTGTAGAGTGTGCTACTTGCCAAGAAGCAAGGGGTAGTAAGCACTATATCAATACAGTTAAAATACCTCCAAGCACGTCCTTCACACACAAACATACACAGACATACACACACACACACACCAGCAATGATTATTTGCTTCTCACAAATTATGACAGACAATCTGCTGCATGACCCATCCGATAACCTGCTTCTGAACAACAACTCAATGGAATCCTACAATGCACACTGCTGATGGATGACCAACCTTAAAGGGTATCCACTACTCCTGTAGACATGAACACACTGAAACACACACACACCTGTATGACTTGCGCAATCCTAGAGGCCCTCACCAGCACACATCACCCAAGGGCCCACTGCTTAAAACACAATCCAGGAACCCCCTGCTGTATGCACAACATGATGCACACCCCACAAAATGGACCCCTGTTGTGCACACAACAAAGGGATACCCTGCAATAAACACCACCAAGAGGCGGTCTGCCCTACTCAGCCCCCAAAGGCCCGGTACTGCAAACACCCACCAGGAGCAATTTTGTTTTTGTTAATGTTCCTGTGAACTCAGTTGGCTGAAACTAATGAATACAAGCCATATTAGTAACATATTGGCTGAAATTGCTACCAATTAGTGCAATCAATTTCAGAGTATATTGGTGGATAGACGCAGCAATAATCCCATCATATTTAAGTGGTGTCATGGGTAACAGCAAGCACTGTTAAGTTTCTAGGGCCCAACAAACTGATCATCGAAAGTAAGAGGGCACAGACACACCCACACTCCATACATCTTCCCTATAGTATGGTACCATACAAAAAAGGTATTTCTTAAATGAGAGGCTACATCACTAATATCCACAATCATGCTTATATTACTCATTACAAGAACACTTGTATTCATAATTGTAAGGTGCCAATGAATCTAGGGTCAGAACTTCTGATACTATGAGTTCACTCTGTGCTGTGGGGCATACCAAAATCCCCTGCAGCACCCACAGTGCATGGGGGCATACTTTACATTTCAGAGGAGGCCCCACAGCCCTAGATGACCTGCAATGAAATATAATGCAAAGAGCTTAATAGCTGAAGCTATTGTTGCTTCATTGGGCCGACTGAGACAAAGTGGATTTGTAGCATAGTTTGCATTTCTAGGTCTCAGGTAGAGAGTGAGGCACCCTTTAGTGATGTGTGGGACTTCTTAGCGATGGAGTGAATTAAACCGCAATCTGCATCTTTCACCCTGCAGTCCTGGAAGGCAGACCTGTTATGGCTGGGAGAGCAGAGTCCTGTTGCAGGATGAGGCCCACTGGCCCAGCGCAGGAGGTCAAAAGGGAGGTGCGTACTAGCGAGCCCTCCAGCTTTCCCTTTCCCTTTACCTCAGTTTGCTTCCCGTGCACTCGACTCTGAGCATAGCATTCAGTAAAGAAAATATTATGCGCTGTCTGAACACTCCGCCCCTCCCTCCCCTTCGACAGAGGTGAGCTCAGTGGATCACTGACCCACAGCTGATTGCAGGGTGAGGACAGGGGGGGCCTTCGCCATACCTTGCGAGGGGGGGCGCGCTCCTTAGAACTTAATTATGCCACTGTCAGTGCTATGAATGTAAATTATTAGCAGCCAGTTAAGTGCACCGGGGCATATTTACGTTCCCTGGCGCATCCCTGCATATCAGCAGGGATGCGCCAGGGAAAATGCGTCACGGAAGTTTACCCTTGCGCCACGTCCGATGTGCCGCATTTACAATGCGGCGCATTGTGGCGCAAGGATAAGCAGATGCGTGACGCATCTGCCGGCGGAAGGTTGGCGCAGTGCTGAAGTTGTGTCGCAAGCGCGACGCAACTCCAGCACTGTTCCAACCTTCCCTATCCCTAACATGGTGCGTCAATCCTTACGCCTGCTTGAAGCAGGCGTAAGGATTTGACGCACCAGCGTCGGAAAAGTGACTGCGTGAAATCTTGTAGATTTCACGCAGTCACTTTTCCGAGGCGTTCCTGCGCCGGAACGCCCCCCCCTGCGCCGGTACGCCCACATGAAACCTGACTCAGGTTTCATGTGGCGCAGGGGTTTACTACGTGACGCATCTCCCTAGATGCGTCACATTGTAAATATAGCGTAACGCGGCGCATGGTTTGCGTCGCCGCAGCGTCACATGCGTGACGCAACGGCGGCGCAAAAGCGGCGCAAGGGGCTTGTAAATATGCCCCACAGTATTTCTATTGGTTAGAAGTCATGTTAAAGTATAATTTCCCTTGAGTCAATTAGTAGATTTATAGGAGAATACGTTATAAGCTGTGCTTTAAATGGGCAGTTGAAGCCAGGGTAAGAGTACCTGCACTTAATGTACGTGCTTGGAAGAGTACCAGCACTTCTTAGTGGGGATCCATTATTAGACGGACCAGTGGAGAACCGGCACGTCTCACGTGGAAATATGTACTCTGAGATAGCTGTTAGCAGCACTTCTAGGTGTCCATTTCAAGCGCTGATTATAAGACATGTAAATGCATTGAACTGCCAAAAACAGAAAACTCACTGGCCAGCAGAGCACGTTTGACACATCACTATACTTTCTTGTCACGCGTTATTTTGATATATGTCACTGTTGGATATATTCAAGCTGTTCACTCGTGTTGTTGAATGACACATCGCATTTTGTTCATTAAATCATGAAAACTTGTTAGGTTAATCAGGTCACTAATTCTATTTATGATATATGTCAGAATCTGAAAGCCTACAATGTAAGACATTTTTCAATGTAATTGATTTCTTAATGCAATCCTGCCTGTATTGTCAAGTCTTAGTTGACATAATTCAATTTCATAAGGCATGAATTAATGAAGCTGAATTATCATATTAAGTGAAAAATGTTGTGTATTGAAGGTGGATCCGTCATTCTAGGATTACCTGTGTACCTTCCACGGGTGCCTATTCTTAGGAAATTTTAGACATGATTTACACGTTTTAGAAATGCTCATGAAAGGGTCCAAGTGAGGTTCTTAAAAACATGCAATGACTAATTTTCCCCTGAACTACATCCAAACGTATATCTGTATTTTATTTTTGAATATATAGCAGTCACACATGTTGCAGATAACATGACCTAACTAGCAAAAAAATAATCATCATTGTTATCCATTCTGGCCCTTTTCCTTATAGTCTCTCTTTTTTTTTGTTTATTGGCATTTCAACATCATACATTTCGAAATCTTAGCAAATATTGCCATTCAGTACAACCATATCAAACAGCCTGTGGAATTTCAAACGTTGCTGAGGCCTTGTGAAACAAAGCATAAAATGCTAACCAACAAACTAGCAACAAGAATCCCCCTCACCCAGTGGCGTAGCTAGGGACCCTGCCTTTTGCCGCCGCCGAGCGCTGAAGAGCGGGGGGGGTGCTGGCGATTAATTTAGCCGCCGCCCCCAAAACTCGTGCTGCCCGGGGCGTACCGCCCCCTCCGTCCCCCCCTTGCTACGCCAGTGCCCTCACCTTGTGCTCAGCTTGTTGAATAGAACATCATCTAGAGGACCCGTGTATCATAGAGTAACCACAGCAGTTCGTCGGATGCGTGATTCAAGGTCACGGAACCAGTGCACGACAATTCGATGAGGTTGTCTCTCTCCTCCCTTTTGAAGTCGATAGCACAATGCCAGGGTCGGCTCCCCACCTCCGTCACTCGTCGTAGTCACGGGGGCAGTGTGTTCATCATCAGTAAGGTCATGGACCATGGCCCTCCAGGCCAGCAGATCATCTGCCAGTTTATCATCGCGCCTGCCTTTTTTCTTATGTGCCTCTTCTGCACCAGCCCACTCAGTCATATCACATAACCAATAAGTTGTCAGGGGGGTGTCTGGCTAAGCCATCTAATGACTATATGGGGCATATTATCAAGCACGGCATTAAAAATTATCGCCGCTTTAGCGGCAGAAAACTGCCGCTAAAGCGGCGATAATGGGCTTGATAATATGCCCTTGAGAATTCCAATAGAAGTCCATGTTCTGGTGTGAACATGGGCTTCTATTGGAAATTCTCAGAGCATATTATCAAGCCCATTATCGCCGCTTTAGCGGCAGTTTTCTGCCGCTAAAGCGGCGATAATTTTATCGCCGTTCTTGATAATATGCCCCTATGTCTTTTGGCCAGAGTCAGTCCAAGAAGTGTGAATTTCCTGCTGAGCTTCTTATGTGTTTTTTGCCGGTATCAACCCTAGCAGGCATCCCGTAGCATTATTTAGGTGTCCCAAGATCTCATCCCAATAGCCTACAATCCGAGGACAGCTCTAACCCATATGAAGGAACTCCACTGGCGAATATTTGCAGAGTGGGCACCCCGCATTTTTAATGGGGTATCTTGAGTGTAAATGTTTGGGCAAGAGGTATGTAATGTGGGCCATGTTGTATTGAGCAAGTTTAAATCGTGCTATGTGTCTTATTTTATTCTTCAGCCATAATTGGAAACTCACTCAGCCGATGCCATGCGTCCTCCACCTTGAAGGGAGACCGGGGCCTATCCGCCCAAAGGCGCAGTGGACATGGGTGATAAGTCTCCAACCACCCGGCAGTGTCAGCAATGCCACCATAGTTTGGGTAGGAGTCATGGCATCTGGAAATCCAGGCCATATCTCCCTAGTTGTTGCCACAATTTTGGCATATTAGAGGAACTGGCCCCTTCCCAGCCCAAGCGTCCCAAGTGCCTCCGCTAGAGTAATGAACCGGCCCGATGAATATATACCATCCAAGGTGGTGCAGCCGACTTATATTTTATTCTGTATGAATGTGTTAATTAAGCATTATTGCCTGCTGCTGAGAAGAATAATGGTTGTTAAAGTCCACAAATCCGAGTTATAGGTTCAAGCCACAAGTTAGGGCCTACAACAAGGGAGAGCATCTTTAACAATTGTTAAACCTCGAGGCAGAAGGGCTACAACGCTCTTAGGACATTATGCCCACTGGGGATAGAATTTTCTATATTAAAAAATAGAAGCATACAGGCAAATATTGGAATGCTAGAGAAAAATGTCTTTACCATCCTTTATTGACTGAGCAGCTTAATTTGTATCAGTGAAGAGCTCAACATTCCAACGTAATACCTACGACCTTAAGTTAACACGGAAGTCTCAAAAGCAGATACATAAACATGTTAATTCTTCTGGCCAAGGACAGTAGGTTTGCTGTTAACGGCTTCTGCTAACACTTTTTTATATATTTACAGGACTACTTTGGTTTTCTCTCTCAGTTTTAGTCTTAACATCAAACACATCCTCCTTTTATTTCTATGAAATAACTGTTTCAGTTCCACACCTGGCCTCCCTGCACTAAACAGGAGAGCTAATTTCCATGCTATGGGGTGGGGACATTCAAATTGACTACAGCATATTGGAACAGTGGAATGTTAACAGCTCGTTTGAAGACAATGGAGCAGCAGTGGGCTATAATTGCAGCTACAGACTCAACGCTGTCACCGTTTCAATGTCCTTATACACGCTCCCCATCTCTCCAGGATATGTGGGTTTCATAGACGAACGAGAGAGGCAGAGGATGTGTAAGAGGAAAAACAGTGAGCCTTCCTCTTCCTCCTCTCATGCATAAGAGTGTCACTGGAAGCATGTAAGCAGAAGGGGTGGAATTAGCCCCAGCTCATGTGTCCTCCTCTGCTCTGCGAAACAAAGCAGTTTGGCAGAGCCCTAAGATGGATCCAGGGTTAAATGCTGGCCACTTTCATAGCTTCATCTGTCTATGAATGACAGTTACTGGCAGTGATTAATTTGAGCCGGTGGTTTAAGTTGCATTTATACAGTGCTTACTACCCTGCAGGTGGTGTTCAGAGGCACTCATTTTTAGGGATTGACACTTAGGGGCATATTCACAAGAACGTGTGATAACTACCGCAAGTGTAGCTTAACGCAACCCTTCACATCGCAGTCCATCGCGGGAAAACAACTCCCTGTTAATGTGGTATTCATAACACGGCGGAACCAAGCGATAGACACAAGATAACGCATCAAATGAAAGTGTTAAAACTAACGCAACGCAGAAAAAACGCGAAAATAGTAGCGATGAGGCCAATCACGATACAAAAATCAGCGATAACCAGTGAGAGGCCTGCAATACCCACGCGTCATGCGTGTAAATGCACAATAAAAGCAGAGTAAAAAAACGGTGAGATGACAATGTACGAGCACAACCCCACATCCGTGACGTAGAACAAATGAGCATCGTCCCGCATCAAATAGGCATCTCGCCACAGTCACAATGTACATTTACATGCAGTCTGCATGTAAACTTCGCAAATGCTGAAACATGCATGTAACACACAGTGAAACCGCGTCACCCCCTCACATTGCAGAGGGACAAGCAACCCCTCCTGCACACAGACGAGTCATGACCATGACCAACAAATCATGAAAGCGTGGATGAATGTAGGGGCAGTGACTCCCGCTTACGTACATGTTGCCCATGTTGTGGGACCTGAGTCACAGGGGGCATCCCTGCATCATGGTGGTACATATCTGACCCCAAAAGGAGCCCTGTTGTTACCTGCAGGACACAAATGGGAGCCGAAATGGAATGAATCTGGACACATGTGAAACGCCCAAGAGTGGGATTCCCTACTAACTGCGACACACAGAACTGGCAAGTTGGAACACGTGACACCCTAAACAGCCTCCCTGCACAGAGGTGACACACCCACCACACATGAACAAATCACAAAAATGTCAGCAATACATGTCGCACTCACACTTGCCTGAGTGATGTGCCTGTACAGATGAGAGACATGCACTCAGGCATAGTGTTCTTCGAATGCATTTATTTGCACATGCCTTGCCTGTGGTCATTATGTACTGTCCCAATACTGCCAAGGACTGCCACAATGTGACGTGCTCATGTGAACAAATTGTCAATGATGGTGTTCCTACGGGCAATTCCTGCTGCGGCTGCAGTGGGCTGTGGTCCACCTGCCTCATCCCCATCATCATCGTCCGGTGCATCTGGCACATGTATCCATGGTGCCCTGCTGCGTACACATATGTTGTGCAACACACAACATGCAACGATCATCTTGCACACAATGTCCGGGCTGTTCAGGAGCCTTCCACCTGTGACATCCAGGCACCTGAAACGTGACTTCAACATGCCAAATGTGCGTTCCACAATGCCCCTGGTGCGTTTGTGGGCTGTATTGTACTGCCTCTGGGCCTGTGTGTTCGGGTCTCGGAGGGGTGTCATCATCCAAGCGCAGAGTGCATATCCTTGGTCACCTGTGACAGTGCAGAGAGACATGAGTCAATAGTTGGTTCGGCATGATGTGTTGGCAGGCTCACTGGTTCATTGGTGTGTGACATGTGTGACTATGTGATTCCTGCATGACATGTACTGCTTTTTGCAAATGAGCGGCATCAATGTGGAATACGTAGCCTCAACCCCGCTTCTCCCTCCCCGAGAGCATATTCACCAGAGTGCGCTGCGCGATTGCAATACTTGCACCCCTACGGCACACTATTGTCATGCCTGTCTGTGCATGTCCACAAGCCTGACAACGACACAGTGATGTCCTGCGCTGAAGGTGGATGGACACGTGTGTGTAGGGCAATGGTAAAGACAGGGCGGACACAGATGTAGAGTTCATGCCTGGCTGAACTCGCCATGCGACCGAGGGTAGACCTTTGGCTCATGCTGCGGAAATAGCGACACACACAACAGTTGGCATGTCTGATCCCTGACCCCTAGCGGGCCTGCGCACCCTCATCTACCCCTCGGCTGAGCCTGTACCCCGGGTGCATGCTACATGGCAACATTGAATTTTGCGTGACGTGTGGCGCCGACACGACACCTGAGACACACGCATTAGCTACTTCCCTGGCAAGGCCTAAACTTAACCACGCCCAGAGCCACCTGTGGAATGACCACACCCCTATGCCGTACTGCCGTACGCAGGTCCACTCCCTCACAGGGGGGTCTGACACAGCCACATGTCCCAGGTCTACCCCACTACCTGAGGTGACTAGGTTGCGCCCGCTGTACATGGCACAACGTAATGTGCTATGGCCCGGGGCCCACATGCATACATAATGACCACACGGACACACTGAGATTATCCGTGGAACTGGCTACGGGCACGTGCGCCCGGCACCTTTTATTGCCAGGGCCACACGTCCAGTGACGCCTGTGCTGGATGGGAGTTGGGTAGTGTACGCCACCCCTCAGGGGTTGGTTGGTGCTGGCAACAACTACAACAGTGATCAGACAATCGGAAGTACAAAGTATAAACAGCAAGGTTCCAGGACTTGAGCTGCACAGAGTTGGTGGCCCCGGATGCACAGCAGCCGGCACAGGCACACCGCCACGGGACGTTGACTTGCGATGCACTGAGGTAGGGCCAGGTGAGCTGAGCAGGCGCACATTGATGTCCAAGGAGAGTGTCGCAGAGTGTTACGGGGGACAGTGGAAGGTGTCCATCCAGGGCATGATGCAGGGGGCAGAAGCAAGCAGAAACAGGCAATATGGAGGAGTTGAATGCTACAGTCTCCTTTTCCCCACGATGTCAGTATCAGCTACATGATGATGGAGAAACCCCCAGGCCATAGACTCTGACACCACCAGAGTTCCACCAGTGAGTGTCCATGACTCCCGTGGCACAGAGTCAGTGGCACCAGAGCCGAAAGGGGATGCAGTCTGCGATGAGGCCTGTACAATGACATGAAGTCTGCAATTGACAAATCATAACCCAGTTCCAATTGTGTGTCCTACTCGACCGCATTGTGTGCCGGGAGGCAGCGGTCAGCGCGGGGCAAGCGCTGGTCAGCCAGCTCCTCCTGGATTTCTAACACACGGCGTTGAAATGGCATGTGGAGAAGATTCCTGGTTGACGGAGGCGGAGGCACCAGAGCTGAGCGGGTGTCTAGCCAGTGACGATGCCGTGTCCTGCCTGTTACAGACTGTATTGGATTGGTGTGAAGCCTGCTGGACCGCAGTGTAGGCCGGAGGCAGTGGTCAGCAAGGGCCCACAGACACGTGTGGTCGGAATGCTATGCACAGAGTTGGTGGCACCACCGCGAACGGAGTATACTGATTTAGACTCTGCATTAACATGTGTACTCTGCCATTGTGTAATCAAGACTCAGTTCCAAATGTGTGGCCTACTTGTCCGCTGTGTAGGCCGGTGGAGTACGTCAACGACAGAGGAGTACTGTGAGCCTTGCCTGCGGAGGCCATGGTGGTCTGAGGAGGCTGCCAAGCTCGAGGGCCTCTGGCTTGGTGCGTGCGCAGGCACTTGGTGGGCCCTCTTGGGGACACGCCGGTGTCGGCAGTTGAGCAGTGAGGCCTGGATGCACATGGCCGGGCGGGACTGGCTCGGGGTCCAGCGGCCCGGGCTGCGGCGGATGCACAGGTACGTGGCGACACCGCTCTCGGCGACGGCGTCGGCCTCATGGCAGGGTGGGAGGTGCCGCCCTGGCAGACACATTGGGCATTCTGGAAGAGAACTACGCCCAGAGCTACGTGCTTTTTATTCACACCCCTACGCTGGCCTGGCGTACGCCGGGCCAGCCCACTCCGCACACGCTTGCAGGGGGGGACGTCACAGGCTACATTTCCGAGGCCTTCCCCACTGGCTGGGGTGACATGGTTGCGTCCACTGTCCACAACACTACCACCACCAGCAGTATATGTCGACATGGATATGTCTGTGGTCTGCATACTGCAGTCTGTCCAGCACTTCCACGCCACACTTGGCATTGTGTGCATTCTCATTCATGGGTCACTTGCCTCCTTCGCACATGCCTGCTTCCCATCTCTCCCTGCATACTGCTATTGTGTGGCTGAGGTGCCATGCCGGTGATGGCTCATATACATGGCTAGTCCAGGTTTCCGCAGTACGTTGTGCAGTCGTGTCTGGTGGGTGGGCATGTTGTATGTGTGTTGGTAAGGTGTGCATTCCAGGGTTGTGAGTTGCATGATTGTGTATTTGAGGTGTGTGGTGTGTTCATTTGGTACTTACCAACGAGCACTGCATTTCCGTAGGTGCCATACTGGAAGCGCCGGTTGATGATGGACTGTCGGAAGATGTAGGAATCATGCACACTGCCTGGGTAGTTGGCGACGATGTTGGTGAAGAGTCCCCGGTGGTTGTCGTGTCTGGCAGGTGTGCATGTTGTTTGGCATGTTGGATGTGATTTTGTTATGTGTCCATTCCCACAGTTGTGCGTTGTGTGATTGTGGAATTGAGGTGTGTGGTGTGTTCCGTTGGTACTTACCAACGAGCAGTCCATTTCAATAGGTGCCATCCTGAAAGCACTGGTTGATGATGGACTGTCGGAAGATGTATGAGTCATGCACACTGCCTGGGTAGTTGGCGACGACATTGGTGAACAGTCCCCGGTGGTCCACTATTGCCTGCACATTGATGGAATGCGTGTGCTTTCTGTTGCGGTAATTGTGTGCAGTGTCGGCAAGGGGCACAAGTAGGACATGTGAGCAGTCAATTGCCACCAACACGTGCGGGAAGCCTGCTATGGCGTAGAAGCCTTGCTTGGTCTCCAGTTGTTCCTGCGCAGTGTGGGGGAAGTATAGGTACTGGGGTACCAAGCTGGTGATGGCATCCAGGACAGGTGTGAGGAACTTGGATAGGCTGGCTGTGAGACTCCTCCGACTCTGGCAGTTGTTGGTTGGAATGTCCCAGAGGCCAACAGGTGCAGCACGGCCAGCAGCTTTGTCTGAGGTGGAATGTTGGTTGTCCGCTGTGTTGGTACCGTCAGCATGTGGGCGATGATGATCACGAGGCGGAGGATGGTTGACCTTTTGAGTCTGTAGTGGGCAATGACATTCTCTGGTGTCCGGTCTGTGAGGCTGGTGCGTTTCCTGAAGGTCCGCTGTCTTTGTCTGCGCTGCCTCCGTGGTGGTCCGGGGGGCGGACCTGGGTGTGGTGGCAGTGGGTGTTGTGGCCCTGTTGGGGCTCCGAGCTGCATGATGAGTAGCTCCATGGCATCTGTTGTTCTTCAGGTGTGGCTGTGGGCTGGGCTCCCTTTTCTGGTGCAGGTTGTTGTCCGACTTTGCACCATGTCAGAGCAGGTGTTAATTTCCTGCTGCTAACGCGCCTTATCGCATGTTTTGTGATCTTATCGCGGATCTGGCTGGTCGTTGAGAATGTTGCGTTGTGGTGTTGTCGCGGATTTTTGCACGGGAACGCCTACTCTGCATATCATTAGCGTTAGTTGCCGGGGTCATCTGTGGCGATGTTTTTTGCGGCTGCTCTCGCAGGTAAACTGGTGATATCGGCTCTTTGCACCAGCTTGTGAATGGGGCGATGAATTTATCACGACTTTGGCTGAGATAAAGTGCTGTTAACTCGGCGATAGTTCCTTGATAATATGCCGCTTAGTCTTCCTCAACATACTTTGAGCAAGAGAGACAGAAGCAGAAAACGAGGGAAGAAAGAGAACGGGAAAGATTGAAAAACAGTGACAAAGGGAGAAAGCAGTGATGAAAAAGACCTCGCAAGAGTGAGATAAAGGGACAGGGAGTGTCTGGTGGTGGATTAACCCCTTCGACGCTTATGACGAGCTGGACTCGTCATGGCACACAGTGGTCGTGTGATCATGATGAGTCCAGCCCGTCATAAGACCACCCATGGGGGAAGCGCTGGCGCTCCCCCCTTTGGAATCCGATCGTTGTTTTTTTGGGGGGGAGGCAGAGGAAGGGCTTCCCCTGCCTTGCCCCGCGCTCCCTTGGGCAAGGGTCGCTCCCCTTTTGGGGGCCATATGTTTTTAGTGGTCTGCCCCCCTGGGGGGGGCAGTTTTTTTAATATAGCGCAGGCTTTACCCGAAGGTGTCAGAGCGCTTCACAATAGGAACAGTAACATTACATGAGGAGAAGGTTACAAGTGAGCATAATACAAAAGCAAGCGTTACATTACATGAGGAAAAAGTGACAATTGTGCAAATAAAACAAACAAGATACAAAAAGAGGTATGCGTTACAAGATACATGAGATACAAAATACAAATAGAGATATAATACTGCAATAAGTGGCAGTCAATCAGAAAAACACTGGGAAGGCACTTCTATAGGCATGGAGTACAGAGTTTCCTATAGTGGAAGAACTTCCTTGAGGGAGTAGAGAGGGCGTGAATTAAACAGGAGACTTAAAATGAAGGGTACACAAATGCAGCACAGCACGCAAGGGTGAGGAATGTACAGGAAAAAGTACAAATTTACAATGAAGAGCAAACTTCCTAGAGGGGGCTGACAGTGAAAGTATTAGTTCTGAAAGTGTCTTTGGAAGAGAAGAGATTTGAGGTCAGCTTTGAAGATCCGGGTAGAGGAGGTGGCACAGAGCAATGGGGGAAGCGAGTTCCAGATTCTCAAAGCATTGCCTGAGAAGGATTGCGCCATCGATCTTTCCCTTTTGAAGACGGGGGGGGGCTCAAGCAGAAGTTTTTCCGCAATTCGAAAAGGGCGAGAGCCACCAGACATTTTCAATTTATTCGCCAGGTAACGAGGGGAGGACGTGTATAAGGCTTTGTGTGTGATGCAGGCAGTTTTGTAAATAGATCTTGCCTCGATCGGAAGCCATCGAAGAGAGGACAGGATAGGAGTGACGTGGTCGCTTCGTTTAGACCCTGAAATGAAGCGAGCTGCTGAATGGAGGATGGATTTGAGAGGGGAGAAGTGGGATTTGGGTAGGCCCGTCAGAAGAGAATTGCAATAATCCAGTCTTGAGAGAACCAGAGATTGTACCAAGGTTTTTAAGTCTTTCTCCGGGAAGAACCGACGGATCCCCCATAGAAGGCGCAACTGGTAACGTGCGTTCTTAGCAATAGAGTTGATGTGGGAGATTAGGTTGAGTCTTTTGTCAAGAATGACACCTAGGGATTTAGCGCTGTCGACAATGATGGGTTTGTTGTTGAGTAGGTTCAGCTGATCCATCCAAGATTGAACAGGAGGAGGTGAGAGAGAGGTAGAGAGGAGGAGGAATTCAGTTTTGGCGGGATTCAGAATGAGTTGGTGAGCTAACATCCAGTTGTGAATAGAGTTGAGAGTAGAGTTGAGTAGGGAGAGATCGTGTGCGGAAGATAAAGGTATCTTCCCACTAGTCCACCAGGCATTTATTTGTGGAGAGTGACCCCTTGGGTAAGGGTCACTCTCCTTTGGGGGCAATATTTGTGGCTGTGTCTGCCCCCCAGGAGGGCAGATCGCCATGTTTTTTTAAAAAGTTGGGCCCACTAGACCACCAGGGATTTGTTTTTGGGGAGTGGCCCTTTGGGCAAGGGTTGCTCCCCTTTGGGGAGCATTAATTTGGCCGTTTCTGCCATCCTGAGGGGCAGGTTGGCTGATTTGTTTTTTTGTAGGTCCACTAGGCCACCAGGGTTTTTTTTATGTTGGGGAGCGGCCCCTTGGGCAAGGGTCGCTCCCCTTTATGGGAGGATGATTGTGGCCATTTATGCCCTCTTTGGGTGGCAGAATAGCAGTATGTTTTTAGGCCCATCTGCCCCCAAGGAGGGCAGAAGCCACTAGACACCAGGGTTTTTCTTAATTTTTGTGTTGGGGAGTGGCCAAAAGGGCAAGGGTTTCTCCCCTTTTACGGGGGTGAATATTTTATTTATACTCTTTGGCCCACCTACCCCTTAGCTTGGCTGGTGGATTGTGTGTGGACTGTTGCATTATTTGCATATGTGATTGTAATGTTTTTTTCTCCTTTTTATTCTAGTGTAAAGCTTTTGATTCCTGTTTGCGGTTTCGCAGTGGTTGTTCTGCAGTTTTGCGTAATTGCATTTATTTGGTAAGAAAAATATTTTTGTTGTGTGTACTCCAAATGAGTATTATTGTCATGCATGAATGATTTTTTTTGTAAGTGGTGTCATAATGGCAGCAAATTTGTTAGTGTTCAGAGCATGAAATTCTTTGCGATGTTTTGCATTGTCTTATGTGTAATTTTTTTTCTCTTCTTTTTTAGTGGGATATTGTTGATCCTTACTGTGTCTGGGCAGAGTAGGTGGTGGTGAGTCTAGCTGCTTCTGTCACGTGAGTGGTATAGTGTTGGAGTATATAGGTCTTTGTGATAAAGCTACATTTTGTTTATTTCTTTTTTTTACAAAGGGTTTGTTGTTGTTGACTTGTTTGACAAGTAACCTTTATTAGTAAGCATTATGGCTAGCCGTAGAATGACTGCTCAGCAGGTGGTTGGTTTGCTTCTTGAATCTTCCTCTGAGCAGGATTATGAGACTGACAGTGCGTCTGAGGGAGAGGAGGGAGGGGAAGATTCAGGCAGTGAGTTTTCTCTCCACATGGAATCATCGGATGATGAAGGTACTCTCAGTGCAGATGAAGTGCCTGTTTTAGAGGAGGATACTAATGTGCCGATGGTGCAAGAGGCATCTGTATTGCAGCCTGGGGCTGCTAGGCTTCCTACTGGAAGTGCTGGACTCTGGGTTGATCCAAACATGGTGCAGCCGGTGTTGCCTGCCTTCAGTGGTTATGCAGGGTGTAGAGTGGATTGTGAACATTATTTGCCTATACAGTATTTTAAGTTGTTTATGGATGATGTATTTTTGGGTGAGATTGTTGAGCAGACTAATTTGTATGCTGAACAGTTTTTGAGGGACAACAGTGCCAGACTTAGGCCCCATTCTAGAGCTACCCGGTGGAGTCCCACAAATCTGGAAGAGATGAAGAAGTTTTTGGGTTTGACTTTTTGATGGGTTTGATAAGGAAGCCGTCCATGGGTTCATATTGGTCTACCAGTCCCTTGATGGCAACGGCCATATTTCCTGCAGTTATGACTCGTGATCGGTATTTACTTTTGCTTCGGATGCTGCATTTTGTTAATAATGGTTTGGCGTTGCCACGAGATCACCCTGAATGTGACCGTCTTTTTAAGATTCAGCCTGTTCTTGATCACTTTGTAGATCAATTTTCAGAGATCTATACTCCAGGGAAAAAAATATCTATTGATGAGTCTTTGTCCTGTTCAAGGGCCGTTTGGTTTTTAGGCAGTACATTCCTAGCAAGAGGGCACGCTATGGAATTAAGCTGTATATGTTGTCTGAGAGTAGGACAGGATATGTTTTTAATTTGCGTGTGTACACTGGTAGGGATTCCACTATTGACCCCCCTGGTTGTCCGTCCACTTTTGGAGTTTCAGAGAAAATTGTGTGGGATCTTGCTAGAGGACTGTTTAACAGAGGCAACCATTTGTACCTTGATAACTTCTACACTGCTGTGCAATTGTTTAAGGAATTGTTCAAAGTGGACACTTTTGCTTGTGGCACAATCCGCTCTAACCGTAAAGGTTATCCAAAAGAGCTTGTTTGCAAAAAACTTCAGAGGGGTCAGTGCAGTTCCTTGCGTAGTGATGAACTACTAGCTGTGAAATTTGTGGACAGGAGGGATGTGTACATGCTGACTACCATCCATGATGAGAGTACTTCACCTGTGGCTGTTTGGGGTCAGATTGCTGAAGTGCGCAAACCTGTGTGCATTTTAGACTACAATAAGCACATGGGTGGTGTTGATAGAGTAGATCAGAGGTTGGAACCTTACACTGCTATTCGTAAGTCTTACATTTGGTATAAGAAGTTGGCCATCCATCTCTTCAATTTAGCAACTTTCAATGCTTTTGTTGTGTTCAAGGAGTGTTCTCCTGCGTCAAAGTTGACTTTTGTTCAGTTTCAGCAGTCTGTCATAGGCAGCCTTGTTGTTGTGGAACAGGCAAGTGTTCCTAGAGTTGGAGTGGTGGAGGATGTGGCTCGATTGAAAGATCGCCACTTTCCTGATCACATTCCTCCTACACCCTCAAAAGACTTTCCCACTAGGAGATGTAGAGTCTGTTGGCAAAGAGGTGCGCGGAAGGAGACTCGTATGTACTGCCCTGAGTGTCCTTCTAACCCTGGGCTGTGTGTGCCTGCTTGTTATAGAGCGTACCACAAGCAAAAGAATTATTGGGAGCAACCATGAGTGGTAAAGTGAACTGCCTGGTCTGTAATGTTTAAGAATTGTTGTTCTGTTTCAAGGTTGGCATTAGTGCAATGTATTTAGTTTCTGATTTTGTGTTTGTAGATTTGTATCTATTTGCAATTTGTTTGTGTTTTTTCTTTTTGTATAAAAAAATCCTAAATGTGATGGTGGTGTGTGTAGGCTGGTGCTTGGCTGGCGGTGTGCGTGGAGTGGCGCTTGGCTGGCGGTGTGCGTGGAGTGGCGCTTGGCTGGCGGTGTGCGTGGAGTGGCTCTTGGCTGGCGGTGTGCATGGAGTGGTGCTTGGCTGGCGGTGTGCGTGGAATGGCGCTTGGCTGGCGGTGTGCATGGAGTGGCGCTTGGCTGGCGGTGTGCGTGGAGTGGTGCTTGGCTGGCGGTGTGCATGGAGTGGCGCTTGGCTGGCGGTGTGCGTGGAGTGGCGCTTGGCTGGCGGTGTGCATGGACTGGCGCTCGGCTGGCGGTGTGTGAGTAGTGACTTGCTGCTGGTCACTACACACACTGCTAGCTGAGCGACACTCCACGCAATCCATCAGCTTGTGTGGTTGCTGTGTTAGGAATGTGGGCGTGTGAAAGTGATGGGCCCTTGAATGGCGCTGTCTGCTGGTGTGAGTGTTGTAATGTGATGGGCCCGCGGCTGGTGGTGTGAATGGTTTTGTATGTGTCACACGTATGAAAGGTGTATGAATGGCCTGTAAAGAGGTTGGTGCCTTGTCGTGGCTTTACAGCTCACGAGCTGTGAGTCAATGGTTCAGTTTCTCGTCCTTTCAATTATTAACAGTGCATTTCATTTTTGTGAAATCACTTGTTAATACAATTATATATACTAAACCATCACTCACCCTCGTGCCAAATCCAACCAGTATGTGTGTGTGCTTGAGGATTAGATGGCTGTGCAGTAATATTTTTTTGTCTTTCTCAAGCAGGGTGTACCTTGTCCCTTTTTGTGAATGTTGTAATGTGTTTATTTTGTGCCTGGTGGTGTGAATGGTCTTGTGTGTATCACGTATGAAAGGTGTGTGAATGGCCTGTAAAGCGGTTGGGGCCTTGACGTGGCTTTACAGCTCACGAGCTGCGAGTCACTGGTTCAGTTTTTTGTCCTTTCAATTATTGACAGTGCATTTCATTTTTGTGAAATCTCTTGTTAATAAAATTGTATATACTGAACCATCACTTGCCCTCGTGCCAAATCCAACCAGTATGTGTGTGTGCTTGAGGAATAGATGGCTGTGCAGTAATCTTTGTCTTTTTAGTCTGTCTGCCAAGGTGTACATTCCGTCTAAGAATAACCTACCAACTGTAGATCTTGTCGTAAACGAAACACCCATGGGAGTACATGGTGATATCTCTCTTGTGGATCCCAACAAGTTATGTTACCCACAATGTCCTGCAAACCTCAAAATGTCTGTCACATTTTCCTTGCAATATTGTGCCAAAATGTTCACGCTGCAGAAATAAACAACACATTATCTCAAAACGACCTGGTTTTGCAAGGGGGTGACCTGGGTTTTGGCCCGGGGCTCGGCGAGCCACCTAGGGAAACCTACCAAACCCACACATTTCTGAAAAGTAGACACCCGGGGGATTCCAGGGAGGTATGGCTTGCGTGGATCCCCCAACGTTTTCTTACCCAGAATCCCCTGCAAACCTGACATTTTGCTGAAAAATCCCTTTTTCACACATTTTTGTGCTTGATAAAGTTGTGGCATCACCGGGCTGACACAAATTTCCCACCACCCAGCGTTCCCCCAGGTCTCCCAATAAAAATGGTGCCTCACTCGGGTGGGAGGCCCAAGTACCCGCGACAGGCAAGGGCCCACAACATATTGAGGCAACCTCAAAATGGCCTATCACAAAACGACCTGGTTTTGCAAGGGGGGTCCCATGACGTTTTGGCCCGGGGCTCGGCGGCCACCTAGGGAAACCTACCAAACCCATACATTTCTGAAAAGTAGACACCCGGGGATTCCAGGGAGGTATGGCTTGCGTGGATCCCCCAACGTTTTCTTACCCAGAATCCCCTGCAAACCTGACATTTTGCTGAACAATTCCCTTTACACACATTTTGTGTGGTAAAGTTAGTGGCATCACCGAGCTGACACAAATTTCCTACCACCCAGCGTCCCCCAGGTCTCCCGATAAAAATGGTGCCTCACTCGGGTGGGAGGCCCAAGTACCAGCGACAGGCAAGGGCCCACAACGTATTGAGGCGACCTCAAAATGGCCTTTCACAAAACGACCTGGTTTTGCAAGGGGGTCACCTGGGTTTTGGCCCGTGCTCGGCGGCCATCTAGGGTAACCTACCAAACCCACACATTTCTCAAAAGTAGACACCCGGGGCTTCCAGGGAGGTATGGCTTGCGTGGATCCCCCAACGTTTCCTTACCCAGAATCCCCTGCAAACCTCAATTTTAGCTGAAAAAATCACTTTTTCACACATTTTTGTGTGGGAAAGTGTGGCATCACCGGGCTCACACAAATTTCCTACCACCCAGCGTTCCCTCAGGTCTCCTGATAAAAATGGTGCCTCACTTGTGTGGGAGGCCCAAGTACCCGCGACAGGCAAAGGCCCAAAACGTAGTGAGGCGACATCAAATTGCCTATCTCAAAACCACCTGGTTTTGCAGGAAGTCACCTGGGTTTTTGGCCCCGTGCTCGGCGGCCATCTAGGGAAACCTACCAAACCCACACATTTCTGAAAAGTAGACACCCGGGGGCTTCCAGGGAGGTATGGCTTGCGTGGATCCCCCAACGTTTCCTTACCCAGAATCCCCTGCAAACCTCAATTTTAGCTGAAAAAATAACTTTTTTCAGAAAGTTTTGTGTGGGAAAGTGTGGCATCACCGGGCTTACACAAATTTCCTACCACCCAGCGTTCCCCCAGGTCTCCCGATAAAAATGATGCCTCACTCGTGTGGGAGGCCCAAGTAACCGCAACAGGCAAGGGCCCAAAACATTTTTTGATAGGCAATGTTGATGTTGCCTCAAAGCGTTTTGTGTCCTTGCATGTCGCGGGTACTTGGGCCTCCCACACAAGTGAGGCACCATTTTTATCGGGATACCTGGGGAACGCTGGGTGGTAGGAAACTTGTGTGAGGCCAGTGATGCCACACTTCCCACACAAAAATGTGTGAAAAAGTGATTTTTCAGCTAAAATTGAGGTTTGCAGAGATTCTGCAGGGAAACGTTGAGGATCCACGCAAGCCATACCTCCCTGGAAGCCCCCAGGTGTCTACTTTTAGAAATGTGTGTGTTTGTAGGTTTCCTAGATGGCCGCCCGAGCACGAGGCCAAAACCAGGTGATTCGCTGCAAAACCAGGTGGTTTTGAGATAGGCAATTTTGATGTCGCCTCACTGCGTTTTGGGCCCTTGCCTGTCGCGGGTACTTGGGCCTCCCACACAAGTGAGGCACCATTTTCTCGGGAGACCTGGAGGAACGCTGGGTGGTAGGAAATGTGTGTGAGGGCAGTGATGCCACACTCCCCACACAAAATGTGTGAAAAAGGTGATTTTTCAGCTAAAATTGAGGTTTGCAGGGATTCTGGGTAGGAAACGTTGGGGGATCCACGCAAGCCATACCTCCTGGAAGCCCCGGGTGTCTACTTTTCAGAAATGTGTGGGTTTGGTAGGTTTCCCTAGATGGCCGCCGAGCACGGGCCAAAACCCAGGTGACCCCCTTGCAAAACAGCAGGTGGTTTTGAGATAGGCAATTTTGATGTCACCTCACTACGTTTTGGGCCCTTGCCTGTCGCGGTACTTGGGCCTCCCACACAAGTGAGGCACCATTTTATCGGGAGACGTGAGGGAATGCTGGGTGGTGGGAAATTTGTGTTGTGTAGGCCAGTGATGCCACACTTCCCACACAAAAATGTGTGAAAAAAGTGATTTTTCAGCTAAAATTGAGGTTTGCAGGGGATTCTGGGTAAGGAAGCGTTGGGGGATCCACGCAAGCCATACCTCTCTGGAAGCCCCCAGGTGTCTACTTTTCAGAAATGTGTGGGTTTGGTAGGTTTCCTAGATGGCCGCCGAGCACGGGCCAAAACCCAGGTGACCCCCTTGCAAAACCAGGTGGTTTTGAGATAGGCAATTTTGATGTCACCTCACTACGTTTTGGGCCCTTGCCTGTTGCGGGTACTTGGGCCTCCCACACAAGTGAGGCACCATTTTTATCGGGAGACCTGGGGGAACGCTGGGTGGTGAGGAAATTTGTGTGAGGCCAGTGATGCCACACTTTCCCACACAAAAATGTGTGAAAAAGTGATTTTTCAGCTAAAATTGAGGTTTGCAGGGGATTCTGGGTAAGGAAACGTTGGGGGATCCACGCAAGCCATACCTCCTGGAAGCCCCGGGTGTCTACTTTTCAGAAATGTGTGTGTTTGGTAGGTTTCCCTAGGTGCCGGCAGAGCTAGGGTTCACAAACTACAGCTAGGCACTTTGCCAAAAAGGATCATTTTTCACTGCGAAATTGAGGTGTAACCACGTTGCGTTTTGCGCCGTTTCCTGTTGCAGGCACTAGGCCGACCCACACAAGTGAGGTACCATTTTTCTCGGAAGACTTTGGGGAACGCGGGGTGGGCAGAAATTTGTGGATCCACGCAGATTCCAGTACTTTCCACCACAGAAATGTGGGGAAAATGTGTTTTTTTTTACAATTCTTTAGGTTTGCAAGGGATTCTGGGTAACAGAACCTGGTGGGAGGCAGTGAAGTCACCCCATCCTGGATTTCCCTGGGTGTCTAGTTTTCAAAAATGTATAGGTTTGCTAGGTTTCCCTAGGTGCCGGCAGAGGTAGGGTTCAAAAACTACAGCTAGGCACTTTGCCAAAAAAGGGTCATTTTTCACTGCGAAATTGAGGTGTGACCACGTTGCGTTTTGCGCCGTTTCCTGTCGCAGGCACTAGGCTGACCCACACAATTGAGGTACCATTTTTCTCGTAAGACTTTGGGGAACGCGGGGTGGGCGGAAATTGTGGATCCATGCAGATTCCAGAACTTTCCACCACAGACATGTGGGGAAAATGTGGTTTTTTTGACAATTATTTAGGTTTGCAAGGGATTCTGGGTAACAGAACCTGGTGGGAGGCAGTCAAGTCACCCCATCCTGGATTCCCCTGGGTGTCTAGTTTTCAAAAATGTATAGGTTTGCTAGGTTTCCTTAGGTGCCGGCAGAGGTAGGGTTCAAAAACTACAGCTAGGCACTTTGCCAAAAAAGGGTAATTTTTCACTGCGAAATTGAGGTGTGACCACGTTGCGTTTTGCGCCGTTTCCTGTCGCAGGCACTAAGCTGACCCACACAAGTGAGGTACCATTTTTCTCGTAAGACTTTGGGGAACGCAGGGTGGTTGGAAATTTGTGGATGCACGCAGATTCCAGAACTTTCCACCACAGAAATGTGGGGAAAATGTGTTTTTTTTGACAATTTTTTAGGTTTGCAAGGGATTCTGGGTAACAGAACCTGGTGGGAGGCAGTCAAGTCACCCCATCCTGGATTCCCCTGGGTGTCTAGTTTTCAAAAATGTATAGGTTTACTAGGTTTCCCTAGGTGCCGGCAGAGCTAGGGTTCAAAAACTACACCTAGGCACTTTGCCAAAAAAGGGTCATTTTTCACTGCGAAATTGAAGTGTGACCACGTTGCGTTTTGCATCGTTTCCTGTCGCAGGCACTAGGCCGACCCACACAAATGAGGTACCATTTTTCTCATAAGACTTTGGGGGACACGGGGTGGGTGGAAATTTGTGGATCCACGCAGATTCCAGAACTTTCCACCACAGAAATGTGGGGAAAATGTGTTTTTTGGACAATGTTTTAGGTTTGCAAGGGATTCTGGGTAACAGAACCTGGTGGGAGGCAGTCAAGTCACCCCATCCTGGATTCCCTGGGTGTCTAGTTTTCAAAAATGTATAGGTTTGCTAGGTTTCCCTAGGTGCCGGCAGAGGTAGGGTTCAAAAACTACAGCTAGGCACTTTGCAAAAAAGGGTCATTTTTCACTGCGAAATTGAGGTGTGACCACGTTGCGTTTTGCGCCGTTTCCTGTCGCGGGCACTAGGCCGACCCACACAAGTGAGGTACCATTTTCTCGTAAGACTTTGGGGAACGGGGTGGGTGGAAATTTGTGGATCCACGCAGATTCCAGAACTTTCCACCACAGAAATGTGGGGAAAATGTGGTTTTTTTGATAATTTTTTAGGTTTGCGAGGGATTCTGGGTAACAGAACCTGGTGGGAGGCAGTCAAGTCACCCCATCCTGGATTCCCCTGGGTGTCTAGTTTTAAAAACTGTGTAGGTTTGCTACGTTTCCCTAGCTGCCGGCAGAGCTAGGGTTCAAAAACTACAGCTAGGCACTTTGCCAAAAAAGGGTCATTTTTCACTGCGAAATTGAGGTGTGACCACGTTGCGTTTTGCGCCGTTTCCTGTCGCAGGCACTAGGCCTACCCACACAAGTGAGGTACCATTGTTTTTGGAAGACCTTGGGGAACGCGGGGTGGGTAGAATTTTGTGGATCCGCGCAGATTCCAGAACTTTCCACCACAGAAAAGTGAGAAAAATGTGTTTTTTTAATCAATTTTTTAGGTTTGCAAGGGATTCTGGGTAACAGAACCTGGTGAGAGCCAGTCAAGTCACCCCGTCCTGAATTCCCCTGGGTGTCTAGTTTTCAAAAATGTATAGGTTTGCTAGGTTTCCCTACGTGCCCGCAGAGCTAGGGTTCAAAAACTACAGCTAGGCACTTTGCAAAAAAGGGTAATTTTTCATTGTGAAAATGTGGTACGTCCACGTTGCATTTTGAGCCATTTCCTGTTGTGGGCACAAGGCCTACCCACACAAGTGAGGTACCATTTTTATCGGGAGACTTAGGGTAACACAGAATTGTAGAGCAACTGTTATTACCTATTGACTTTCGATGCATTTCTGCCTTCCAAATGAAAGACAATGTGTAAAAAATAAGTCATTTTGAAAAATGACCTATAATTCTCATGCTAGTATGGGTACTCCCAATTTCGGAAATGTGCAAATATCTACTGTTTCTAAAATCTACATTTTGTTCCCATTTCAGAAATACATAGGTGTCTTTCATAACAATTTTTCCATGTATACATTTTCCCAAAATAATTGCTATATACCCGGTACATAATAAAAAACCATTGCAAGATGCTGCTCAGTTATTGGCTCTGGGTTCGTCGGGTTCTTGGTGAACCTACAAGTCCTATATATCCCCACAACCAGAAAGGTCCAGCGGATATAACGGTATATTGCTTTCAAATAGCTGTCATAATTAGAAGAAGTTACAGGTGAAAACGTTGACACAAATGGCTGTTTTTTTCAACTAATTTTCAATTTTTCCTTCATTTAACTGTTAGTTTCTATAAGGAAAACTTTAAGGATCTACACAAATGACCCCTTGCTGATTTCAAAATTTTGTCTACTTTTCAGAAATGTATGGCTTTTCAGGATCCATTATTGGTTTCATACCCATTTCTTCCATTAACTGGAAGGAGGTTGAAAGTACAAAAAATAGCAAAAATAGGCTATGTCCCAGAAAAATGCCAAAACTGTGTAAAAAAGTTGGTTTTATGACAAAAGTCTGCTTGTCCCTGAAAGCTGGGAAGATGGTGATTTCAGCACCACAACCCCTTTTTGATGCCATTTGCAGGAAAAAACAAGACGCTTTCATCTGTAGCCCTTTTTCGCATTTTTCCCAAAAAAAACAAAATGTTGCTGTATTTTGGCTAATTTCTGGGTCCCCTCCAGGGAATCCACAAACCCTGGGTACCTTTACAATCCCCATGATGTTAGAAAAAAAGGACGCAAATTTGGCGTGGCTACCTTATGTGGTCAAAAAGTTACAGGGGCCTAAGCGCGCACTACCCCAAATAGCCAAAAAAAGACTTAGCACAGGGGGGAAAAGGCCTAGCAGCGAAGGGGTTAAAGAGGCTTGAGGTGGAATCAAGAGGGTGCAGCTTTGGTATTCAGCAACAAACGGCCTCCATAGCGCCGGTCGAAGGTTTCTGAGAATAAATTTAAGCATCGGTACTTATTCTTTTAAAAATCATGCACTGCTTACTTCCATGCGTGATCCTACACATGGCATCATTTTTAAGAATACAAAACAGGATCTGTAAAACAAAGATTGGGACGCTTCAGAGTCTCAGGGGATTTTAAACTCCCTGTGTATCCAGGGAGGCTTTTGTTTCTAATTTAAACATTCAGCCCTCATGGGCTTGGTATCAACCCTTGCCTTTGACAAGTGCTGTAAAGATGGAAGTGGCCTTCATTGGTCGGAATGGCCCGCTACGGCGCGCCGTGACAAGACATTATAGCTGTGTTCCGATTTTACATCTTTAACCGCGTAGACGGCACTGACAATATATACATTGCATACACATGAAACATAATATATGCACTTACAATACACTTTTTAGTCGTGTCGACAATATTAGCCCCACTTGCACAACTTAAATACTTAATAATTTTATAATTTATGCATCGCCATATGCAAAGAAAGCCGCAAAATGATAAGCGCTTTCAGATCCCACTCTTTTGTTTTGCATCCGGGTCATTCAGATCTGTGTACTGCATCAAATTGATGTGTCACTTGTGAGCAAACTGGAGCATCTGCATGCTCCAGATATCCGGATGCATTGAAAGGATGTTTATAAGGCTCTCGCTGATCCCAGCGCAGCCCATGCATCATGCCTCGATTTATGTTAAGCATTACTACCAGGAGGGCACTAACCCCTCACGGAAAAGCTGATATTGGATATTTATGGCACTGTTGTGTTTGTTGTATGGGCCTCAGATTACATTCTCTGACAGTGACCAAACATCTAGAAATATTCCGAGACCTGGATGCTCAGATTTCTGTTAAGTATTTGCAGTTGTTTTGAAATTCAGAGAGGAGGCGTCCTCGATGGATGATGCCGGGCATTTCAGCCAGATTAATGACTGCAGGACGAATTCAGTCAGTGAGGATTCAGAAAATATCATAGCAATACTCATAGAACCTATTCAAACAGTTCGCTTGTATCTCCTTCTCCAGGTCAAAGCTTTTTCGAAGCAGAATACATACTGTAGCTTAGTAAACCCCGTACGTTACAGAAATTATTACAAAATTCCATGTGAGCACTACGAAAATCATGAGGAGCATAATTAAACATCATTAAAAATCATTGAGCTGCGTTGAGAGCACTGGTTGTGGTTAACGCCCTCTTCTGAGGGTGTTAAGGATCATCATCTGCTTGACTTACAACTATGAGCTTCAATCAAAGACATGGGGCCGCAGTGAAGTGAAATGCAGTTAACAGCTGGTAATGCCTGGCAGAAAAATGAAACTAACATTGCTGCTCCACGTCCCCGCCCCTAACACGCACATCTGTAGCCACAAACTAATCTTCTAAGGCCCTCCTGCTTCAATTTATTCTGCAAGAGATTAGGACAGAGTCCCCAGAATTTAAGCATCTCACTTCTCAGACCCACAGTCCACATTTGTCAAATTCTGTTATCTTACCTTGTAAATAGTCCCTATCAGGCTCTTCTCTTCATTTAAACAAAAATGCTTAACCAACACCTTTACTCGGCTAGTTTAATTCCAAAATGGCTGCTTGGTAAAGTTAGTTCATTGTATCATTCAAATCTAAGATGCAATCTTTGTGTAGTTGTTTTGTTTTCCCTATTTCTGGCCAGCTTGGGTAGGAATACATTGTTTTCAAGGGACATTTGTATGTGTGGATGAATCAAGCTCAATACCCATTTTGAATGCCTTTAGGCCACTTCACCATGTTGTATGGCAGCGAAAATAAAGATGCAAACATTGATGACATTACGGTACATGAGAAAACAGAAAATAACTTGTCCATGCTACTACATTTTACATTTATTTGGAAAGATAATGGTTCTTAATCTTTATTTGTATGGGATTATGAAATGTTGCCTAAATCTAGCCAATCTCTTAATCAATCCATCACATTTGTCTAGTACTAAATTTGGAGAAATGGCCTTTACATCGTGGGCTCAGACACGTGTGCCGTTTACCCGCAAGTGGAACCATGCTTGCCTCAACCACACAAATACATTAACCATGCATAAGCATGGTTAAGACAGTGACCGGTCTAGATGCCCGGATGGGTGGGCACAGGAAGAGAAAGGATCGGGAGAGAGAGCTCCGGGATGTGGTCTGGCAAGTGGGGCTGGGGCCGGGTTTTGGAAGGGTGGGGAGTGGTTTTTAGGGGTGGGGTAAGTTTTATGGCTCCGGAGGGGTCATGGTGGTTTTCAGGGCTCTGGGGGTCGGGTTGCTTTTAGGGCACGGGTTGTTTTTAGGGCTCAGTGGGGTGGGGGTTGTTTTTAAATTCAGGGGGTCAGGTTGTTTTTAGGGCTCGGGTGTCGGGTTGTTTTTAGGGCTCAGGGGGGTTGGGGCTGTTTTTAGAGCTCAGGGGGTTTGGGGTTGTTTTAGGGTTCGGGGGTCAGGGTTGTTTATAGGGCTCAGGGGAGTGGGTCGGGGTTGTTTTTAGGGCTCAGGGCAGGGGTGGGCTGGAGTATGATGTTTACCACACATATCCTTTTATCAGTCATGCCTTTACCTCGAAATTGCGTGATAAAGGCATGCGTGGTAATGGAATGTTTAGATGCATTTGTTGTTCGGACAGCGTTGTAGAGGCACACGTGGTTTAGCCATGCATGCCTCTGTCATACAACCCTAAATTGGAATTCATGAATTTGCTAAGTAGAAAGGACCACATGTTAATGTACTTCGTGGTCTATTCGATAAACCATTAGCATTATGAACAAAGTTGGGGAATCCTTTTTATTAATTTGATTAAAGGCTACCTTGTTGACTAAAAAGCCATGATCAAAGCCCTCTCCCACTCATTTGCTCACCTCACTCCATAAGATCCATTTGAATTCAATCAAGTATGATACAAGAACAGCAGAGCGATGGCCAACCATCCAGAAATGTCTACTATTTTGAAAAGCAAGAACATCACAGGCAAACTATTAGTGACTTTAAGATGACTGTTAAGGTCACATTGCTATAAATGTGGGTATAGGTTATTTTAGTGACAGCTTATGATGGGTGCACTGTGGGCTAGGGAAGTAACCAAATAGAAACTGTGGGGCATATTTATAGATTTCTTTATGCAGCAAGTCACTTTGCTGCCCTGCGCTGCATGAAAGGGAAGGAATGCGCTGTATTTAACATCATACGGTGAATTCCTGTCCTTTCCCTGCGCTGGTGAACTCTTAGCTGCCTAGTACCAACGCAGGCACCCTTGCACCATGGTGCAAGGGTGCCTGCCTTGTAAGCATGATTGTTTTTGATGCAGGAAGGGTCACCTTCCTTCACAAAACAATCCTCTAAAGCAGTTTCCTCTTTCTATGTGTGCTGCAGAACGTGGCACACATAGAAAGAGGGAAAAACGAGGAGAAATGAAGATATTACTCCTCGTTACACCTCACCTAGAGAGGCGTAGCCTTTTGATGCTTTCTCAGGTCTACCAGTAATGGTAAATCTGGGGGAGAGTAACACAACTCAGCGATTTGCACAGCAGTGCATTACACTAGATTTATTAAGTTACGCAGGGCCAGGCAATGTGGCCTTGTGTGGCTTGATAAATCTTTCTTTAGTGTTGTGTTACCCTTCCGTGGCGCATGGGCGGCGCAACACATTGGTAAATATGCCCCTAAGATTTTCCTTTTATAGTGCCTAGCAGTTGATTACTAATATAACAGCACTGCTGTATTTGAAAATTGTTTCTTATTCCAGAAACCTAATGAAAGCTATTGTGCTTGACAGTGCCAGTGTCCCAGTTGAACTGAATTAGACATCCAGGCTTGCTGCAGCCAATGGTTCTTCTTACCTTTGTAAAACGTTAGGTGCTATACCTTCTATTTTGCCCTGCTTCCCTTCTGTGGAAGAACTAAAGCCTATATTTATTGAGGGCATCACACTCATGCAGAGCACTATACAATTTTCCGCTGCACCACTGTCCCTTTCAGTCGTAATGAAATTGACACAATGCTCTGTGTAACTTTGAACTTTTTTGTTTCACGTGAGCTGCTGAGCTCCTGAGCAATATGGTAGTGAATAACCCCCTGTGTAGCTAGATACCTGTGTGACCCAAAGAGAATTGAAAAGCCAGCAACTGCCAGTGAACAAGTGTATGAGCATGCCTTCCTCCCTGTATCTTCTTGCAAATAAGAAATGCGAGAATGTCAACTTAATATTCCCAACTGTTGTGTGGTAATTAACTTCCGCAAACACCCATCTGCAGAGTGGCATCCCTCTCTGCTGGGTGGTAAAACGTAACTCCTAAAGAGCTCACAAACATGCTGAATTTGATTGGAACACCAGGATGTGGCTCATATCTATCCAATCAAGACAAATGTTTGTTAGCCTGCTCGAACACCACTAGACATCTAAAGGTTAATCAATGCTCAGAAATGCAGACAATGGTTCTCGGGTCCATGTTCCTTATTTGATGGCTTTCTTCCCTATTCTTGTGCCCCAGGAGCATTTTAGGTTTACCACGTATCTGATAGGCTGATTTGAATCCTTCCACCACTGATATTGCTTGCATTCAAGAAACAATGTTATTCTTTTTCCTAGAGTATTTAAGCACTCAGAGGAGTGCATGTGTTTTCCTGTATGTCCCCTATGTTTTACATACAATCCCTGCACCCCTTAACCATGCTTTCTGTATTGCTTACCCTGGCCCCCTACTCATCTGTTGCTTCTGGCAACCCTTCCTGTACCGCTCTGCTGTTTGAATAATAAATTGCCCCAGCTCCTTCTTTGCTTCTCTGCCCCTCCTCACTTGTCAACCCACCCTGATCAGTTCAAATTTGTTATACTTCCTTCCACTAGTTTCTTTTTTTCTCCCCCACTCCTTCCAGTTTACCGCCCTTTAACCCTTTATTTTCTTCCTCCCATGCCACCCCTCTGCTGCTCCATGTGAGGGCAACTATATATCATAAGGTGAATCAACAGTAGCTGCCCACTGTTTCCATTGTTGTGTCTGTTAGCATTCCAGATCTACATGAAACATAGTGACTTTTGGAACTGACCATCTTTTGCGTGGTATTCCACCAGATTTTTGCCTTTTTCTGCTGATTTTGTTCTTTTGGCCTTAGGATGCTACGCACTTTACCGCTGCCAACCAGTGGTAAAATGCTTGTGCTCTGTATTCTGAACATGGTGAAATTGCAAATTTAATTTTCTCATAAGTTTCTAGTATATTGTGCTGCCTGGACCCATGGTTGGTAAATCAAATGCTACTAGTGGGCTGCAGCACTCATTATGCCACCCACCGCAGTAGCCCTGTAAAGCCTGCCACTTCAGCTTGGCTGTACAGTTTCTAAACTGCTAATTCGACCTGTCAAAACCACCATTTTGACAGGCCTAAATCTTCCTTTTTTGATATTTCTAAGTCATCGCTAATGTAGGCCTCATTGTCCAATAAGCAGTGGGCATGGTATTTAAAAGGAGGACATGCAGTAATCAATGTTTTACATGTCCTGGCAGCGAAACACCCCCAGAGTCGTTGATCACTGTGGCAAGGTTGGTTCTCCCATAGATTAACACTGGTTTATACTGTTACACTTAATAAGTGCTAAATTTAGTTTAGGAAAAGCTCCAAAAGAATTCAAGGACTCATTTTGATAGTAATTAAATACACACTTTAATGGTAAGATCATATTTTAAATAACTATTTTGGAAAGGCACCTTTGGAAAGTTGTCTTGTTCCTGCCTAAAACTGAAAGGCCTTTCTGGCAGTCTCCAACTGTCACCCAACTAATTATGGCTCCCCTGTGTCCAGATGTGTATTGCTTGCAGACAGTGGACACCTGGTCGTGGGGAGGGAGTTTTAATCCTTGACAGGAGGGCTGTGTGGAACTATGCCCAGCCTGATCCAGACCCGGTCACTGGCAGATAAAGACCACACCAAGGCCTGCCTCTCTTTTGTCTTTCTAATCAGGCTGGCTCCAAACCCAGTGGGAGTCTGGCACTGGGTATAAAAGCAATTTCCCCAGAACTCTCCTCAGAGCACTACTGGACCTATTAAGAATCAGAAGAAGGAATGCCTGGCTCTTGGAATCCTGAAGGAAAACTGGACCTGTTTGCCTTGAACCCAGGACCCTAGGCATGACTCCATGAGCCAATTGGCTGGCCTCCTGTTTGAGCTACAGGGTCACAACAAGCTTCCAGAGGCTTTTTCCTGTTTCCACCTGACTAGTCCCAACTGGACCTGGCCCGGTCCCCTCTGATTACTTAGGAGTGAGTTTTGACCTCCAAGTACTGTCCCCAAGGTCCTGGACCCTTGGCTGTGGTAGGAGTGTACTCCATCCTGCCTAATTGTAAGCTTTACCAAATTTAGTGCAGAGCATCTACACTGACAACATTCATCAATGGCTTCCCCGGATTCAAAGCACAGTGGCTCCTGGTCATCATTGAGCCATTCCTTGGATCCACTTTGCAGCTTGTCCCTCAGACGACTTGTCAACAACCACTTTTTCTCCGGAAAACGTTTGAAGTCAGAAGATAAATGACCCATGTTGGTTGGCCTTAACGTTTTACTTTGGCTTGGTCTAGCGCAACCAGATACCCAAGGTGGTGCTTTGTGCTTTTTGGCGCTATTTTTACCTCAAACATTAAAAATTCATATCTTCGGCTCTGCTTATTGTATTTTTGTCATTTGGCATTATTTTAATCATTAAAATATTCTCTATTTTTCTAAGTTGGTTTGCTATTTTTCTTGCCATGTGTTTTCACTTTATTACTGTTTGAGTACTGCATACTTTACACATTGCCTTTAAGTTAATGCCTAGTGCCTGCCCCCAGTGCTAGCCTCTCACTGGGTTTGGAGCCAGCTGCTGTGTGCCATAGCTGCTGGGGGTTGAGCACAGATTTTTTTTAGGGATTTTATGATTCACCCCGGGAAGTATTATGATTATTATTTGAGGTTGGTTCTTACTCCTTCAACTAATACTCCAATTTCTTTCAGTAACCACCTTCAATTGGGTTCACCTTTTGTTCGTTATAAGAACAGCTCTATAAAGCAACTTTCGGTAAATGGACAATGGATAAAATGGTCTGAGCTATTAAAATGGTGGAAATTTTGCTCATAAAAAATATATACAAGTTTAAAATGAAACCTCCTTTTTTAAAGTATGCTCCCTAAATATTGAGGAAAAGCATTCTATAAAATAATCAAAATTGCCATTTTAAGAAACATCTTGAAATTACATTTAGTCTGAATCCTCAGGTGCTCTTGAAATTATAAAACGGACTGCATCCTCTGATTGTACTTGGAAGAATTTTAAGTCATTTTCCATTTTTTCAAACAGCAGTCGCTCGCAACCACCCGGCAATTGCAGCTCAGCAATAATGGCAGTTTCTATACAGGGCCTCAATAGAAATGCACCGGAAGAGAAATAGGGAACTCTCTTTACTGTCAGTGCTCACAAGGCAGTGAACGTAAGGCTATCCTGAATGGACAATGGTGTGGCAGCCATGCAACCCGTTAAGGTCCCTAGGCTTCTGTTCTTTTCTATCCCTTTTTTCATAACTATTGCTTTTTTCAAACAGAAAGCAGTTCACATTTTTATGTTGGTCCTCGTATATGTCTTGACGAGCTCAAGCAAAGCTTTTCTTCTTATTTTGCAGCATGGCACTGGGCTTTTCTGGGTGTTTTTATAACAATTCATTTCAGCCATTCCTTTTCCTAATGTGATCTGTACCAGGGCTTTTCTGATTCCACAATAGTTTTACAGACATGAAATAATTGCAGTGATTTCCAAGCTGTGGGTCGTGACCCACTGGTGGGCCAGGAGCCAATTTTTAGTGGACCGCAAAAGTAAAAGCAATAAATAAAGATGTGTTTAAATCCTGTATTTATCTAGTCATTTCTGCTGCAGTTCAAAGTCAGAGGTCAAATGTCAGGCTATGTCTTCTGCTGCTTACTTTTTTTTAACACACAGGGGCAGATTCCGATTCGGGCCGGAAATCTCTCCGACCGAGCCGGACCCGGAGAGATTTCCGACCGAATCGGACCCGTGCAGCCCGACCGAACGAGTACGATGCGCACGTATGCCATCGGACTCGAGTCGGTCGGACTCCCATTGAAGTCAATGGGAGCCTGTCGTACAACGCGTACGCAGGCTCCCATTGACTCAATGGGTGCGAGGCGGACAAGGGCGCCCCCTACAGCGTGTACATGGCGAAGCGACTTCGCGCCGTACACGCACAGGTAGGGGGACCCATGGGTCCCCCTGTGTGCGACTCGCGTGGCTACGCGTACAGGAGGTCCGACACAGACCCCCAAACTACGGCTCCGACTGCTCTTTCGAGCCGGGGTGCGCGGCTCGGTCGGACTGCTCGCGGCGCGCATCGTACTTACCCGGCCAGGGAACGTCTCCATTGCGCGGTGCGAGTCGAGTCCGAGCGAGTCGGTCGGTGCGGTTAGACCCGGGAACGAGTCGGTCAGAGCGGTCGGGACGCCCGGACGAGTCGGTCGGCGATTTCGCATCGTACTCGCTCGCCCGGACGCGCGTACGAATTGGTCGGGCAATAGGGCTCCGAATCGGATCCGGTTAAGCCGAATCCGATTTGGAGTCCTACCGGCCGAGATCGGAATCGGCCCCATAGTGTTTACAAACACCTCTCACTTTGCAGTCATTGAAAGAAAAGTAAAGTGAATTATGCGACAATCTTGCTGGGGCTACATGAAGACTGAAAGGAAATGCTGTAGGATGTATTTTTTTCCTAACACACAACACAATGCAAATACCTTTTAGTGAAATATACACATTCAGCAGTTAGGAAAGCAAAATATTCAGCAGTTAGGAAAACAAAAATGAAGCACATTTTATTATTTGTAATTCAGTAAGGTGGTGGAAACAAAGATATTAATAGGATCAAAACAAACCAACACAGTTTACTTGGGGATGCACAAATAATAAATATTCAGTGAAACCCGATTTCCATACATCATCATTGTGTGCAATATAGTTTGATCAGTAAAACTGTACGTCTGTGAAAATGTTGTGACAATTTTAATGGAAAATGTGCTGTCTGTAAATGACAATGCGCTACTACAAGAAGCTCTAGTAATATTGAAAAATCACCCGCCTCATGCCCATTAAAGCTAGGTGGATCACAAAAGTTTGTCATACTAAAAAGTTGGTTGTGGTTCTAAAGCATTTGGGAAGCACGATTCTATTGGCAATGCTTCCATAACAAGAGGTTTTATCTTTTCTTGAATGCCCTTTCACACTGGTTTTGTAGATTTATCCTTCCACCTAGTCACCAAACCTCTCGTTCATAGGCTATAATTCCCCCATAACATTGCGTTACTCATTGCAGTGGTGAATCCCACCTAGAATACTAAAACATCATATTTACTGGCCTTCCAAAGAGCCTGATTATCAAATTGGAAAGCAAATAAAACCACTAATAACGGCTAATCTGTGGTCTCATGTAAAAAAAACACGTCACCCCTGGCTTAGGAACACTATTAGGCCTGGCCAGAACTCGTAAACTTTTGCTCCATGGAATTCTGCGAAGTTACAAAAAAACTGAGGCGGAAATAGGCACATCGCATTCCTCATGCTCTGACTTAGCGTTGAGAGCTCATTCAAAGATGAAAAATCAGCGCAAACGGTACCATGCAAGAGGGCGCTGCTTCTCAAGTTGATTTTGCTGCTGCTCAAGTATTTGTCCTACTCAAGCGGCAGCTTTCTGACTATGAATGGTCACGACCACCCGCGACCGCCTGCGTTGGAGAAATCTCGCCGGGTGCCATCTTAGTGACCGAAATCATGCTAGGGGATGCCAAATCTCACTTGCTCTTGTCAATTTACAGTTTTCACGCCGTGTGCGAGAAAAAACTCCGCCATGCAGCAGTCGGCAGAATTTGGCCACAACGCCGCATTACAAGCGTAACGCGAAATGGCCAAAATTCTGCAATTCCAACAGCAGAGCGGAATATATCACCCACACTTATATGAAATATGCATCAAACCAAGATACAAGTTTAAAAAGATGTGTACTTTGTTCTTAGTGCCTGGGCACTCGTCTAAACATTTACAGCCCTATCACCCATCTAGTCATCTGAGATACTACTATTCAAACTTCCTGTTTGCTTTTCATAAGCCCAATGCAAACCTCCTGTTTGCTACCCCATGAGCTAAAACAAACTAGGACTAGATCACCTCATGTAGAGGGCCTCTGCCTCTGGAAAAGGTTCCCTCAGAAATAAATCAGAAAAAGATTCCTTACACATTTAGAATTGGTCATCTTTTCCGCTCTGCCTGGTTGTTTTTTGCTCAATCCTAATAGTAATGTTTTTCTCTTGGGAGTCATTATTTCTTTTTTTGCAGAGTTTAATCTTTGCTAAGCTTCAAATATTTCCCCTTTTGCCAGTGCCTTAAGAAGTCAGCTTTTGGTTTGAGCGTTTTATAAAAACTCCAAATAAATAGAGCAATAAATACATGTTGGTGCACGCGTATATGGCTTAAGATCTTTTTGTGGTTCAGTACTCCGAAAGTAGCTCATCAAAGAGTCCACAAGATTGAGCAAGCAAGCCTCCTCATATCAGAGCAGATCATCAGGCATGTATCTATTACCATAAGATCCTCCAAACGTCTGATAAACTGCAGTCTGAAGGTGCTCATCAAGGCACTGCTACAACATGCTTGCAGAATTGATATCGATGAAAGTTTCGATACATAATGTCAATGTGGAGGACAAAAATGCTAAAACCTGTATTCCTGTGCACCAGAAACACCTGGGAAAATACTTACACAGCATGCTTTGGTATTTCGCGTGTTCACTGTTACCACACGATTATGAGTGTTTGATTTCGTAATGAAAGATAACCTGCAGCATACGTTTTTTCACAACTGAATACTTTATATTTTTCATCTTTCCAAACTTTTCCCAATAGAAATGTATCATTAGTATTATTATTATTTTTATTATTATTATTATTTCCTATGTATTCATTTAACAACACACATTCACTGTAGCACTAGGATATTGTGTTCAAAATATCTTTTACAGCAAATCAACCCAATGGAGTTATTTATCAACAATCTACACCCAAAGGAGCAATACTTTTGTATACAATAAGGAAGGCAAGATTAAGCCTTTGGGAAGTTTGTTTAATTTCCTTTGTGGAAATAAGAGGAAAGGCACACAAAATTAAGAGGAAATTACACTATATTATGTGAAATGCTGATCCATTATTTTGTACTACTTTTTCACCATGAAATGCATCCTCGCGTCTATTTTGGACGCCAGGGCACATTTTGTGCTAAAAACATAGCAAGTAAGTGTGCATGATGTGAACAACAGTGAATAATTCTGCACGATGAGAACAAACGTTGCGCAGGTTCTGTTCGTTCACATTTTTTTGATGTTTGGTCAATAGTATTTTTACGCAAACTAAATCTAAATTACACAGGGCCTGATTCACAGAACTAACTTACGTCAAAAACGTAAAGTTAGTACTTTTTGGTATTCACAGAATACACTTACTCATTTTGGTATTCACAGAATGCACTTACTCATTTTGGTATTCACAGAATGCACTTACTCATACTAACTTTATGTCCGCACTCGGGCCGGAGATTCCGGCCCGGTGGTGGAGATTCCGGCCCGGAGATGGAGATTCCGGCCCGATGGTGGAGATTCCGGCCGGTTGTGGAGATTCCGGCCGGTGACGGACATTCCGCGGGCATTGCCTGATATTTGCACATTTTGCTTGAGCAGCTGTGCGTCTGCCAGATATCTGGCATCCTGCCTGCCAGCTGGGAGAGATCCATGGAATGCCATGTCTCACTGTCTGTGTGAATAGGAAAAGGCAAGCCATCATCTGGCTAGAGGAACAGGCCAGAAGAAGTAGATTGCTAAGGGAGTGTGCTGACAGCTGAAGTACATTAACCTGAGGGACTCCTGAGCTCCCTGTCTAATCACAAATCCAAATTCATAAGCACAAATCCACTGGAGCATCCACTTCAGCAGCCACCACAGAAAAAGATAGAGGATCTGTGCTGATTCCACCTTCGCCATAAACAAGGACCCCCTTCAGCATTATGGACTGAAGGGAGATGATTCCCCAATGCAAGGGTTGGAACCACTGTCTGAGGTGCCTGCGCTGAGACGTTCCAGTTTTCATTGGCCAATGCAGAGAGGAGGCAGGCCACTGAAACGAGCTCCAGTGACCACCAGAATGACTGCTCGTCCTGTGCTGACAACAGCTTCAAACCAACGATTGTAAGTTCGAAATGCAAACACTGTCAGATAAAACAATAGTGCCTGAGAGACACTGACTCAGAATTGGTTAAGCAGATTTTGGTGAAACTTTAAATGATTTGGAAAAACACATACAAAAACTACCTAGTCAATGATTGCAAACTTACCATTGGATCATAGATTACAGGAAACCTGCTCCAATTTTCCATAATTGCCATGCACTTGTGCTTAAGACATTCTGGTTCTTTTTGTTGTAAAACCTACTGAGTTCATCCCCATAGTGCTACTTCTACTTTATGTACTATATTATGTTTTGGTGTGATTAAAGTGCTTCTCTTTTAGATTCAGCTCAACAGTCACTTATTGACCCAGTTTTTGTTAATTGCTTGATCTCTCACTCTTTACCCCAAACACACTACCTCCCTGAGACACCTTTCATTGCTTGTCCTTGCTACCCCGAGCATTAAGTGCGGTAGGGATGTACTTGGACCAATTTGCAGCACCATAGTAGGACAGAGCCCAAGACACCAGTGGTAAACTGCCCCTAACACCCCTATTGAGGCCACAAAATCATGCTTGCCCTTTAGCCCCCTAAAGGGGTTCTGACTAAGAGTGGGCGGTTTTGCCCACTCCGTGCTCCACTTGGGTTGCGGACTATGGAAAACCTCCGCTTACCGGTGCGCGGTGGAGTCTTTCTCATGCATGGCTCGATAGTGATACGCTGGTGAGCGCGAGCCTGAAAATCAAGTGCTAGACTGCCTCCTGGCGAGATTTCTCAACACGGGCAGTCATGGCAGATCACTACAGCTCATGTAGAAAACCTGCTTGAGCAGCAGAAAGGAGCAGCACACTCTGTCACACCGCGTGGTGCCATTCACACTGATTTTACAGCACAGACAAGCTTCCGGTGCTAAAAATCAGCACGATCAGCATGATATGCCACAACTCCACCTCTTGAGGAACTCCATGGAGTCTCATGGAGCTTTTGGGTAACTCCACAGAACTCCGCAAAGTAAAACTTTGCGAGTTCCACCCACCCCGGGCTCTGACATAGGGGCATGTTGGTAATTCAAAGAACTGACCTAGTTGGGCCATACATTGTTTTCAATTAAATTGAAAAAGACAGTTCACTCAAGTGTGTAGAGAGGGTGCTGTAGAGAAAAATATAGTGAACATGGTAGAAGTCAATAGGATGTATAGTGAACCACAATTAAATGAGCTTGAGTGGGAAGAGGGAGAAGGGTATGCTCTACACAGTGAGGCAAGAAAGGGAAATCTACCATTTCACAATGTAAAAATAAATGATGCGGTGGTACATATGATCACTGATTCTGGGTCTACCTATACTTTACTTGGGGAGGATACATTTAAAAAGTTTATTGGAGCAACCCAAATAAAGTCTAAGGTGCATAGGTTTTTGTATGACAAAAAGATGATTCAAGTGATGGGTGAATTTTGACTGAAGGTATCATTTAAGAGTATTTGCACAGAAGATGATATGACGTATGTGGCAAAGGATGGTTGTGGTAATCAGAATTATTTAAACATGATTCTTGAGCCTAATCATCCTGATCAGGTAGATCAGATGGTTTGTTTCAATAAGATTAATTATATCTCTGAGGACAAATGGGGAAATTTGGAAGGTTAAAGGACTTTAACTACAAAATTAAGTGGAGAAAAGGTGTTATTCACTGTGGACACATTGTGAGAACTGTACCAGTAGGGCCAGGGGATGATTTATGGAAGGAAAAGAAGAGGTTAAGGAACTGGATGTTGAAGAGGAAATTGAGTGATCTGACGGGTTGGCTACTGTTGTACTGGCACACAAGTCCAATGGAGATAAAAGGAACGTGTGTTGACTTGCATGGACTAAATAAAAACATTTCGGTGGACTGTCAACAATTAATCAGCATCTTGGAAATGCTGACTATGCTCAAAGGTTAAGAGTGTTTACTACACTGGACATATAATCAGTCATCTTGAGATAGAGCTTCCACAGGAATTGTGCCACTTAAAATGTGACCCGTGAAGAAAGTCACTAACAAAAAAGAACGCCTTTCTATCAGGAGCAGGAGTACATGACTGCTGCGGATGACCTTAGTCATCAAGTGCTTGTAGATGATGTTGAATCCAAAGAAGGTTTATAGAAGGCAATCAGTGAAGCACTCAGTCTCAAAAATAAGGATCACAAACTATCTTTATTTATGATCCATTTTAGGGTTTGCTGAAATTTTGTGGATGTTACTGAACATAAAATGTGACAGGAGGAATGTGAGAGAGCATTTGGACAAGTGAATGAAGTAATTGTAGTGGACAAACCCTTGAATCGCTTTAACACCAGCAGTAAAGATTGCCATGACTGACACAAGCATATGCTGACTAAGATTAGGGGTTGGCACAACTCGTGTAATTCCACGTAGTGCATTCATGTGGAATTACCCAAACATTCCACGAGATTATGCGCAATTTCATGAGAAGCGCAATTCTGCATTTAATACTATTTTGTTAGAGACAAAATGGTGTAAGCATTGCAGCGCAAGTTGCTGCGTTGCCTTACTCTGTGCTAGGAAAGCCTTCTATGGGTGTTCCCACGCAACGTCCATGGTTTTTGATGCATTCCTAGATTTACTAAGAATTGGTAAACCTGGAAATGAGCCAAAGAGATACACCTTCCCAGGAGAGGCATTACAAGGAGAAATATCTTTTTTTCAATCAATCAGGATTTGTAAAGTGCGACTGCATCACCCGTGAGGGTCTTGAGGCGCTGTCTGATGAACTGCCTTTTCACCTATTGGTTGAACATCCATGTCTTGAAGGTCCTTCCTGAATTGCTGGAGTGATGGTGAGGCTCTGAGGTGCAGGGGGAGGTTGTTCAAGGTCTTGGCCGCTAGCTGGGAGGAGGAGCAGCCTCCACTGTTTGTCTGGTGGATGCGACGGGTGGCAGCTAGGGCGAGGGATCCAGATGTGGGTTTCCTGGTGGGCTGGTGAAAGGTCACGCGTTGGTTGGGGGTACACAGGTCCTTCATTGTGTAATGCCTTGTATGCATGGGTGAGTAGCTTGGACTGGCATCTCTTCATTGTCGTGTAGCTCCTATAGTACCCCTGCAGGACCTGCGCGTTTGGATAACATATACTGCGGGCTTGGTGGCAGACTGACTCCGTGCACCCTTCACCGTATATGTTAGCCTAGTTTTGCATTAGCTAGCTCGCAGTGCCACTAGTGTCTCCTCTTATCGGGGAGAGATTAGTTTCTGGCAACCTTAGACCATGACAACCCTGATTCCCTCAGTCACTCGTGCTCACTTATTCGGTTTGTCTCAGAGAATTACACAGAATAAACAGTAGGGCGTTTCAATAAGTATTTATTGAACAGTTGTTATTCTAGTGTAAAATATATGTGCTGCGGTAACCAGCAGACAATAGCAGAGATATATTATCAGCAGTACGATAAAAGCAAAGGGATAGAACAGTTCTACCATATTGCGATAATCATGAGTACATACATGAATATAAAAGCATTATGCAAGTGCGCGTACTCCAACGATGCCTAACTAGATGTACCTGAGTGTACCTAGCATATGTGTAGGTCTAAAAGCTAAGAGCCAAGAATCCTTCTAGGATTTAGTCGAACCCCCATACCTGAATAGAGAGAGTGTGGGACCCCGTCCTGGTCTCGAGTTGGACACCCCGTCAGGGCTGTGTCAGACCACTGTCAGCTGGAGCGACTGCATGCAGGAGCCTCAGCATCTCTGGTCAGTGTGTCAGCATGGAAGTCTCGGTTCCCTCTGTCTTACCGGGGCAAGATGTGGTGTATTTATACCCTAAAGAGTCTCGGTCCTCAGTATGGTTTGTATTGGACATGAGGAAGACGTCAGGGGTGAACTTTGTACATACATATTATGCCAGTGGTGTATTCTTAGAGAGCCATACATAATTAATGAGAACAGTGTGGGCCTGTGTTTGGAAAAACCCTGCTGTATTCAGAACCACAGGATAGATAACGTTGTGTACTAGCTGGGACCAATGTAGGTGAAAGATCATGCCTATATTAGGAATCATGACTATAATAGGACATGTACAGTTGTGACCATAATTGGGCATATGCGGCCATGACCATAATAGGGCAAGTACGAATATGACCATAATAGGGTAAATATGACTACGTCTATTTTAGGGCATGTACGAACGGGTCTACATTAGGGCCTCTATGCGGGATATAACACCCACTCCTCTTCCGAACTGGATAAAAATGACCATACTTAAAACCTGGACAATTTAAAAACATTTTTAAAAGCAAGTAAAAACATGGTTCTAAAAAATCGTTAAAAATGTGGTGCTAAAAAAAGTGTTATAATTCAGCTATTTCTAAGTGCCACTTTTCTTAAAAAGTCAAAATTGTCTCTCTATAAAGATTGCATTACCATAAGCAGAAGGCCATGCTTTTCTCAAGCGAAAGTGTCAATGTAAGAAAATGTTCCAAATTTAGATCGTTTATTTTGAAACGAGTGAAGAAGCCAAATTCTTTCCCAGAACACGATGAGCCAATTCAAGATTACGCGTCCTGGCTGGGAAGCACAATATTATCGGCGTCAGCTGCTGTAGACGACAAATCCAACGCCTTACAGAGAACGTCAATCGCACATAGATGGAATGTAGTACTGCCAACAGTCGGTGCTGCGGCAGCTTGTGCGGCAGTTGTAACCTGGGTGCCTGTGGAAGAGTCACCTAACCCAGCAGGAGCAAACGGCACATGTGGATTCTCCAGGAATGCATTCAACAGAATCGGAAGCCGCTGAGGACAACACAGAGCGTGGGCCTTTATGGGGTCCAGCATTGCATCCGTGTCCGGAGGCGCATCTGATGGAAATGTTAGACAAAGATCCAACGTGCATTCTTCTCCGCAGAACAGGCATCGAAGAACAGGTAAGATGCAGTCTACCCAGACTGGTCTAAACGATAGAAACCAGGAGGCATTGAGTTCTCGCAGGCATGGAATGCCCAGAAGTTGTACCATGCGTTCACGGTATTTCCGCTCCAGGAGCGTGTTCACCATTCCCTCGGGAAGTGGGCCGTCCATTGCGTAGCAGCAATATTACAATCAGGATTCCTGCAATTAGGAACAAGATGAGCGGGAATCGTCCAAATACGCTTCCCAATACGGAGTGTATAAAATTTGGGATTACTCCGAGGACTGTCTGAAAGGTGCTTAACAGTCCGGACACTATGGTCTTAAATAGGTGTACAATACCGCTCGTATCAGACATGTTGAAGATACGACTAACCATTTCTGCAAAATGAATGGGGCAGTTTGTACGTATAAGCGCCTGTATCTCAGTCGAGGTCCTTGCAACTTGAAGTTCATAGGTTTCTCGAGCGGAGGTTAAGGGCACGGGTTGCTGTAAAAGCATGGCTTTCAATCTGCTCAGAGTATCAAATTGTATGAAAGAAACGTTCAGTGAAGGCCATAACTGAAACGTAGTGACCGGCAGAGTGATTTGGCCATGAATTAGCCATTCTGTTGATGGTGATTCGGCTACAGTGAAAGGTAGCCTTTCCAGTTTCTCAATACGCAACATTGTATATTTGGCTCCCCTTTGTGCCATTTCTGTCTGTTTATCAGTTAGATTGTATTCTGAAAACAGAGACGTGGTGTTTATAAAACGCCATGGCACATAGCCTGCACGCAAAGATTGCAGCGTCCAGCTTAACATCATAATAGAACGTAGCTGAGATTGCCCGTGTTGTAACAAGGCCAGATCTTGTTCTAATATGTCGATTGCCGAGGACACAATGTTGCCTAAGGAGTAAATCCTGGAGGTCAAAGTAGTTAACCCATTATCCACTACTGCTAATGCCTTTTCTAAGTTAATACGGTCTATCTCCCGTATTCTTTCTGCGGCCTCTTGTTGGGATATTTTCCAGTTTTCATTATAATAGGCATAAAGGCCTGCATATATGAAACGTTTCTGACGTTGTTTCCTGGGACCTAGTAGAAAATCACTAAGATCCATGTCAGGTGTGAGTAAGGTCAAGTGATGCTTTACTTCTGTCAGTGTTGAGGTCTCTAGCCAATCAAGGCACAACTTCTCAACACTATACGATGTCGCTACCCCTGGGTGTTGTCTTTGTACATAGCGTGGATCTGGCCTATGGATACTAAACCCTTCGGTTGTATTCATAAATCTCTGTTGACATTTGTTTGTGTCAATGGGCCAAACCAGCCATTCTGTCCATCAAGATCTGATCTGTTGTACTGGAGAATGTCATCTAATTTCACCCCATGTGTAGTAGAATTCTGCCCCCCACCCATCTGCGATGGTGTTGGAAACCCCAATGTGTTCATTTCCTTGCCTTTGGCTAATCCAAGACAGGATGTTTGTTGCACAGTTTCATTCAGAAATAAGATCTGCTGCGGAATGATGCATGCTCTAAAAAGTGCTTCTATTCCTTGGACTTGCCAGTCCCTAGAACCCCAGATCGATTTGGAATCTATTGTGTCTTTCCATAGATCGACACCCTGTTTAGACAACTGGTTCAGAAAGGATGCAGAGTAAATATGTTTGGTGTTTGTTAACATAATTTTCTGAGCTGAAATTTTCGCCACTTTATAATAAAATGACTTCGAGTTCGGATGTGTTAAACCCTGAGAAGTATGTGAATTTCTGTGCAAATGCTTGTCAACTACATTTTGGAGGTGTTGGGCAGTGTTCCCACTGGTGGTACTCAAATACATTTCTAGGTGTTATAGATTTGTGTAAGAAATGATCACCAAATTGTTGGTAACAATACAATGTATCATAGTCTGAAGTACCTTCTAACATTTCATTGTTCGGAAATGCAGCAGTTTTTTCTAAATCAGACATCATAGCATTTACAGTTTCAGTGTCCCAATCATCAGAAAATTTACTGGAGGTAATGAAATCATTTAAAGAAATTTTAAATACATGTTTTAGCTTTAAAAGTTCAGTCGGACCGAATACATCATAATCAATCTTGTCCCATACTATACCGTCCGGTATAGGAACTGCTGTAATGTTCACTGAAGACAAGTCTCTTGGTTCACGATGTGAAGATTGGTTTGGTTTTAAAATCACATTGACTCTTTGGGCTGTAGAGCTTTGCTGGAGGTATCGTCCATTAATAAGCATACTAAAAGTTATTATTAAACCTAGCCAGAAAATGAAAAGTAAAATCCCAGTGATATACCATAGTTCTATCCAAGGTGACACCAGGTAAGTCTTTCTAAAAAAGTTCAAAAAGTCATTGAGTTTTTGTTGGAGTGATTTTTTGGCTGGCGTCGTTTCCGGTTCGCTTGGATCCAGTGAAAACGTATCAAAGTTCATGAAATAGCCAGAAGCAGTTCGATCAAGTGTTGGAATTGCATCTGGATTTGTTGAAATTGGATGTTGCTCTTGACGAGGCATGTTGACGTACATGCCTGTATTAGGTCTTATTGCAACTTGGTTGTTAAGTTGATTTTCATTTTGGAGATGAATTTCTTGTTGAAGTGGAACGAGTTCCATAGCATTGTTGCTTAGTCCTTCATTCCGTACAGGTGGCTCTTCAAACGTGATTAGTCTTTCTGTTTGGACTTCTTGGATTGTAGCGGGAGGAGGGCGTCTACTACTGTATAGTCCACGAGGCCTACTGTTTAGTATCGGCCACATAGTGTGGTTTGATTAAGTCAATTAAGACAAATCTTTTCTCCTTTTTTCCAGCAAGAGGTGGCCGAAGAACAGTTCTTGTGCCGTGGATTGCCAGGACCGGTAAAGGCTTTCTGTAGGATGGCCCAAATTCTTTTTTGTCAGCAATCTTCTCTCTGACCAGATACCCGATTTTTGGGATCCAGATAGGTCTTGCCGTTACTGCCTTGACTTCCTCAGTGGCGGCTTGTTTCTGGAGCACGTTACTTTGTTGTGTCCTGGATTCATTTAGATCCTGTAAAACAGCCAAACGATCATGGATATCAAATGGTTTTTCATCCGAAACTGTGCCTTCACAATCAAGATCAGGTACCCACATTCTTGTCCCAAATAGGACCTCGTAAGGAGTGACACCCCCTAGAGAGCTTCTTGGCTGGTTATTGAGCGTGCGCTGCACACCATAAAGGTGATCGACCCATCTACCGCCTTTGCCTAATACCCTAGCTGTTAAAGATTGCTTTAAGTCTCGGTTTTTCCTCTCCACAACAGAATTTCCCTCGGGATGGTACAGAGAGGAGTACCGCAATGCTACGCCCATTCCTTCCATGGCCTCTTTGTAAGCCCGAGAGCTAAACGCCGGACCACGGTCAGAATGTAACGTGCCAACTGCGTATGTTCCGATAAAGACTCGCAAATCTTTTATAACAGTTCGAGCGTCAGCCGAGCGCTGAGGCCAAACCTTGAGGAAACTTGAGCTGGACGCGCACGAACAGACAACCTAATGCTGACTAACAATGGTATCTGTACTGGACGTGTTGTGGTGGACCCACTCATCTGCTTGCAGATGTCGCAGTTCCAGACATAGTCTCTAATTAGCCTTCTCATCACGGGCCACCAGTAGCGTTCTTTTAACAAAGCAACAGACTCCCTAAGTCTGTTATGTACAGAACCTATTCCTTCGTGTGCTGCCACAATTAAGCCTAGCCTACGATCCATATTTGGTATTACTCTATCCCCCACTCCAGGAATCTGAGCATATGGAATGTTTTGTGCATCTAACTTGTAGGAGTACTTGAGTGGGAATTTTTTAGGTACTGCTGTGCTGTCTTTGCGTGAAGAATTGCCAGCTACCATTATCTCGCCATCTACCCACGTCTTTGAATGAGTAACTGCAGCTACGGCGGCTGTGCGAACAGCCCCCTTTGCGGCTTCATCAGCCAATGAATTCCCTTCAACGTGAACGCCATCACGCTGATGACTCAGTGTATGTATCACGTGAGCCCTTGGTAGTTCATTTCTCAACTCCACTACCTGTTCCCATAGCATTTTATGCTTAATTGTGCCACCTTTTGTATCTTTGAACCCGTTTTGTTCCCAATGATGTCGATATTCATTGTACGACTGTACACAGTAAAAGGAATCACACACAATCAGTGTGGGGAATTCGTGATCCGTATTTATAAGTGCCCGTATAAGTGCCAGTATAAGTGCTTTGAGTTCTGCCAACTGAGCCGTGCAGTCTCCTAGAGATTGCGTTTTAGTGCAACTTGGATGGAACTTTCCATCGTGCATGCGACCTTTAACAATCGCACACGCCGCACTGTAAGCTTGCTTGCTTCCTGTGGTGGGTTGAGCAGATCCCTCAGTGTAAATAATGTATTCATACTGATCCAGAGGCAAAATTTAATTTGGTAGAGGATATTCTTGTTCGTATTGCAGGAATGCCTGTGTTTTTAAACCGGGATCAAATCTGTATTCAACATCCGTTGCAGTAAGAGAATTAGCCCATTGTATCCATCTAGGATGTAAGGCTTTAGCATTTGGAATGCTAGCTTTTGTAACAGCTTCTAAAGCTGGTACTGGGGCCACAACATTTATGCGCTTTCCCTGAGCCAGAGCTCTTTCTCTTGCTACAGCGGTCTGCACTGCTGTCAGGATTTTCTCTGTTGAAGTGAAACGCATTTCTGCGTTTGTGTACAGGCGTGATTTGTATGCGATTGGTACAGTTTCACCTTCATTAAAAGTTAAATAAGTGTACCCGCATTGACCCGCTATTACTCGGATCACTAAGTTCTGTGCGTTTACGCGTGTCTGTAAATGTTTAGAAGCTATCATGTCTTTTTGCAGGGAACGCAGGATATTTGTGTGTTCCTGTGTCCATTGTCTAACTGAAAAGTCAGGTTTTATTAAGTCGTAGAAAGGTTTTACTCTTTCTGCGTAATCCAAAATGTATGTTCAACCAAAATTTAGGAATCCCAGAATTGATTGTAAATTCTTCAATGATTTGGGAGGTTGGAGCAGCACACAGTTTTCTAAAAGTTAGCTGCTAGGCTTTTTCCTTCACTTGACAGCTCCTATCCTAAAAGTAGGACACTGAGGTGGGCAATTTTAGATTTTTTGAAATTAAATTTATAGCCCTCAGAGGCGAATCCCATAATAATGGTGCTCACCCTGGTCAAGTGCCTCTTTAAGTCATCGTCCGTCAGATAAATATCATCCACATAGGACAATGCTTCTTCATCCAAATTTTGGAGTAACTCTGTTACCCTTGCTGAAAACAACCCCGGGCTATTCTTATACCCTTGGGGAGTCGGCAAAATTGCCGTTGTGACCCTAACGCACTGAATGCAGTTAGATACCTGCTTTCAGGCACTATATTTTGGCAGAAAAATCCATTTGAGATATCAAGTGTTTAAATGTCTGTAATCTAAAACTAGACAATATACATTGTCAGGTTTGGCTACGGGGAACAAAGGATTGTTCATAGGTGAAGTGCAATTTTCTATCACCCCCTGATATTCAAGATGATCTAGAATCTCCCTGACTTGTTTTTTAGCTTCCTGCTTTATAGGGTATTGCCTTTGGGCATTTCGGGAAACTTTTAACCAGATCACGTGGTGGGTTGACTCCTCATCCCAACCAGCTTGATTTTTGTACAATGCTGGAGCTAGGGCAACCGCCCACTCCTGCGCATATGCATGTTTTAGGTGAATGGGAACGAGGTCGGAAAAGGCTGGAAAAATTATTGTTTCTCCCATAGGGCACTCCATGACGAATGCAGGCGGCCAGTCTTGTTCTGCTAATAGAATGTCATAACCAGATGACAGATTTTTCCAAAAGCGACCTTTAACTTTTCTGGGCTTGTCCCCCTCCATCCAGAGTGTTATCTCATGTAACTTATGTGGGACACTTACCCGAGTATCAGGTGTTTCCACCGTGATATACTCACTCAACTCCGCTGTCACCAGAAATTCCTTCAGGTTCTGGCGAGCTATCGTTACTTCTGCCACACTGTCTAGCATCGTCAGAGCCCATTCCCCGTTCAGAAGCTGTGTCCTCAGAATTCTGGGCATGTCTGATTGAGACCTGTTACCTTCTTCTTTTTGAAATGAGGTTTTGATTTTTGTTTATCTTCTTCTTTAGGTGCGCAGTCCCCAGCGCGTTGCGTGTCTCTGGACTTTGTACGCTCCTCTTGTCTATGTTCTGACCGTCCTTCCCTCTCGGAGTTTCTTGATGAACCCTGAAAGGAACAAGAGGAATGAGTATCAGTATCCTGATACCTGTCAGGTTTTTTAATATTATCCCTATTCCTGAGGTTATACCTCCTTTCAAAGGGCTCCTGTTGAGGAGACCTACCTCTGGATTGAGATCTGTTGTCTTTAGACTTTTGTTGTTTTTTATTTTCCCACTTCTTTTTAGAAGAAGTAGGCGTCTGCTTTGTAGTGTCCTTTTCAGGACTGCCCACCAGTTGTGGTTTTAATGCTTTCCCACCTAGACTGTCTCTGCCCAATTCTGCATATGCAGTTTCAATTATTTTGGGTAGTTCGTGTTGTTGATCTACTGGACTGAACTCCCTTAGGCGTTGGCGGATCGCCACTGAAGCTGCTTCCCCTTTAATATTAGCTAGTATTATGGCTGATACCTGGTCAAAGTTATTTAGTAACTTCATCCCTAAGTTAAGGGCAGGCTCTGCTCCGTACTCATTTTGTATCTGTTTTAATACTTCAGGTACTACTGCTATTGACGGGATACCATGTGTTCTGGTATATATGGCAGCAAAGACTGAACCCCAAGAGGTGCAGTCCTCTACCTGTGGTGTGAGACCCATGGGCAAGCAGATTGTTAGAATTCTGTGTTTATCACTGGTGGTAGTATTCGGGAATACTGCTGCAAGCTGAGTTATTTTCTGAGCTATCCAGAATGGGATTTGTTATTTTATTAACTGTACCTTGGACTGGAGTATCTTGTGCTGCAGCTGGTGCAGGCTGAACTGTTAAAGTCCTCATTACAAATTGTGTGAGGTTTCTGTAGATTTTAATTAAATCTCTGTGTTGTACGAGTAAGGCTGGCTGTGGCATTGTGCCAATATCAGGATGCGGTGTGTATGCCGCTAATATGGGCCATGTGGCTCCTGCTCCTCCGAGCGGGCCTAATCTTGCTCTTCCATGTACGTGGGGTAGGGTGCCTTTAACCCAGTAATTATGCTCCTGGTAAGTGAGCGGAACCTCTAATTCCTCAAAAGGAGTATAGTCTGCTGGTGTTTCACCTTCTAGGTAGTAGTGAAATACATTTATAACTGCATTCGCTGCTGGGAATGTAACCCATGAATAGAACACCTCTGTTTTATTGGATTCGTCTGCCTCAATCACGAAAATTACATTACCACCCTTTGGCTCTTAAGCCATGTTCTAGAAGTTTTATGGTGACTGCACTTCTGAAATTTGGTGCAATTTGTATTGCATCTTCAGGGTCTTCTTCTCCTAAACCGAAGAGGTGTGTTGTAACTCTCCTTGTTTCGTTTGCTTTTTCCACCATTTTTAATTGGAATAAGGGAGGTTTAAAGAATTCTTACGATAAGGTGTAAATGCACAATTGTAGGAACTATATGTCCTTCAAGCTTGAATAACCAACAGCCAATAAATAGTATTCTCGTACTACTCAGCTGCGGCGGATTTTGTGCCCACCCACTCCAGACGTCTCTGGGGTTTTGTGAGTAGGTTCTCTGAGAATAGCACGACTGAACTACTCAGATTCTACTGTTAAATACGTACCCAACCAACATTGGGCGCCATGTCGTGTAGCTCCTATAGTACCCCTGCAGGACCTGCGCGTTTGGATAACATATACTGCGGGCTTGGTGGCAGACTGACTCCGTGCACCCCCACCGTATATGTTAGCCTAGTTTTGCATTAGCTAGCTCGCAGTGCCAATAGTGTCTCCTCTTATCGGGGAGAGATTAGTTTCTGGCAACCTTAGGCCATGACAACCCTGATTCCCTCAGAATCGTGGAATCAATGTACTACCTTTCGCTCAGTCACTCGTGCTCACTTATTCGGTTTGTCTCAGAGAGTTACACAGAATAAACAGTTGGGCGTTTCAATAAGTATTTATTGAACAGTTGTTATTCTAGTGTAAAATATATATGCTGCGGTTACCAGCAGACAATAGCAGAGATATATTATCAGCAGTACGATAAAAGCAAAGGGATAGAACAGTTCTACCATATTGCGATAATCATGAGTACATACATGAATATAAAAGCATTATGCAAGTGTGCGTACTCCTACGATGCCTAACTAGATGTACCTGAGTGTACCTAGCATATGTCTAGGTCTAAAAGCTAAGAGCCAAGAATCCTTCTAGGATTTAGTCGAACCCCCATACCTGAATAGAGAGAGTGTGGGACCCCGTCCTGGTCTCGAGTTGGACACCCCGTCAGGGCTGTGTCAGACCACTGTCAGCTGGAGCGACTGCATGCAGGAGCCTCAGCGTCTCTGGTCAGTGTGTCAGCATGGAAGTCTCGGTTCCCTCTGTCTTACCGGGGCAAGATGTGGTGTATTTATACCCTAAAGAGTCTCGGTCCTCAGTATGGTTTGTATTGGAGATGAGGAAGACGTCAGGGGTGAACTTTGTACATACATATTATGCCAGTGGTGTATTCTTAGAGAGCCATGCATAATTAATGAGAACAGTGTGGGCCTGTGTTTGGAAAAACCCTGCTGTATTCAAAACCACAGGATAGATAACGTTCAGCCCTCAGAGCTTGTTGTGTACTAGCTGGGACCAATGTAGGTGAAAGATCATGTCTATATAAAGAATCATGACTATAATAGGACATGTACAGTTGTGACCATAATTGGGCATATGCGGCCATGACCATAATAGGGCAAGTACGAATATGACCATATTAGGGTAAATATGACTACGTCTATTTTAGGGCATGTACTAACGGGTCTACATTAGGGCCTCTATGCGGGATATAACATCATGCCTGGTAGCCAGTGGAGTTTCCTGAGGTGCTGAGTTATGTCCATCTGTCTGGGGAGGTCGAGGAGGAGCCTGGCCACTGTGTTCTGGATTGCCTGGATCTTCTTCATGAGTTGGGCTGTTATTCCCATGGAGTGAGAGTTGCCATAGTCGAGTGTGCTGGTGACAAGAGCCTGCATAACTGTTTGCCTGGTGTGGGTCAGGAGCCATTTGAACACCTTCCTGAGCATACAGAGCGTGAGGAAGCAGGCATTTGAGATGGCGCTGACTTGCTTCTTCAGAGATATCTGGCTGTCGAGGATGATGGCGAGGTTGCAGGCGTGTTCGATGGGTATTGGGGTTGGGCCCAGCTCCTGGGGGGCACCACTCGTTGTTCCAATGTGTTTCCTTGCATTTCCTGAAGATGAGTACTTCTGTCTTGTCAGTGTTGAGTTTGAGACAGTGGATGTTCATCCAGTCAGCAACATCTTTCATGCATCTTTGGAATTTGTCTTTGATGGTTCTTGGATTGTTTTTTCTCCTCATTACTTAAACTTTCTATGTGTGCTGCAGAGGTATATGTCTCCCAAGATTGTTTTATTTTTTTGCAAGAAGGTGCCCCTTCCTGCACAAAAACAATCCGGCTGCAACACAAGCATACTTTCACCATGGGGCAAGGGTGCCTCCATTGGCTCTATGCAGCCAAAATGGCACCAGCGCAGGAGAAAAGGCAGGAATGTGCTATTTTCTCTTGAATACTGTGCATCCCTACCCTTTCATTGTAACGCAGAGAAGCGCAGCGAGCTGTCTTGCTGCATTGTACGGCGTGACAAATTTTATAAATACATCCCTAAATGCAAGAGAACATGAATAGCAAGCACAAGTAGATGCTCGTGCTTGCTAAATGTTTCACGCTAAGTGCTGCGTGAAAGGGGGCCTTATTTAAAAGGCAGCATTAAGCCACGTTAAGTGGCTTAACACCACCTTGCAAATAAGGCAAAGGGTTTATCGCCACAGCAACATCACAAAAAGTGACGTTCCTGTGGCGATAAGCGCTTGTAAATATGCCCCTTAGTCCCTTTTATGAAAGTCAAAAATCTCCAGTTGGATGAGGAAGGAGGCTGTAGATGAAGACAACTCCAGGAGGCCGGATACCCCTTTTGACAAAGGCCCGCTGAACACGATTTGCTGCTGTGGAGAAGAATGTAGTGGGAGCGGCTGCAAAGTCAGGCTGACCGGCGATACACCTGGAGCGGATAGACGAGCACATTGGTCCCAGTCTTCCCTTGGTTCTCAGAGCAGTTTTTAGGCAAAAAAAAGTAAGTCCCAAGTTTTGGACTTTTGCTATATGAGCACATTTAGCACCACCACCAAAAGGCAAGGGATGGTGGGATACCACTTTAGGGTTCAGGACTCACTTTGGCTGGATCCAGCTGCGAGTTCAAGCTGGAGGGAGCCGACTGTATCCCTGTGGTGCTGAACAGGAGGCCAGCAAACTAGCCCTTGGAGGCCTTATGGTAGCCCTGGGTTCAGGTAAAGAAGCAGGGCTACAACAGCAGGGCTAGCCTCTGATGATTTAAGGCATGTTCCAGGCAGCAAAGCAGTCCTTCCAGCTGCAGCAAAGCAGTCTTGTGGAATACACAGCAGGCCACAGTAGCTGGCAGTCCTCTGAGAATATTTCCACAGGTCCACAAAGTGAACTGAAGAGTGGGTCTTAGGGCCCCATTTTTATAAATGGTGCCTTCTTTGAAGTTGGGAGAAATTTCTAGAGGTTTCTCTTTGAAGTGCTTGATATTTCATGATTCCCCTGCTCTGGCTCCAAGCTGGCTGCAGAGACAATGCAGTGGTGACAAGCCCTTAGTGTGAAGGCAGAGCAGAGTCTATTCAGGTGAAAGGGAGGCTGTGCCAGACCTGCCCCCTCCCCCGTCCTACCAACAGATGGCCCATTCAGGCACACCTAATCATTCTATTGTGTGACTGTCTGGGAGGGATTCACAAAGTCCTAACTGTCAACTACACAAAAAATACTTTACCCACCCACCAACGATTTAAATTATTTGTTCCTTTGTGAGTTTCAAAAAATAATAGCATTTTGTATGATTACTTTCTATATATAAAAAAACTGAAAATAAATTGTGACCACTTTTATTGATTAAAGCGGCCTTGAATGAATTGAACTTGAAAGGATTGGTGAGTTTTGGCACAGTTGGTGTTGTCTACTTTTCTGGCGGCTCAGCCTGACTGACTTTATAAGCCCAACCCCTTTTTTTGCTTTAACTTTCTAAAAGCAGCATTTTCAAAATTGTAATTTAAAATCTGACATTATCATTAAAGAGCATTTTTAGTCACAATTTCATAGATAATAAACATGATGCTTATCTGTCCACAATCAAAAGTTAACACTTATTAAATGTAATAAGGCAATCCAATATTATCCTATGAGACAGGTAGACTTCACAGTAGTGAAAAACTAATTTAGGAGTTTGGCACTACCAGGACATGAAAAACTTAAAAGTACATGTCCAACCTTTTAATTACAATGCACTCTACTCTATGGGCTACCTAGGATCTACTTTAGGGGTGACATATGTCATAAAAGAGAGGTTTAAGGCTTGGCAAGGGGGTTATATTGCCAAGTCGAATTGGCAGTTTAAAATTGCATCTAGGCTGCAAGGCAGGCTTGCAATATATTTAAGGGGCTACTTAAGTGGGTGACACAGTAAGTGCTGCAGGACCACTAGTAGGATATAATGTACAGGTATATGGTGAACCACTCAACAAGGGTATCAAGTGTAGGCCAATTTTATCATGTTTAAGGGAGAGAGCACAAGCACATTAGCCTTAGCTCCAAGGCCAATAAAACCAAATTCAGCAAAAAGTAAAGGGTAAAGGCAAAATGTTTAGTGGGGACCCTGCAGAGAGGCTCTATCATTTTAGAATATATTTTTGGAGTTTGAAGTTCCTCTCAGCATGGATCATCAACCCTTGTGGAATTATTTAGCACAGAGGGCGCAATCTATGCTATGAAATGCATTGCTAAGTAGTAGAATTGCTTGCAGGAGCTTAGCTACATATTTGAGTATGTGCTAGGCAAAAAAAAAGCTGATTTTCTGCTGAGCTTCCCTTTATCATAATAAGAAAGTGTTCTCTAAGATTGTGAGGAAAGCGAGGGATATATAATAAACAGGGAAGAGAGTGTAACTTTGGGACCCTTACTAAAAAACAGCCTTTAGCGAAAACGGTGAAGGATGCTCACTTATGTAATGTTCGGAAATACATATGTGAGGGGATGGCCACAGATGGGTGACTAGAGCATGGACAAAGGAGCCTCTATACATGTGGCAGATAAACTAACCATTGAAAATGAATTATTATGGGAAGAGTGGTTGCAGTACCAATAAGATTGAGGCAGAAAGTCTTAGCGGTCACCCATAAAGGACATAACAGCATAGCATTAGTGTCATAAAGAGAGGAGTGTGTGAGGATTAGGACAGAAGTGATTAGTGTATTGCAATTGACTGTGCACTCTGTGCAATCAGTAAAACATCACAACTCACTGTGCCTGTGTCAGTTAAGCCTCTAGAGATTTTCAGTGGTGGAGTAAGCTGGCCATGGCTATTCCTGATCTTTTTGCGTTTAAGTGCAATGCCAAAATACACTATTGTAATCATAACTTGCTTTTTGAGGTAATATGTGGTTAGGTTTGTAGATAATGCCATCATAAAAATAATTGGGCAATTATAAGGGAGAGGTATAGGATTGCTTGGTTGGTGTTGGGCCGAAATATGTATCACTGTCTTTGTCATACAAAGGGCATAGTGCAATTAATCTTAAGCTGTGATAACATACCTGTGTGTTATGCAGTAGGAACATTCTTGTCTGTTGTTATGATAGTTAATTTAGCACACAGGATTGCTGCATTAGGGATATGGAATGAGTATATTGAGGTGACTATGTTTTAGTTATACACTGAACATAAGAAAGGGCATTTTGTGGAAGGGTAGTTTTTTTAATAGTATTCTGTATAATAGTACACATATTTTGCATTTTTGCTGCTTTATTTTGCACATAGGAATATAATCTTTGCACATTAATAATTGATCATTTGTGGTATAGACAAGTTTAATGTCTATTTTGACTAAGTGCGTACAGTCGAAACATGATTGTGGAATTATAATTCTTCCTGTATTATCATTGACTATTTTTGAATATAAGAAATAGTTTTTTGTATATGGTGAACTGTTTATCCAATGTCTATCTCGCTTACTTGATATGAGATCAAAATAATCGCAGTTATAATGCCATTGCCATAGTGAGCATCTATTGTATTTTATTTTGCACAAAGATAATGTGAACCCTGTCTGGAAATGAGATTGTCAAAATATTCCTGTAGCAAGGGGGTTAAGATCTGTTGTTTTATTATGGATATGAAATGGGATTGATTATATTGCTTTTAGATATTGAAAGAGAAAAAGGAAGATATTAGTTCAAGAGGGAGATTCGGTGAGAATCACAAGTGATTGATGTGTAAAGAAGAGTGAAAGTTGGGGTTTAAAACCTGAAAAAGTGAAGGTGGTGAAGGATAACGTAATGGAAAATGAGAAGGTGTGGAGCAAAAGTAAGAATGTGGTGTGGCCTGAAAATAGAAAGGAAGATATTGTGGAAAATTGATGGGGTAGAAATGAATGTAAAGCGTTCCTTGAACAAATAGCTGACCTTTCAAGAGAGATGTAATAAGCCAAGGAAAATACCAATGTCCTGAATGCTATGATACTGCTTGTTAGACCTGAAAGTCTTAGGATGGACTTCCCCCAAACCTTTCGCAATACACCTCTATTTTTGCTGATCTCGTTTTTGTTGACCCTAGGACTCTGTGCAATTTACCATTTCTGACCAGCGCTAAAGTGTGTGTGCCCACTCCCAAAAACATTGTAAAATTGGCCTGTAATTAAATGCTACTAGTGGGTCCGCAATACCAATTGTGCCACCCACTTAAGTAGCCCGTTAAATGTGTCTCAGGCCTGCCATTGCACCATCTGTGTGCACATTAAAACTGCCATTTCAAGATAAACCTTTTGCCAGCCCGAAACCTTCCTTATTACCAAATATAGGTCATCCCTAGGGTAGGTCATACACAGCCCATAAGGCAGGGGGCAGTGTAATTAAAAGGATGGACATGTACCTGCAACTCTTAGCGAAACTGTTAGCGAAAAACCCTTAAATTAATTGTTCATTACTGCAAGGTCTACCTCTCCAGTAGGATAACATTGGGTTACCTTATTACGTTTAATAAGAGATAACTTTCAATTCAAAGTAGATAGGAATTATGAGCTTGGTCTCTAAAGAACTGTAATTTAAATCTCTCTTTAATGGTAAAGTTGGATTTTAATTCACAATTCTGAAAATTCCAATTTTGGAAAGTTAGCATTTTCTTGTCCCAACCTATTTTCTTGTCCCAATCTTTTGGTGTCTGTAGCCTCTATCCGGGGTCACAAGACTAGGTGTAGCTGGCAGTTGACCTTTGAGTATTGTCCCCAGACATGAGAGACAAAGGGGGATTGGGTGTTGGTAGGGTGGGCCATCTCTGACTTGATGAGGGTGGCAGAGCTGTCACTTACCACACTTGAGCATCACAAAGACTCTGACTCAGCACACTAACAAAGGGTTTCACACTAGTCTCACAACAGCTCACTGGAACCTGGTGCAGAGCAACACAAACCTTGAAAAACCTCACTTCATCGGAACTGACGGCGGATGGCACGAAGCCTCGCAAAGCAACGCCACTCAGTCCGTGCACCAAAGACATGAGATACTTTGTTCAGTGGGCTTAACTTGGACCATGTATCCAGCCTGCGCTCCATCACAGTCAGCCTGAGCTTGTGGCATTTTCCTGGTCTGCTGCAACCAAATAACCAGAGTTGGTGCTTTGTGCTTTTAGGCACTGTTTGTACTTAAATCTTTAAAATTCAATTTTTCTAAAGTGATTTGTGATTTTTCCTGTGTTGTGTTTTTTATTTATTACTGTTGCATAAATAATTTACACATTGCCTCGAAGCTAAGGCTGACTGCTTTTGTGCCAAGCTACCAGAGGGTTAAGCACAAGTTAATGTGGGGTTTGCTTGATATGAATTATAGTTGCTGCGTTAGTAGGGATTCACCCCCTAAACCTGTAACCCAATGTCATACACTGATTATAAGTGTAGTCTTCTATTTTGCAACATTTTCAGCATCCTCATGTTTTGAGGTGCCTTATTTGAATTTTTGTGGATGTGTGTCTGTGTGTTTTGTGCAACGGAGTAACAGTGGAAGAAGTGGTGAGTTGTGCATTACGGATGGAATATGTAATAAATGTTAGATTATATTTCATGTCTGTTGATGAGAGGTGCAACCTTCAGACTATTGCTGGAGGACGTTTGGGAACTTGCTCCAAGAGTTTTTATTCTCAAATAAATGAAGTTCAAATCACTGTGACTCTTGGCTTTCTTTACCGTCAATAATCTATGATGGGAAAAATAGTACTAGCCAAATTGGGGTCCTGCATAGATTTTTGTACCACTTTATTAATTTACTTGTAGGACTACTCACAAAGTTGTTTACAGATTTAGGTCCTCATTCCAAGTTATTTTATTACAGGGTGCAATAAATATGCACCTGGTAACAAAATTAACTTATGTGAAATTAGGCCCTGGAAGATATGATAATATGTTGTTTCCTTGTCCCCAAATGTAATCAGTGCAGAAACGCACCTGGCAAAACTGCATGCAATTTCACAATACCTGAAATTACCCGGTCATAGAACTTCACTGATTGGTCATTTAGAAGCCAAAGACCCACATCGTGCATCATAGAGTGGCAGCCATAAGTGCTTGATTCTTTAAAGGGAAAGTTTGCTGTTTGAATCCACAGGCATCACTTTCCAGGAGACTTTTTGGATCCTGCTTTTTGCGCCGACAACTGTTCGCGGCGACCGGCAACACAAAACTTTCACTTTGCTTTACAACAATGACAGCCCTCAATGTCCACCAAAGCAAAGCTACAACAAAAATTCTCTGTGACGCTTGACAGGCTCATGGTGCTACAACAATTACTGTCTATGACATCCGACTGGCTCTTCAAGCTACACCGACGACCATCCGGGATGCTCAGCCTCCTCCTCGTGGCCTCCTCAACTGCGGACCGAACTCTTCGTGCCGGACCTAGAAGGTAACTTTTATGTTGGAGTAACCTGGTCCCTGCATCTGACCTACAATCCATTGCGGTCGGTCTGAACTTGTGACGTTCCCAAATCCAAGCAAAACCAGATGACCGTGAGTGGTGCATTGTTTTTCTTTTAGGAGCTATTGTCACTAAAACATTTAAAATTTCATTTCTCTGGTTCTACTAAATGGAATCCTGCCATTTTGGTATCATTTTATTTATTCAAACCCACTCCATTTTTCTAAAATGGATTAGAATAGTTCTTGTATTGTGTTTTCACTTTATTACTGTTTGTGTGCTGCATAAATACTTTACACATTGCTGCTAAGATAAACCTTACTGCTTTGTGGTTTTTTTTTTTGTTGAATAATTTTTATTGATTTTCCGCAACAGAATATTGTTAGCTTTCGTATTACAACAATTAACTTTTTGTTACATTGATAATACAAGAAAAGTAACTTGAATGGTTTGGGTGGGATGCCCGGAGAACTCCCGCCACCGTTAAGGATGGACCATCGTATAGTCTGTAATTATACACATGTACATATAAGAGTGCATTCACCTACAAACTCATATACAAAATCACTGTTCAACAAATGGTCTCTCATGTAAACTCAATACATGTCCGTCTTGTATTCCCAGGCAGGCATCAATGTAAAACAATTTATAAAGAAACAAAACTATGAGTCGAACTCTACTTATGGACACAGGACACAGTGTACCAGCCAATAAAACGTGTCAGTGGGTGTCGCAGATGTGGATAACCGTGCGCAATGCATCACCCATCGTGGGTGCATCAATGGGGAGAGCAACGAGGGGGGGGAGCAAGACACAGAAAAGAGGAGGGGAGGGAGGGCGGCTGGAGAGGATATAGAAGGAGGAGGAAAAGAGAGTGACGTAACATGTCGCGAAGGGAGAGATTGGGGGCCAAGGCGGGGGGAAGGGAGGGGCCCGTTTCGGCTAACTTAGTTCCAACCAGCGACAGGTATTCCCTCCATTGGGTAATAGGCCTTCACGGTGGAGCCAGCGCCCGCACCTTACTGCTTTGTGTTAATCTACCAGAGGCTTAAACACAGGTTCATTTAGTGACTTACTGTGGTTCACCCTGGCAAGGATTGTGGTTGTTGCTTGAGTGGGTCTTCCCCCTTCTCAACTAATAACCCAAGTTCTTACAGATGGTAAAATTCAATCTTTGAAACCTATGCATCTTATAATGCAGTGGAAATTGAGTTGTGACTGTGCATGATGTGGGCTTCTCTTAACATATTATCCCAGAATATACATCTATTTAAATGCTTTGTGAAAAGTGCAAACTACACCATTTCTAGCATCAAATAATGCTTTTATTTCATTTGCTATTTGATTTTCAAAAAGGTATTGGGGTGCAAGTTAGAGCAAGGTGCTCATTACCTGCTTCAAAACCTTGGAAAAGGTGGGATGTGCCATGACATGAAGACTTTCAGCTGGAGCTTGAAATCTACCTGAGGGTAAAAAATGTAGCACCCTGAACATTGTTAATAGTGCTGTAATGGCGGTCCTTATTTCAATATTGGACTGTTAAGCAGTGCCTGTTGCATCCAGTAAGCTGAAGATGCTGCCCATGTCAAGGTGATAGTTGTAAGAATACATTAACCTGACATATTTAAATGTTTGAGACACCTCCTGATCATTCAAGGCCTTCTTCTATACCTATTTGGGGCTTGTGCTCCTTCTTGTGGGTCCTATAGCTGGACTTGTAATTGCATTTGTAGCTGTAGAACCTTTAAGTTAGGCTCCTGGAAACAGAAGTATCGCACAGCCAGCACCACAACCAAGGCGCTGTGTTGAAGAATGAAAGAGAGGGGTGTTTGCACTTATGTATGCTTATGAGTAGTAAACTGATGTCATAAGGCTTGTGTGTTTGAGTTACTGTAAACATGTGTTTGTGAATTACAGGTTACAGCTTTTTTAGGAAAAATAACTGTACTAGACAGTACTTAACTATTTTAAAAATGTATTTGTGGTGTCCTCAAAAAAATAAAACACTATAGATTTATATGCAAAAAAATGTCACTGCACAAGTCTTAATGAGGGCAATAGACTCGAAACTGGTAATTCTGATCTGGGGCCATACTAGGAGGAGAGTGGCTCCAAACAAACAGCAGTTGCCGACATCAGAGGGAGCACTGGGTGTTCTTACTTATGACCTTTGATACCTAGCAGTACAGATGAAATGGGTAGCTAATGACTTTCCGATGTCAACATTACAGAGTTGAAATGTGTGATATGTTGCTCGACAAGGAAGCTGCAAGACAAATATTAGGATGAGAGGCTCCAAAGAAAAGAGTGCCTAGATTAGTGGAAGTAGTGAGATATTGTTGGAAAGGAATGAGAAGAATACTTCTATTAGAGGGGCTAACGCTCAGGACATTACAATACAATATTTGTTCAACAATGAGATACTGAATCTAAAGCATGGCTTGAAGCAAGGATTAAAAAACAGGTAGGCCTTTATGGCTCATGGAGGTTAAGGAGCTTTCAAGAGTTTGGACAAGCCCACAGAATTTTGAAATAACTTTTTTATCCTATTTTATCTAGAATTCTAGCAACAATACACTCTGCAAACGGGTTAGGCCAGAACAATGGAACCTCAAATATAGCAGGTGAGGGGGATGTTAGAGGCAATGGTCACTGTCAGGAAGGTGGCAACAACTTTACTATACAGAACCCTAGTAGATGCAAGCAAGGAGGAGTTTAAGAAATCTACGGAAAAAGTGGTGCAATGATACTGGCAATGAACTGTGCAAAAATGGCTGTGATAGGATTTTAAGATGTATCTACAAAGATCTCTTATAATATAAGATTGACATGCTTACAATTGAATTATTATTTATTAGATTTAGACTTGGCACATATAACCTTGAAATGCCAGGAAGTGCAGGATATTGGAAAAGGTAGCTGATATAGTTGAAAGGAGTTTAAATAGACCTACTCTGCTGAAATTTGAACTGTGCCTGCTGGTTTTAATGTTGACACTTAGAAAAATGTAATATAGCAATAAATGTGTCAGTTTACCTTTTTTCTTGATAAGATAAGAACAGCAATGTACTGAAAAAAAATCGGGGACCCTCAGAAATTAAATTCTGGATAAACTTTGGGCTGCAATTGAAATTGAGATGTTATCATCTGAAAAACATAGGTGCGAAAGCGAACAGGAGAGCGTGCATCCACGCTATGTCTTTGCAGGCTTACTAGCAAGGCACGAAGGTAACTTTGAATGATTGATTCATGTGCAAATTATATTACTTAAAAATTGGTGCAAAGCCTTGCATTGTTCATAGTACCGCTCCCACCTTTCATAAGCACTGTGGACAGTGAAAATATAGAGACATAGTTACCCTCTAGGAAGGAACTAGTAGATGAGATAAATAATAGTTGAAGACACTCATTAAGACCATTAAATGTTGAGATACTTTTGATGCCTCTGTTTTTTAGGATACTAAGGGCCAGATGTATGACGCTACCAATTTGCGAGTCGCAAATTACATCGTTTTGCGACTCGCAATTTGCGACTCGCAAATAGGAATGTACAACAGTGTCTCAGACACTGTTTGCGATTCCTAATGGGGTCGCAAATTGCATGCCTATTTAATATTCATGGGGCAGATGCAATTTGCGACCCCATTGGGAATGGCTAGCACTCCCAGGGATGGTGGCTTGCTGGGGTCAGCAGACCACCATGTCTGTGACTAATTTTAAAATAAAACAGGTTTTTAAAAAAAAAATGCAGCCCGTTTTCCTATTAGGAAAGTGGGATGCATTTAAAAAAGAAAAATGAAACGTTTCTGTTTCATTTTTTAAGAGTAGGCAGTGGTCCGTGGGAATATTGCCTGCCCTTAAAAAATATTTTCGTATCCATTCACAAAGGGGAGGGGTCCCCTTGGGACCCCTTCTTGTTTGCAAGTGGCTTACCACTTACTTGAAGTAGGTGGTAAACTGTGAGTGTTTTGCAACCGCAATTGCTGTCCCAAACCAATCGTACATTGAAGTGCGAGTTGCTATTAGGAAGGGACGCCCCCCAGGAGGGCGATCCCCAAGCAGGGAACAACCCACTAGCCACCAGGGAGGGGGGAACAGCCCCTTGGGCAAGGGCCTTTGCTCCCCCAATTACTTTTGGCAAATTCAGTCTTTCTGCGTCCCCGGGGGGCAGATGGGGGCAATAGCCCCCAATCTGCCGGGGGGGCAGAAAGCTCACGAGATACCAGGGACTTTTTGGGCATTTTGAATTAGGAGTGGGGGCTGCCCAATATGGGCATGCCAATCCCCCCACCCCGCACAATTCCAGTCTTTCTGCCCCCCCTGGGGGCAGATGGGGAAAGTAGCCCCCAATCTCCCCCCCAGGGGGCAGAAAGCCCAATAGATACCAGGGATTTTTTTTTCACTGCAATTAGGGGTGGGGTCTGCCCAAGATGGGCATGCCAATGCCTCCACCCACCCCGCAAAATTACAGTCTTTCTGCCTCCCCCGGGCGGCCAGATGGGGGCAGGAGCCCCCAATCTGCCTCGCTGGAGGGGGGGTAGAAGGCCCACTAGACGCAAGGAATTTTTTAAAATTGAATTTAGGGGTGGGGGCTGCCCAAAATGGGCATGCCAATGCCCCCCCCCTCAAAAATCCCACAGTCTTTCTGCCCGGCAGATGGGGCAATAGCCGAAAGCCCACTAAGCCCCAGGGATTGTTTTTTTTATACGTAGAGGTGGAGGCTGCCCAAAATGGGCATGTCAATGCCTCCACTCCCCACCAAAAAATTGCCACAGCCTTTCTGCCTCCCCCGGGAGGCAGATGGGGCAATAGTCCCTAATTTGCCCCCAGGGGGGCAGAAAGTCCAATAGGAGCCAGGGATTTTGCTGTTTTATTTATACGTAGAGGCGCTTGGCTGGCGGTGTGTGTGGATGGCGCTTGGCTGGTGGTGTGTGTGGATGGTTGTGTGCGTGTACTGACTCTTGGCTGGTGGTGTGGCTTGCATTGATCTCCCAGCGTTTTCTTACCCAGAATCCCCCGCAAACCTCAAATTTACTTAGAAAGTCACATTTTCCTCACATTTCTGTGTGAGTGAGTTGTAGGATCACCGTGTAGGCACAAATTTCCTACTACCCAGCATTCCCCTTGGTCTCCCGAGAAAAATGATACCTCACTTGTGTGGATGCCCACGGAGCATCAGCCGAAAAATGTATAAACCAACTGCCCTTTTATACCCGCTTTGGGACCCCCTCAATTTCTATACGTTTTTGGCCCTTCTGTGTCATAGGCACTTGGCCCATCCACACAAGTAGGGTATCATTTTTATCGGGAGACTGAGGGGAATGCTAGGTAGAAGGAAATTTATGCCATGCCATGATCCCACAACTTTACTACACAGATATTAGAGGAAAATGTGACTTTTTAGCTAAATTTGATGTTTGTAGCGAATTTTTGGAAGGAAAATGTTGGGGATCAATGCAAGCCACACCTCCCTAGATTCCCACGGGTGTCTAGTTTTCAGAAATATCTGGGTTTTTTTAGGTTCCCCTAGATGTTTGCAAACCCTGGACCAAAATACAGGTGCCCACCTATCTATTACAAAACTACCTGGTTTTTCAAGGGGGTCACCTGCGTTTTTCGTCCTGGGCTCAGCGGCCATCTAAGGAAACCTACCAAACCTACACATTTCTGAAAACTAGACACCTGGGGGAGTCTAAGGAGGTATAAATTCTGTGGACCCACCAACGTTTTCCTGCCCAGAATCCCCTGCAAACCCCAAATTTAGCTGAAAAAATTAAATTTTTCTCAGATTTCTGTGTGGGAAAGTTGTGGGATCAAGAGGTTGACACAAACTTCCTACCACCCAACGTCACCCGAGGTCTCCCGATAAAAATGGTACCTCACTCGCATGGGTGTGCCAAGTACCCGCGACGTGCAAGGGCCCAAACCTTATTGAGGAGACATCAAAATTACCTATCACAAAACGACCTGGTTTTGCAAGGGGGTCACCTGGATTTTTGGCCATGGGCTCGGTGGCCATCCAGGGAGACCTGCAAAACCCACACAAGTATGAAAACTAGACACCTGGGGGAGTCCAGGGAGGTGTGGCTTGCATGTACCCCCCAATGTTTTCCTACCCAGAATCCCCTGCAAACCTCAAATTTAGCTGAAAAAAATCATATTTTTCTCAAATTTCTGTGTGGGAAAGTTGTGGGATCAACGGGCTGACACAAATTTCCTACCACCCAATGTTCCCTCAGGTCTCCCGATAAAAATGGTACCTCACTCGCATGGATGGACCAAGTACCCGTGACAGGCAAGGGCCCAAACATTATTGAGGATACATCAAAATTACCTATCACAAAACGACCTGGTTTTGCAAGGGGGGTCACCTGGGTTTTTGGCCCCGGACTCGGCGGCCATCTAGGGAAACCTACCAAACCCACACAGAAATTTGAGAAAAAAGTGATTTTTTTTTCTGCTAAATTTGAGGTTTGCAGGGGATTCTGGGTAGGAAAACGTTGGGGGGTCCATGCAAGCCATACCTCCATGGACTCCCTGGGATGTCTAGCTTTTAGAACTGTGTGGGTTTGGTAGGTTTCCCCAGATGGCCGCCGAGCCCTGGGCGAAAAACCCAGGTACCCCCCTTGCAAAACCAGGTCGTTTTGTGATAGGTAATTTTGAAGTCTCCTCAATATGTTTTGGGCCCTTGCCTGTCGCGGGTACTTGGGCCACCCACACAAGTGAGGTATCATTTTTATCGGGAGACCTGGGGGAACGCTGGGTGGTAGGTAATTTGTGTCAGCCCGATGATCCCACAACTTTCCCACACAGAAATTTGAGAAACAAGTGATTTTTTTCAGCTAAATGTAAGGTTTGCAGGGGATTCTGGGTAGGAAACTGATGGGGGATCCACGCAAGCCATACCTCCCTGGACTCCTGTGTCTAGTTTTCAGAAATGTTTGGGTTTGGTATTTTTCCGAGATGGCAGCGAGTCCGGGGCCAAAAACCCAGGTGACCCCCCTTGCAAAACCAGGTCGTTTTGTGGTAGGTAATTTTGATGTCTCCTCAATACGTTTTGGGCCCTTGCCTGTCGCGGGTACTTGGGCCACCCTCACAAGTGAGGTACCATTTTTATCAGAAGACTTTGGGGAATGCGGGGAGGGTGGAATTTTGTGGACCACGCAGATTCCAGAACTTTCCATCAGAGAAATATGAGGAAAATGTGGTTTATTTTACAAAGTTTGAGGTTTGCAGGGGATTCTGGGTAACAGAACCTGCTGAGAGCCACACAATAAACACCCCCTGGATTCCCTTGGGTGTCTAGTTTTAAAAAATGTATAGGTTTACTAGGTTTCCCTAGGTGCCGGCAGAGCTAGGGTTCAAAATCTACAGCTAGGCACTTTGCCAAAAAATGGTCAGTTTTCACTGTAAAAATGTGGTGTGTCCACGTTGCGTTTTGGGCCGTTTCCTGTCGCGGGCACTAGGCCTACCCACACAAGTGAGGTACCATTTTTAGCGGAAGACTTTGGGGAATGCAGGGGGGTGGAATTTTGTGGATCCACGCAGATTCTAGAACTTTCCTTCACAGGAATGTGAGGAAAAAGTGTTTTTGTTTTTACAAAGTTTGAGGTTTGCAGGGGATTCTGGGTAACAGAACCTAGTGAGAGCAACACAAGTCACCCCTTCCTATATTCCCCTGGGTGTCTAGTTTCCAAAAATGTATAGGTTTGCTAGGTTTCCCTAGGTGCCCGCAGAGCTAGGGTTCAAAATCTACAGCTAGGCACTTTGCAAAAAAAGGATCCGTTTTCAATGTAAAAATGTGGTGTGTTCACGTTTTGTTTTGGGCCGTTTCCTGTTGCGGGCACTAAGCCTACCCACACAAGTGAGGTACCATTTTTATCATAAGACTTTGAAGAATGCGGGGTGGGTGGAGTTTTGTGGATCCACACAGATTCTAGAACTTTCCATCACAGAAATGTGAGGTAAATGTGTTTTTTTTTTTATACAAAGTTTAATGTTTGCAAGGAATTCTGGGTAACAGAACCCAGTGAGAGCCACTCAAGTCACCCCATCATGGATTCCTCTGGGTGTCTAGTTTTCAAAAATGTATAGGTTTTCTAGGTTTTCCTAGGTGCCAGCTGAGCTAGGGTCCAAAATCCACAGCTAGGCACTGTGCAAAAAAAGGGTCTGTTTTCACTGTAAAAATGTGGTGTGTCCACGTTGTGTTTTGGGCCGTTTCCTGTCGTGGGCACTAGGCCTATCCACACAAGTGAGGTACCATTTTTATTGGGAGACTTAGGGGAACACAGAATTGTAGAGCAACTGTTATTACCTATTGACTTTCTATGCATTTCTGCCTTCCTAATGTAAGACAATGTGTAAAAAAGAAGTCACTTTGAAAAATGTCCTACAATTCACAGGCTAGTATGGGTAACCACAATTTCGGAAATGTGAAAATAGCTACTGTTTCTAAACTCTATATTTAGTTCCCATTTTGGATATACCTATGTTTCCCTCTTTATATTTTACCAAATTAATTGCTATTTACCCGGTACACAATGAAAAACCACTGCAAGACGTTGCTCAGTTATTGGCTCTGGGTTCTTCAGGTTCTTGGTGAACCTACAAGTACTATATATCCCCACAACCAGAACGGTACAGCGGATGTAACGGTGTATTGCTTTCAAACATGTCATACTTAGAAGAAGTTACAGGTAAAAACGTTGCCACAAATGGCTGTTTTTTTCAACTCATTTTCAATTTTTCTGATTTTCAAATGTTAGTTTGTATAAAAAAAAAAACATTGAAGGATCTACCCAAATGACCCCTTCCTAAATCCAGAATTTTGTCTACATTTCAGACATGTATAGCTTTCCGGGTTCCATTAATGCTTTCACACCCATTTCTACCACTAACTGGAAGGAGGCTGAAAGCACAAAAGTAGCAAAAATAGGCTATGTCCGAGTAAAATGACAAAACTGTGTAAAACATTTTGGTGTTCTGACAAAAGTCTGCTTGTCCCTGAAAGCTGGGAAGATGATGATTTCAGCACCAGAAACCCTTTTTATGATACTATTTGCAGGGGAAAACCAGACGCTTTCTTCTGCAGCACTTTTTCCCCATTCCCCCTCCCCCCCAACCCCCCTCCCAACAAAAAAGAATTAGCTGTATTTTGGCTAATTTCTGGGTCCCCTCCAGGGAATCCACAAACTCTGGGTACCTTTAAAATCCCTATGATGTTGGCAGAAAAGGGTGCAAATTTGGCATTGATACCTTATGTGGACAAAACTACCCCAAATAGCCCAAAAAAAGGCTTAGCCCTGGGGGGAAAGGCCTAGCAGCGAAAGGGTTAAGTAGCTTCATGATGTACTTTGTGCCTACTCAGAATCTCAATCTGTAAAAAGATAAGATTATGTCCAGATTTGTAGCAATATGTCTAATATGGATCCTTTTCACTGGGCACAAACATACGGTCCAGTGTGTTGCCTTTTGTGTTTGTTGCTCTCTTAAGCAGTAGTACTGAACCTAAAAACGGAAGTGTATATGATAAAAATCATCCGCCCTGGAGTCATAAGGCAAGCAACACGTCAGTTAAAATCATGAGCGAAGAGGTCTTTAGCTGACTGTAGCGGGATCTGTTCATAGGCTTTACTGATTTTGTCATTCCTTCAGGGAAGAGATAAACAGGAACGAATATTAAAGTGGTTTCCTTCAGAGACCTTGCTGCAGCAGAGTGGCAATACAGGATAGATGGAATCACAAACATTATCACGGGTATAGACAAGATGGTTCTTTTAAATTACTTGTTCGCTCCAGTCTCCCCATTTGCCTAAAGTGCAGCAGAATGCTGTCCGATTCACACCAACAAAAGCCATCGGTGCCTTCCGGTGCAGATTCGGGTATCACCTGGGGAAACTGTTGAATGTGTGGTAATATAATGCAACTATTAACACTGGATGAGTCATAAAACCTTCTGTATTGTCAAACGTCTTAACCGATTTGTCTGATGCTGCAGCTTAAGCAGAGCAAAGACAGGCCCTACAGCCTACATATAGCCTGGCACCCCAGGGCTCTTCCTCCCCTGCTCGTGACTCAGATGTTGCCGGCTCGCTCACCATGTGCAGAGAGATTCTGCACCATGCAGCAGTCTTATAATAATATTAAATGCAGCGTTAAAAAATGGTGCTAAAGGCAGTGCGCAGCAGGTAGCACGTAGTGCGTTTCCACCTCAGCTCAGCACTGTCTCTGGGAGTGGTGGACTGAGTCACTGCATTGCCAGGTGCACATGCCTACAACCCTGGCTTAGTGGCCTTTTGCGTCACGACCATGATACCCTTGTCATCGGACAGAACTGGTCCACTCGTTTTGAAGGTGTTCAGCAGTTTACCTGCAGTACTTAATTTGAGCCTGTTGTTGCCGCAGGTGGCTACCGGCATTCATTTTTGGGGACTAGCACTTATATTTTCTGATCAGACATTTCCCGAGAGCAAAAGAGGGAAAAACAGACAAAGGGGAAAGTAGGAGAAAGAGAAAGAGGGAAAACTGCCACAAAGGTGAGAAAGGAATACACTGTACGAGTGAGGTAAAGAGAAAGGCGTGTCTGGTAAGGGACTGTAGAGGCATAAGGTGGACTAAAGACTATTCAGCCTTGATGTCAAGCGCACTGACATTTAATGGGTCATTGAGCACAGATTTTGGCACTGACATTCATTCTTTTATAAATAAGTACTGTAACTACACATATTTTCTCCCTGGTCCAAGGCCATGCTAAGCTCATGTGCTGTGATCACCAAACCATAGCAGAGTTACTGTTCTCACTCAGTACAGGCAGTCTGGCAGGGCACTGGGCAGGCCTTTCACAGCAGAGCCATCCAGGCACCAGTGGGGAGCAGAGATGACACTTGTTTTTTTGTAAGAAGAAACTAAGTAAATGCCGTCGGCATCTATATCAGTTTACTCACTGAAATATTTCTAAATGTAGCAACACATTTCTGTCAATACTCATAAATAAGCAGAAGAACAAATATATGGTTGGATAAACACCTGAACAGCACTAACGAAAGAGGTGCGCCGGATGTGGTTGCTTCATTTTGTCTGACCAGTGGTCTAACTTCCGTGTTCGTGCTTTCTGTATTGTTTGCTACTGAGTTTTCAATAAAAGATGTAACAGCCTAATATAAGGCGCCAGTCTGATCATAAAACAGGTCTTTCTTCATAGAACAAAATGGAACAACAGTATAGAAAACAAATAATGAATTTTAGACAACCAGGCAGGCCGGGCTCCAGAATTTAGAATTTGGGAGAGGCATGAGGATGTCCAGAGTCTCCCAGGTGTCTGAGAGCTGGGCCTGTTCATGCTGGATGGTCTTGTACAGATGTGAGCTGCATATCGTACCAACTACCAGGTTCTGTCTACCAGTTATAACAGTGTATTTCTAGAGGTTTAAACCTATGGGCTTGATCTCTTCTGCTCTCTCCGTCTCACCCTTCTTTCTCTCTGTCAAGCGCTTCTCTCTCCTGGTTTCACCCTCCTTTCTCTCCACTTCACCCAGCTGTCCTGCTCACGTCACCCTCTAATTCCCTCTCCTCATTCTCTTCACTTCATCGTACTCTCTCTGCCTTATCCACCTGTTTCTCTGCTGTGCCTTTCTCTTTCTTCACTTCATCCTATGTCTCTCACCTCACCCTTCTCTCTTTCCATCTTATCCTACTTTCACTCTCTCCTGAATTCACCATCTTCTCATTTTGCGTCTACTTACTCTCACTCCACTCCACTCCACTTCATTCTTCTACTTCCATCTCGCCATTCTCTCTCCACCTCACCCTTCTCTCTCTTCCTCACACTCTTCCTCGCCCTTTTCTCTGTTCCTTGCTCTCCTCTCGCTGTTGCTCACCCGCCTCTGTCTTTCCGACTCGCCCTCCTTCTCTCTTCCTCTACATCCTACTTTTTTCCACTGTCCTCCCTCCTGCCGCAGCCTCCTCACTATTACCCTCCTGTCTCTCTGCTTCGTCTTCCCCTCTCTCCATCTCACCCTTCTCTCTCTCCACCTCACTGTGTTCTGATAGTCTCGCCTTCAGTACTGCTGCCTATGTTGTTATGATTTTGTGTGTGTAAAGGAATGACAGATGTGCATGTACTTGTGTGGATGCATGGGTGTACGTAATTGGGCCTGGCACTTTGCACCCCTATATCTGTTTTTCACTGGTAGCACGCCACATTGTGGCAGCACTAAGGCCTGGATTCTACAATGCATAGTCATAAGCATGAATGAGATCTACAGAGACCATGGGATATACATACTGTAACTAAATTAGCCAGGCAACAATTGGACGAGCAATCAAAGGTGACAACCTGAGCATTAAAACCAAACCACAAATCAAATATGGGCCTTTTTCTAGCACTGTCTGCCTACTGTGTCAGGCGAACATCTTCTGAGATTTACGACTGGACTTGTAATTTCATGGCTAGTTTCTCAACCACTATTTTGTTGTTATTCCTTTGAGCAGAATGTAACTTAAGGGAAACAAAGAGGAAACCGACAGCTCATGTAAGTGCCTCAAATTGAATTATCCCTCCTAAATAGTGACTGGCTAAATAGTGACTTCTTTTCTTTCCCATTCTCCTGCCTCCCACCACGCTCTCCCATTCCCATCATCCCCTCTACCCATCTCTCTCCCTGTCCATAGATTTCTCCACCCTCATGTTCTACCACTATCCTCCAGTCTCTGCACACTCCATCATTGGCCCCTCCCCCACCATTTATCATTTGCTTATGACCCTGAAATCTGTCTCCCTCCGTTTTTTATCATCTCATCCTTCACCAGCGGCATCCTCTGCCTTCACCCTTCTGCATTCCTCTCCCTCTGCTCAACTCTTATCACCCCAGACTTAGTACATGCTTACCCATCGCCCTACTCGCATTACTCATTTTACTCTATAATACCCTGCTCCATCCATCCTACTTCCTCAGACTCCATTTTCATCCTCCTTTATACACTTCTCGTGCTATCATCTTCACCTTCTCTATTTTGTGCTGCTCATCACCCCCAACTCCTCACTATTTAACCTTCTATTTCACATTTCTTCTCTTTCCTTTTAATCATCTTTGCTCTTGTTTCATTCTTCTGTTTCCTTACCATACTTTTGTCTTATATTTCCTTTTCTTTTTTTTGCTCATCTTTACTATCTCTCCTATAATTAGCTCAATCTGTACCCTATCATCTTTTCCTCTAGTCGAGAGTCTAGAATCGTTGATCGTGTTTGTTACCCATTGGGGCCAAAGTTCTGAAGGTGGTCATGGGTTTTTCAGGACTTGTAATGATCCACTTCCACAGCTGCGAGTTAATCTTTAGCAAATATCATTAGTGGTGGAGGTGAGTTATGCGTTCCACCTTTCGAAATTCCCCAAAACATCACATTTATTTAAAGTTTATATAAGTCTTTTGTTTATCAAGATCAGAGACACCTAGCAGTTCAGACTTTTTACATTGTTGGCAGGACATCAAAGTGTTTTTTCGTATAGTGCTTGCTGTCTGTACGGAAGTTGCTTATGGGCGCTGGGTGACTGTCCACATCAATGTATAATAACACTTCTTGTCAGGGTGGACCTTCCAAGCCACTGAATTAATCTGAGCTGAAACCCCTGGTAGCGATGGCACAGAGCAGACAGGCTTAACTTAGGGAAATGTGTAAAGTACTTCTGCGGTACCAAAACAGTAAAAAAGTAAAAATCCCAAATAATAAAAATGATAAAGTTCCAATTAGGAAAATCGGAGATCAGAGTTTTTTAGCAAAAATAGCACTTAAAAACAAAAAGTGTAAATGTTAGACAATGGTCGTGATAGAGTGGGACCTAGGTGTGATTTGAGGCCAATCACAATGGAGCTCAGTTCGTATACAATAAGTAGGTTGGTCCTGGTGAAAGTCTGGAAGACAAAAAGCTAAATAAAAGTTTTTAAGTCCCACTTCAGAAAAAGACTTGGTCACTTTTTTGAACGAAAAATTCTCTCTCCGCAGGCATTGCTGAAACTGTAGGTGCTGCCACGGAACTGAATGCAAGATATTCTGAAGCAGGTTTTGAGCAGTTTTTGAGATTTCTCACTGAAAATCTTTCAAGGCTTAACTCAGAATGTAAGGCTAGCAGGATGTCAGGCAGAGACCCACTGCAAACTCCAATCCAGGTCAGGTCCACTGGTCAGCTGAGTACTTCAGGGAAAAGGCCTATTCCAGCTTGTTGTGTCCCTATAGTCACTTCTTTGTCCTGGGTACAAGAGGGAGCAGCTCTAGTCCATTAGAGCTCCTCGAAGGTTAGAGAAAGCAGGCTTGGTCCTCTTCTGTTCTTCCACAATTCCAGGAAGTGCTCTGAGGAGGGTGCTTTGGGGTGCCACATTTTTGGTTGCAACTAGCTAGTGGATCGGGTGACGCCTGGGTGTGGTAAATGTTGGCAAGCCTCGCCCTACCTACTTTTCTCAGTTCTCAGTAGTTCCTCTTTGATTTACTGCAAACAGGCCCAAAATGGAGTCAGGAAATTCCAAGATGGCAAAAGTCTTAGCCACATTAAACTTGGGCTCGGAAAGCTAAGGAAGTGTCGGGGAGTGTGCTAAGGAAATGACTAGTGTCCTCCCACATCTAGCACTAAAATCCAGTTTGAAGCACGCCTTGTACCCACAACAAAAAATGAGACAAAAGTCTGGAAAGACAAAGCAGGATCCTTCAGCAAGTAGACAGAGGATACTCACGAATTGTGATCTGATCCTGTTTGATCCCTTTCAAGTGCTCAACATGTGTACATGTGCCTCAGGCAGGACTTTCAGGCAAGACTTGACACTGTTGTGCCAACAAAAGGGGCACCAGCCCTCGCCGTGAATGTTCAGGTAAGCTCAGAGGAGTCCAAGTGCCCATTCAGGTCAACCGGTCTATCAAAGTGGTCTATCTTATCAGTTTAGGACCAAAAGAGTAACAGAAGCACTAAAATCAGGGTACTGGAACTATGCATTGGGAAGGGCCAAATTATGTAGCAGGGTTGACAAAACTATGCTGTGTAATGGGGGTAGTATTAATTTATTATTTTGCCATCGTTTTACATGTTAACACAGTCCGGAACAAATGTCCTTAAGAGTACCAATTTAAAATACAACCACAGCAATAAGAAGCTGAAAAGTGACCAGTAAACCTTTGCGAACGGCCTTCCACTGTGCAGCAACATGTAACTGCATTTTTAAGTAACTTTTGATCTGTTTAAGATGGCTTTTTTTTAAATCTGAAAATTGTGTGCCAAATTATGGATTATGTAACAGATATGACAAATCCATAATTATGCATAAAATACTGCATCTGCAGAATCGTTTAATTATACTGTCCCTGAATTAATACATTTATGTCTGTTCATGTGACAAAATGAGAGAATTTGTTGAGAGAGACTAAATGCACAGTCACCAGTGCCCCAAAGTAGGTGTCTGTTCTTTAAGTTCCTTTGAATTATATTAGCGAGTTCCGCCTTCTGTGAGCACCTCAGGAGATCGAGAATAGGAAATGCCACTGCTGCCATGGAATTGTTGCCAGTGCTTTTATTTGTATAATGAACACTTGTAATCCTCCTTCCCATTCTGTATCTATGTTGCATTAGTGAAACTTGACAAGTCTTTTCACTTAAGATGGTCAAAACTTAGTCAATGTCAGTGTTTTTGCATAATGTAGTGCCATAAGCACTGCATTGTAATTATGTGATTCTGTGGCTTGCTGTGCATTCCACATAATTATGGAATTGCCACATTTGTCACATGATCTATCATCTGCTGTGAAATTTGTAAATGTTAACAAAAAATTGTTTCTAGCTCAAACAGGTCAAACGTTATTAAAACACAGCAACATGTGTTGCTACGCAGTGGAAGGCACTTTGCAAATGTTGGGTGGTCACCTTTCAGTCGCCTATCAATGTATTTCGGGGTTAAAATGCTAATAAGGAGCTGTAACATTTGCCAAGGCAGTGTTAATATATAAAAATGTAAAAATAATGAAGTAATGCTATCACAAAATGTACCACATTGCGCTGAGTAATTTTTGTTTTCTTGCCATATCATTTAGTCAGCCTTGACGCATAATTTGGTTTTCCCCAGCTGCACAATTCCAGCGGCCCTGGCCATAAGTGAGGGATGACTTCAAAGAAGAAAGGAAATATAACAAACCACTATTCAAGTATATATCCTGAATGTATGAGCATTTTCTCTTAGTTGTCTTGCAATGGCTAAATCCTTCACACAGTTTCAGGCATATATATGTTTTAATCGCTTAATTACTGTGTGACAGGAGCTGTGTTCTCGATGTAGTGGGGACGCCTAAGGTTCCCCTTCTGTTTACACGTGCACCATAATGGATGCCATCCCTGGTGACCTTACACTTGTCCCAGTAGCCCAAGGCCTTCATTGGCGTTAAAGATGAAAGTTGCACAGTTAGGCTTTGATTGCACGCCTGCAGGACTGTGAGATTGTTTTTTCATTAGGAGTACAAACAGAGGATGATTTTCTGCTTGTGAACGGACTTTGGGTGGCCCATGGGGCTTTCTTGAGAGGGTCTGGACCACCTGGCCCACTGTCTAGAACTGGGCCTGCAACCAAGTATCAATGAGGCCAAAATCAATGCTTTCTATACTGATATATACAAAATAGCATACTTTCTTATTTTCATAATAACTGCAAAAGGAATTCCAATGTTATTTATATAGTGTTCTGTTAGCCAGATGAAAGCCACATTAGGGCATGCTGCTCTTTGTTCAGGAAAACCATCAGCTTTTGTAAGACAGCAATTAGCAATGATGAGACACATGACCCCAAACACCTCTGGCAATCGTTTGCTCCTCGCATTAGAGAGGCTGGTACGACATTTCCCACTGCTGCTTTGGTTTGCAATGAGCACAGGTACCTTTTTTCACATCCTTGCTTTAAGGAGGAATCGAACTGGAATAGAACTAACAGTTCCTCGTTCTTCTGCTCTGAAGTGAGCCTTTCTCAAACTGCCGGAGACCACGGTGCCTTGGCAGCAGGCAAAAAATGGAGCATCAAATCTAGAGTAAATTATTTTTTCATTTAATTTGAAGTCGCGTTTTAGGCTGAACTAAAATTAGGATTTATGACACTAATCATTCGAATGCATGTGTTAGTTAAATACGCTTGATTACAACTTGTTTCCAACATTCATGAGGTATCATTTGTTTTTACAGCTGAAATTAGAGAAAGATGGTATGCCATTTATAATTGTGGCCCACGTCTTCACAGACTCTCTCACTGTCGTTTTATTGGCTGCATTCTCACGAGGTTACACTGTCATGACTGCCTTTTATGTTTTCTCTATGTAAAATCCAGTCTCCTTAAATCACAATTTCCATTAAAATGGTATTCCACTTGACATGCATTTAATCCTGCGTGTTACTATGTAACTTAAATCTCAGAGTCTGTGAGCAGCTTGTCATTTCCAATGCTTTAGTTTCTAAAAATAGCAGCGCATATGAGCGGACTCCCGAATGATGAAAACCAAAACCTATGACTGTGGGAAATGTGACCTCACGAGGAAAATACTTGATTCCATGGTTTATGAATTCTACTTTTTCAGGTACTCTGTAGAACGTATCAAAAATATTTCTAAAAATAACTGGCTAATGTCCGAATAAAGCAGACAAGGGTGGTCGTTACCGCAGATTGAAGCACTTTAAAAAAAAAATGGAAATATTACTCATGAATTTCCTGAGTTGTTCACCATTTATCGTTTGAAATAGAACGGTCCCCAAAATAGCTATGAACCCACAGATTCTACATAGTTTCCTTTGAGGTTTTGGTGTTAGAGAGCCAAGTTTGCTGTTTAAGACCTTTTCTTTTAACGTGTTATTTTTAATTCAGTAGGATATCTTCTTTTAATTCTGCAAAACTCAGGGGGATATTCACAAGAACGTGCAATAAACATCGCAAAAATAGGCTAACGCAATTTTCCATATCGCCGTCCATCGCGGGAAAATAACTCTGTGTCAACGTCGTATTCCCAACACGGCGGTAACATGCGATAGTTTCCCGAGAACGCCACAAATGTCCGCGATACAACTACCGCGACGGCGATAAAAAAGGGAACCCGAACGTGAAAAAAGCTGCGATGGGCCCAACTGCGATAAAAATCCAGCGAAAAGCAGCGCCAGGCCCGCAAGTCCCACAAGTAAGGCGGGAACAATCACCATAAAAGCGCAAAAAATGAAATACAAATTAAACACAAACAACTGCGAAGCACCATGGAGGTAGCCGGAGCAAGCACAGAGGACAACCCGAACCCCACAAGCCCCACGGAGGACCAGCCTGGGAGCACGGGGTCAGGGAAGGGCAAGGAGAAGAAGAAGAGGAAGACGCGGTTCAGTCCGCAGGAAAACAGGATCCTGATTACGGAGGTGACAGAACACCATCAACAACTGTCCGTCACCTCCACTGTGTCATTGGCAACAAAAAATGGAATATGGCAGTCCATCGTGGACAAGGAGAATGCAGTCGGAGTGCTGAGGAGGACAATGGAAGAGGTCAAGAGGCGCTGGAATGATGTGAAGCGCAAAACTTAGCTGAAACTCGCCAACAACCGCAAAGCAGCAATGCAGACTTGGGGTGGGAGTCCTGCGCCACAGGAGGAGCTGGATGAGATGGAGGAAATGGTGTCCACAGTCATCAGTGAGGAGACGGTGGCAGGAGTCGGAGGACCGCACACTGCTCAACATGACCTGACACAACAGCAACAGGGTGAGTAACCACCAGGGACTGGGGGACGGGGGGAGATGGGCACAATGGCACACATGCACAAGTAAGTACAGCACATCTGCGGACAAACCATGCCCAAGAGTCACAACTCCGACCAAGAGCCCAATTTACCCAAGTCTGCAACAGCTCAGCACTGTATAAGCCCAGACGTGAAAGGCACACTGCCTGAAAGGGATAAGGGCCAGCCAAATCAGAGGTGAAGGGGCAAATCACACACAATGCAGCACACACACATAACACTCAGAGCACCTCAACATTTACAACAAAGTGGACCAAACTGCAACACTTTCACAACAGAACAGAGGACACAACTGCTGCCGCTTGTGTGTAGAAAATGGCCATTCGCATTTGGCATAGCAGGAAACTGTGAGATGATAATGGACAAATACAACCTCACATCCGTGATGGTGGCGAAATGTCAACTGTCCAGCATTAAATAGGCATCTCCACACAAACAGTCACAATGTACATTGACATGCAGTCTGTTTGTAAACTTGGCCAATGCGTCAACATACATGTGAACACAATGTCAAACTGCATCTCCCCTCACATTGCAGAGGGAGAATCATCACCTCCTGCAGAGCAGACCGTACTCCTCATCAACGATGATGAAGAGGACCTACACACCATCTCTTCTTGCAACATATGCGAATGTAAGCACTCAATGTTGCACTTACACCCGTCAGAGTAATGTGCTAATGCAGAGGACTGACATGCACACGGGGAATGTGTGTTGCTAAGATTTTATTTGCACATGCTGGTCATGTGGTCATCTTGTACTGTGCCATGATTGCTGTGGACAGTCACAATGTGACGTGCTCATGCGAAGAAATTGTTGATGATTGTGTTCCTTCGGTCTATTCCTGCTGTGGCTGCAGTGGGGTGTGGTCCACCTGCATCATCTTCCTCATCATCGTCCGGTGCTTCTGGGACTTGGATCCATGGGGCATTGGTGCGTACACATAGGTTGTGCAATACACAACATGCAGTGATCATCTTGCACACTATTTCTGGGCTGTACAAGAGTCTTCCACCGGTGATGTCCAGGCACCTGAAACGTGATTTCAACACGCCAAACGTGTGTAACAATGCCCCTGGTGCGTTTGTGGGCCACATTGTACTGCCTCTGGGCCGGGGTGTTTGGGTCTCGGAGGGGAGTCATCATCCACGGGCAGAGTGCATATCCTTGATCACCTGTGAGGTCAGTGTCAACTGGTGGTTCTGCATGCTGTGTTGGCAGACATACAAGTTTTGTGGTGTGTGATTTGTGAGACCTTGGGATTCATGTTAGCCATGTATTGCTGCTGGCAAATGTGGTAGGACAATGTGTATTACGTAGCCTCACAGCTGCTCCTCCCTCCCACCGAGCCTATTTACTTGTGTGTGCTGCGCGGTTGCATCACTTGCACTCCTACGGCACACCATTGTCATGCCTGTCTGCGCATGTCCGCAGGACTGACAGCAAGACTGCAATGTTGGCCGTTGAAGGTGTGCGGCCACGTGTGTGTAGGCCTATGGTAAGGATAGGGCGGACACAGATGTGGAGTTCTGGCCAGGCTGAACTCGCGCTGATATTAAAACTAGGCCTTCGGTTCAGGCTGCGGCAATGTAGATACACACACAACTGTTGGCATGTATGAGCCGAGACCCCGAGCGGTCTCATGCTCCTTTATTATTCCATTCGGGCGAGGCCGCCTTCCTGGTGCATGCTACATTGCAACATTGTCAATTACAGGCCGGGTGGCGCAGACACTACTACAGAGACACATGCCATAGTCACTTTTGTGGCCAGGCCGGAACTGGACCACGCCCAGAGCCCAGAACTGAACCACGCCCAGAGCCCCAGGCCATTTCTCCGCACTCCTCACATGCGGCGCTGGGATGTCGTGAGTTTCGGAGTACGTCTCCAGACGATCTGCCCAGGCTTACCGGCGGCCTGCCTGGGACGGGGGTGGCCCCGTGACTGTGAAGGGCTCCAGTGGCGTTACCGAGGACATGCTGTTGACTACTGGAGGCGGACTTGTGGGGTAGCACCTCGGGACAATGACTTGCAGTGCACTGAGTTCGGACCACCGGAAGAGCTGAGCGGGTGTGCTTCATGCTATAATGCTGGAGGCTGGACGGTGACTTGTGGTGCACTGAGTTCGGCCCACCGGAAGAGCTGAGTGGGTGTGCAGCCTGCGATGATGCAGCAGGCCTGGTGGCTAGACGGTGACTTGTGGTGCACTGAGTTAGTGGCACTGAGTTAGTGGCACCTGAGGCCCTGCGTCCGGCACGGGCCAACCACCACGTGGCGATGACTTGCGGTGCACTGAGTTCAGCCCACCGGAAGAGCTGAGCGGGTGTGTAGCCTGCGATGATGCAGCAGGCCTGGAGGGGCGGACTGGAAAGGATGTGTATGTTACTTGCTGTACCGCAGTGTGGTCAGAAAGCAGCAGTAGCCAACTCGCAACTCCGCGGTGTGGTGCCGCTGGGTGCGCTGGGGGCCTGTTGCGCAGAAGCCAGTGATCGGCTGAGGAGGCTGCCAAGTTCGCGGAGCCCGGCCTTGGAGATTGCACCGGCACGTGTTGGGCCCTCTTGGAGAGACTCCGGTGGCGGCAGGTGAGCAGTGAGGCCTGGGTGCGCAGGGGCGGGCATTCACCGCTGGACGCAGGTCGGGTCTGGGGATCAGCGGGCTGGGGTGTGGCAGGTGCACAGGATCGCGCAGGCACCACTGGTCATGACGGCGGCCTCATGGCAGGGTGAGGGACGCCGCCCTGGCAGACACGCCACTGCAGGCGGTGACGAGATGTGCGCCGGGTGGCGTGGGACGTAGCCACCTTGTCGCCGGTGTGAGTTTGCCCGTTGTAGGTGGTCAGCCACGTGTGTGTAGGCCTATGGTCAGGATATGGCGGACACAGAGCCACGCGCAGTAGTTACTTCTGTAGCCGTCCCAGAAGTGAACCACTCCCTGAGCCCTGGCCTATTTAGTCACTCCAATACGCTGGACTGGCGTGCGCCGGCCCTGCCCACTACGCTTACAGGGGGGCCGACATGGCTACTTGTCCAAGGTGTTCCCCACTGCCTGTGATGACATGGTTGCGTCCACTGTCCATGACACTACAGACTCCAGCAGTATGTGTCCACATGGACATGTCTGTGCTCTGCATACTCAAGACTATCCAGCTTATCACCGCCACACTTGACATTGTGTACATTGTTATTCATAGGCCCATTGCCTCCTTCGCACAATCGTGGTTCCCACCTCTCCCCACATTCTGCATATGTGTGGCAGAGGGGCTATGCCTTAGTGTATGATTTGTCCACATTTCTGGCCCCTCTTACCACGGTTACTTGTGTTGTCGTGTCTAGCAGGTGTGCATGTTGTTTGGCATGTTGGATGTGATTTTGTTACGTGTCCATTCCCACAGTTGTGCGTTGTGTGATTGTGGAATTGAGGTGTGTGGTGTGTTCCGTTGGTAATTACCAACGAGCAGTCCATTTCAATAGGTGCCATCCTGAAAGCACTGGTTGATGATGGACTGTCGGAAGATGTATGAGTCATGCACACTGCCTGGGTAGTTGGCGACGACATTGGTGAACAGTCCCCGGTGGTCCACTATTGCCTGCACATTGATGGAATGCGTGTGCTTCCTGTTGCGGTTATTGTGTGCAGTGTCGGCAGGGGGCATGTTAGATTTGGGGGTCTCTAGTTGGCAGAGGTAGGTACCTTTGACCAAATAGGGACTCTTGCGTCTAATCAGGGTAAGGGGGTACACTCCCAAAATAACCCCTGCTCACCCCCTTGCTAGCTTGGCACGAGCAGGCAGGCTTATCTCAGAGGCAGTGTGTAAAGCATTTGTGAACACATACAGTAATATAGTGACAACACTACAAAGGGACGCCACACAGGTTGTATTATAAAAATAAGTATCTTTTATATAGATTTAACACAAGACCACCAACGACAAAAAGAATCCACAATACTGTACTTAAAAATGGTAGAAATAGCTTAGTTCTCTTAAGATGGTAAATGCGACACTTTGCGTTCAATGTACCTTTGGATGCGTAACACTATACAACAAAAGAGTTGCAGGGAAGGTGATGCGTCGGTTCCTTACACGCAAGAACGGTGATGCGTCGGTTCCTTGCTTTGGGGAGGTTATATGTCGGTTCCCTACTGCTGCGTAGGGGACGGTGATGCGTCGGTTCCTTACCGGAGAGGAGGTGATGCATCGGTTCTTCACCACGTGGGGAGGTGATGTGTCGGTTTTTTACTGCGCTTCTGTGGCGATGCGTCTAGCAACACCGCGATGCGATGACAATCCAGTGCAATGGGACAAAATGGCGTCTTCTTGATGTTGTAACAACGAAGGGGTGATGCGTGCACGCCCGACGGCCGTGCGGCGACTCAGTGAATCTTCTGAGCCGCGACAGGCCCTGCGACACGCTTCTCTGGTGATGCGATGGCGTCTGCTGCGACGGCGACACTCATCTCCAGGGATGCGGGGCGCCTCGGTGATGCGATGCGGCAGCGGCAGCACGCTTCCTCAGCGATGCGACGACAGCTGCTGCGGCAGCGATACGTTTCTCCAATGATGCGACGGCGTCTGCTGCGACGGCGACACTCTTCTCCGGTGATGCGAGGTGCTTCGGTTGATGCAATGGTGACAGCGGCAGTGGCGGCACGCTTTCTCGGCGATGCGATGACAACTGCTGCGGCGGCGACACGCTTCTTTGTCTTGAGTCGCGCTCCCAGCGACACGCAGTCTCTCAGAAGGCCCAGCTCAACAGTAGGCACTTCAATTCCCAGCAAGGGAAGGCAGGGAGAAGCTGGTTGGTGAAGTCTTGTATCCCTGAGACTTCAGTCAGGAGGCAAGCTCTAGTTCAAGCCCTTGGAGATCTTCTTACAAGTTGATGAAAGTAGCACAAAGTCCTTTCTCCTTTCTTTGGCAGTCAGGTAACCACTGCAGGCCAATCCTCAAGCATCACACAGCATAGGGATAGGCTCCTCCTGCAGTCTCTCTCTCTGGTTCCTCTCCTCAGCAAAGGGTCTTCTTGTTTCCCAGAAGTGATCTAAAGTGTTGGGGTCAGGGACCCTGTATTTATACACCAAAATCCTTTGTCTCTGAAGGCAGAGAGTGTCTGTACCTAGTCCAAACCAGTTCTGGTCAGTCTTGGAGCACTTTGTTTACAGGACTCCTTCTTTCCTTTGACAGTGTGGGCCAGGGACATCAGACGCACCACAGGAGGTGGAGCCAGCATTGTGGAGGGAAGGCACAGCCCTATTCAGGTCCCAGATGCAACTCCTCCCACCACTCTACATGTAGATCTCTCTAGTCAGCCCTGTGCTGACTCACCCTGTCTCCTGGAATCCCCCAGCCCCTGTCACTCACAAACCAGACATGGAATACACAACCTAGCAGAGGCAGGCTTGGATAGTTAGGCAAGAAAATACCTACTTTCTAAAAGTGGTATTTTCAAACACAGAATGTTAAAACCAACTTCCCTAAAAGATGTATTTTATCATTCTGAGTTCAGGCATACTAAATTCGTTTTTCTACCATGTTCCCTGGGTCAGTTAGGATTATAAGATGTTATAATCAAACTGCCAATTCTGGCCTATGGGGAACAGGTAGCCTTGCAATAGCGAAAAACGAAAATGGCTGTAATTCACTATTAGGACATGCCACACACACCAAGGCATGTCCTACCTTATACTTACAATGCACCCTGCCCATGGGCCTACCATAGGAGTGTCTGATATGAAGAAAAGGGAAGGTTTAGGGACTGGCAAGTGGGTGCACTTGTCCAGTCAACATGGCAGTCACAGACTGCACACAGGCTCTGCAATGGTAGGCCTGAGACACACTTTACAAGCTGCTTCTGTGGGTGGCACAACCAGTGCTGCAAGCCCACCAGCAGCATTTGATTTACAAGCCCTGGGCACACGCAGTGCACTGTACTAGGGTCTGACAAGTAAACCAAATAAGCCAATCATGGAGTCACTAATCCATACATCAATTTTACCACAGGGAGCACTTGCACTGTGGCACTGGATAGCAGTGGCACAGTGCCCAAAGCATCTAAGACCAGCAAAAACATCAGAGGCAACAGCAAAAAATGGAAGGGAGACCCACGCCAATGGTGCCAGGTCTAACAGGGCACAGGTAGGACATGTGTGCAGTCGATTGCCCCCAACACGTGCGGGAATCCGGCTATGGCGTAGAAGCCTTGCTTGGTCTCCAGCTGTTCCTGCTCAGTGTGGGGGAAGTGAAGGTGCTGGGGTATGAAACTGATGATGGCATCCAGGACAGGTGTGATGGCCTTTGATAGGGCTGGCTGTGAGACTCCTCCAACTCTGGCAGTTTTTTGGTTGGAAGGTACCAGAGGCCAACAGGTGCAGCACAGCCAGCAGCTTTGTCTGCGGAGGGATGTTTGTTGTCTGCTGTGTTGGTACCGTCAGCCTGTGGGCAATGTGGGTCATGATGCGGAGGATGGTTGTCCTTTTGAGCCTGTAGTGGGCAATGACATCCTCTGGCGTTAAGTCTGTGAGGCTGATGCGTTTTCGGAAGGTCCGCTGTCTTGTTCTGTGCTGCCTCGGTGGTGGTCCGGGGGGGGTGGTCCTGGTGGTGGGGGTGGGGGTGGTCCTGGGGGTGGTGGCGGTGGGTGTTGTGGCCCTCTTGGGTCTCCAAGTAGCATGATTAGTAGCTCCATGGCATCTGTTGGTCTTCAGATGTGGCTCTGGCCTGGGCTCCCTCTGTACTGCAGGTTTTCGTCCTACTTAAGACCAGTAATGAGCAGGTGTTAAGTCCCTGCTGCTAACGCGCCTTATCGCCTGTTTTTGTCCGGCATCGCAGATCTGGCTGGTCGTTGAGAATATCGCGAAGTGGTGTTTTCGTGTGTTTTTGCACGGGAATGCCTACTCTGCATGTCATTAGAGTTGATTGTCGCTCTCATCCGTGGCTATGTGTTTTGCGGCAGCTATCGCAGGAAAACTGGCGATGTCGACAGTTTGCACCAGCTTGTGAATAGGGTGATAAGTCTATCGCTACTTTTGCGGCGCTAAAGTCCCGATAAATCAGCGATGGCTCCTTGAGAATATGCCCCACAATTTTTTAATTAAAAAAGCAGCCAAATAATCGTTTTGCTGCTTTACAACAAATTGTGAATTGAGTGCCTACGAAAGGCTTTCCATTTACAATTATTGGGTCGTAACAACCAGCCAAGCTATGGAGCCAGGCATCTGATTGCCACACACCTTGTAACACATGCTTCAACGTGTAATTACACAACAAGTATGTGAAGCTAAGTGGTAATATGTAGTTCATTTAAATTTAAATTAAATACAATGTGCAGGCATTAATGGGTAAGGCAATAGAGAAACCAACGTGCAAAATAGAGGAATATGTAACTACAATATTATTTAGGAAAGGTGCAAACCGCCTGACATCAACTATCTCTGCTATGTAAAGCAAAGTCCTTGCTGCTGGAGAACGACTTCAGAACTGACGCTCTAGCACTGTTGTTAATCCTCATGATCATCATTGGAGGCTTCCCCTCTAGTGCTATGTACTGCCCCTGAGACACATCTGACTCCTTCAAGGGCGTTCTCACTGCTACAGCCTGACTGCTTCAACTTTTCGGATGCTTGATAGAGAGAATTTTATTGGCAATTCAAGCATCACCCTGTGTCTGGGAACAAATTCAAACATCTCTGGTGGATCATGCAACACCCACAACAGCAGCAGCGGTAAGCGTAAGACCAGAAAGACCAGATGGGCGTATGCAAGGCATCAGATGTTCTCCTGTTATGTACTCAGGCCTTTGCTGTGCTGCCCCTTCTCCTAAATACCCCTCTTTTTATGAACCTTTAAGTGATTGTAAACTCCTCCGCTTTGCAGTAGTCCGCTGCTTTTTAGATTGATTTGTATCATCTAAAAATTACAGATACACACAATGTCCATATTTGCTTAAAATCAGCGGCTAATTGAATGTACACGTCCAGTCTCTGTAACAATTTAAGGTTTATGCTTTCCTCATAGCATACATTCATGAACTGTACTGGCAGCAGTCAGATATTTAATCGTATAGGTTATTAAGAGTCTTCTGGGAGCCTACACTGTATGTTGTTACGGCTCAATGCCAGGTTTGTTATAGACGAGAAGATCTGTAGAAAATAAGCACTAAGAGTTTTGATTATATTAAATGTTAACTCTGTAGCTCATTTACTCATTTAACATTGTCTTATGTTGCACTGTATGAATTTTGTTCATCTTATGAAGATTTTAACCTGCTGTGAAGACTGTGTGATAGCAGTGAAGTACATATAATCTGGAAGGATTTCTTTGTGAAATGAGAATTATGTTAGAAGAATATCCACAGACTTTGGGGCATAATTATCAAAAAGTAGCACAGCACAGCAAGTCACCTTGCTGCGCTGCGTTACAGGGAAAGGGCAGGAATGTGCAGTTTTAATCACAATATGGTGAAATCCAGCATTTTCCCAGGGCTGGCGCACAATGGGCTCCCTAGCGCCAATGCAGGCACTCTTCCATCATGGTGCAAGGGTGCCGGTGTTGCATGCAGGATTGTTTTTGTTCAAGAAGGGGCACCTTCTTGCACAAAAACAACCCCCTGAGATATTTTTCTCTTTTATGTGTGCTGCATAAGTGAAGAAAACGTTGATTTCATCATGAAATGTTTTAAAGTTTTACAAGATAAGTGTAGAGGAGACAGACCAGTGGTTACTCGAGGGGGAGAAGAAGCTCCACCCGAGGATACCCCAGCCCATTATATGGCTACGAATGTGGGGTTGCATACTATAATTTGGCTTGAAAATTGGCATAAAATGACTGAAAATGAGGGAGAATTGACTTTTCCGCGTTATGGCACTTTCAGGTTGGAAGTGTTGCACCAATTGAAAACGGTGATGTCCTCATTGCGACCTTTACCCAGACCAACACAGTTTGAGGCGCGACATGCATGGATAAGAGCAGCACATGATAGGAAAAGAGACAGAAGTCAGGAAAGGGTGAAAAAGTCAATCAGGGCGTTTCAGGATGCGCGATGGGACGCATTGGAGAAGAGATGGAGGGTGGAAACTATTGAAGGGGATAGGCTACTCCCGTTGATGATAAAAGTAGGAGGGGCCCAGAAGAAGTTAGTGAGGAAGACGATAGTGACACAGATGACAGCTTGCTAGATAGAATGCTATCAGAAAGACCACCGCCATATAATCCAGATTCCGTAGAGGGAAAAGCAGTATCAATGGAGGGAACAGGAGAATCGCAGACTCAACCTAGTGCGAGAGTAGTCGGAAGAATATCAACAGGAACAGAAGGGATGGGAACACAGATGCCAGCAAGCATCGAAGCTAATGGAGTTACAGTTGTTACAAGGCTACCGGATGCTCTTACAGTACCGGTTACCACTGGCCCCATAGTGTCAGTATATGACCCAGATCAGGCAGGAAATGGAAGTCTAGCACGATCTGTAGCAGGAGAAGGGACTGGCTCTGGAGGGAATGGCATAGTGAGTGGAATAGGTCACCTTCCGAGACCCATGGAATCAAGTACGCTTTTGCCAGCCACTGCAGACTCCTCTAGAGGACACAGAGATGTAAGAACGACGAGATCAAGGTCTTTGGCTGATTCAAGATCCGACAAGGATGTGGGAACCACCAGTGAGAAACCCTAATGATAGGATGACAGGAGACTGGGATCGCGGGAATACAGAAAGCCAATCAGTCCTAGGGAATATAGTGGAAGGGAACCGATGTGAGGATCAGGGCAGTGAGAATGGAGAGTCGAGTGGTGCATCAAGTCGAGGGACCCTTAAAACTGCTATAAGAGCAAAGATGTTGGATGTGATGAGGTTAAAAGCTGAGGTAGATGAGATAATTAGTGGGAACCTGCCATTGAAAAGAGTAGAGCTTTATGGACAAGACGAGTTGCTATTTGTAGCAAAAGATGTAACTCGCAAGGCGAGATCAGCGCATGAGAAACTGACAGACTTGGCAAAGAGACACGAGGTGGATCTGTCCAAAACTAAGATGTTGCAGGGAAGTCACAGGTTGCAGTACAGTGACCAGGAACTGGAAGAGAAGAGAGTGATAGGGCTGAAAACTCACATTTGAGAATTGATTGTAGGGATACGTGCATGGAGCATGCTTGACAAATGGGAGGAAAGTTGGTCCAAAAAGAAGAGTACCAAAAAGAGCGTAGGAGAGACACTGACTCCAGGAGGGGGGATGATAGGAGTGGGGAATTTCCCTTTGCGAGAGGTACAAAATGGAGGGTATGTGCATGTGCCTTGGAGTAGAAGTGATTTGGCAGCGTTTACAAATGAGTTTCCTCGGCTGAGGGAGAAGCCTGTCCAGTGGTACAAGCAGGTCGACCGATTCGTTAAAATCTCGAAGGTGTTGTGGGTTGACCTGAACACATTGTTTGACATTGTAGTACCAAGTGATTTGTGGGCAGCTTGTAAAGTTGCAGTTGATTGCCAACTTCTGAACCAGACAGGGATTCTGTTACCAATGGTCCTTCACCAATTGTTATGAAAAAGTTTGAGCAAGTAATTACATGGCTGAAATCCAAAATCTCACCACAAGACATTGATTGGGTAAAGATAGATCGAACTGTTCAGGAACCAAAATAGTCCGTACACGAATATTACGAGAGGCTCTACAAGCCTTTAAACAGTACAGTGGGCTAGACACGTTAGACCCCAAAGACATGGGACAATTCATTTCCAAGTTCGTCTTGGGTCTGAGACCAGAAATCAGCTTCATGATTCAGCAGCATTTGATCTGCTGGCAGAACAAGTCGGTGGATGAAATACTGCGGTACGCCAGGTACTGCAGCGATGAAGTGGACTCGAAACACAGGAAGCTTAAGGACAAGCTAATGCTGGTCCAAATGCAAAACGCTGACAGGGAAGTTCAGACACAGTCAAGTGGAGGGACGCTAGGGAGAAGACAAGGAAACAATCAAGGAGGGACCCAGAATGGGCAGGGTCCGGGAAGAGGGAAACCTATAGACCCTAAGACAGGGATGGATGTGGCAGCACTGAAAAAGACAACTGCGTGTCACCTTTGTCACAAGATCGGGCATTGGAAGCACGAGTGTAGATTGAATCCAGCGAACCAAGTGCAACAAGAGGAAGAGACGGTGCAGGTATCTGAGGTCAATACAGTGACGAGACCCAGGTCCATGCAAGGGGGGACATTGTGCCCGCAGGTGCAAGTTCCGCAACCTCCGAGGATTCCACAGGGAAATCAAACGTACCAGCAGATGCCCCTTTTCGAGGATTACGATGATTACAGCTCAGACTCGTTGAAATGACGGTGCCTGAGGGGGGAGGAAGACTGCACTCTTGGGGCAGTCTTAGAGGTAGACCAGAGGGGACCGTTTGTCAAGGCGGATGTTGACGGTCATCCCACCACCTTTTTGGTTGATACTGGTGCTACCCGTTCTACTGTGAGATCTGCAGTAGTTCCCAACCTACCCCTCTCGGGACAATCAATCCAAGTAGTAGGAGTGGCGAATAAGAAGATGACTAACCCATTGACTGAGCTGATTCCTGTGAGAATAGGAACCTTCCGAGATCGACACCAATTTGTGGTGTGCGAATCAAGTCTAGTCTGTTTGCTAGGACGTGACCTCTTGTGCAAACTGAATTGTACCATCTATTGCACCCCCAAGGGAGTGGAATTACAGACAAATGATGATGATGCCACCTTCAAGGTTTCAAATCAGCATTTCTGCATAGAGATGTACCCTATGTTAACGGTGGAAGAGCTTCCTCTTGACTTAAGAGACATAGGGGCATATTTACGTTCCCTGGCGCATCCCTGCATATCAGCAGGGATGCGCCAGGGAAAATGCGTCACGCAAGTTTACCCTTGCGCCACGTCCGATGCGCCGCATTTACAATGCGGCGCAACGTGGCGCAAGGATAAGCGGATGCGTGACGCATCTGCCGGCGGAAGGTTGGCGCAGTGCTGAAGTTGTGTCGCAAGCGCGACGCAACTCCAGCACTGTTCCAACCTTCCCTATCCCTAACATGGTGCGTCAATCCTTATGCCTGCTTGAAGCAGGCGTAAGGATTTGACGCACTAGCGTCGGAAAAGTGACTGCGTGAAATCTTGTAGATTTCACTACATCACTTTGCCGAGGCGTTCCTGCGCCGGAACGCCCCCCCCCGGCGCCGGTACGCCCACATGAAACCTGATGCAGGTTTCATGTGGCGCAGGGGTTTACTACGTGACGCATCTCCCTAGATGCGTCACGTTGTAAATATAGCGCAACGCAGCGCATGGTTTGCGTCGCCGCTGCGTCACATGCGTGACGCAACGGCGGCGTAAAGTGGCGCAAGGGGCTTGTAAATATGCCCCTAAGTTTCATTGGATGTGTGGGATTTTACAGGAGAGGAGATTGGATTGATCAGAGGTGTTGAGCCAGTTAAGATCCAGGTCAAGCAAAATGTTGAGTTTCCGAGAACACCCCAGTATAATCTGTCGCCTGAAACGATCACAGGGATTAAACCTGTAATCGATTCCATGATTCAGCAGGGAATTCTGAAGGAGATAATGGGCAGTCCATGAAACTCACCTATTATGGGATTACAGAAACCAAGTGGGAAATTCAGAATCGTGCAAGACCTGCGAAAGGTCAACGCGATTGTTGTTCCGTGTTGTCCAGTGGTACCGAATCCATCAGTGATACTATTCCAGATTCCATGTGAAGCCAAGTGGTTCACGGTGATTGACTTGTGCCAAGCATTCTTTTCGATACCCTTGCACGAGGAGAGCCAATTTTTGTTTGCTTTCCGTCTGGAAGATCGTGTGTTAACGTGGTGTCGTATCCCTCAAGGGTATACAGAGAGTCCATCAATCTTTAATCAGATCTTGAAGAAGAATCTCGAGAGTCTTGTACTACCGCAGAATTCTGTTCTCGTGCAGTACATTGACGATCTCCTCATTGCGTCAGAAACGGAGGATGCTTGTAGGATTGACATGATTGCCTTACTGAATCATTTAGGGAAGAATGGACACAAGGTGTCCCCAAACAAGTTGCAGTACTGTCTGAGTGAGGTTCAGTACTTGGGTCATCAAACTGAGAAAGGCAAGAGAAAGGTGTCACCAGATCGAATTGAGGCGATCATGAACATGACTGTGCCTACCACTCAGAAGGAAGTCATAATGTTCTTGGGAATGGTTGGTTACTGTCGTCAATGGATTCCCAACTTCTCATTGAAGGCGAAGCCTCTGCAGAGGCTGATGCATAAGGACATGAGTGATCCGGTACCATGGGACAATGACTGTCTGATTGCGTTCTTGGAGTTGAGAGAGGGCTTATGTCGTGCTCCGGCTTTGGGAATGCCTGACTACAACAAGTCCTTTTCATTGTTCTGTTATGATCGAGAAGGTTGCGCATTGTCAGTCCTGACTCAGAGTCATGGAAGTGTCCGTAGACCAGTTGCCTACTTTTCAGCTACTTTAGATCCAGTAGCTTCAGCGTTGCCCGGATGTCTCAAATCCATTGCTGCAACAGCTGTCAGCATTGAGAGGTGTGAAAGCATCGTTATGGGTCACCCATTAACGGTCTATGTACCGCATTCTGTTGAGCTGTTGATGACAAGGACTAAAACACATCACCTGACAAACAATAGACTCACACGCTACGAGCAAGTCATACTTGCCGCGGAGAATGTGACTCTGAAAAGGTGTTCTGTTTTAAATCCTGCTACATTGATGCCATTGCCAAATGTAGATGATGAAGATTGTGAAGACCATGACTGTCTTGATGTGACTGAACTTTGCACCAAACCGAGATCTGACATTGTTGATGAACCACTGTCTGACCTTGATGAAATTTTCTTTGTTGATGGTTCATGTCTAAGAGACAATGTGGGTCATTTGAGAGCAGTGTTTGCTGTATGTACCATTACTGGAGTGGTTGAAGCTGCTTGCTTAGAAGGAGTATACTCCGCACAAGTGGCTGAAATCATTGCCTTGACTCGAGCCTGTTTGGCAGCTGATCAGATTTGAATCACCATCTACACCGACAGCCAGTATGGGTTTGGTGTGGTTCATGACTTCGGACAGCTATGGTCTCAGAGGGGTTTCCTGACATCATCTGGATCTCCTATCAGGAATGGAGAATATGTGAGACAACTGTTAGAAGCGTTGCAACGTCCCAGGGAAATAGCAGTGGTAAAGTGCGCTGCACATGGGAGGGGGACGGATTTTGTTTCCATTGGAAATAAGTATGCAGATGAAATTGCACGTTTTTGCGCTGAACAAGGGTGTATATTTACTGGAGATTACACAGGAGAGAGCCAAGAAAGAACCAAGCTCAGCATGATGTTAGCCATGGCAGACACTTGGGAGGAACTCAAGAGCCTGCAGGAAGGAGCTTCAGATCAGGAAAGAGATGTATGGATCAGATCAGGGTGTGAGAAGGGGGATATCGGCATTTAGGTTTCAAGTGATGGTCGAGCAGTGTTACCAGATGACCTATTGAGCCCGATGGCAAGGCAAATTCATGGTGCTGTGCATCTAGGGAGAGATGCGATGGTGTGAGTGTTCAGACAGACGTGGTACAATCCACGGTCTTGTGCGTTTGCTGAAGTAGTGTGTCATAGGTGTGTTACCTGTCAACAAATGAATGCTGGAAAGAAAACTGTGGTTGCACTGAGTCACATTGGGAGGTCAGGAGGACCTTTCAATAGGATACAGCTTGATTTTATCGAAATGCCTAGGTGCAACGGACTGAGGTACATTTTAGTGGTGGTGTGTGTTTTTTCACGATGGGTGGAAGCTTACCCAACATGAAGGTGTGACACCCTTACAGTAGCGAAGCTATTATTGAGAGAGTTGATCCCCAGGTTCGGTTTTCCAACTTTGTTGGAATCGGATAGAGGAACACACTTCCACAGCGAGATCATGAAACTACTTTGCGCTGCTTTAAATGTTGATCAGAGACTCCATTGTAGCTATCGACCAGAGGCTTCTGGGATAGTAGAGCAGATTAATGGAACTTTGAAAGCATGGATGGCAAAAGTGTGTTTGTCTCCATCTCTGAAGTGCCCTGATGTGTTGCCTCTGGTGTTGATGAGTGTTCACAGTGTCCCAGATAGGAGGACCGGTCTTTCCCTGCATGAGATCCTTATGGGGAGGGCGATGCGATTGCCAGCAATACCATTCTCAGCCTTGATAAACATCACTGATGACTTAATCCTTGATTACTGCAAAGGACTAGCTGATGTGATCCGTTCTATGTCTCAGCAGGTGGAAGTTGCTGGTGTTCCGGCTTCAAAAGATCTCTGCCACGACCTGTGCCAGGTGATTGGGTGCTTGTCCATAAGCACGTGAGGAAGAGCTGTTTGGATGCTCGGTGGCGAGGCCCTTACCAGATGATACTTGTAACGAACACAGCGGTGAAGTGCGTAGGGTTGCCGAATTGGATACATGCTTCCCACACCCACCGAGTTTCAGAGCCCCTGGAAGAAACAGCTCCTCTCGAGAATGAAAATCCAGCTGTGGCGGCAGGGCCATGAGAGAGGACAAGCCAAGCTGTGAGGGTTGCTGACGAAGCTGGTTGCTCACCAGAACAGGCTGAGGAGGATTACGCTACACACAACCCAGGTATTGACTCTGAGGAAGAAGGTAACGTTGCGGGTGATATAGAGTCAGACTCAGCCGAAGGAAGTGGTGTGCAGAGTGTTCGAGAGGAAAGAAAAAGGGCTGACCGAGCAAAAGAATCGTGGCCTGAAAGACAGAGAAGGCTGAACCTACGATTGGCCCCAGAAAGAGATCTTGCCCCTGTGTCTGAGACACCTGAATCAGAAGTGAGTGAAGAAGAGCAAGCTCAAGGAGGCCTGAGAAGGTCGAGAAGGACAAGAGTGCCTTGCCAGAGATACGCTGCCCCGGAGTGGACTTACGTAGTAACTGATGCCGGGAGTAGTGAGTTCCGGGAGGCTGAGGTCCGTGCGAGTGATCAGCAAGAATCCTCTACTGAAAATTGATGTGGGACTGGTAGTTCCAGGACTTGAAGTTGAAGGAGTGCTGACAATCACAGTCCCAAAACCTCCAGTTTTGAGCAAGGTGCGAATTCTGATATTGCATAAATTGGTTTTCCCAACGTTTGGATTTGAAGCATCACCTCATGAACTGGTAGATATTCGTCTTGAGATATTGCAACATGTTTTAGCTGCAATCGGAACTGAACTTATCGTATATTGCGAATGAACTGTGCGTTGTAAATAGCTGTTTCAAAAGAAGATAACCTAGGCCCGAGTGGAAGAAGAATAAAATTAGGGCTTTTCAGTAGAAGAAGAAAGAGGGCTAGGGAAGTCTTTTTTTGGACTGTGTAAATAAATCCAGAAAAACTGAACTTTGAATGAATTTCCAGGATTTCAATGAACTTTGTTTGAACTTTTGATCAGCAAATTGAGGTGGAAAGAAGAGACTTTTGTGTATCCTCTAATTTGAATTACTGTGACAAGAGAAGATGGAGTCTGGAAATCCGAACCGTAGATCCAAGTGTATGATAGGTGCTTCCATAGTGGGAGTGATAGTTTTAATAGTCATAGATATTGTAGTGTCAGTTATTGTTCCCCATGAGGTAGAAGTCGTAGCGGTGAAAGGGACACCTACACCCAGTAATTCTAGCAAAAAGGAGGATACGATAGGAGCTGAAAAGGCTATGCTAGATCAAAATAGTCGTAGATTGCATGTAGATTTGTCTAGAGGTGATTTTAAGCCTAATGCGTATGCAAAGCTGCTATATAAATAAATTGAGACAATGGATGTGAGTGACTGTTATGTGTGTATGCAATTGCCTGCATCAGTGGATGAGGGCATTAGATATCATCATCTTTCATTGACTTATAGGACTTCATGTAGTTTGTTGCTTAGCATGTTTTATGGGAGAGGTCATTATGAATACTTCTTTTTCAATTACGATGCAGTGCTTTCAGAGGTTCCAGCGTATAAGCACCTGAATATGTACGATTATTATAAGCAGGAGGATAGGATTGGGAAGTATTTCATACCGACTACAACGTTAGATACCGCTTATGCACATAGACATAATTTAACGTGTTCACTAACAGAGATAGAAAAGAAATTTGTAGACCAAGTGGAGGATAGATATAGACAATTAATACAAACCCGTAACACTGGAGAAAGTCCATTAGATTGGACAAAGGAGGAGATGGCTCACAGAGCGAAAGGGAGCTATGGCCGTATAGCGTTAGATCTAGTGCAAAAAGGGAAGTTGTGTGTGAAACGTGTCCAGAACTATTATGATAAGGTTTATGTGGGACAGAGAGCATGTGATCACGTTTTCACCATGGAAGAGTCAGCAAAGAAATTTTTGCAGGGTCCGGTACAAGTGGTGCCAACAGTATACTTGGTATGTGGGAAAAACGCTTATGTGAGATTGCCTGCCAATTGGTACGGTGCTTGTTACCTGGCAGCTGTTTTCCCCAAGATTTACCATGTAGAGGAGCTAGGACTCCTGGAAGGGGGAATGCATCTTAGGGCAAGGAGAGATGCAAGTGCAGGAGGAGTGATTGGAGACATTTTTGGAGCTGTAATACCAAGTTTGGGACTGATTTTGAATGATGTGAAGATTAGAAAGCTGGCGACTGTTGTGGACAAGTTGTCGACGAATACAGCTAAATCACTTTTGCTTGTTGATGGAGAGATGTTGTCGATAAGGACAATGGTGATGCAGAACCGTCTTGCTTTGGATGTCTTATTGGCAAAAGAGGGCGGAGTCTGTAAAATGCTGAAGGTGCAAGAGTGCTGTACTTATATACCAGATAATAGCAAAGATCTGAAGAAGTATATAAGTAACATCACTGAGATTCATCATGAGATCCAGGATCTGACTGAAGAAGGAGTTTGGGAGAAAGTTGGAAAAGGGTTTGGTAGAGTGGGGAGTTGGTTTGCGAGCCTGGGAAAAGGCATTCTTGGTTACATTCTGAGACCTATCATTATAATCGTGGTCTGTGTGATTTGTCTGTAGGGTTTTGTGAGGGCTTATCAGTGGTGCAGGGTGAATCAAGTCGAAAGATCCTTTAGGGAGAGAGAGGTAAGGATGTCTAGACTTCAGGACAGTCATTATGAGAATATCAAGAATCTGGAAAGGTTCCGACAGGGAAGATTGGCTACAAGCTCTGTTTAGGTCGGTTCTTTCTCCAGGGAGTTGTGATTTTGTTGATGACACTAGTCATCAGAGGGGGGAACTGATAGAGCGCAGTGATATTCTGAAAATTGTAGGGGTACATTATATTCATGAATAGTCCGTACCCGCATATATTCTTATGTGTGTGCTAATCTTGGTTAGAATTTGTGTGATAATAATCAGTGGTAAATGAAATGTTAGGATGAGCCGTGCCATTCAAGAAACATAAAATGGCATTTAGAGGGAATTATGTAACTTTCGGTGTTAATTGCAAATGTTTAATGAAGTAGTTTATATGTAATGTAATGCATTAGATTTAAATGTGCATCATGTCGAAGTTGCACACGTATAGGTGATTAATTGTGTTTAAATGTGTTGAAATGTAGTGCTTACAGATGTAACATTTTAAATGTGTTTAAGTTGATGTTAAAGGCCTAGATGGAGTATTTGCTCCTTCGTGCTAAGAAAGTCCTATTCGTTTCCTTATGTTAGCTGGTTTATGTAGGCCCGAAATATATTTTCCCCTGGTGAGGCTCTCATTTGGAGGCAGTCAGCGAAATTCATGTGCGTGCAAGGTTGTTCTGTTCTCATGCTTCTGTTGCAGGTGCAAGGACATCTTCTTCGTTAGTCAGAATAACGCTTTTGTTTTAGGAGTTAGGTATGGAAGAAACCTGTTACAAAGACTTCAGGAATGCCGATAATTGGGAGTTGTGCTAAAGAAGCCTGAGACCCATGGACACACCAACCGCTGCTGGATCGAGTACAAGTTTTGGTGGAAAGTTACCTACGAGAGGTGCCTGGCCAGAGGAGGTGTTTCAGGGGGCGTGTTTATTGTACTTTTGTATTAGGGACAGTGCCCCGAGGGATGGGTGTTAGAAGAGAAGAGCAGAGAGGAGAGGGCAGAGAGCCATTAGAGGATTGAAGGAAGGGATCGATTCTTAGAATGAAGACTTAGACTGGCTTTTACAACGTGAGTGTACTTCTTAGGAAGTCTTCACGAGCTGACAACTTTTCTTGATCTTGCTTGGGAAATTGTTAAGTAGGGATGCCACTTTAGGATAGTGTAGGGATAGGTTTATGGATTTTCTTTACAGCTACTAATGAAGACTAATATAGATGTTGGTGCAGTTATTGCTTGTTTAGTATTCTTGGAATTGCTTATTCTCTTTATGCTATATCGGATTAGATTGGTTCGTAGGATGGACTTTGTATTAGTGCCTTTGTATTTTTACAACCTCGTCCTGAGGTGTCTGTATGTTCAGTTATTTTTGGTTTTGTAATAAACCCCTAAACTTGGAATTCGGAGTCAGTGATCTTTTCCGAGATGTTCTTAAATTGATTCATGCCAGTTTTGGAACAAATGTATTGTTTCTCCCCTTTACACTTCTCAGCAGGTAATAAAGATCCATTCGACCGAGGGTTCCTAGTAATTTGTACGGTGGAATCCGGCCTTATCACACCCATGCAACATCCATGGAATGCCTCCCAGGGGCAGAGTATCACAACGCAGTGATTTGTACTGCGTTGCTTTACTCTGGACTTATCAAGCCACTCAGGGCCACACAAAGTGGCCTTGCGTATCTTGATAAATCGAATTTTGGGGTTACGCCGCGCATGCACCACGTAAGTAGCTCGTAGGTCGCAGCACGTCCCGATCCACAGCGGAACGGGATGGACCTGATGATGAAGCATGCCACCAAGGGGTAACCCTGGTGGGTGAGGGTTTTACAAGAAAAACCTTGGTTTTTCTTCAGTGGAGAGCAGTGGCGGCTCGCCGAGGGAGTGCTGTGGGGCGGGGGAGGGGCAGGGTGGGGGGTCAGTGGAGTCCGACATACGCCGGACAGGAGTAAGGTAAGTAATGAAATAAATAAAAACAATTTACCTTGCGCGCGCTGCATCGCTGAGTTGGTGATGCAGCGCGCGCAAGGTAAATTGTTTTATTTATTTCATTACTTACCTTACTCCTGTCCGTCGTATGTCGGACTCCACTACCACCCTCCACCCTGCCCCTCCCCCGCCCCACCGCCCCGCAGCACTCCCTCGGCGAGCTGCCACTGGTAGAGAGTTATTTGAACATAACTGAACTGGGTTTTTCTTTGTTGGAACTACTTATGTGTATAGGAGGCCAAACCCAGTGTATCCTCTCCCCCCCCTTCTTTTTTGGTACATACTATTTTAAATGAGACATTCATTCCCCTTAACTTCAATTTCTATTTAAAAAGTGTTGTATTAACAATGGAACCCTTTCAAAGGCAATTGTTCGAGATGTGGGAAAAATTACAACCATCTTTTCTGCACCATGTTATTTAAGGAATAGCATGAGGTGGGTCATCCTGAGGAGGGGCTTAGAAAGTGCCTGGAAAGTGCCTGGATGATGGAGAAAGTTGAGTTAGGTCAGTTAATTAGTCTCACTCTATTTGGTGATGCACAGACGGGGACGTGCAGGTCAATGATGAGGAACAGTATTCACAGTTTTCATGCCTGGCTGGCCGTCATGTGCAGTGTTGGTTAGTGGAAGCTGGGGCTGCAGTGTGAACAGTGCTGATGCCCTTGAAATCTCATGCTTCAGTGGCACAGTTCAGTAGGAACTGCAGCACCAAGATGCAGAGTTCTGATCTCCAACTCTGAATTTGTGGTGAAGAGATTCCTGCAGCCATGCAAAAAGGGACATGGGGAGCACCCAGGGGAGACAAAGCAGCCCTCATGCTCGCTGGCTAGCAGCTCCAGGAATAGTGAAACTACAGCACATCTCAGGGCCCACACATGTCTCAGGGCCCACCACCATGTGGAACAATTAGGCACAAGAAGTAGGAAAAGGGTTCCATAGATTGCCTGATACGTCGCTCAACATTTCCCTATACTCACCCGGTGGTGGGTGTAATGCTCGATTTCATTTTCTCTGAGGGAAATTTAGAGAGGTGTTTACCAGCGAGAGTCAGTAGGCAGTCTTACCAATTTGGGTGCATGTAAAAAGGTGTATGTTGTCGTGACTTGGTCATTGAGACAGTATTCTCTACAATCCCTGAGAGTCCAGCAATGCCTAGAACCTAAATGTCTAACAGAGCACACATCAAGCAACACATGACACCTACTTTAGCTCAGGAAAATGTACAGGGTTCAGATTAATGAAAAAGGGAGGAGCACCAAAAAAGGATACTACAATACCACATTTTGGCAAGAAATTCTTACAAAGAACCTGCCAGTAGGTGTTAAGTTAGCACATGGAGTCAGTATGATGTTGTTCCCAATACGCAAAGCCTGTTGCAAAAGCTGCAGCCTAAGGGGCTACTCCAGATACAACATGGTAGGTTATCTATTATTTTGGATTATCACATACTCAAATAAATGTGTTCTGGGGAAATATTTGCTAAGAACCTGTCTCTTCCAATTCTTTCACACAAAGTGCATTCCCAGGATAATGAATCCAAACCAGTGATGCCTTTCATATAAAAAATGTAAATGCAGTCTATTTTTGTTCAGGGTCACATTGATACATAGTTGTTTCCCTTTTGGGAAGGAACCCTCCTCCTTCCTCCACCCAGTCTACTCTCTATTTGCCCCCTTTTGCCCTCTTTCTCTACTACCAAGGATTGTTCTGCCAGTCTTCCTGAAACAGTTTTTATTTTACTTTACCCTGTATGCTATCTCTACCTATAACCTAGTACAGCCACATGTATTGTTGTTGCACTTGTACTTTTACCCCTACCTATACCGTAGCACCTTTCCAATGACTGTAACCCATACCTTTATCTACATTTTAGTACCTTTTCTCCTAGTTATACCCTAGTTCCCTCTCCCATTGCCCTACTATCTCTACCCAAGCCTTGAATAAAGTATATTTATTCCTACCTATATATTTAGACGGATTTATATCCTAGTACCTTTACCTAGTGTATTCCCCTGCACCTCTGCTACAACCTATATCCTAGTAACACTAACTACATCCTCCTACCTCTGCCCCTGCCAATACCCCTACCCTGTCTATACTCTACTATCTATCTCCCACCTATCTTCTTCTTCTTTTTCCACTGCCTTAAGCTTTGCAAGCGGTAAGTGAGCCATCGAAAGCTTGAGCCTGTCACAAGCCGACCCGGCCTGAGGTCCTCTCGATCTTTTGAAGCCAAAAGCGATCTGAGCCGAGAAGCCACAGCTTCTGCTTCTACTGCATCCCTCTTGTGCACTATCGCATTATTCAACACCACCCCCCTCTAGCGAATGGTCTGGCCAGCCCTGCAGCATATTTGAATTTGCACGATCAAGTCTGTCCTCTGTTGCATCCAGGGGATGAGAGAATGATATGATAGTGCTCAAGAGGCTTTAAGTGAGGCACACATTAAGGGCTTTGTCATCTGTGTAGGCAAAGGACACTGGCCACAGACATTGCAGTGCACCAGGTAGTACAGAAAAGAAAGGACAAGTGGTGGCAAATTCTGAACATGGAATGCTTATTGAACTGCAAAGAGCATGTGCAGGAAGAGGCAGTTGAAGTGGTGGGCTGCTGCTGGCTTGGGTATGTGTTGGTTCGGACACTGAGCACACATTATGGAAGCCGTTACAATTAGCTTATAAGCATTGGAAAGGCATGGAAGTGCAGTGTGTGAGAATATTTAGTGATGGGCATAGATGAACACAGGCATTTTACTGGCTTAACACAATCAACTTATGCATTCAATTACTGGTTGCAAGGGACATGATAGCCAAGTCTTTAGAAGATAGAGAGAAACCTAGAGCACGGAAGACAGAAGAAGAAATAATGCGAGAGAGCAGGATAAATGAAATGAATAACAGAGAAATAGTGGGGCAAAGGGACAAAAGTTAATGAAAGATAGGACAGCAGAGAAGGAAGGAGAGATAAACAGAGAGATGCTGCTAGGATAAAGTGAGGAAGTGAAGAGATAGAAAGTGTAGTTAGAAAAAAGAGATGAAAGTTACAATAAAAAAGAAAGAGAAGCAGATGGAAAAACAGAGCAATAAAAATGTTGAGAAATAGAAGGAGAAAAAGAGAAAGGTGAGTCAGAAACTGAGATGGAGTGAGACTGATAAAAGTGAATTAAATTTCACTTGACTTTTTTTTATAAACGAGTACCTTTTCCACTCCCAGTGCCTGTTATCCCTGTCCCTTTTCTCCTTACCTGTTGTCTTGCACCATTGATTTATCTCCTGTGCCCCCCTTTTCCTTGTGTTTTTAATTCTTCAAATTAATGAACAGGTTTGTCCTCATTTTGGCAATTTAGCAAACCCTTGTGGGGTCACCAGACTAGTGTTATCCATTTTGGTTTTTCTCTTTAATGAGACAGTGAAGTCTAATGTTGGTTGATTTCCTGTAACGTATGCTGTCAAGTGGCATCAGAGTTGTCTGCTGGGTTGGAAGAGTCCATTGAAAATGGGTGTAGAAAAGTGGGTTATTAGTAGGTTGGGGTATTAACCCTCAGCTAGTAATAATACCGAAATCACTAATAGGTCCAGTCAAGTCTTAGTAAATTAATCCTTGCTCAACCATTAGTAGCTTAGCAAACAAGCAGCCAGGAGTAACCTAGAACATTGGTATGTGTAAAGCATTTTATACTAACAAAAACAGTAAATGAGTAAAAGACACATCACAAAAAAATCCAATACTAATTTATAAAGTAGAGAATGTTTCACTTTCAAATTACACCAAAACAACAAAAATCGAATATAGGGAACCGGAGATATACATTTTTACAGATTGAATAAAAAACTGCATTCTAGCATCAAAAAGCTCAAAGCAAAACTTGTGGCTATCTGGTCGTGCTGGACCAAGACAAAATCAAAGTGCTAGACCGACCATAATGGAGCGCAGGTCTGATAAACAGAGGGCTAGGTTCTGGGCAAACGTTTACCTTCGGACTTAGTCTTTTTCTTTGAGCTTTTCTCTTGCCATTAAAGTCCTTAGGTTCCTCCAATCCGGAGTTCTATTTGATGACGGCAGCCTTCTGCAGCGCGATGGCTCAGAGAGCCTCTGGAAGACTTTGTCCTCAATGGTGAGAACCTACAGTGCGCTCAGCAGATCTAACCAGCACAGTGAGGCTGATTCGCAAGTTGACAGCTGCGGCTTGACTTTTGACATCGAGCCGATCTCTTCTGGGCGATTTTCTGTAAAACTTTGCAGAAAGTTTCCAAACGTTGATATCTTGTTGGTTCTGAGTTCCTTTGGGGAAAATAGTGGTCCAGTAGCACAAGCAAACATTTAGAGACTCTGGATTGCCTCTTTGCGGCTAGGACTCAATTTCCCACATTGCACCTGCACAGAACAGGAAAAGTCCAGTTACAACTGGTCAGCTGTGGTGATCCTCTCTTTTGCTTGGCAGATGACTTCTTCCAGCTCTGTTGTACCTGTAGCTGATCAGGGAGTCTGCTCCTTTTCCTTTGAGTCAGGCACAGTCCTTTCTTCATGGGAGCGAGGTCAGCAGGTGCATGCCTTCTGATTGCAAGCCTTCTGTGGTGCAGTCCAAGGGTCAAGCAGTTCAGTTCTTCTTCTGATGTTCCAGGCTGTGATCTGAGGAGCTCCTGCAGCTCTCTCATATTTATCCTCCATTCTGGGCTGGCAGGAGGGGGGACACCCCAACCAACAGGTGTAAAGCTACCTCTCCCACTAAGACCATTTCATGTAAAGTGTGGCATTTTTTTGACCCAGAATGCACTGTTCTCCCAAAAATCAAAATGGAGAAATTCTCTCCTTGGTGTGTGTGTTTCTGTGTAACGCAACCCAGAGGTGTGGCTAACATCTGACTGCATTCACCCTCCAGCCCCTCTCTTGATCTAACTAGGGGGGCTCTCATCTGGCTAGAGATCAAGGAAGTGGGGTGGCCTAGGTCCCGTGACATCTGCTTTCTGCTGAGGCTCCTGCCTTTGAAGTCCAGCTTATCTACCCATCCCCCTTCTTCTCCCTGGTTCTTCAGCAAGCACATCTCCTCCCACCAAACGGATGTTTGTTGCAGTCCCAGGCCTCTTAACACCCACTCAGGTAGTAGCTTGGCTCAGGCTGTAAAAGGCTGACCAATCAGAAGAGGCTGCTACAGGGCTGCTTTAGGTAACTTTAGGATAGTAAATTCTAAAACTACTCTCCTGTAAAAGTTGTAATAAATTCAACCATGGCAAGTACTCGGATTTATTGTAACTATTATTTTGATACTTTGAATGATATGTCTAGCTAGCTCCAATCACAAGTTAGACTTTATTAAGTTTAATAAAGCATTCCCATGTTAGCCTATGGGGCCAGCAGCACTACTATCAGGAAAAAAATGAATTTGGCTGTTTTTCCTTACCAGGGCATGTAAAACATATTTTATTTTGTCCCTACTTTTTATAATAATGCACCCTACCCTTGGGCACCTAGGGCAGACCTTAGAGGTGACCTAAATGTAATAGAAAGGTAGTTTAGGACTTCAGAAGTACTTTTAATTCCAAAGTCAAATGTGGACATAGTTTTATTTTAAACCCAGCTTGCAAGGCAGGCCTGGCTTTAGAATGACACCAGACACCATGGCAGTGCGCAATTAATTGCATTAAGTCCACTGGGGTCTCTAAACTCACACGCCCGACCATATACTGGGGACCAACAGGTAGATTGTCCTTGCCAGTTAAAATTATACCAATTGCCATATTCCTTTAGAGGACAGAGCACTGGCCCTAGGCCCGGCTAGCAGAGCCCAGGGCACTTTCAGAGTCAGTAACCCCCAGCATCAGTCACAAAATTGGGGAGATCAGGGCAAAACGGATGACTTTCCTACACAGACGAGTTTCCTATTCACGCTTGTCCAGACGAAAGGTGATGGACTACTAATATACACCCTAGTAGTTCTCATCATCTAAGTAGAAGACCCTGGAAAGTCCATCTGCATTGACATGGGCAGTACTAGGTTTGTGTTCCATTGTAAAGTCCATTCCCTGTAGGGAAATGGACCATCTCAACAATTTTGTGTTCTCCCCACTTGTCTGCATGAGCCATCTAAGAGGTCTGTGGTCAGTCCAAACACAGACATAAGTACCAAACAGGTATGGTCCCAGCTTCTTCAGGGACCAGACCACAGCAAAGGATTCCCTCTCAATGGCACTCCATCTTTGCTCTCTGGGGAGTAGTCAGCTGATAAAGATGGCAACTGATTGATCTTGGCCCTCTTCATTAACTTGTGCCAGCACTGCCCCAACCTGCTGCCTGGTCTGAAGAATCTGTCTGATCGATAAACTCTTTATTGTAGTCAGGGGCCAGTAGGACTAGTGCTGTACACATAACCTCCTTCAGAGTGCCAAAGGTGTGCTGACACTCTTTGGTCCAAATTACCTTTTTGGGCCGTTTCTTTGAAGTAAACTCTGTCAAGTGAGCCACAATGATCCCATAGTTCCTCACAAACCTTCTGTAGTACCCAGTAAGGCCATAAAAGGCCCTTGCATGTGTCTGGGTCTTAGGAGCTTCCAAATACAAGATTTTCTGGATCTTGGGCCAGAGGGTTGCACATGGCTTACATCTACAAGATGGCCCAGGAACACCAATGAACCTTGTGCTATCTGGCATTTGCTTGCCATGATAGTCAGGCCCACCGGCTGCAGGGCCTGAAGCACTTCTCGCAGATGGACCAGGTGCTCCTTCCAAGTGGAACTGAATACAGCTATATCATCTAGGTAAGCTGCACTGCAGGTTTCCATCCCCCCAGACAGGATTCTTTTCACGGAACTTTGGAAGGTGCCTAAAGCTTTCTTCAAGCCAAAGGGCATCACCTTGAATTGAAAGTGGCCCTCTGGGGTGGAAAATGTTGACCTATCCTTTGCTCCTGGATGTAGGGCAGTCTGCCAGTAACCTAAGGTCAAATCAAATGTACTCAGGTTCTTTGCAGCCCCCAACCTGTCATTGAGCTCAAAAGCTCTAAGTATGGAGTGAGCATCAGACTTGGTAACTGCATTCAAAACTTTACAGTTCACACAAAACCTCAATTCTTTCTTTACCCCTTAGGGATTAGGATGTGTGTGAGTACCACTGGACTGGCCTATTTACTGTAAGGGGGCTCAGTTACTACCAACTCCAGCATCTTGGCTACTTCAGCCTTAATGCTGGTTTTGACCTGCTCAGACAACATGTACAACTTGTTTTTGACAGGTAGGCTGTCACTAGTATCAATGTCATTGACAAAGCAAGTTGTGAGTCCAGGGGTCAGGGAGAACAGTCCAGCAAACTTCTCCAACACTTGTTTGCAGTCTTTCTGCTGCTGGTCTGTCAACTTGGGAGAGAGTACTACTCCCTCCACTGACCCCTCTTGTGCACTGGTGGAGAGAATGTCTGGCAGTGGCTCACTCTCCTCTTCCCCTCCTTCATCTGAGAACATCAGAATGGCCACGTCTGCCCTGTCTTGGTGTGGTTTCAATTTGTTGACATGGAGCACCTGATGGGGATTCCTGGGGGTGCCAAGGTTCACCAAGTAAGTGACCTCACCCTTTTCCTCCAGAATGGGGTAGATCCCAGTCCACTGTCCCGAAGGGCCCTTGGAACCACAGGCTCCAACACCCACAACAACTGTCCTAGATGGTACTCAGTTATAGTAGCCTTCTGGTCATACCAGAGCTTAATAAGCTCTTGGCTGGCCTCCAGGTTGCTGCTTGCTCTCTTCATGCACTCTGCAATGCAGTACTGCAAGCCTAGCGCATAATTCAGCACATCTTATTCAGGCTCTTTGAGAGGCTTCTTCCAACCTTCTCTAAGCAAACTCTATGGCCCTTTTACAGGGTGGTCATATAGTAATTCTAAGGAGCTAATAGCAACCCCTTTCTGTGGCACCTCTCTGTAAGCAAAAAGCAGGCATGGGAGGAGAACATCCCATCTCATCCTGAGCTTGTCAGATAAGCACATGATAATGCCCTTCAGAGTTTTTATTGAATCTTTCCACCAGAACATTGCTCTGGTGATGATATGGGGTGGTGAACTTGTAATTAACTTCACACTTATCCCACATCACCTTTAGATAGGTGGATATAAAGTTAAACCCTCTGTCTGGGACCACCTCCTTGGGAAAGCCCTCCCTAGTAAAGATGCCAAGAAGTGCTCTGGCCACTATGGGAGCAGTGACCATCTTCAGGGTTATTGCTTCTGGGTATCTGGTAGCATGGTTCATTACTACCAAGATATATCTGATCCCAGAGGCAGTTGGTGGGTCTAGGAGACCAACAATATTAATCCCCACCCTCTCAAAGGGAGTCCCAACCACTGGCAGTGGCATCAAGGGAGCAGTTGGCTTGCCCCCTGTCTTGCCACTGGCGTGACAGGTGACAAAGGAGCTGCAAAACTACTTTTACGTAGTCAGAAGTAAGGGGCCAATAGCAATTCTTGACCAGCCTGTTCCAGGTCTTGGACTGTCCCAAATGTCTGGCAAGGGGGATGTCATGAGGCAATGTGAGTAGGAACTATCTAAACTTGTTGGGGACTACCACCCTCCTGGTTGCCCCTAGATTGGGGTCCCTAGCCTCAGTATATAGGACTCCAACATCCCAATAGACTCTGTGGACACCACTGCCATCACCCTTCTCTTGCCTGGAGACAGTCCGTCGCAGGCCCTCGAGAATGGGAAAATCCCTTTGTCCCTGGCACAGCTCCTCTCTGGTGGGTCCACTGGCTCTTTGCAACTCTGCCAAGTTAGTCAGATCTTGCAGGGTTGGAGTCTCACCTTCTGAGGCCAGATCTTCCTCATCAGGATTGGATTCCTCCTGGACCTCTTGAGCTGCTTGGGTTGGCTCACCAGACGATTTGCCCTTTCTCTTGCTCTTGGAGGCTTGGCCCATTGTTCCAGTGTCCAAGTGTCCATTAATCTCCTGATGTGCATCCTGTGCCCTCGTCTCAGCACAAACCCATTCAGGGAGGTCCAGCATCTTGGCACGGACCTGCTTTTCCAACCCTGACCACTCAGAAGCTTCAAGCTAATTTACCAGTAGACACTCCACTGGGAGGGCAGCAGACACAACTACCTTTTTAGGGCCAGTCACACCTCCCCATTCCAAGCTCACTATTGCCATGGAATGGAGCTTGGCTCTGTTGTCTGCATAGGTGATCTGGTGAAATACACCAAGTAGGATCTCCTCTGGGGAAACCAGTTTGTCCCACACCATGGTCCCCATGGTATCCCCCAGAGTCTAAACCTCCGTCCCTTTGATCTTAGGCCATTGCCTGTACATCTCCATGCTTCAAGGTAAGACTGCCAGGGTTGCAACTTCTACCCACCCACGGAACCTAAGGCCACCTCTGTATACCCTTTCCCCATCTCTAGGCAAACTTCCACTAAAGTTGCACCCCAACCCCTACAGTAGCAATCCCATTGGACTGCCCACAGGAGGGAGGCTTCTTTTTGCAGACTGCATTTTCCTTATTATGTTCTGACTGCAAGCAATCAAAACACAATCCCACCTTTGTAGGATCATACTTTCTTCTCTGATACCCTTTACCTTTGTAAGTGAATTGGCTCTGGGAATTCCGTCCTTGGGGACCTTTTGAGGACTCTCTGTTTTTTTTATCTTTGTTACCCAGGGCGTTCCCATGGGAGGGGACCTGTCCTTCTTTCTTCTGATCACCTCCCTGTTTCTTCTTGGTCACCCTGGTGCAAACCCACTCATCTGCTGTCTCACCTAGTTCCCTATGACTTGCTTCCTTAGAGTCAACTAGATGCTGGTGTTACTTCAGTGAGGGAGGATTGGCCCACATGTGCTCTTTCATGATCAAATTGTACAGCCCCTCAGAGGTACGTACCTTGTTACCCTATATCCAGTGCTCTAGTGCTTTGACAGATATGTTTACAAAGTCAACCCAGGATTGGATACTGACTTTCTGGGTGTCCCTAAACTTCATACTGTAGTACTCAGGGGTTAGACCAGACCTTCCAATCAAGCTCTGCTTCATCTGAGGATATGATTCAGCCTCCCTTTCCTCTAAGCTCAATAGCCTATCTCTCCCAACCACTGGGATCAGTTCCCACAGGAGTGAACCTCAATACTCAGAACTCACCCTCCTCCTCTTGAGGACCTTCCCAAAAGCTATCTGCCATTTGTCAGTGTCAGCCACCTCCTGGCACTTAGGGACAATCCCCTTGGGTAATTTTGGGTCAAAAACACCATCCTTGAACACGTATGTCTCTTCTTCGCTGCAACCATTTTCCTCTCTACCACCTCTTATGACTCTCCTCTCCTCACGTACCCACTTCTTCTTGGACAGGGCCAACTTCTCTGCTTTTAGGGCTGTATAAGGCAGCTGTGCCTCAAGCTCTCTTTCCCTAAGGGACAGTTCTGTCTATCCTTTGTTGGATTTTCTTCCACCACTAGCTCTTGGCAGCGCCCTGGTCACTGTTTGTGTGTAGAGCTGTTCATCTTCCCCATCACTAAGGTCTAGGGGTCTTCATCCCCCTGCCCTTCTATCTCTAGAGCCTCCTCTGTATCAAGGTCTGATCCTCTAGCTGGGCCTCCGCCCAGGTTGTATGGGCCTTTATCAGTACTACCTTCCTGGAAATGGAGGGTGCTGGTAATTCCCTAGCCCTACACAAGTCCCTAAGCTTGGTGACTTGGTTTGTGGGTAGACTAGCTAGATCAAGCTTGATCGTGTCCCTTAGTTTTGGGTCATAAAAACATTTGCAAAAATGAAGGCCAGATTAATATAGAAACAGTTAGAACTGAATCAATTAATATTGGTCCAAATTAAAAATCAAAAACAATTTTTGCACAGATACAGAATGGTGCTACTAAACAGAAGTTCTGGATCCAACCACTGTGCACCAAATGTAGGAAAGTAGGTTATTAGTAGGTTGGGGTATTCACCCTCATCTAGTGATAATTCCAAAATCACTAATAGGTCCAGTCAAGTCTCAATAAATTAATCCTTGCTGAACCCTTGGTAGCTTAACAAATGAGCAGTCAGGCTAAACCTAGGAGACAGGTATGTGTAAAACATTTAATACCACTAACACAGACCATAATTAAAAGGCATAACACAATAAAAATCCAACACCAATTTATAAAAGTAGAGAATATTTATATTTTTGAAACGACACCAAAATGACAAACTTCCACTGTAGGGAACCGGAGATATTAACTTTGAAAGATTAAATCAAGAATTGTGCATTCTAGCACAAACAGCTTAAAGTGCCACTTGTGGCTATCTGGTTGCCCTAGACCGGGACAAAGTCAAAGTTTTAGGCTGACCACGATGGACCACGGGTCGGATAAGCAGAGGGCTAGGTCCTAGTCAAAAGTTTATCTTCGGACTTAGGGCATCATTTATGAGGAATTGGCATAGGGCAGCACAGCAAGTCTTCTTGCTGTGCTGCCCTACGCCAATGTGAAAGGGCAGGAATGCACTGTATTTATAAAATAGGGTGCATTTCTGTCCTTTTCCCCTGCACTGGTGCACAATTAGCTGCCTAGCACCAACATAGGTATCCTTGAACCATGGGACAAGGGTGCCTCCTGTGCAGGCAATATTGTTTTGTGCAGGAAGGGGCACCTTCCTGCACAAAACCAATCCCAAACAGGCATTTTCCTCTTTCCATGTGTGCTGTAGAAAGCAGCACACATGGAAAGAGAAAATAACGAGGAGAAATAAAAATATTTCTCCTCGTTATGCCTGCTCTGGGGATGTGGTAGGTTGTGGCGCTGCCCCAGGTTCGCGTGATTAAGTAAATCTGGGACAGCATCAAAATCTATCCATGTTGAGTGGGAAAACACACTGCAGTGCCCTTGGAATGTCTCCTTGATGCAGAGGAAGACAAGGCAGTGACTTGTGCAAGCCTCTTATAAATAAGCCTCTTAGTCCTTTTCTTAGAGCTTTTCTTTCGACAACGAGTCCTCTGGTTCCTCGGATTCAAAGTTTGATTCGACAACGGTGGCCTGATGCAGCACAATGCCTTGGAGAGGCCAGTCCGCGAGTTGATGAAGGAGGCTTGACTCTCAATGTTGAGCAGGTCTTCTCCTGGAACTTTCCTGTAAAACTTTGCAGCAAATTTCCAAACTTTGAGATTTTGTTGGTTCTGAGTTTCATCGGGGAAAATAAGGGTCCAGCAGCACCAGCCAAGGGTTCGGAGACTAGGACTCAATTTCCCACAATGCACCTGCGCAGTCCAGCAAAACGTCCAGTTGCAACTGGACATTTAAGGTCATCCTCTCTTTGGCTTGGTAGGTGACATCTTTCAGCTCTGTTGTACCTGTTGCTGATCAGATAATCCACTCCTTTTCCTTTTATGTCAGGTACAGTCCTTTTTTGTGGAGTCTTGTGAGTGCAGCAGGAGAAGTAATTTTGAGTGCAAGCCTTCTGTGGTGTGGTCCAAGTGTCCTGCAGGGCAGTCCTTCTTCTTCTGATGTTCCAGGCAGTGATCTGAGGAGTTCCTGCAGCTCTCCCATATTTATCCTCCATTCAAGGCTGGCAGGATGGGACACACCCCAACCAAGAGGGGTAAAGCTACCCCCCTGTGCTAAGACCACTTCCTATGAAGTGTGGCCTATTTTGACCCTGAATACTTTGATCTCCCAAAAATAAAAATGGAGAAATTCTCTCCTTGGTGGGTGTGTCTGTGTAACCCAACCCAGAGGTGTGGCTAACAACTGACTACACTCCCCTTACTGCCCCTCTCCTAATCTAATTAGGGGGCTCCCATCTGGCTAGTGATCAAGTAAGTGGGGGTGGTCTGGGTCCTGTGACAGCTGTTTGCTGCTGAGGCTCCTGCCTTTAAAGTCCAGCTTATCTACCCAGCCGCTTCCTTTCCCTGGCTTCTCCAGCAAGCAAATTTCCTCCAATAAAATAGCTGTATTGTTGTACTCCCAGGTCTCTTCACGTCTGCTCAGGTAGTAGCTTGGCTCATAATGTAAAAGTCTGACCAATCAGAAGAGGCTCCTACAGGGCTTCTTTAGGTAACTTCAGGATAGTAAGTTCTAAATATGCTTTCCTATAATAGTTATAATGAATCCAACCTTGGCAAGTTTTTATTCTAAGCATTGTTTTGGTACCTTGAATGATATTTTTAGCTAGCTCGAATCAAAAGTTAGTCTATATTGAGTTTACTAAGTTTAATAAAACCTTTCCAGGTTAACCTATGAGACTAGCAACACTACAATAGGGAAAAACAAATATGTCTCTTTTTCCTTACTGGAGCATGGTTTTGTCAATTAAAATTGTACCAATTATATCAATTACCATTTACCTTTAGAGGACAGAGCACTAGCCCTGGGCCTAGGTAGCAGAGCCCAGTGCACTTTCAGAGTCAGCAAACACCAGCACCAGTCGAAAATTGGGGTGATCAGGGTAACAATGATGACTTTCCTACACTGATGACTTTCCTACAGTGGAGTCAGACTTTCAAACCAAAATGATTAGTGGTATTCCTAGCTTATGTATGGACCAGGCTCTGTGTGACCTGTGAAAGATATTGACAATATTAGGCCTTCCCTTTAGTCTAGATGGGGAAACTATCATGCTTATCAATAGCTGAGGAGTAGTATTTAGGACAGTTTAGCTTCTTTCAATTTTGAACTGAGACTCCAGAAGTGTGTGCATTAAGTCACTTGGTATAAGTGAATGAGTGTATGACTCAGTAGTCGACAGATGTTTGGTCTTACAGAAGTTAGTGCATGTTAGCAGAGGGTATATGAGAATGGTGTATGGGGATGAGCTACATCGCAAGCAGCTGTTGGGAGGGACAGAGTGGCTGTGTGCTCTTTGTCCAGAGGACTGGTTGCCTGTGGGTGTTGAAGTTAGTATCTTAGAAACAGAGAGCAAGCCAATTTTTAGATCATATTTTGAGTTAGCTGGGAATGTTTGTATAGGTTTAACACACTTAGGGGCCGATTCCGATTCGGGCCGGAAGTCTCTCCGACCGAGCCGGACCCGGAGAGATTTCCGACCGAATCGGACTCTGGCAGTCCGACCGAACGAGTACGATGCGCACGCATGCCATCGGACTCGAGTCGGTCGGACTCCCATTGAAGTCAATGGGAGCCGGTCGTACAACGCGTACGCGGGCTCCCATTGACTCAATGGGTGCGAGGCGGACAAGGGCGCCCCCTACAGCAGGTACGCGTCGATGCGCATCGCGGCGTACATGCACAGGCCTGTGTGCGACTCGCGTGCCTACGCGTACAGGGGGGTCCGACGCGGACCCCCAAAGTCCGGCTCCGACAGCTTTTTCGAGCCGGAAGGCGCGAGTCGATCGGACTGCTCGCGGCGCGCATCGTACTTACCCGGCCGGGAAACGTCTCCATAGCGCGGTGCGAGTCGTGTCCATGCGAGTCGGTCGGAGCGTGTTGAAGCCGCGTTCGAGTCGGTCGGAGATTTCGCGGGTGCCTGCATCGTACTCGCTCGGCCGGACCCGCGTACGATTCCGTCGGGAAACAGGGCTCCGAATCGGATCCGGTAAATCCGAATCCGATTCGGAGCACTACCGGCCGAGATCGGAATCGGCCCCTTTGTCCTATGTGGAATGTTAATACAATTCATGGCTTGCAGAATGTGAGTTGGTTTGTGTCAGAATGCACTAACCCTGTGTTCAAAATTCAGCAGAAGCAAAGGACTCTTCCATCTTTCACTGTCTCCACCACTGACCACATACACAAGGACACAAAGGCTAGTGGTGGAAAAGGGGTATGGTAAAAAACTGAAAAACAGAGACACTGCACTCTACAACTCTGACTCATCACTTCTGTTGGTAAGTGATGTCTACAATTTGTTGTGTATATCTAAAGGCAATGAGATATCTATAGGAACATGCCATGAAAGTTCTGTACTTAACTGAAATAGTAAAAGGACATAATTGACCAATATCTCTGTGTAATCAACTCTCTGTATTTTGATGTGACACTAAATATACAAATAATGAGTGCCACTAAATATACAAATAATTAGTACCTTAAATATAAGTTCATAAACTCTTCTCATTGTGAACAGAATAACTACCTCGAGCTTTGTCACAATGCACTCTCTGTGGAAGATGAGTTATAACTTCTACTAGACTCATGCAGAACTGCAGGGTAAATAACCGATGTTAAATGTTCTGTTTTTTTCTCTAGGAATTTGTGTAAAAATACTCAAACTCTAATACTTTATGCTTTGACTCTAATAGTTAACATGAGTACATTGCCTAGGCGTAATAGTCCTTCCTGTTCTATCACAGGAAGCTTTAAAGCAAACATAAGTAAACTGACAGTCTCTTAAGAGTTCAATCACTAGTCAAAATATTTCAAAGTATTCCTCTTAACAACATGACCAGAAATACTTCGCTATATCCCCAATATCCTTCAATACAATCCAAGGAAGCAGCTGTTCATTAGCAAACAAAATCCTAGATCCATGTGGCCAGATAACCGATTCATCAACATTGTACCACAATTGCCTAGTAAAGATGTCATGGGCCACGAATGAAGTTATAACCAAATGTGCAAGATGCCTTAGTGTCTCCAGACCACATGAGAGTTCACAGCCTTTTTTGGATGTTTTTCATTGTCTGGATGCTGTCACGTGGTGCATTCTTGCACACTTGTAGCTGCGGTCTACACAGTTCTGTATCCTGTAGGAACTGGCAGCCTTTTCTTTCTTGGAAAGACCCTGAATGAGTGAGCGTGGAGTATTTCTAACCCATTCTCGCAAGTATCCATGCGGTAAGCAATGTACCTCCAGCTCCACTTCCTGACAGTGGCACAGAGGTATGGAGGTTAAAGTGGTTTGAAAGCATACTAGATGAGGAATAAGAATGCACAAGTGGAGTTGAGCACCAGCACAGGCAACAGGAGTGTGAGGTAAGACCTTGTTTTGTGAATGGAAGGGTACAGATGAGGAAGGTACATTGCATTGTTTAAACAAAAAAAGGACTACAGGAATTACTGCTAGCCTGGTTCAAGTAGAGCACCTGTTGCTGGATATGGGCTGCTATTTGTGATAGCATTGAGAGTTGACAAACAAACTGCCTACTCTACGTTTGAGCTGATCTAGACATCGGCAGGACTACATACATGGTGTTTAAGATGATGATGTATGTCAGATGAGCTAGCAACTCTTAGGTTTGTAAGAAGAAGCTATTTAAAAAAATCACTGGTACTATCATGAACATAAACTTGGCTATTCCCAAAATAAATTATATGGCTGAGTACATGAATAAAAGATATGTTTGTATGTGGATGATGTGCTACTCACACTGCGCTCCGCATCGGCCTTACCTAGCTGCAGTGATGGGCCTCCTCCAATCCTTTGAAACTGTATCTGGTTATAAAATAAATTACATCAAATCTGAGGCTTTGAATTTGACTTTTTAGGACAAAGAGGGGGCAGTGTTGAGTCAGCCACTCTCATTCCGATGGGGCAAGCGATCCATTAAAATATTTTGCGATCAAGATCGAAAAATACCTGGGGAGCTTTTTCTTACTAATTATGCCCCTCTAAAGTCAGCCAGAAAGAGGGACCTAGAGTCTTGGGGAAATGTAACCATTCCTGGAATGGCAGAATTAATGCCATAAAGATGAAGATCCCTCCACGGCTTTTGTGTATGGTCCAGGCCCTCCCAGTATGGGTGGATAGCCTTATCATTTGATGTGGTATGTGTGGAAAGGAAGGGTGCTGAGGGTTCCCCAGAGACTTCTGGTTCAGTTTAGGGAAGCTGGATGACTGACCTTACTCTGCATCCCCCACAATTTTGCAGTCGCTCAATTAAGAATAATTGTGGTTGGTCCATGTTAGGCTCTGAAAAAAGAACTAGCAGCAAATGGATCATGCCATAGTATGCAGACCTCTGTGAGACGTAATCTCGTGGGATAAGCACCACAGGCCATTAAATGCATATCTAGCACAGCGGTTAGCAAAATGCTGAGTACATGGGCTACTTATGTCACCTACAAAGCCTTGGTGACGTATCCATCACCTTTTGCCCCTATTCGCTATAATGGTAGCTTAACTCTAGCTCTGAAGAGACGGGTCTTCCGGCATTGGAATTCGTAGATTTATCTTACTCATGTTCAGTGTGACATTCCCCAAGACCCTTTTGCAGTGTAAGGCTGATTTTTATCTTCTGGGAGATGAAACTTCCCTATCATGCGCAATTTTGACACTTGATTGCACATCCTATTGTTCACCTGGCAGTCAGAAGAGATGAGACCCCACTCAAATCACAATGAAGTTTGGGAACTTCCACTTGGGAGGCAGATTACACAAAACAATGAGAATGGCTAGGGAAAGAAATCCATTCATCTTCTACGTCAATATTGGGCAGAGAAATGCACTTTAAAGTGTGGTATGCTTGGCACCACATCTCTTCCTGTCTTCACCCAATGTACCACAATGCATCTCCCAGATGCAACAGGGCATGTATTGTACTTGGGTAAGCACTGCATATCTGGTGGTCATGCCTGGTAATCCTTTCCTTCTGATAGGGTATGGCAGACACTCTTAAGGGCATATTGGGATACCTTATCAACTTTACCCTGAGGTGTCACTCTTACGCCTAAAGTCAATTGAATTAAAAGTGATGCTGAAACATGAATGGCAAATGGCATGTTAATGCCTTGGAGCTGCCAAATTGACTATTGCTGACAGCTGGAAACGTTTTAATAGTTTAATAGATTTTAGTCCATTCTCGCTAGGGAACAGTGAATAGCAATAGGACAGCAGCCACTTATGATTCAAGACTAAATGGAAGCCTGTGTACTCAATGTTTTGTGGGGCCCCTTCGTCCTCTATGATCCCTCCCCGTTGGAGGGCCATGGACCTATTTGGTTGAGGGGGATGTTAACTTCTACTGCACTGGGAGAATGGTCATGCAGGTATCAGAAGAGGGGGGTGGTCTGTGGTTTAGGGGTTATATTTCTGCAAGGCACTTACTCGTGGTCGGTGGGGGCCCCCTGAAGGTGGATTATGGAGGGCAGTTGGGTTAAAAGGGGGGGCGCGGGTTTTGGTAAGGTTATCACCCTTCTATACGATCATCTAGCTGGGATGACTGCATGTTTAAGAACATAACTAAACGGTGTATTCTGAGCTAGTTTTGGCTGTACTTGTTCTAGAAGCACCATGGTCCAGTGTTAATGTAATGCTTGATGTCTCAATAAAAATAATTTTGCGAAATTTATATATATAATAAATTACAGTAACATTACTTTCTTCAAGGTCCCCTAACCTCTCCTTACTTCTCCCTATTTCCATCCCCTTTAGTAATATTCCCAATTTGCCAGCCACTCCACTCTGTCCTTCTGACATTTGCTACTAAAACAAATACTTATGTGTGTGGAGACTTCAGGCAGAGACCTCTGCACAGAAAAAGCTAGGAGAGGCGAAGACATAAATTCCATATTTAGGTCTGTGAATAGCATTTTTCAGTACCTATTATACTACTACAAAGTGTACTACAAAATGTAATGCCAATAAGTCCCAAAGTGTTTAAAGATTCTGAGGTGAGTACAATATGCCTTATATTCTGTGCATTTGAAAAGATGGGCACAAACTCAACACTGACAAAACAGAAATACTCATCTTCGAGAACAACTACTCCCTGTGGAATGACTCCTGATGGCCAACGGAGCTCGGCCCCACACCCACAGAGCATGCAAGAACCCTCAGAACAATTCTTGACAACACACTCTCAATGAGGAGGCAGAACAACTGTGTCTCTCCTCCTGCTTTCTCACCCTCTGAATACTCAGAAAAATCTTCAAATGGCTCCCCCTCCACATTAGACGCACCATCACCCAGGTCCTCATTACCAGCTGCCTGGACTACGAAAACTACCTCTACATGGGAATCTCTGCTCAATTACTACACAGACGCCAGACCATCCAGAACATAGCAGCCAGGCTTGTCCTCAGCCTCCCGAGGCAGACCCACATCTCCCCCACCTCAAAGCCCTACACTGGCTTCGCATCAGCAAACAATGCCAGTTCAAACTACTAACACATGTCTACACAGCCCTTCACAACAAGGGCCCAGCCTACCTCAACCAAAGGGTGAACTTCCACCAACCCACTCGCAACCTTCGCTCCTCATCTCCCTTCTTAGCTCACACCCCCTGCATTCACAGGAGCAGGAGTGGATGCAGCGCATTCTCTCACCAGGCAGCTAAGTCCTGGAAAAGCACCCTGTCCACCTCCGCACAGCCCCCAACCTACAGGAGTTCAAGAAAGACCATAAGACCTGGCTTTTTGACTATTCATCTCAGCAGCAGAATCTCCCCCACCCTTCCCCCCCCAGCACCTGGATACCCTCAGGGGTAATAAGCAGTGCTCTACCAATCTTATTTGATTGATTGATTGAAATAACAGAAGTGTTTTGGGTGCTGAACGACCCTAGAACCGTGGTAGCTTATGTGAAAAGTGGACTATAGATATTACATTCAGTATTAAAATGCAGTTAGTGTTTAATACTTCAATACTTGACCTCCATACTTAAACAAAGATAAAAGCCAAATGCTATCCATCATTACCAATTGACAGGTATGACCACTTCCCTATACCATTTCAAATCATCAAAACCTTCCTCCACACCACCATTAGACTGTCAAACTGTCATTACTATCCATAGATGTTCATGAGCTTTAAACCTTTCTGTACAAAGGCCAGTCCACAGTTCAATACAGCTGAATTATTTAAACTGCAGCTGAGAACATTGCTTTTGAAATATACTAAGATTATTTAAGACCACATTTGCCATGGTACTTAAACTAACTTCACAAAAAGGAATCAAGCGCCCGCCGCCTATCTTAGGTGATAGAGTAGCTGCGGGGAGAGCAAGGATTTGGGGAGAGGGTGCTTGGAGTAATATTAAAGAAAAAAAAGAAAACTCACCTGCCGCTCCGCTCCCGCCACCTCCCTGCTCCTCTTGTCGCAATCAGGCCGGAAGGGGATGGGCCCTCAGGGCACAGGCTCCACACCCAATCCAGATGCTGTTTTCACATGAGAGCAGTGCCTGGATTGGTCTGAGCGGCTTTGTTTGCCACTCAGACAGTTCATTGGAACCTGTGCCTTTTGTGTGCAACACAGCCGCGTTGGAGAAACATAAGTTGGTATGTATGTTTGGCCGACCAAGGACGGATGACCAAGCACACATGCGCACATATGAGTGCACTTTACTCCTTCTCCCTGATATCCCCAGCCCGCCCTATAGATATTGTATTGCGGGGCTAGGACAAAATAAATAAAATGACAATAACTGTGTTTTTGTCATTTTATTTATCATCTGCTGGTGCGAGCTGTGGGGTGGCACTCCTCCGCCATTACGGAGGAGCCACCCCTGCAAACCAGGAGCATTGGGAACGAATGGCATAAACCCAGGACTCCATGTCTACTCCCCACATTCTACATATTATAAAAATTGAGAAAGGACTTCGAAATCCACCTTCGAAGCAAAAGACACTTATTTACAGGAACTAATCAAAATTGCTCAGACTAGGACCCACTCGCTCTTCTAGCACACAAATGCTAAATCATGTCTAACACTAAAACACAAATGATCCCCTCAGAAGGTAAATATCAAGAATTTGTGAAATTCTGTGCTGAGAAAATTAAGACCATCAGAAACAAACGTCAATCCACCATTCACAATCCTCCTAGATTTGCCATCCAAAACATTAAACAGACAGGTTTACTTTTATCGTAATAAACAAAGATTCTCTCTCATCAGTCATAAAGAAATTAAAGGCAACAAACTACTTTAAGAAAATATACCATCTAATATCAAGAAGAAGAATTTTTACATCTTTGCCACACGCTGGACCATCCTACTCAACTCCTCTCTAACACAACAAATGCTCCCTGACACTTTAAAACAAAGCAAATAACTTCTCTTTTAACCCTTTCTGTGCATCAGATGGACAGGAGCCGTCAGATGCCACAGTGCTTATGTGCGTCGGACGGCTCCCAGCCGTCTGCGCACATGGCACAGAAAATCCCTCTGGTGCGGGCACCAGAGAGAATTTCTTTGAATCAAAACAGCCATGGGAGCTTGGAAATGCTTCCGCAGCTCCTGGGGCTGTTCTGATTGTTTCTCTGAAATGACGATCAGTGCGCACGTCGCGCTGACGTTATTTCAGAGAAACCAAAACTGAAATGAGCCAATCGGCTTGCTTCAGTGTCACTGCCTCGGTGCTCAGGGGGCTATCTCAGCCCACTGATCACTGAGGCAGATGGGAGAGGTATCATTGGAAAAGGGAAAATCTCCCAATTCCAATGGTACCCTTCCCTAGTGGATCTGTGCTTGGGGATCGCCTCAGGAGGGCGATCCCCAAGCAGGAATCCACCCACTAGGCACCAGGGAGGTGGGAGCGGCCCCTTGGGCAAGGGCTTCTGCTCCCCCTCAATGTTTTCCCAAATATCAGTCTTTCTGCCCCCCCATGAGGCAGAAGGGGGCAATAGCCCCCGATCTGCCCACCCAGGGGGGTAGAAAGCACACTAGGCACCAGGGATTTTTTTTATGTCAATAGGGGTGGGGACTGCCCAAAATGGGCATGCCAGTGCCCCCACCCCCCAAAAAAAAATTCTGCAGTCTTCCTACCCTGCCTGGGAGGCAGATGGGGCAATAGCCCCCATTCTGCCCCCCGGGAGGGTCGAAAGCACACTAGGCACAAGGGATTTTTTTTATGTATATAGGGGTTGGGGCTAAACAAAATGGGCATGCCAATGCTGCCACCCCCCTAAAAAAAATCCACAGTCTTTCTGCCCCCCTGGGAAGCAGATGGGGGCAATATCCCCCGAGAATGACCTTCGGGGGGGCAGAAGGCACACTAGGCACCAGGGATTATTTTTATGTATTTAAGGGTGGGGGCTGCCCAGAATGGGCATGCCAATGTCCCCACACTCCCCCCCCAGGAGGCAGATGGTGGCAATAGCCCCATATATGCTCCCCGGGGGAGGGCAGAAAGCCCACTAGGCACCAGGGATTATGTTGTTTTTATACGTAGGGGTGGAAGCTTCCCAGAATGGGCATGCTAATGCCTCCAACACAAAAAATGTCTTTCTGCCCCCAGAAGGCAGATCGGGGCAATAGCAACTTATCTGCCCCCCCAGGGGGGCAGAGAGCCCACTAGGCACCAGGGATATGTTTATGGGCATGTCAGGGAGAAACCCCATAGGCAAGTGTTGCTCCCCTTTTTTTGGGCACACATTTTGGCTGTCTGAGTGATATTTTTAGTCTCTCTGCCCCCAAGCGGGGGCAGAAAACCACTAGAAACCAGGGAGAGTTTGTGTGTGTGTGAACTGGAGTTTGGCAAACGGTCTGCCTGTACTGACCTTTGGCTGGCATTTTGCTGGCAGTTTGTGTGGACTTGCACTTGGCTAATGGTGTCTGTGGACTCACACTTGCGATGTGTACAGATTGGCACTTGCCTGATGGTGTTCGTGCAGTGGCACTTGGCTGGTGGTGTACGTTAACTGGCGCTTGGCTGACGGTGTGCATGGATCGTGCTTGGCTGGCGATGTGCGGGGATGGCGCTTGGCTGGCGGACTGCATGGGTGGCGCTTGGCTGGCAGTGTATGTGGATAGTACTTGGCTTACTGTGTGCATGGATGGCACTTGGCTGGTGGTATATGTGGATGGTGCTTGGCTGGCGGTGTGCATAGATGGCGCTTGGCTGGTGGTGTGCCTGGACGGTGCTTGGCTGGTAGTGTGCGTGGATGGCGCTTGGCTGATGGTGTTCCTGGTTGGTGGTGTGCATGTACTTACTCTTGGCTGGCGGTGTGACTTGCATGTATCCCCCAGCGCTTTCTTACCCAGAATCCCCCGCAAACCTCAAATTGATTTACAAAGTCACATTTTACTCACATTTCTGTGTGGGTAAGCTGTAGGATCACCGCGTGGGAACACATTTCCTACCACTCAGCGTTCCCCTTGGTCTCCAGAGAAAAATGATACCTCACTTGTGTGGGTGCCCAAAGTAGCGTCAGCCTAAAAACGCATAAACAAACTGCCCTTTTGGACCCGCTTTGGGCCCCCCTCAGTCTCAACACATTTTGGCGCTGCCATGTCATAGGCACTTGGCCCATCCACACAATTAAGGTATCATTTTTATCGGGAGACTGAGGGAAACGCTGAGTGGTAGGAAATTTGTGCCGTGCAGTGATCCTACAACTTTCCCACACAAATATTAGAGGAAAATGTGATTTTTTAGCAAAATTTGAGGTTTGCAGCAGATTCTGGGTTGATAAATGTTGGGAGATCCATTCAAGCCACACCTCCCTGGACTCCCCTAGATGTCAAGTTTTCAGAAATGTTTGGGTTCAGTAGGTTTACCTAGATGGCTGCTGAGCCTGGGACAAAAATCCCAGGTGACTCCATCACAAAACAAGGTAGCTAATTCGATCGATAATTTTGAATTCTCCACATATGTTTTGGGGTGTTTCCTGTTGCAGGCACTAGGCCTACCCACACAAGTGAGGTATCATTTTTATTGGGAGGCTTGGGGAATGCTGGGTGGGTGGAAGTTTGTGGCTCCCCGCAGATTCCAGAACTTTCCATCAAAGAAAATTGAGGAAAATGTGTTTTTTTTCCAAAGTTTGAGGTTTGCAAGGGATTTTGGGTAACAGATCCTGTGAAAGCCACACAAGTCACCCCATCCTGGATTTCCCTGGGTGTCTTGTTTTAGAAAATGTACAGGTATGCTAGGTTTCCCTAGGTGCCGGCTGAGCGAGGATCCAAAATCCACAGCTAAGCACATTGTGAAAAAAGGGTTAGTTTTCACTGGAAAAAAGTGAGGTACCATTTTTAACGGGAGAATTGGAGGAATGCTGGATAGGGAGAAGTTTGTGTCTCCCTATGGATCCCAGAACTTTCCATCACAGAAATGTATCAAAAATGTGTTTTGTTTTTACAAAGTTTGAGGTTTGCAAGGGATTCTGGGCAACAGAACATGGTGAGAGCCACACAAATCACCCCATCCTGGATTTCGCTGGGTGTCTAGTTTTAGAAAATATACAGGTATGCTGGGTTCCCCTAAGTGCCGGCTGAGTGAGGATCCAAAATCCACAGCTAGGCACATTGCGAAAAAAGGGTCAGTTTTCACTGGAAAAATGTGATGTGCCCATGTTGTGTTTTGGGCCATTTCCTGTCACAGGCACTAGGCCTACCCACACAAGTGAGGTACCATTTTTAACGGGAGAATTGAAGGAATGCTCGGTGGGTGGACGTTTGTGGCTCCCTACAGATTCCAGAACTTTCTATCACAGAAATGTGAGGAAAATGTGTTTTTTTTACAAAGTTTGAGGTTTGCAAGGGATTTTGGGCAACAGAACCTGGTGAGAGCCACACAAGTCACCCCATCCTATATTCCTGAGGATGAATAGTTTTCAAAAATTTACAGGTTTGCTCGGTTTCCCCTTGTGTCGGCTGAGCTGGCGTCCAAAATCCACAGCTAGGCACATTGCGAAAAAAGGGTCAGATTTCACTGGAAAAATTTGATATGTCCATGTTGTGTTTAGGGCCGTTTTCTGTCGCAGGCACCAGGCCTACCCACACAAGTGAGGTAACATTTTTATCGGGAGACTTAGGGAACACAGAATTGTAGAACAAGTGTTATTACTTATTAACTTTCTAAGCATTTCCGCCTTCCAAATGTAAGACAATGTGTAAAAGAAATCACTTTTAAAAATGTCCCCTAATTCACATGCTAGTATGGGGACCCACAATTACGGAGATATGCAAATAACTACTACTTCTAAACTCTGTATTTTGTTCCCATTTCAGAAATACATAGGTGTCCTTGACACCTATTTTTCACTCTTTATATTTTACCAAATGAATTTTTATATTCCCGATACACAATGAAAACAAATTGCAAGGCCCAGCTCAGTTATTCAATCAATCAATCAATCAATCAGGGGTTTGTAAAGTGCAGCTACTCACCTGTGAGGGTCTCAGGGTGCTAGGGGGTGGTGGCTCCGTTGGGTGCTGGGACCATCTGAAGAGCCAGGTGTTGAGGTCCTTCCTGAACTGGAGCAGTGTAGGGCTTTGCTGGAGGTGGAGGGGGAGGTTGTCCAGGTCTTGGCTGCAAGGTAGGAGAATGACTTTCCACCCGTTCTGGTCTTGTAGATGCGTGGGATGGTGGCCAGGGAGAGGTTGGCTGATCAGAGGTTTCTATTGGGGGCGTGGAAGAAGAGGCGGTTGTTTAGGTGTGCTGGTCCGAAGTTGTGGAGGGCCTTGTATGCGTGCGTGAGGAGCTTTTAGGTTATTCTTCTTTCGACGGGGAGCCAGTGGAGATTACAGTGATGTGGTTGTGACGGGGGATGTCTACAAGATTTGAAAAAAATATTATTGTCTACGGGTGCTCATGGAAGACAATTTCTATGGACTGGAATCTAGAGAATGCTAAAGTGATTCTGGTATTTTACTGACCTCTGCTAGTCGTTTTCTATCAAGAAAGTTAAATATAGCCTACAAAGTACATACACCTCTAAGTATATACTAAATTATATACAAGAGGTCTCGAATTCTCGACCTAAAAATGGCTGAAATTGCTTGAGAGAGTTTGATAGTAGTGTTACCATGGCGCCTATATTTTTTCACATTTTTGGTGCATCCTTTACATAAATAATAGGTATTTTCAAACAGCATCTGCCCATTGTCCTTATGATGTCATCATTCTTCAGATCATCAATAAGAATGGGGTTGTTCCTGTGTCCCTCTGAGCCTGGGTATATAATGTTATAGACTACAAAGCGTTCTGTTGGGTATTGCAATTTCTTTGCGTGAAAGGATTGGTGTCCAAAATGATACACCTATGGCTAAAGATCAATGTATGGTCTTAAGGAGTTGGAGGAGTGAGGACCTAGCTTGACCCTTTATTCAATGCCTCCACAGTACAATTATTAAAAAAAGACAACACACATCAATGCCATTAATAAGTATATTAAAATTCATATACTCAAAGAATGCAAACAAATTTTCTTCATATGAGGCTGTCATGACACAAAGTGAAAAATTGCTGACACAACACAATACAAAAAATATATATGAAACATATATGGAACAATTAAGGAAATGCCCATCCTTTTTATATCAAATAGTTCCACAAAACATCATATCTCATTAATCATCTTTTTAAGGATAGTTGACCAAGGACATGGACCAATTAGGTTGTTTTCTACGTTTTGACCCTGTATGTATGTGTTAATTGATAAACATCACTGTGGGTGTTCCTCAGGACTAGTGGTGGCCTATTCAGGGAAACAAAGCCTCATGTAAGAATGTTGTATGATAAAAAAGAGGTTTAAAAACAAACAGAGGGTGCCATAGGCGACTCACCTAAATGCAATGAAATTATTTTGGGAAACAAGCTTACTCCAAATCAGGATGGAGCCTACGACAAAGATAAACAAGTATCCACACAATTTTTCATCAAGGAAGTAACCTGTGCCATAGAAATTAATCTCATTAGTATTAAATTTACAATGCATAGGAACGCATGCATAGGGCCAAGCAAAGCATGGATCGCTCACCGTTTTGTCAATTTCCAGTGTAAGTGTTAAAAGGACTCGTCCAAACTGGGATGGAACCTGACGCAAGGATCAAAGAGTATCTAAACCAATTTCTTCTAAGCAGGGATGGTTATTTCAACTAAATTACCTATGAGATAAAAAAGCGTCATTAGATTTAGGCTCACGTTGTAAAAGTCACTGTGTTTGAGGCCAAATGAGGCATAAAACTAAACTGTATAGTGATTGGAGTCAAATTCCACTATAAAAATGTGGTATACTTCCGCAGACTTCACAGAAACCCCATGGTTTCTACAGACATGAAGGAGCTAAATTATTCTAGGGGAAAGTATGGTTAGTGCGTGTTGGAATCATCATGTTTAACGGGTGGCACGGGGGTGTCGTACCAGAGATAGCTTCTCACTCTGACTGAGGTCTTCCTGAGGCACTTGGAAAGAAACAGCAGCAAGGGAGAAGCACCCAATTTAAATAGACAGCCACTACATATGCGTGGACGTCTAGCCGAGTTGAAGTGTAGACTCACAGCTGTAAGCTTACAGTGAGGAATGTGGAAACGTCAGGTGCCTCCCTAGCTGTTTGTAAATCATCGGATGTGTTTACAAGATAGCCGTAGCGGACGCGTGCACGTCTGCACGAAGGATGAGAGAATGTTTCAGTTTAAAAACAAAACCACGCTAGATGTGAGAGACAGACATTTGTAAAAGCATGCTCGTCTCACTTGCAAATTTGGGTTTTCAAAAAACAAGTCCACCTTGCAGTCTCAAGTGTTAGAAAAGCAATAAAGGGAGGTGTATGAACCGTGCTAGGAGGGGCGGTGTGACGACCTCTTATGGAGCATGCCCGTCTGCCCTGGCCAAAGAATGCATGCTCGAATGTGAGCGAGAAAGCTTTTCTGTACATCTCAGCTGGCGAGACCCGCAGCCATGAGCTGTGTCCCTTATGCCACATATTTGGCATATATGTCAAACCTGTTAATAAACAAGTATTTGCAATGCAATAGGACTGGCATTTATGCAAGACCTATTGCATTGGAAACGGGAGTGCGGGCGGGCAAGAAGGCATGAACGGGAGTGGGGGGGCGGGGGGCGAGAAGTCACGGACTGCGGGAGGGGGCGGGGGGAGACAGGGAAGAAAATTGTGTTCGGAGTAAAGGGGCCAGTAACCATGGAAGGATACAAATGAGGACATGGCTGTCATGAGGAGGGATTAACAAGCCTCAAACCAATCGGAAGGCAGCATTTAGGACCTAAGCCAATGAAAAAGATGGGCAGAGAGTGGGCGGAGCTTCCACGAAGCTTCCACACTATACTGAATACTGCATGCCTCGCAAAGCGAGCAGTGCATGCGCTGCAACGCTAGGCTCGACCTAAAACAGATGCTTTCTTCTGCAGAAAAAAAATGTTGCTCTATTTTGGCTAATTTCTGGGTCCCCTCCAGGGAAATCCACAAACCCTGGGTACTTTCAAAATCCCCATGATGTTGGAAGAAAAGGATGCAAATTTGGCGTGGATACCTTATGTGAACAAAAGGTTACAGGGGCCTAAGTGCGAACTACCCCAAATAGCCAAAAAAAAGGCTTGGCACCGGGGGGGCCTGGCAGCGAAGGGGTTAAATAAACCCATATTGAACCCTGATATTATCGCATATAGACCACTGTTCAAATTTCACTGGGAAGGCAAAACCATCGAAAGGTATGTAATACAACAGCTAGATAACTACTTTGATACAGAACACCTTCTACACCTTCTTCAGTGTGGTTTCAGATCAGAACACAGCAGCGCTAAAGGTAATGGAAAATGTTCATTGCATATTAGACAGAAGGGACATATCTGTACTGATTTTAAAAGACTTCAACACAGTAGAGCACAGAAAACTGCTTGTCAATGTAGAGCATAGAATATGCATCAAGGGGGCTGATTTAAAGTGGTTCACTTTCTTTCTCACAAAGGGTCATCAGATGAGAAAACTAGGAAGTCGCTCCCTGAGAGACCTAGATGGCATATGGCATTCCTCAAACCTTAATACTCTTTTCAACTTATATTTTGAGCCTCAAATCTGGTATCACAGTTACCACAGTAAACAATCAACATAATTCCATGGTTCTTTCATGCATTTTCTATGATTGCTTTTTTGGGACTTTCCTACCCCTGAAAATCGGCCCATCCGCACTTATGGGGTAGTACTGTAATCAGTAACTGTGTGGGAACACACAGCAGTAGGAGATTTGCTTTTTGTGGCTCCATATTGTTAGTCAGCACACAAAAAAATGTTTCCAAAAGCATACTTTGATTTATCCAGAATTCAGAATGGTTCACATGACACCTGGGGGCATATGTTCAAGGAAGTGGCGGAGTGAGGCGTTAGCCGTCATGGCTTAACGCCTCACTCCGCCACTTCAGAAACGCAATGATATGGTGCAGCCTTGGGTTTCCCCCAGCGCTAGCGCTACACTGAGCAGTGTAGCGCCATTGCAGGCACCCTTTCACCATGGTGCAAGTGTGTCTGCGTGCAGGGGAAAGATTGTTTAGGTACTGGAAGGTTCCCCTTCTTGTACATAAACAATCTTTAAATGCCATTTTGTCACTTCTATGGGGCCGATTCCGATCTCGGTCGGAGGCGCACCCAATACTATTCGGTCGGGAAAAAAGCCATGCGAAAGCCAGTTTCCCGACCGATCCGTACAGCACACCGAACGAGCAAGTACGATGCGCACAACAGCAAAAATCCCGGCCGAGCCGTACTCACTCAAACCAGGTCCTGTTCTCCGACCGAGGCGAATCCGGAAACGCCGAATCGAGTCGCACGGAAGGAAAATGCAGCCCCGTCCGGCCGGACAAGTACGATGCGCTTTCCGTACGCGCCGAACCCGCCGCTACGCACGGCACGTCAAAGCATCCGGGAGAGGCGCACATAAGCTCCGAATCGCGCCACAACACGATCCACGGCTACGAGACGAACACAGCACAGACGAGGACGACGCGAAGCGACGAGGTCGAAGCGAAGCGACGAGGACGAAGCCAAGCGACGAGGACGACGCGAAGCAACGAGAAGGACGAACGACACGAACCAACCATGAATCCCTTCGTCCCGATCATACCAATATTCTACATCTACTACCGGAACAGGCACGGACGCGTACGGCGCAGAAGGTAAGTCAGACACCAACCACAAAACACATACAACACGTACACGACACATCACACACATACACTGGGAATCTGAATATACTTGCAACAGCAGCACCATAGGGGCGGGATGCCCATCACCAATGCCACATATGCACACAGGGGCCTGAATGCGCGCCACCACCCCAACCCAGGGGGCTGGATGCCAACCACCACAACCACCCTTAGCCAGGGGGTGCCAGATGCCCACCACCACTACCACCCTTACCCAGGGGGCTGGATGCCTACCACTACTACCACCCTCACCCACGGGGGCAGGATGCCTACCACTACTACCACCCTTAGCCAGGGGGCAGGATGCCTACCACTACTACCACCCTCACCCAGGGGGCAGGATGCCCACCACTACTACCACCCTTAGCCAGGGGGCTGGATGCCTACCACTACTACCACCCTTAGCCATGGGGGCAGGATGCCTACCACTACTACCACCCTCACCCAGGGGGCAGGATGCCCACCACTACTACCACCCTTAGCCAGGGGGCAGGATGCCCACCACTACTACCACCCTCACCCAGGGGGCAGGATGCCCACCACTACTACCACCCTTAGCCAGGGGGCTGGATGCCTACCACTACTACCACCCTTAGCCAGGGGGCAGGATGCCTACCACTACTACCACCCTCACCCAGGGGGGCAGGATGCCTACCACTACTACCACCCTTAGCCAGGGGGCAGGATGCCTACCACTACTACCACCCTTAGCCAGGGGGCAGGATGCCCACCACTACTACCACCCTCACCCAGGGGGCAGGATGCCCACCACTACTACCACCCTCACCCAGGGGGCAGGATGCCCACCACTACTACCACCCTTAGCCAGGGGGCAGGATGCCCACCACTACTACCACCCTCACCCAGGGGGGCAGGATGCCCACCACTACTACCACCCTTAGCCAGGGGGCAGGATGCCCACCACTACTACCACCCTCACCCAGGGGGGCAGGATGCCCACCACTACTACCACCCTTAGCCAGGGGGCTGGATGCCTACCACTACTACCACCCTTAGCCAGGGGGCAGGATGCCTACCACTACTACCACCCTCACCCAGGGGGGCAGGATGCCCACCACTACTACCACCCTTAGCCAGGGGGCTGGATGCCTACCACTACTACCACCCTTAGCCAGGGGGCAGGATGCCTACCACTACTACCACCCTCACCCAGGGGGGCAGGATGCCCACCACTACTACCACCCTTAGCCAGGGGGCAGGATGCCCACCACTACTACCACCCTCACCCAGGGGGCAGGATGCCCACCACTACTACCACCCTTAGCCAGGGGGCAGGATGCCTACCACTACTACCACCCTTAGCCAGGGGGCAGGATGCCCACCACTACTACCACCCTCACCCAGGGGGGCAGGATGCCCACCACTACTACCACCCTTAGCCAGGGGGATGGATGCCTACCACTACTACCACCCTTAGCCAGGGGGCAGGATGCCTACCACTACTACCACCCTCACCCAGGGGGCAGGATGCCTACCACTACTACCACCCTTAGCCAGGGGGCAGGATGCCTACCACTACTACCACCCTTAGCCAGGGGGCAGGATGCCCACCACTACTACCACCCTCACCCAGGGGGGCAGGATACCCACCACTACTACCACCCTCACCCAGGGGGCAGGATGCCCACCACTACTACCACCCTTAGCCAGGGGGCAGGATGCCCACCACTACTACCACCCTCACCCAGGGGGCAGGATGCCCACCACTACTACCACCCTCACCCAGGGGGCAGGATGCCCACCACTACTACCACCCTTAGCCAGGGGGCAGGATGCCCACCACTACTACCACCCTCACCCAGGGGGGCAGGATGCCCACCACTACTACCACCCTTAGCCAGGGGGCTGGATGCCTACCACTACTACCACCCTTAGCCAGGGGGCAGGATGCCTACCACTACTACCACCCTCACCCAGGGGGGCAGGATGCCCACCACTACTACCACCCTTAGCCAGGGGGCAGGATGCCCACCACTACTACCACCCTCACCCAGGGGGCAGGATGCCCACCACTACTACCACCCTTAGCCAGGGGGCTGGATGCCTACCACTACTACCACCCTTAGCCAGGGGGCAGGATGCCTACCACTACTACCCTCACCCAGGGGGGCAGGATGCCTACCACTACTACCACCCCCACTCATAGGATGGACAATGCATGACACAACAAGCACACCACAACCTAGGGAATGCAAGATTAAGACATCCCCCACCACCATGACAAGCGTGTGAGCAGGCTGTGTCAAATGCCTACAACACCGAACATGACATTGAACATACAATGTGACCCCCTAGCACATGTGCCACACATATATGTGTGTGGCACCCACAATGCAAGCAGCCCATGACCATTGTGGCAATGGGGCCTAAACCCCCATCATCACAGTGACCAAAAGGCAAGTGTGGGGTCCATAGCTGAAGCACATTTTGACCATTGTGGCAATGGGGTCTAAACCCCCATCATCACAGTGACCAAAAGGCAAGTGTGGGGTCCATAGCTGAAGCACATTTTGACCATTGTGGCAATGGGGTCTAAACCCCCATCATCACAGTGACCAAAAGGCAAGTGTGGGGTCCATAGCTGAAGCACATTTTGACCATTGTGGCAATGGGGTCTAAACCCCCATCATCACAGTGACCAAAAGGTAAGTGTGGGGTCCATAGCTGAAGCACATTTTGACCATTGTGGCAATGGGGTCTACACCCTCATCATCACAGTGACCAAAAGGTAATTGTTGACAAAGAAAGAGCTGCAACTGCCAAACTGCATGGATCATTCCTGGTCACAGAACCAAAAACTCATCTGTGGCAAAGTAGTGTATGTGTCCCATTGCAACATAAATTGGGGGAGCCAAATACTGCAGTGCAAATGAAACATTCCTTTGGCCATGTGCAGACAAACAACACCCATGGGGGCTGAGACCGTCAACAGTCATCAATGACACAATGACAGAAGTGACCATCAGAATGCAGAACCACATATTTGCACCAATGGGCACACAAATGCAGATACCCTGTGGAGACAGCAGATGTGAGGTGAACAGATACCATACCATGGCAGCAATGGGACACACAAACCATGATCACTGTGCTGACCGATGACCTAGGAGTCCCAGGGACAGCAGGGGAAACACACCAAACAACATACAGCCAATGGCACACCCAAGATATGCCAATGCAGTGGTGCAGATGCACAAACACAAACAGGCAGACCAACACTGTCATCATACACAGCAGGTGAGGGGTGGGGGTGCCAGTGTCCCCAGGCAACAACACAACACATGAGGAGAGCTGAATACCAATCATACAGATGTGCATACACTGCCACACTAAGGTAACTCATGGATCCAAATCCCCTATGTGGGCAAGCAGGCATTGACAGGTGAGAGGGAGCACAAAACACACATGTCACACAGGCACGTAGGAACAACAACTGACACAGCAAGTCACAGACACACCACAGCACCACCCCCAGGGCCCCCACAATGTGGTGACCCTGGGCTGAAGAAAAATACCACTGTGATGACAAAGCTAAATGTCGTTCACACTGTGAACCACAGTCAGGTGTCCTGAGCAACTAACTACCATCACACCTACACAAGCACAAATCAATCAGCATGGCCAGTAAGCCAAGGCCAACATGGAGGCAGGGGACTAGCCGGGCAACAACTCTCATCTGCACACACTCAAGACCACACCCCTCGACCTCCAACAATGTGCAGCAGTGAAGTACACATGCACTGGTGACATTGCACATGCACCCATGACTATTCCAGGGTGGTGGGTGGGAACCAAGGTGTAGAAACACATCACACATGGACACTCAACAAGACTCCTGAATGTCTGACACACTGCACACTACGCTGTACATGGACATGACGGCAATACCACACCGACCAATGGGATCCCAGCCACAGTCACACACCAATGAAGAAGCCAAGGTCACCCACAAAGAACACACATAGACAACAACCAACATTGCAGCCCGGACCCTAAGGAGTGCCAGCAGTCACACACACAACGTGTCACAATCACTGAAAGATAACACAAACTGGAAATCACATGACAGGGGCAAACAACAAGTGCCAAAGGGAAACCTGACTGTGACCCATCTGCGTCAGCACACAAACTCTGCCCTGACAGCAAACACACCTATGGGTGACACCCTGATGACCAGTAATGTGCCATGCACCCACATCACAGAGAACACAGGGAGAAGACTTTGGGGAACATAGCTCAAGTCAGCAAGCATCACAAACAGGTACAACACTAGGGATCACAGCATGCGCAGATGAATGGAAGTGAACACACAGACATGCACATACAACACACACCTTGGGCGCAGGCAATGTCACACGTGTACACACTGCCATGAGGGGACTCCACTCCTGTGTGAGGAAAGCTGTGCCATATGTTGCCTCAGTAGGGCCCCATCATGTCAGCTGAGCACTTGGTCACACAATCAACAATTAGCACCAAATGAGGGCTCCCATCACATCAGCCTGGTCATGGATGTGCCAACGGAATCATCAGCACAGATCCAACACACTTGTATAGCAATGTTGCACTGACTACACGGATGAGTCCCTCCCCATTGATGCCCAAACCTGCATGTCCACTGGAGATGGCAACACGGTCAGGGAAGTAGACAAATGCAACGATGGCAGGCACAACAGATGTGCAGGGGTGGAAGCCACAGATATGAAATTGCCAATGTAAGTAGGAAACCCATTGCCAAATACTGAACACATGACACCCTCAGATGCTGCTATTGATGACATGGATACACCACATGATAGGACACATTCCCCCTGGACCACATGGGTTCCTGCACAGTAACACTTCATAATCATGAGACCAGATATCACCATCACTGCAGCAAGGGCATGGTTAGCTGCACCAACAACATGTACATCTGAAGCATGAGCACTAGAGAAAAGAAAGTTGCTTTATTCAGCATATGTGTTGTTTGATAACGACGTCCAGAAGAAATTAGAGCAAAGGCCAATGGCCAGTCCATTGTCAAAGTTCAAACAGGGTGACACTGGCAGATGTCACCCTACGCATGCCTGCACAATACCAGGGACAATCCACTAGGAGGGGCAACCGGGGGGCAGGCCAGGCACCGCAGGGACAGGATCAGGGCTCACCAGGGGGAGTCAGGGAAGGGGTGGTGGGTGCTGGAGAGCCACTGACAACTGCAGTGGAGGTGTCTGACATGGTGTGTGCCGGCACAACTGGGGGCATGACACAGATGTCGTGGGTGCCGGCACAACTGCAGTGGACCCTGCAGATGGGGTGGACAGGTCCGCCACTGCAGTGCCCAAGTCAGACAGGGCGGTAGTGGACTCCACTGCAGTGCCTACCTCCAGGGGAGGAGAATGGGGAACAGGCAAGGTGGGTTGGACAGAGGGGGGACACCCTCACCACAACAGTGGCACAGACAAGCGCAGCGGGGGTGTGGTGCTGGGAGAGCAAGTGGCAGGGGGAGAAGGCCGGAGCATCTTGGGGATGGTATATCTGTGGGTGGGGGAACCTGGGGCAGGGTGTGGTGGGGGCACCTGTGCAGTGGGGGCCTGAGGGATGGAGGACGGAGACCTTGTGCCTGAGCTGCAGGGCGGTGGCGGGGTCTTGCTCTTAGCACTCCGGGGGACTTGCGGGTGGGGGCCTCAGTCCGTCTGCGCCTGGGGGAGGGTGTCCGGGGGCGAGGGGCACTCTGCTCCGTGTGGGTGGGCTTCCTCTTCCCCGGGATGCTGGAGCAGCTTCATCGGTGGGGAAGAGGCCGAGGTCACAGAGGAAGAGCTGCTGTGACTTTGGGGTTGCAGGTGAGGCAAGGGAGGGTGCTTTGGAGGGAGAGGGAACTGAGGACTGCGCAGTGCATGTGGATGCGTGTGTGTGTTCCAGGGCCCCATCCCCTGTGAGTCTGGCTTCAGTCCCCTGAATGTGCGTGCGTGTGCGTTTTGTCATTGGCGTGTGTGTCAGTGTGCTGGATGTGTGTGTGCTGGTGTGTGCCTGTGCCAGTGTGTGTGTGCCTGGGATGGGTAAGGTGCTGGGGAGTGTGGATGGAGCAGAGGCAGGAGGGGTGAGGGACCGTTTGAGGAGGGACACTGCTGCCGTCAGGGAGGAGTCCATGGACCTATTGCCCCTCTGTAGGTCAGACATGCCCGATGAGATGCCCTCCATGAACGACACCAGCTGAGTCAACAGCGCGGTGTGCGCATGGAGGACACTCAGCATGGCTGTCTGCCCTACATGGAGCTGGCGAAGGAGGTACACAGACTCCTCACTCAGGGCAGCAGGGGACACAGGGGCAGGGGTGCGGTGCCTGGCCCAAAGGAGACACGCTCCCGGACATGGGAGCCTCCACGGACCTGGGGAATGGGAGCCGATGGGAGGGCGGTGGTGGTGCTGGTGGTGGCGGGGACAGCAACACTAGCTGGGGTGTGGTGGCTGCTGACACCCGCCTCCACAAGGGAGTCATCCTCCGAGTTGCTCTGGTCCTCAGCTGAGGTGGATGCTGCTGAGGACTCCTCGGTGTGGCTCCCCTCGCCCTCCGTGCCACTGGGTCCCTCCGACCACTCCTCGGCTGCTGACCCAGTCTGGCTCTCCGGCTCCTCCTGGTCCGTGGAGCTGTCCCCTTCCGTGGCCGTGGATGTATCTGCAAACAATGGGGAAACAGACAGACATCAGTCACCTGCACATAACGCACACACCACTGTGAGCACAGCACATCACAGAGCAAGCCCTGGCATCATTAGTTGTACATTGCTAAAAGTGCACTAATTGAACAGGAGAAGTCAATTGTCAGTCTGATGCCAAGCATGGCACTCACATCCCACATGGCCTTGCACCCATCTGTCTGGTGTCTGTTGGATTGCAACACCTCAGTGTTGGCACATGCACCAAGTACACAGTAGTTGGACAGTGCAGAGGACACGGTGTGGACACATCACAGCTCTTGCCACTGAGTCAGTACAGGTTTACGGATGTAAGGGATGCCCAGAGTCAAATAGGAAATGCATGTGATGCATACCAGCGACAGACACCATGATGCACCCATGTCCTGATAGCCAGCGCCACTATGGTGTGCATGTAGCACATGTCACTCCCTGCAGGATCACCAATCAGTAGACACATGCCATGGCGGAGGCATGACTGCAAAGTCATACATCACTGTCTCAGTGATGTATGACTTTGCAGCCAGACAACAACACTCTGCACTGTGTCACAATAGTAGGTCATGGGGAATGCAAGTCCTGGAGCTGCACAAGTGCACATGTACATCCCCCACAACACATCCTCTTAACCCTCATCTGTCCAGGTCATACCTATTGGACATATGGGAGACCTGTGACACTACCCTCTGAACCTGAGCCCCTCACACTCTGCTGTGCATGGGGAACAGCTGCCTGAACTTCACATTTACATGCCCCAGTCTGCATGGGCAGCTGATCAGACACCTATGTGTCACACAAGTATCGTCTCCTATGGTCACATCTCCAGTGGCATGCTGAGCCCCTACCAAGAAACTCCACAGCAGTCCTGGCGACTAATCCACAGCACACTGACACAGAGGCAGACACCTGAGGGGTCAAATCACTGTGCACAATGTGTCCTCTGATACACGGGAGTGGGAGTACAGAGTGTATTGTATGGCCTGGAGTAGGCATGACTGTCCAGCCCCACATGAATGAGGGATGAGCCCTGGACTGTAGGTAGCTGGCTAAGTATGTGTGACACACGTCATATACATACTCCTGGGGCCCAAACATTGTTCCCACCCGCAGCATGGGTGTGTGCCAGGTACCCCAGCCACATGTGGTGGATCAGCTCAGCAATTGGACCACAGATCAAAGTAACACGCTGAATACATGTCAGAATACAGGCATTGTGTAAGCAATGGACCCACCCATGATGCCCACCACAGAGTCAGGGAAACAGATGCTGTCTCCCACCTTGAGTCAAGCAAACTGCAAGGACACAGTCCTAAGTGACAGAATTCCCTGCATGTAAGGGCCACACCTGGGTATCAGATGAGGAGTGGGCAGTGCACAATAGAGGGACATGGCTCCTGGACAACATGACTGCTGTACTGTGGCAGTTCAACCTGGCCCGAGGAGGGCACATAGCATGTTAGACAGAGTACACAGTGCAGTCTTTGACTCACCCCCTCCTTGCTGCTCTCTGGCCTTCAGCTGCCCATCCAGGTCTGGAAAGACCACCGCCAGGATCCTGAGCATGTGGGGGTCAGGGTCCGTGTTCCGCCCCTCCTGCGAGGAGGCAACAGCTTCAGCTGGACCCGTGCAATCCTCCGGGTCCAGCCCCGAAGGTCCTGCCACCTCTTTTGGCAGTTGCGGATCCGGCGCTTGTAGACCCCCACGGACCGGACAGCCCGGACGATGTCCTTCCAGATCTCATGCTTCCGATGGGCAGAAGCCTGTCAGGATGACAAAGTGATAAGGCCATTACTACACATGCAACATATCCGTGCATGACACAGTTGCATATACATGTCGCAATCACAGGGGCACATGGTGTACCCAGGCAGTGCACGGCTGCCCATGGACAGTTTTCCAGAAGTCACTACATGGTATCATTGCATGGGGAGTAAAACCCTGTTCAGAAGCACTGTCCCTGCACCATACCTGTCCAGTGCAAGTCACTACACACTATGGGGGTGACAACTACTCAGTGAGCCTGCTAGCCAGTGGTGTGCTGACTCTCAGCCTTGCTAGTCAGACAAAATGCACATTCAGAAAGGCAGTGCACAGAACACTCACCTGCTCCCCTGGTGTCCCATACAGCTTGCTGTACTGTGGAAGTAGGCTGTCCAGCAGGGCCTGGTTCTCTTCAAGGCTGAAGGCTGGGGCTCTCTCCACAGTACGTGCCATTGCAGGGTCCAGAGGGGCAGAGACAGCAGCAGTGCAGTGGCAGATGTCGTCCTGGAGCATGTAGTGCAGGCAAGTGGGCTCTCAGGGGAACATGCAGCAATATATATGTGCTGGAGAGGCAGATACTGTCCCTTGTGTCCAAAGTGATAGGTCCAAGTCGTTTGCATCTTCTGAATCTGGCCAATCCATGGAATAGCAGCACCAAAACACGCCCACAGCATCCTTCAAAATTTCAACTTCATGACATACATGATTTTGCAACATTGTTGTGGGTGACCAACTGATTTTCCAGCAACCGACTCGTTCGAATATTCAAAAACGCGTCCGTTGCCAGGCAAGCCCATTGTCAATGGGTGCGCACCGATCGGTCCATTGAGGTACAACGCGCACAGGGGTACAACGCGTACCCGCACACATTGAAAGCAATGGGCCGGCCGGAGGCACCGATCGGTCCATTGCAGTACAACGCGCACAGGGGTACAACGCGTACCCGCACACATTGAATGCAATGGGCCGGCCGGAGGCACCGATCGGTCCATTGCTGTTCAACGCGCACAGGGGTACAACGCGTACCCGCACACATTGAATGCAATGGGCCGGCCGGAGGCACCGATCGGTCCATTGCAGTACAACGCGCACAGGGGTACAACGCGTGCCCGCACACATTGAATGCAATGGGCGGCCGGAGGCACCGATCGGTCCATTGCAGTACAACGCGCACAGGGGTACAACGCGTACCCGCACACATTGAAAGCAATGGGCCGGCCGAGGCACCGATCGGTCCATTGCAGTACAACGCGCACAGGGGTACAACGCTGCACCCGCACAGTTGAATGCAATGGGCCGGCCGGAGGCACCGATCGGTCCATTGCTGTTCAACGCGCACAGGGGTACAACGCGTACCGCGCACATTGAATGCAATGGGCCGGCCGGAGGCACCGATCGGTCCATTGCAGTACTACGCTGCACAGGGGTACAACGCGTGCCCGCACACATTGAATGCAATGGGCCGGCCGGAGGCACCGATCGGTCCATTGCAGTACAACGCGCACAGGGGTACAACGCGTACCCGCACACATTGAATGCAATGGGCCGGCCGGAGGCACCGATCGGTCCATTGCAGTACAACGCGCACAGGGGTACAACGCGTACCCGCACACATTGAAAGCAATGGGCCGGCCGGAGGCACCGATCGGTCCATTGCTGTTCAACGCATCACTGTACATGTGACTGGCATATGTCAGCATGCCTGTCTCAGATGGACATATGCCAGCCACAGATAGCTCCCAGGGAGTGAGGGGCACACCTACATCACGACAGCCTGTCCAAACCTTATCATAAGGCATGTAAGGCTGCATTTCCTATTGTGTGTATGTTGGTGTACATGTTGTCCTGTGGGTGTCACCTGTGGGCAGCCACCCCCAGGCTGTGCACGTGTTAATGGGGACAGGATCCTGGGTGTTACGTGTACGTGACCACTGTGATGTGCAACTGTTCATATCTGTGCATGTGCCATGGTCACATTTCACAGTGGTGTTTGTGTATGTCATGTCACATACCCCGTGAGTCCCATGTGGGACGGTATGTTTGAGCCAGGGTGTCCCAGTGGCACAATAGTGATGGCCCAATCAAAAAAGAAAACCTCTGATCTGACCTATATTACTTTTCAAAGCGACCTCAAGGGTTCGAACTTAGCAACCAGCTCAAGGAAAAAGACAAATAAGATAGTTTATACAAAAAATACATATATCTTTATTAATTTTTAAAGCATGAGTTAATCATAAAAATACATCTCATATACAATTGTCCTAATGGTCACATTAAACAATAATGAATTCATACACCTAAATATCTAACATAGTTATAATAAGATGACAACATTTGAACAATCAGTGTGCGTTAGAAAGCCACTAGCAGATATTTTATTTCACATAATAGTAAGATCTTCATCTATGGCTAGGGACAACTAGTAAAATCTTAAGAGCAACAATTATTTACAAAAAATATATACAATCAAAACACCCCACGCTTCATCATACTACTGCTTTCTCACCTCAGATAAACCCAAACATCCTAACATTCATACACAAACTCAATATACTCTCAATTGAGATCCTAAAAACTATGACAGGGACAGATATGAGCGGAAACAAAGCCACGCTCAGACTAGTAATTATATCCATCTCTGCAGGAACTCTCCATATCAAAACATATCTTCCATCCAGCCTTCATCACGGGGGAGATGGATGGCTCCCCCGTGATGAAGGCTGGATGGAAGCCGCAATGCGCGAGGACAAATCAAGATTTTAATTATTGTTCTGGAGGCCCACAAGCTCCTCTTTCCGATATTCAGATACGCCCTCTGCCTCAAATCACGTCACATGGGTTGGAATATTTACGATGACGGACATTCAAACAAATTGAAGCTCCGAGCCTCCGACCCTGCCAGCACGTCGATAGAGATGCCCCTCGCTCATCTCAATTGTGATGCTTATGAATATGTTTTGGTCCTGAGGAAGGTGGTGCCATTGTGAATTCCACCGAAACGCGCGTAGACCATCACCATTTATATGGAGAGTTCCTGCAGAGACGGATATAATTACTAGTCTGAGCGTGGCTTTGTTTCCGCTCATATCTGTCCCTGTCATAGTTTTTAGGATCTCAATTGAGAGTATATTGAGTTTGTGTATGAATGTTAGGATGTTTGGGTTTATCTGAGGTGAGAAAGCAGTAGTATGATGAAGCGTGGGGTGTTTTGATTGTATATATTTTTTGTAAATAATTGTTGCTCTTAAGATTTTACTAGTTGTCCCTAGCCATAGATGAAGATCTTACTATTATGTGAAATAAAATATCTGCTAGTGGCTTTCTAACGCACACTGATTGTTCAAATGTTGTCATCTTATTATAACTATGTTAGATATTTAGGTGTATGAATTCATTATTGTTTAATGTGACCATTAGGACAATTGTATATGAGATGTATTTTTATGATTAACTCATGCTTTAAAAATTAATAAAGATATATGTATTTTTGTATAAACTATCTTATTTGTCTTTTTCCTTGAGCTGGTTGCTAAGTTCGAACCCTTGAGGTCGCTTTGAAAAGTAATATAGGTCAGATCAGAGGTTTTCTTTTTGATTGTTGCATTCCCCCTCCTCTTGGACCTAGCAGTATTTGGGGGTACCTTCTTGTTTATGGACAATAGTGATGGCCCTCCACAGTCTTTGTGCATGTAGTGTTTACAATGTCTCTGATTTCATGTGCACAATGGGAGACAGTCTCCACATCCACGTTGTGTGTGCATGGACTCTGATGTTGTGCGTGTGTGTCACAGACGTCCATGGCTCTCCTGCCATGGCAAGTGTGGCCACTACCTGTGGGGGTCATGTTTGTTTTGTTGTGGTGTACACATGATACTCCAGGTGATGCCAGTGTCCATGTGGCATTACAGGGTCCCTGGGAATGTGCCTGTCGTTGAGCTGTGGTGCCTGGGGCACATCTGTCCTCACATGTCACTGGGGGGTGACTGTGACACAGCATCATGATATCCAATGGGCCAACCTGGGACAAATTGATGCCACCTGTAGGACCGTGTTGACAGATGTTGGCCATGTATGTACCATACATGTCGTTCCGGTACTGCACACTTCATGTAGTTGTGCCTCATGATGATGTATGTTGGGATCTTGAGTGTGTTCAATGCCGCATATGTGGGGTGACTGACGATCTTGCTTACTTCTCCTCTGCACTGCAGGGCTCCTGCTGTCCATCGGCCATTCCCAGACCTGGCAACGATGGTGGAACGGGACAGCATCCGACGGTACCGCTTCACCAGGCAGCTGATTGAGGATTTGGCAGTGCAGTTGTCCCCACATTTGCAGCCTGGCCGGCCGTATCCTACAGCGCTGACCCCCAAGGTGAAGGTGATGGCAGCCCTACACTTCTTTGCCACCGGTACCTTCCAACATACTGTGGCGTCTGCTGGTGGGATGTCACAGACCATGTTCAGCCGTGTGCTCCGCGATTTCTTGGCGGCAATGTTGCTCTTCCTGAACCGGTACATCTATTTCCCTAGACTGCGACGACTCACTGACGTGAAGAGTGACTTTTATGCCCTGGGGAGGATGCCGCATGTCATTGGCTCCATTGATGGGACACATGTGGCTTTGGTACCACCACAGGCCCAGGAGCAGGCCTACAGGAACCGCAAGCACTACCACTCGGTCAATGCACTGGTGGTGTGTCTTGCAGACATGACCATCACACACGTGTGTGCCCGTTTCCCTGGTTCAGCACACGATGCCTTTGTGATGAGGAGTAGTCGCATCCCCAGGTTGATGGCACAGATGCAGAACCAGCGTGCCTGGCTTGTCGGTGTGTACTGACTTTGTGCCATTGTGTGTGATCTGATCTGTAGTATTCCGCCCACTTTTCCAAGTCAGCTGATGTGCACTTGTCTGTCCGTAGGTGACTCGGGATACCCCAACATGCCGTGGTTGCTGACACCCCTCAGGAACCCTGTGACACCTGCCCAGATGCGCTACAATGAGGCACATGGTCGGACCAGGAGAGTGATTGAGCGGACCTTTGGTCTCCTGAAGAGCCGCTTCCGCTGCCTGGACAAGACCGGAGGGTCCCTCCCATATGCCCCTGCGAAAGTGTGCAAGATTATCATCGTCTGCTGCATGCTCCACAACCTGGCAGTGCGGAAGGAGTTGCCTCTCATCCAGGATGACGATGACCAACATCCGCCACCTGTGGAGGATCCTGGCCTGGACCACGATGCCAGTTACGATGATGATGATGATGGTGATGGTGATGTCCGCACACAGCTCATCACCAACTTCTTTAGCTGAATGTGAGTATCCTGAGGTGTCATGTCAATGATGTGAGTTGGCATGATGTGTGGGTGGTGCTCTGGTGCTGTTGGAGTGTGTCCATGGGCTACTTGACTGGATGTGTGTTGCGATGTGTGCTTACAGGTGGGCTGTACTCCCCAACAGTGTTCACATGCTAACTTGGTTCTGGGTGGGTATCTTGTAACATGTATTGTGCATGAGTTTTGCTGTTCTGTCCTGTACTCCATTGCTTTTGACTGTGTGTCATTTCTGTCCTTCACAGGGTACTTTCAGATTCGTTTGGTCAACTGTGTCCACCGACGACGTGATTGCACATCCAGGCTGGTAGCTGTTGTGTCCCTACAGGTGATGTGCGCCACACCCATGGACTTCCTTCTGTCTACAGTTGTTGACTGTGTGCCCGCTACCAGGTGGGGTTACCTTGCATCTGTAGTGGTTACGGCATGTTGCTACTGTGTAATAAACCTGTGCTTCACTTAGTGATGTGCGTTGTCTGTGGTCACACATTTGACTGCCATTTGCTTACTGCACCTGTGGGCTACTTGACTACAACTGGGAATGGGTGTGGTGTCTGTGCATTGCACCGTCTTCCCTGGCAACATCAGTGTAGGCAATGAGTCAGATGGCCTAGGTGTGTATGTGTTGTGTAGCCCTGGTGGTGTGTCTCCCTCATATGTGTCACGTTGCCTGTACTCACATGCCTGTGTTGTCCTTGCTGTTGCAGTTCGCATACACAGTGTAATTTTGTTGTTCATCATCCCCATAACAGCACCCACGTTGGAATCACGACAGAGGCAAGTATGGTGTATTATTGTGTTTATTGTGATACATCTGTGATAATAGTGCATAGGATGGATTGTGCTGTACATGAATCTTGCAATCCCAAGTTCCTAGATGAATAGAAAGTCCAGGTAGACAGGATCCCCAGTATCGGGGCCACAGTTGTCTGACACATTGTTCCAACTTGTACTCCCCATGCAATGTGTGGGAGTAGTGTTGCCATCAACAGGGTGAACAGTCTGTGCACAAAGGCGAAAATCCAGAACAGGTTCAGGCTTCCTGGGAGTTGCGCTTGGCCATCAGCCTCTCACTTTCCCCTCCTCGGACGACCCCTCTTCTTGGGGGGGGCCCTCAAGTGCAGGCTGCTGCGGTGCAGGGGACTCTCCGCCAGAGTCCTCCTCCCTCCCTGTGGCAGTTGCAGTTTGTTCGGTACCAGATGTTGTTGGCACACAGGGAGGTGTGGACTGGTTGCTGTTCATCTGGCGGAGGCATTGTAAAATGTCCCTGTGCACCGCCGTCATCTCATGTAGTACATCCCACTTGGACTCCACGCGGGTCATGTGGGAGTCCACACGTGACATGTGGGAGTCCACACGTGACATGTGTGACTCCACATGGGACATGTGGGAGTCCAAGCGGGCATGATGGGCAGCCTGCTGCTGTTTGATGTCTCTGAGGAGCCCCACTACTTGGCTGAGCTCTCCGGTGCTGGACTGGTACGCATCAGCTATGCGTACCAGTTGTGGGTCTTCATGCACACCAGCAACGTCTGCAAGCAGCGACCTATGTCTCCCACCCTCCCACCACCCCTGCTGACATGTGCAGTGTGTGCAGTTGCACGCACAGATAACCCTGGTCCACCTTGGGGGTTGGTGGTGGTGGTGGTGTCCATGGCCCCAGGTTGGTCCAGGGTCACTGCGCTGGTGTTGTTCCTTATTCTGTCCATGTCGGCAGGGATGGTATTCGTGGTGACAGTCGTTGGAGGGGTGGGTGCAGGGGGTGCAGCTGGTGGACCTGCTGGTGCTGCAGCTGGTGGTCCTGCTGGTGCAGCATGTTGACTTGCACCGGATGTGCCAGGTTGTTCTTCATCGTCCGAGGAGGACAGAGGCTGTACGACGCCAGTGAGCTCGGCATCCTCTTGAGCCTGGGACTGGGACTCCTCAGCGTCTGCTGCTGTGTCCCTATCATCACCTGTTTTTGGGAGACACAAACAATGTATGTCATGTTTCTGCAGGCATCAGTGGTTGACACACCTGACAGTTGTGACTGTGCCTCGGGGTGCGGGCCTGTACATTGTATTGTCCTAAGTCGTCACAGTCAGGGGTTGATATTGGTGTGGCACATTGTCCTGCATTATTTGGGCATTTCTATGTATTCTCTGGGGTGTGAACATGGTCTGCATTGATTGTGTTTGGTTGACAGCCAGACCTCCTTCCCACCCACCCACCCACCCAGTCAGTTATCCCACCATGGAACGTGCTTGCATTGCAGGGAGTGTAAGTTGTCTCTCAGGATGTCAGTCAGTGGTGTCCTGCTGTTTGTTGGTGCACAGTTGGCAGCAGGGCCTTGTGCTCCCCACAGCAGTAGCCAGTGTCAGCCATCTTGTGAGTCCTTCTCCACTCCCTGTGATGTGAGCATGGTTCAGGGTGGTGTTGATGGGACAGTTGTGGGGGTGAGCTATGTCTGTGACTGTGACTCCCATCATGCTATTGCCTCCACCCCACTTCCCAGCATTCCCATACTTACTTGCTTTTGTGGGGAGTTCAGTGTGTGTGGGTGTGAGGGCAATGGCAAGATGGCTGACAGTGGTGTCCTGCTGTTGGTTGGTGTGCAGTTCCCAGCATGCCCTTGTGCTCCCCACAGCAGTAGCCAGTGTCAGCCATCTTGTGTGTCCTTCTCCACTCCCTGTGATGTGAGCATGGTTCAGGGTGGTGTTGATGGGCCAGTTGTGAGGCTGAGCAATGTCTGTGACTACCACTCCCATCATGCTATTGCCTCCACCCCCTTCCCAGCATGCCCATGCTTCCTTCCTTTGACTCTGCTTCCCTGTGAGGTGGGCTGGCTGTGCTGACAGGATGGCTGGGAGTGTTGTCCTGGCAGTTGTTTGGCTAAGAGTCCCAAGAGTGTCCCTGTGCTTCACACAACATAACCCAGGGTGGTGGTGCTTTGTGGGATCTTGTGTTAGGATGGAGGGCATTGCATTCTACCAGGTGGGTACTGTGGAGTTTGTGTTGGGGGGGTGTGAGGGGAGGTGCTGGTGACTATGGTCAGTGCTGCAAGTACCCCTTCCCACCCAGCCAGCCAGATATCCCACCATGGAACGTGCTTGCATTGCAGGGAGTGTAAGTTGTCTCTCAGGATGTCAGTCAGTGGTGTCCTGCTGTTAGTTGGTGCACAGTTGGCAGCAGGGCCTTGTGCTCCCCACAGCAGTAGCCAGTGTCAGCCATCTTGTGAGTCCTTCTCCACTCCCTGTGATGTGAGCATGGTTCAGGGTGGTGTTGATGGGCCAGTTGTGAGGCTGAGCAATGTCTGTGACTACGACTCCCATCATGCTATTGCCTCCACCCCCCTTCCCAGCATGCCCATGCTTCCTTCCTTTTGACTCTGCTTCCCTGTGGGGTGGGCTGGCTGTGCTGACAGGATGGCTGGGAGTGTTGTCCTGGCAGTTGTTTGGCTAAGAGTCCCAAGAGTGTCCCTGTGCTTCACACAACATAACCCAGGGTGGTGGTGCTTTGTGGGATCTTGTGTTAGGATGGAGGGCATTGCATTCTACCAGGTGGGTACTGTGGAGTTTGTGTTGGGGGGGTGTGAGGGGAGGTGCTGGTGACTATGGTCAGTGCTGCAAGTCCCCCTTCCCACCCAGCCAGCCGGATATCCCACCATGGAACGTGCTTGCATTGCAGGGAGTGTAAGTTGTCTCTCAGGATGTCAGTCAGTGGTGTCCTGCTGTTTGTTGGTGCACAGTTGGCAGCAGGGTCTTGTGCTCCCCACAGCAGTAGCCAGTGTCAGCCATCTTGTGAGTCCTTCTCCACTCCCTGTGATGTGAGCATGGTTCAGGGTGGTGTTGATGGGCCAGTTGTGAGGCAGAGCAATGTCTGTGACTACGACTCCCATCATGCTATTGCCCTCCACCCCCCTTCCCAGCATGCCCATGCTTCCTTCCTTTTGACTCTGCTTCCCTGTGGGGTGGGCTGGCTGTGCTGACAGGATGGCTGGGAGTGTTGTCCTGGCAGTTGTTTGGCTAAGAGTCCCAAGAGTGTCCCTGTGCTTCACACAACATAACCCAGGGTGGTGGTGCTTTGTGGGATCTTGTGTTAGGATGGAGGGCATTGCATTCTACCAGGTGGGTACTGTGGAGTTTGTGTTGGGGGGGTGTGAGGGGAGGTGCTGGTGACTATGGTCAGTGCTGCAAGTCCCCCTTCCCACCCAGCCAGCCAGATATCCCACCATGGAACGTGCTTGCATTGCAGGGAGTGTAAGTTGTCTCTCAGGATGTCAGTCAGTGGTGTCCTGCTGTTTGTTGGTGCACAGTTGGCAGCAGGGCCTTGTGCTCCCCACAGCAGTAGCCAGTGTCAGCCATCTTGTGAGTCCTTCTCCACTCCCTGTGATGTGAGCATGGTTCAGGGTGGTGTTGATGGGACAGTTGTGGGGGTGAGCTATGTCTGTGACTGTGACTCCCATCATGCTATTGCCTCCACCCCACTTCCCAGCATTCCCATACTTACTTGCTTTTGTGGGGAGTTCAGTGTGTGTGGGTGTGAGGGCAATGGCAAGATGGCTGACAGTGGTGTCCTGCTGTTGGTTGGTGTGCAGTTCCCAGCATGCCCTTGTGCTCCCCACAGCAGTAGCCAGTGTCAGCCATCTTGTGTGTCCTTCTCCACTCCCTGTGATGTGAGCATGGTTCAGGGTGGTGTTGATGGGCCAGTTGTGAGGCTGAGCAATGTCTGTGACTACCACTCCCATCATGCTATTGCCTCCACCCCCTTCCCAGCATGCCCATGCTTCCTTCCTTTTGACTCTGCTTCCCTGTGGGGTGGGCTGGCTGTGCTGACAGGATGGCTGGGAGTGTTGTCCTGGCAGTTGTTTGGCTAAGAGTCCCAAGAGTGTCCCTGTGCTTCACACAACATAACCCAGGGTGGTGGTGCTTTGTGGGATCTTGTGTTAGGATGGAGGGCATTGCATTCTACCAGGTGGGTACTGTGGAGTTTGTGTTGGGGGGGTGTGAGGGGAGGTGCTGGTGACTATGGTCAGTGCTGCAAGTACCCCTTCCCACCCAGCCAGCCGGATATCCCACCATGGAACGTGCTTGCATTGCAGGGAGTGTAAGTTGTCTCTCAGGATGTCAGTCAGTGGTGTCCTGCTGTTTGTTGGTGCACAGTTGGCAGCAGGGCCTTGTGCTCCCCACAGCAGTAGCCAGTGTCAGCCATCTTGTGAGTCCTTCTCCACTCCCTGTGATGTGAGCATGGTTCAGGGTGGTGTTGATGGGCCAGTTGTGAGGCTGAGCAATGTCTGTGACTACGACTCCCATCATGCTATTGCCTCCACCCCCTTCCCAGCATGCCCATGCTTCCTTCCTTTTGACTCTGCTTCCCTGTGGGGTGGGCTGGCTGTGCTGACAGGATGGCTGGGAGTGTTGTCCTGGCAGTTGTTTGGCTAAGAGTCCCAAGAGTGTCCCTGTGCTTCACACAACATAACCCAGGGTGGTGGTGCTTTGTGGGATCTTGTGTTAGGATGGAGGGCATTGCATTCTACCAGGTGGGTACTGTGGAGTTTGTGTTGGGGGGTGTGAGGGGAGGTGCTGGTGACTATGGTCAGTGCTGCAAGTCCCCCTTCCCACCCAGCCAGCCAGATATCCCACCATGGACTGTGCTTGCATTGCAGGGAGTGGAAGTTGTCTCTCAGGATGTCAGTCAGTGGTGTCCTGCTGTTTGTTGGTGCACAGTTGCCAGCAGGGCCTTGTGCTCCTCACAGCAGTAGCCAGTGTCAGCCATCTTGTGAGTCCTTCTCCACTCCCTGTGATGTGCGCATGGTTCATGGTGGTGTTGATGGGACAGTTGTGGGGGGCAATATGTGTGACTGCGACTCCCATGATGCTATTGGCTACACTGACTTGGCCAGCATACACAGAATTCCTTCCTTTGAGTGGTCTTCACTGTGTGTTGGTGTTGTTGTGGTGGCTACATGTGTGGATGTGTGTGTTAGTTCTATTTGTGCCACTGCCTAGCTGTAGTTGTGGTTGTGTTTGTACATGTGTTGGCACAGTTGGATGTGACTTTTTTGATGGCATGTGTTGTGTTTATCTGACTGACATACACATTTTGGGATGATTCTGTTCTAGTTGCTGTGTAATTGCTATGAGTGCATGGTTTGACTCTCCCCTTGACAGTGATGTGTGTGTTTTGTGGCAGTATATTGTGTACATTTGTTGTGTACTCACCAGGCTCTGGGATGTCCTCTAGTCCATATATGCTCACTGGCGGTAGGATGGCCCGCACCTTCTCCTCCCAGGGCCTGAGGTATATTGGCTTGGCAGGAGGGCCACTGCCGGTGTGTTGGCTGTTGATGTAGTCTTGCTTCAGGAGTTTCCGTACCCTCCTGCGCACGTCATACCACCTGTTCTGGATGTCGGTCTTTGTGCGCCGACATGGTGATTGGGCGTTCACCCTGTTGATGATCCTCTCCCACATCTTGGTTTTCTGCGACATGGGGGTCTGTTGGACCAATGTGCCAAACAGCTGTGGCTCTACCCTGAGGATCTCGTCTACCAGGACTTCCAATTCACAATCTAGGAACTTGTGATTCTTCTTGGGGGGCATGGTGATGGGTGGTGATGGTGGGTGATGTGTGTGTTGGTGTGCAGGTGAGGGTGTGTGGGTGTGTGTTGTGCTGGGTGTATGTGAGGTAGGTATTTGTTGGTGTGCTGCTGGTGTGTGGCTTGTGTGAGGGATGAGCTGTGGGTGTGTGGTTGCTTTCTCTTTGGTGCTGGCAGTGGATTGGCATTTGCAAAGGCTCATGGTAGTGATTTGTGTCCTTTATATAGGTGGAGTTGTGGGTGTGTCTTTGTTCTCTGTCCCCACCCCCCAGTATTTATTGGCTTGGTAATTGCTTGTTTGGCCTTTTTTTGGTTGATTTTTCCTTTGTGCTGTTTGTGTATGTTGGAAACGTTCTTGTGACCGAGTCGGACCCTGCATTGGTCTCGTACGGTGTTTTCCGTTTCGTTCACGCTGTGTTTGTGCAGTTTTGTATGCTGCGTACGCGTCGGTCGCGGTGTATTGTGTTGCTTCGGCTCGGTTTTGTATGCGTGTCGGTCGTACGGCTTGTCCTCCGTCCGACTCGGTCGTGTTTTCGCGCCTTGCATCGTACTTTGCGGGTTGGAGTTGGCGGGTACGATTCGGTCGGATTTGTTCCGGGTGCGTGTCGGTCGGTTGGATTCGCGTGTTTTTCCGGCCGGATTGCTATTTTCCGAGCGGCTCGGTCGGTCGGCTTGGTTTCCTGACGTGTCGGTCGGATTTATCGCGGCTTGCATCGTACTTGGCGTGTCGGGCGCCACTGGTACGTGTCGGTCGGTAATTTTTCCGGCTCCGAGTCGGTCGGTGCTTTTTCCGGCCCGAATCGGAATCGACCTCTATGTGTGCTGCTTAATGCAGCACACATGGAAGTCACAAAATGGCATTTTTTTAACATTGTTTATGTACAGGAAGGGGTACCTTCCTGTACATAAACAATCCAAGGCATTTCTCCTTGTTTCACCAACTTAAGACCAGGTTTTCCCTGGTCTTAATTTTGGCATTGCCTCCTATTTATGCTGCCCTTGCAAATAGGGGGCAGCGTCAAAATGAATGGGTGTTGCGGTGGAACGCCCACCGCAACACCCACTGCCCACCCCTTTCACGCTAAGCATAGCGTGAATAGGGGCGTTATTTACAAGGCAGCGTTAAGCCACGTTAAGTGGTTTAACACTGCCTTGTAAATAAGGAAATGCCCCTATCGCCACCACAACGTCGTAAAAAGTGACTTTGTGGTTGCGATAGGGGCTTGTACATATGCCCCCTGATTTCTTAACTCAGATTATTTGGGTAAAAAAAATAATAGATAGGCCCTAATTGCTACGTCGGTTGGACGAGCGTCCGACTGACATCATAGCAGAAACGGACCGCCCAACAACGAGTCGGCGGTTCTACTTCCACAATCATGATGCAACCACCTTCACAGTGGTTGGAAAGTGTATATTTTCTATTGAGGCTTATGCTGCGGGCTGCAGCACCAGCCTCAATAGAAAATATACACTTTTAAAACATCCCTGCACTGTGTGGCAGACACCTTGCGGTGCCTGCCACATGGTGCAGGGATGTTTAGTGGGGCACCATTGGTGCCCCCCAGGCCCCATGGCGGAGGACTAAGGGGGAAGGGGGCCCTGCTAGGGGCCCCTAAAGTCACTTTCTGACAGCCTTTCCATGTTGGAAAGGCTGCAATGAAAAGGCTGTGGAAATGGACATCATAATCCCGACTGCGGTGCCTGAGCAGGCACTGCCGCCAATTGGGAATTATCTGTCCTTCTGACGCTCCGATGGGAACCTTGAGCCAGTCAGAAGCGGAGCGGAATTCGCCAGCGGGTTTCCCTCCGACCGCCAGTATCGTAATACGGCAGTCAGACGGAAACATATGATGTCGGGCAGAAAGCCTTCGATGAGCGGTCGGATGGCTTTCCACCCGACATAATAATCAGGACCATAGTTATCACCCTGAATTTGCGTTCATAGGAGTTTCCATTATCAATTGGGGCATGGTCAGTACTCAGTGAAAAACAATGTAACCACAGCTCAATTATTTGTTCTGTGTATTGTGGGTGTTTGAACAAACTACAAACACTATACATGTCTGTGACACATTCTTCTGTGCTCCAGCAAGGAACCAGTTGCTTACTGGAAATTAAATTATTTAAAATAGTTACAATTGTATATAGATAGAAATTAATTAAAAAAATACAGCTAGCACATATTTATTATTTAATTATAAAATATTTAATAGCCTATTTTGAAGATAAAAAATAATTCAGCAATAAATGTTATTCATTTCTCTTTCAACTATTTTGTAAAACTATTTTTATTCCAATAGCAATTATTTGTAAATTAATCTTTCAATTCAAAATTGGTTAATTTTTTTAATTAAATAATAAATATTTACTATTTGACTATATATTTTTTAACATTAATTTACATTTATTTATATTTGTAGCTATTTTACACAATATAATTTAATTTAACATTATTTCCCATGAGGTCTTTTTGCCTCCATTATTTTCTATGGAACGGTGTTGCAGTACCAGTAGTGTGCCAGGTGTAGCGCCGGACATACTAATAAAGTGCAGTTTGTGAATACTGAAAAGTAGCAAACTCACTCAAAATGTAAACTTACTCAAAAGTGCAGTTTGTGAATCAGCATGACCTGCTTGGTGTATCCGACCTCCACTCTATTATAGTCGCTCTTCAATCGCGCCTATGGGCCGTTCACTTGCTATCTGCTATTTTTCAATGGTACTTTACTTTTTCCACGCGCTTCTTGCATCAAAATGTAAAACAATCACCTCTCTGTGTCCCTTTATCTGATATTAATCATTCTGTTATCTTTTAACATTTTACATTTGTCTCTATTTGTATAAACTTGTTAGGGCATTTTTTTCTACTTTTTCCTTTACCTTACAATTGTTGGTACTGCTTGAAATTAACATGCATTGTTTTGAGAAATTATTGTTGCTTGTGTCTTAGTTACAACAAGGTGGGCGGTTTCACTGTGTCTTGTATTAAGACCTATCCAGGTTCTGTGATAAGTTAGTGAGGGTTCCCCTTTTTCAGATTAAAAACCCACTTTCTAACAAGGTCAAATGAACTGGCTATTTCTACTACAGACATTCTGTTTTTTGCACATGGCCATTGAAATTTCTTTCCTAAGTTGAAGGTTCGATAATGATAACAATGCAAGTATGATGTTTCTTAAGTTAGTTTCTCATTACACAATGGTAGGGTGTGATTTTATTTGACAGTATTTTAAAGTGACTGCAAGTGATTCTTTGCATAGAGCTCCTTTGCTTATTACTTGCTTTCCTTGCGGTGTGTGCATTAAGAAAATGAATAATATGTCACAGCGCTTTTTGACATGAATCTCATATGTGTGCTTCACAGATCACCTATATCATGACAATACATACATATATATTTATATCCAAAAAGAGTTGCGGTATACTGGCGTACTGCCTGATTGCTGGTGGTGCTCGGAAGATAGCGCCACCGCCAGAGCCAGAAACACCAAAAATCCTACCAAACTTCATTAAAAGAAGGGAACCGGCACTCGAAATCAGGGGCATGGAACCTGTTTATTGAGTCAGTTCACCCCAGGTGCAGGAACACCAGAGAGACGCGTTTCGGCAGTTGTACTGCCTTTATCAATCTAAAGTGCGCCATATTGGTGCTCCTATTTAGATACCAACCATAGACATAAAAAATGCACTTCTCTAAGCAGCAAAGTTATTCACCACATCGGGACACATGAACCATTTCAGCAGAAAAACATTACCATTGTAGCTGCCCAGTATCGAAATGACATAATTAAAGCTCTAAGTGAATTCCTATGAAACTTCAGTCAATGCATCTGAGCGCTATTTCTGTATATATATATATATATATATATATATATATATATATATATATTTTTTTTTACCGTGAGCAAGACTCACAGGAATTGAAACATGCTGGTGTTTGCTATTTTACAATAAACATGTGGATTCTACAGAAGACTGGTGTGCAGCGGTTTGTTGAAACGTGGATATACAATATATATACATATAGCAATTGAAAAGAGTGTTCATAATTTTTTTCTGAACTGGTTTTCAGTTAACTTTTCCCCAGATCGCCCGCTTTATTATATTGTACATGCTTGCACATAATGTAATGTCTTGTGAGTTAGAGATGACGGGACCCTTCTGGTCCCTGAGGGACTCCACAGAACAGTGACGTAAGTGCCTGGGTGCGGGTGATAGAATTCATGATGTCCAATTAGAGGTTACACACTGAGGAATAAAGACATGTAATACCAACCTCCATGTGTGGCATGATCACTTGCATGTACCCGGGATGAGGAGGATGCTACAAATAACTCCATCTGAAAATCCATTTGCGTATTTTAGCCTTATGACAATGAACAAGGTGGCGTTCGTATTTGGCACTGACTTCCTTCAAATCACCCCCTACTTTCTTTTCTGTTTTTATCACCACGTGAATATTTCTACTACTGTTCATCATCGAACTTAGTACAGCACGGTGCTTCAGTTTGTAAAAATGGGAAGCTTTCTCTAAATATACTTCTCCCAGCTGCAACAACTGATGTAGGTGAAAAGGTGTGTGCAAACGTGTGTATGCCCATGGGACCTATTAATCATTTCAACACCACTCATACCTGCTACCTCTGTCATTGCCATGCAGAGAAATCACACCATTCCTCTGTTAAGCATTAATATATTCCTCCCAAGAACACACTCCACCGCTCTGCAGGTGAGGACTGTATTCAATTATTAATTAGACGCCTGAAGCCTCATCATATAACCACGAGTGAATGTGTTAAGGAATACAAGCACAATCTTTCTCCGTTTGTTCTTTCGTACTGTATCATATTATGTACAGAGCTTAATGTGTACTCAATACCCGCCTTAACCTACACACCTAAATGATCCACACCTTCAATTAATCACCTCTGTATGTCGGTCATTCGCGGTAGTCGAATTACCAAAATGCCGAGATTAGCGGAAGTGACATCATGCACCATTTCTCCCACCGTTGGTATTACAGGCTTGACACCTTTCCCCACCCACAGCTATCTCCTATCTGCCTATAAGGGGACAGCGGACCTGTTTACCTTCTGTTTGTTGTCTTGTAACGATCTCCATTCACATAAGTGGATATATCAGGCATATTTGTAAATCCAGAACTCCTATGACTATTCAATAATGTCTGAAGACAGAGACAGACGATTTTCCATTAACAGGAATTCTTATAATTTCAACATTTATAGCTGTCAAGGTTTCAGATTGCTAGGTGTGACATTTTCATAATTTCAGTGTAATTATGAGTGACATTCAACGACTGACTATGAGTGACACTTTCTCACAGCAAAAATTCAAGCAATGAAGACGAGGGAAACCTATAAATATCTGAAATGATGAACATTTGAGCAGCAAGAAACTCTAAGGGCCGTCCTCTGGCCTCTTCCTCACATCTCCCCAGCTCCTTTAGCATGATTCCAGGGACAAGTCATAAACAATAATGCCTGTGCGAATTTTAATTGGCCCTTACACAGTTTAAAACAAAACTTCAAATTTAACAAAAAAATGTGCAAAAAAATAAATGAGTCGAGTTGATACACATGGCATGCATGAGCCCACGGTCCAGGAATATAAATGGCAGAAATGGAAAAATGAAACTATAGATTGAGAGTCCAGATTTTTAACACCTTGTACCGATCACACTGAGGCTTTTCTAAAAGGTGTTTGCCACCTCCGTGTGACGTGTCCAAAAACTCATCTGGGCTAATCATCTCCTGCGTCACTACATGCAGGCTCAGGCTGCTAAAATTAAATGATATCTTTACTAGAGTTCTTGATGTAAATCATCAACATGTCAGTGATCGCACTGACCTGAGCGGCAGACGAGTTTTGCAGCACAGCATCGTAAGTTAGGCAGTCAGATGTTTTGAAAACATGATCCCTGCCTCTGCAGCATGACTGTGCGTTCGCTTGGGTCTCCTAATGATTGTGCATGATGAAGCACAGCACGCACCAAACTGCCGACACATGCGGCATAGAAACATAAACGCCCCCGTGGCCAAAGGAGCTCACTGCAGTCTCATCACTTGTTGTTCGCAAATGAATACACTGTGATAATTGTTGTTACGTGACCCTATGTCACGTGATGCGGCTGGCCCGGGCTGTGCGAGTCTCAGTAGCTGAACAGATAATATGAATACAGCCACCACAGTGGATTCACCAGGCCGGTGCTACCCACTGCCATGAGTGAACTTCAATCAACAGCTGTAGCAGGCAGCATTACACATTGTGCCATCGGTGAAGTGCACTCTGCCAGAGCAGCACGCAGTCCACGCTATCAGTGCTTTTAAAGGGAGGCACTTCCGTCTAGCGTGTTAGCACCGTTAGTGTTACGAGGCGCTATGCCGAATGTGTGCGTGCCAGCAGGGCCGGTCCAAGGATTTGTGGGGCCCGGCGGAATAGGAACATGTGAGGCTCCTATAATTTGCATAAAAATTAACCTGACAGGAAGTGACGTCATAGGAGGTAATATCAATTGGCCATTAATTATATGGCATTGTTTGAAGCCGCTTTGCAAGAAGCTACTCACCTAGTTTGGATATCAGTAACATGGTTAAAAATAGCATCAATAATCCTAATAAAATACGTAAATATATTTTAAATCTCTAATGAGTGGAAATATATTAAATGAATTGAACTTAGTTATTGTTCTCTTGAATGGGATGAATGAAAATGATATGCAAACCGGGCATCCTGGCAATAAGAGATGTCCAATGGAGAGGTGCAAACCGTACCAAAGTGGAGAAAGAACAGTTTTAAGTGTTTTTCCAAAGATTGGAGTCACACCGTAGCTCAAGAGGGAGAGAGTTCCAGTCCTTCACAATTAGAAAGGAGAAGGATTTGCCTCCACTCAGGGCTATCTAAATTTTGGATGGCACAGTGTATAGGATTCTGGAATGAACAGTACGGAGTGCTGTAAAAAGAGAGAACCTTTTTTTTTATTAATCTTTTTTTTTTATTAATAAAACAAACAACACACGGTCAAAACAGGTGCAGTACAATGCAATAATCAACCTTTCCAGGTGGTCATGATGAAGCAGTACATTTAAGGAATAGAGTATCATTGGATCGCAGATACAATTACATTTACACATTTCGTAGTTTCCTCAGTAGTCAAATATCTATGCTGTTAGTAATCGCTGAGGGGGAGTCGGGGAAGGGGGTACATAGCAAGCCCCTACTTTCATTCCATTGGCCCCATATTCTTGTCCATTTATGCAGGCAACCCCTACTTTCGTAAATCACTCTCTCTGCCTGCATACACCAGTCCATATCAATCAATCAATCAATCAATCACAGAATTTGTAAAGCGCACTACTTACCCGTGAGGGTCTCAAGGCGCTAGGAAAAAAAAGGGGGGGGGGTGCTGCTACTGGTCGAACAACCAGGTCTTGAGTAGCCTCCTGAAGGTCAGCAAGTCTTGGGTCTGTCGTAGGCTTAGTGGAAGGGTGTTCCAGGTCTTGGCGGCGAGGTGGGAGAAGGATCTGCCGCCGGTGGTAGTTCTTCGAATGCGAGGGACGGTGGCGAGGGAGAGGTCGGCGGAGCGGAGTTGGCGGTTGGGGACGTAGAAGAGGAGTCGTCTGTTGAGGTAGGCTGGGCCAGTCTTGTGGAGTGCCTTGTGTGCGTGGATGAGGAGTTTGAAGGAGATTCTCCTGTCGACGGGGAGCCAGTGCAGGTTCCTCAGGTGGGGGGTGATGTGGCTGTGGCGTGGTACATCGAGGATCAGGCGTGCGGAGGCGTTTTGTATGCGTTGCAGTCGCTTGATGAGCTTGGCCGGGGCTCCCGCGTAGAGGGCGTTCCCATAGTCAAGTCTGCTACTGACGAGGGCCTGGGTGACTGTTCTTCTTGTGTCTGTCGGGATCCACCTGTAGATCTTGCGAAGCATGCGGAGGGTGTTGAAGCAGGAGGATGAGACTGCGTTGACTTGCTTGGCCATGGAGAGCGTTGAGTCGAGGATGACTCCCAGGTTGCGTGCGTGGTCGGTGGGTGTCGGGGCTGCTCCCAGCGTCGTTGGCCACCAGGAGTCGTCCCAGGCTGAGGGGTTGGAGCCGAGGATGAGGACCTCTGTCTTCTCCGTGTTCAGTTTTAGTCGGCTGATCTTCATCCAATCGGCGACGGCCTTCATTCCTTCATGGAGGTTGGATTTGGCGGCGAGGGGGTCCTTGGTGAGGGAGAGGATCAGTTGAGTGTCGTCGGCGTAGGAGATTATGTTGAGGTCGTGCTGTCTGGCGACGCGTGCGAGCGGGGCCATGTAGATGTTGAACAGTGTTGGGCTGAGGGACGATCCCTGGGGTACGCCGCAGATGATCTCGGAGGCTTCGGATCGGAATGGTGGGAGGCGGACTCTCTGGGTTCTGAGGGCGAGGAAGGAGGTGGCCCATTCCAGGGCCTTGTCTCGGATCCCTGCGTCGTGGAGGCGTGCGCGTAGAGTGCGGTGACAGACAGTGTCGAAAGCGGCGGAGAGGTCCAGCAGGATGAGGGCTGTGGTCTCACCGTTGTCCAGCAGGATCCTGATGTCATCGGTGGCGGCAATGAGGGCAGTCTCAGTGCTGTGGTTGCTGCGGAACCCCGATTGGGATGGGTCCAGGATGCTGTTTTCTTCGAGGTATCGGGTTAGCTGTTTGTTGACGATCTTCTCGATGACCTTGGCTGGGAACGGAAGCTGGGAGATGGGCCGGAAGTTCTTGAGGTCTCTCGGGTCCGCCTTGGGTTTTTTGAGTAGGGCGTTGATCTCTGCGTGTTTCCAGCTCTCTGGGAAGGTCGCGGTCTCGAAGGAGAGGTTGATGATGTTGCACAGGTGGGGTGCGATGGAGCTGCTGGCTTTGTTGAAGATGTGGTGCGGGAAAGGGTCTGACGGGGAGCCGGAGTGTATTGTGCTCATGGTCTTGATGGTGTCCTCGATGTTCACGCTGGCCCAGGCTGGCAGGGGGTCGTGGTCGATGGTGTGCGGCGGGTCTGGTGCATCGATCTTAGTTGGGGCTGTCTGGGTGTTGAAGCTGTCGTGGATGTCGGCGATCTTGCGGTGGAAGAAGGTGGCGAGGGAATCGCACAGGGGTTGCGACGGCGGGATGTCGTTGGTGTTGGAGCTGGGGTTGGAGAGTTCCTTCACGATGTTGAAAAGCTCCTTGCTGTTGTGTGCGTTGTTGTCGAGGCGGTCTTTGAAGGAGATTCTCTTGGCGGACTTGATGAGGTGGTGGTGGTTACGGATGGCGTCTTTGTGGGCTGCGTGGCTGTCCGGTGTCTTATCACTGTGCCATTTCTTCTCTAGTTTCCGGCAGGTACGCTTGGAAGCTAGGAGTTCCGAGGTGGCTCTTTTGGTGGTGTCACTGTAGGTGAGTTTTTTCCGCGGGGCGAGGGTGTTGGCACAGTCGTCCATCCATCGTCTGAGGTTGCAGGCAGCGTCGTCGGTGTTGGATGGGTCGGAGGGAGGGCTGAGAGCGAGGGTTGCCCAAAGTTGGTCTTCGGTGACTTTGCTCCAGCAGCGGCGTGGGATCTGTTGGGTGCGGTGGTGTGTGGTGGGTTTCTGGAAGGTGAAATGGATGCAGCGGTGGTCGGTCCAGAGGAGTTCCATGGTGTGGCTGAAGGAGACGTGGGAGCTTGAGGAGAAGATGGGGTCAAGCGTGTGGCCGGCGGAATGGGTCGGTGTTGTGACGAACTGGCTCATCCCGAGGTTGGCGAGGTTGTCGATCAGGGTGGTGGAGTTGCTGTCGTTGTTGTTCTCCAGGTGAAAGTTCAGGTCTCCGAGGAGGATGTAGTCGGTAGAGGTCAGGGCGTGCGTGCTGATGAAGTCGGCGATGGAGTCGCTGAACTGGGGTCGGGGCCCAGGGGGTCTGTAGACAAGGGTGCCTCTAAGGGTGGTGTTGGGGTCCATGTGGATCTGGAAGTGCATGTGTTCGGCGGTGGTGAGAGTGTCGTCGGTGCTGGTCGAGACCCTGATGGTGTTCTTGTGGACGATGGCGATTCCTCCTCCTACTGCGTTGACGCGGTCTCTGCGGGTGATCTTATAGCCGTCTGGGATGGCTATGGCGATGTCGGGGGCGGAGGAGTCGTTCATCCAGGTCTCTGTCAGGAAGGCGACGTCTGGTGATGATGTGTTGAGCAGGTCCCAGAGCTCGACGGCGTGTTTGCGTGCGGAGCGGGTGTTCAGTAGGATGCACCGGAGGTGGTTGAGGTCCTTCTTGGCGGGCGCCTCGGTGGCTCTGAGGCTGGTGTAGCTGCAGTTCCGGCAGGTGAAGGGACCATGGGTGCGTTTCGGGGCGGCCTTGAAGCAGTTGTGCGTCCGTCCGGGGTTGAGAGCGTGGAGTGTGGTGGCATCGTATCGGCGTCGGTCCTCGAGCCTGGAGCGGGGGGCACGCGGCCCAGGGGTTCTGGCGCTGGGCGCGGTCCAGTCGCAGACAAGCTTGCCTTAGGCGTGCCTTCAACGCGCCAGCGGCGCGCCCGCTGCGCACGTCCGCTGCGCTGCCATGCAGCAGCCGCCATATATGGGGAGGTGGGAGGGAGGAGCAGCTGGGAGGCGGGAGGCAGGGGCAGCGAATGGGCAGTCAGGGGGGCGGGGCCGCAGGGGACGCAGCGGCGGGAATGGAGAGAGGCAGCGAGGGGCACAGAAGGCAAAATGGACACAAGGGAGGTGGGGGCAGCGAGGGAACAGAGGAAAAAAACGGGCACAGTACAGTGGGGGCAGCGAGGGAAACAGAAGGCAAAATGGACACAAGGGAGGTGGGGGCAGCGAGGGAAACAGAAGGAAAATGGGCACCGAGGCCACAAGCAGAGGGGCGAGCTTACCAGCAGCAGCAGTGGGCGGACAGCACAGGCGGAGCTGTGTGGTGGGGGAGCGACCTACCTGGCAAGGTCAAGGGTCGCACTCCTCACCGCGCAGCGGCCGCCATATATGGGGCGGTGGGAGGGAGGAGCAGCTGGGAGGCGGGAGGCAGGGGCAGCGAATGGGCAGTCAGGGGGGCGGGGCCGCAGGGGACGCAGCGGCGGGAATGGAGAGAGGCAGCGAGGGGCACAGAAGGCAAAATGGACACAAGGGAGGTGGGGGCAGCGAGGGAACAGAGGAAAAAACGGGCACAGTACAGTGGGGGCAGCGAGGGGTACAGAAGGCAAAATGGACACAAGGGAGGTGGGGCAGCGAGGCAACAGAGGAAAAAACGGGCACAGTACAGTGGGGGCAGCGAGGGGCACAGAAGGCAAAATGGACACAAGGGAGGTGGGGGCAGCGAGGGAACAGAGGAAAAACGGGCACAGTACAGTGGGGGCAGCGAGGGGCACAGAAGGCAAAATGGACACAAGGGAGGTGGGGGCAGCGAGGGAACAGAGGAAAAAACGGGCACAGTACAGTGGGGGCAGCGAGGGGCACAGAAGGCAAAATGGACACAAGGGAGGTGGGGGCAGCGAGGGAACAGAGGAAAAAACGGGCACAGTACAGTGGGGGCAGCGAGGGGCACAGAAGGCAAAATGGACACAAGGGAGGTGGGGGCAGCGAGGGAACAGAGGAAAAAACGGGCACAGTACAGTGGGGGCAGCGAGGGGCACAGAAGGCAATATGGACACAAGGGAGGTGGGGGCAGCGAGGGAACAGAGGAAAAAACGGGCACAGTACAGTGGGGGCAGCGAGGGGCACAGAAGGCAAAATGGACACAAGGGAGGTGGGGGCAGCGAGGGAACAGAGGAAAAAAACGGGCACAGTACAGTGGGGGCAGCGAGGGAAACAGAAGGCAAAATGGACACAAGGGAGGTGGGGGCAGCGAGGGAAACAGAAGGAAAACGGGCACCGAGGCCACAAGCAGAGGGGCGAGCTTACCAGCAGCAGCAGCGGGCGGACAGCACAGGCGGAGCTGTGTGGTGGGGGAGCGACCTACCTGGCAAGGTCAAGGGTCGCATACAGTGTGTCGTAGTGGAACTCCCCCCTTCCAAGTTTGCGCTATGTTTTGTTTTGCAACCATACAGCCCAAAGCAACCCACAACCTCCCAGCTCGGGATAAGTCAGTGGCCTCCCAGATGTTTAAAAGACAAAGCCGAGGGGAGAGGTCGATAGCTACCCCGCTTATCCTGGACATGTCTGATACAACCTTCTCCCTATATCCCATAAGGACCGGACACTCCCACCACTGATGTATATAGGTACCAACCTGGCCGCATCCCCGAGGGCAAGCCGGGGAGTTCAGTATTCCCATATTAACCAGCGTCAAACTAGTATAGTATACACAATGGAGTAGTTTGAGTTGGATAAGTTTAAAGCGGGAGCAAATTGCCACCTCGCGTGGAGAGGCGAGAGTCTCCCGCCAATCATCATCGTCTATATCTCCTATGTCCATCGCCTATTTTGAACAAAGTTTCTCCTGGGTGTCTGGTGTATTATTTAGGATTTTACGGTAGGTTAATGAGATAGCCTTCTCCTGGAGATAGTCATCCAAGACTCTATCCTCCAGGGGTGCAGAAACTGGTAAGTCAGTTCCTTTGGGAATTGCTCTGCGAAGAGCATTGCGGACTTGAAGATATCGAAAAGTCTCCCCTTCCTGCAGCTGATACTCTCTTTGCAAGTCAGTGAATGTAGCCACCCCACCCGCCCTCCACATATCTCCGACCTTAGAGAGGCCTATTAAGTCCCACTTATCGAATCCGGGTTGCTTATACAGCATTCCCAGTCGGGAAGAGTCAAGAAGCGGAGTAACCTGCATGATCTTATCCTTCCAACCAAGAGCAGCTGTTGCCTTATTCCACAGAGTAACCGTGGTAGAGGTTGGGGTGAATACGGGTGCGTGTTTCGCACCACCGTAAAGTGCCCTAAGATAGGTGCCTGGAAGCATATTATGCCTATCCATTCTGTAGGCGGGGTCTGCAATAAGTCGATGCGTCCAGTGATTCAGCACCACAAGTTGGGAGGCCCAATAGTAGGATTCAATGGCTGGCAGGGTTATGCCGCCATCGTACCAGCTTTTTGTAAGCTTAGTTAGTGCGATGCGGGGAACACCGCAGTTCCAAAGCAGGGCGCGGACCTCGGCGTCAATAGATTGGAAATAACGAGGCGGAACCAAGTGTGGTGTGTTTTGCAGGACATATAGAATGTGTAGAAGGGCCATCATTTTATAAAGAGCAGCTTTACCTAGTAGCGTAAGAGGTAATGTTTTCCAATGTTGCACATCCGCCTGAAGTCTGCGCAGGGGAGGCAAAAGGTTCCGGTCATATAAAATGGAGGGATCGGGTGTGATATATATACCTAAATACTGGAAGCCATCTATAACTATCTTGGCTGCACAGCAAGTGGGGAGCAGCGGGGGGTCACCACTCAATACATAAATCAAGGACTTATCCCAGTTGATAGTATAACCGGAGTATTTTTGGAAAAGAGTAAAAATATGTAGTACCCTATGAATGGAAAAGCGGGGTTTCGCTAGATAAAGCAAAATGTCATCGGCGTAGAGGGAGATCACATCTTTCCAGTCTACCGACCAGTTGAGACCTCTAATAAGGGGATCCCCCCTAATCCAAATAGCCAATGGTTCGAGGGCCAAAGCGAAAAGCAGTGGCGACAGGGGGCAACCCTGTCGCGTGCCTTTTCCCAAAACAAAGATTGCTGAACAGCCGCCATTTACTGCTACACGAGCTAGTGGCTGCGTGTACAAAAGACGTATCCAGGATAAAAAACAAGGTCCGAAACCATATAGTTCGAGCGAGGCAAACAAGAAGGGCCATTCTATCATGTCAAACGCCATTTTGGCGTCAAGCGCCATGATTACGGAGTCCTCCTGTATAGTGGAGACCCGGCCCAGAACTCCAAACAAACGGCGGAGATTCAGCGCAGTGTTTTGAGCTGGCATAAAGCCGGATTGATCCGGATGTATCAACTTGTGAAGGTGGGATGAGAGATGCCGAGCCAGGAGTTTAGCTAGAATTTTGACTTCTGGGTCCAGAAGGGAAATGGGTCTATAAGAACTACACTGTTCAGGGGGTTTAACTTTTTTGTGTATTACCACGATAGTTGCAAGACGTTGCGTCTCTGGCAATACACCCTTCGTCACACTCTCCTCATACATTCGCACGAGAAATGGGGCAATCGTAGGAGCATTAACTTTGTAAAGTTCCACTAGGGCCCATGGCTTTACCGGACTGCAAGGAGCCAATCTCTTTCGACACCTCTTCACTTGTCAAAGCCGCGTCAAGATCCACCACATCCTGAGGTTCCAAGACGGGCAAATGCAGAGTGGCCAACATTTCCGCCGCCTCCCTCTGAGTGGAGGAATGTGTGGTGGTATAGACCCGCTCGAAGTAGCCAGCGAATGCATCCGCAATCCCAGCTCTGTCATATAGTACTGTACCCTGAGGATCCATAAGTTGAGCAACCCACCTTTTAGCCATTTCCCTCTTGTCGAGCCACGCTAGCAGTTTACTGGCCTTGTCACCTATGTCGTAGACCCGGTGTTGCGTGACCCGGTATTGGGCCCTCGCTGTCTCCTCCGCAATATCCCTATACTCTTTCTGTTTAATAGCCAACCTATGCGCGGTATCCGATGCGCAGGTGGTTATCATGTCGCTCTCGAGACGGACAATTTCCCTCTCAGCCTCCTCCATCTGTTTACGTTTTTCTATTTTATGGCCTGTTATTTCCGCGACCCCGCAACCCCGGATCACCATCTTATAGGCCTCCCAGAGTATTACATCTGAATTAACTGATCCGTCGTTATCGTCAAGATAATGCTTGGTGGCTTCTGCTAGTTTGTCTCATATTTCCGGCACTCTAAGATACCAGGGATTAAGTCTCATAGTGTAACGAGATGGAGGTGCCCCAACCCCCATAATACACCAAAATCGGGGAGTGATCCTAAATGCCCCTGGGAAGAAAGGAGATATCCCCAAACATGGGCAGTTGTGTTGCCTTACCAAAAAGGTAATCTATGAGGGAGAGACTTCCATGCACCCCCGATTGAAATGTGTAATGTTTGTGTGTAGGGTTACAAGTCCTCCAAACATCTATCAGGCCGAGTGCCCCCAGAAAGTCTGACAAGAGTTTACCAGCTGGTTACCCCCGTTTAGTGGGCATACGATCCAGTTCGCCATTTAAAGCTGCGTTACAATCGCCTCCAATCAGTATGTCTCCCTCAGGCAGATTCAATACGTGTTGGCCCAAGTCTTGTAATGTAGGGGAATGGAGTCTGGGGGGCACGTATAGGGAAGTGACATTAAGGGACCGACCCTCCCAGTGCCCTGAGGATGTTACAAATGTCCCTAATGGATCCCGTGTGACTTTTTCTATTTGAAAAGGAAGAGAGTTACGCACCAAAATACCCACACCTCTGGACCCCCTAGCATAGCCGGCATGCGCCACTAATTTATATCCCCACCTTTTAAGGGCACAATATGAGACTCCCTGGATATGTGTTTCCTGAAGTAGTACAAGATCAGGGGTGTGGCGCTTCAAAAACTGCAGTACTATACCCCGCTTGATTCGATCTCCCAACCCGTTTACATTCCAGGAAATTAATTTAAGGCGGCTCAACGGTTGAGTTTCAGCATTATTAGCGCTCACGCTCATTGGGGGCCAGGAACCCCTCCTCACGAGGGGCAACAATAACAGGATAATGACGGCCTATCACACAATCCCCCATGCTTGCTAGCACTTGAGACAATGCATACGTAGACAATAGGAAACTGACTTTTATACTGCTGGCCACCTTGAATGCGTTAAAGAAAGTACCAACCATTTGACTGCACTGAACGTACATATAAAAACATAAACAAATCCCGTTAACACACCCTGGAACCCGCCCCCACCCAGCCTCCCTGCAACGTGGACTTGAAACTGCCCACCCCCCAATTTTGCAGGAGTGAAAAGCGTCTTGTTGAAACCAGCTAAAATCGTACCAGGTATGACAGGATATAAGAAGGAAAGCAGATCTCAAACATTACATTACACAATATAGTCACCATCGCTCTCGTAGATCATATTAGCAGTGGTAGTCACTACAGCACAGCGAGCGCTTTGGCTGTACACAGGAAAGTGAATTGTTCACTGCCAAGAAGTCCATCAATTATCAATCGCCTTCACCACGATCACCTTTCTCGGGATGGACGTCTTGTCGCTGCTTTCGATTGGGAGGGGAGTGTCTCCCACCACCAGAGGTGCGCCAGCCCTCTAGCCAGTCCCAGGACTCCTCCAGGGTCTGAAAAAACCAGGATTTCCCCTCCACCTGTACCCGCAATTTAGCTGGAAAGAGCATTGCATACTTCAAGTTCTGATTTCTTAGGGCTCGTTTTACTTCCAGAAAGGATCTCCTTTTTTGCTGTACCTTATAGGTAAAGTCAGGGAAGAAGGTAATGGTGGAGTTCTCAAATTTGAGCAGCGGGGCCATCCTTGCTGTCAGCAAAATTGGTGTCCCTGTTGATGAAATTGAAAATCCTCGCAAGGATGGGATGTGGAGGGGCGCCTGGCTTCGGGGGGCCCCCAGGCACTCTATGAGCGCGCTCCACTGAGAAGAATTGGAAGAGGGACCGGGGCTGCAGGTGATTTTGAATTAAGTCCTCCACAAAAAGGTCAGTGGCTTCCCCTCCGCTCTCTTGGGAACTCCCAAAATTTGCACGTTATTTCTGCGTGCGCGCTCTTCATGGTCCTCTAACTTCGCCTCAAGATCCGATGTTTGAGCCAATAGTCACTTTACTGACATTTCGAGTGACCTCATGGAGGCCTGAAGAGTGGTAAGAGAGTCCTCAGTCGCTTTAACTCTGTCTCCCATATTACGGAGATCGGCACGGATAAGGGTGACTTCTGATGTGATTGTATCGATCTTGTGCTCCAGCGCCGTACGAACTCCCTGAATTGCCTCCATGACGTCCACTAATGTCGGAGTCCCCTCTTCACTGTGCTGCTTCGCTTCCAGATCATCGTGTCTTTCTTCTATGGTGTCTGATTTAGTCTGAGCGAACTTCGCCAACTTCAACTGATGGGTCTGCTGGGAGCCTTTACCAGTGGCCATGGCGTTAAGGTACGGAACCAGTGTGGACCACAGATGGGTGGGGTGAAAGGATTAACCCTGGGCAAAGCACTACGCTACGCTCGCGTAGTTTGCGAAGTTTGCGCTACTTCGCACAACGCGAATTGCAAGTAGCACAGTGCAAACACGCGTAGCGTAGTGCAGCGGTCATTTTTTGCTTGCTCGCGGTCCTCAACGTCAAGTTGGCGACCGCGAGCAAGCAAAATGACATCCCGGCGAGACTTTTTCCTCGTTCGCGATCAGCAACATCAAGTTGCCGATCGCGAGCGTGAAAATAAACCTCCCGGCGAGATTCTCAACGCGGGAGGTCAGGTTTCTCATTGCGAGTGGTCGCTTATGCTCGCGACCGCTCGCGATGAGAAACTACCAGTCCGCGTTGAGAAAGCTGCCGCTCGAGTAAAAATCTACTCGAGCGGCAGTAAAAGACAGCTCGCACTGTGCAAGATGCCGTTTTCAATGATTGCACAGTGCGGACAAGCATCCGGCACTGTGCAATCATTGCGAACAGTGCACTACGCAGTTTGCGTAGTGCTACGCGTAGCTCGCGTAGTGCGAACTGCACTTTGCGTAGCTTCGCGTAGCGCTACTTCGCGAACTACGCCCAGGCTTAGAAAGGATAAGGATTGTCGCCACCAAAAGTCCGGAAAAAGTACAAGTGTCCCACACCACACTTCAAGTTCTTGAATTATTTTGTTGCAACCGGTGTCTCAGTGGAGAGACTGCATCACCAATATACAAGCCAACCACTATAGTGTATCCACTACACCACTAGGACACGATTCCGCCGAGGTGTGGGGCCAATACTCAGCTGAGTGAGATGCTGTATTCAACACTCCCTCCCACAGGGGCGCCCGATAGCTACAGCAAATACGTGAGCCCAGCAGCAACAGTACCAAGTGCACACCTTTCGAGTTCCTGCGTGGAGGCCCTGTCTAAGCCTACCAAGTGGTGTGGGGGAGGGGTGTAATCTTCCGATATGGCGGTGGCCAGGTTTACTATAGCGGCGGATTCCACCAGGCGCGTGTGCTCAGATGGATTTTACCCTCGGGCGCAGGGGGAGGGGAGAATGAAAGTCCCGGGTCTCCCCACTCACCGTCTAAAAGTAGCGATTGAGCCAGCAACGTAACGCTCCAAGAGAGCTGCGTGCACCGGAGCCCACTCGGCGCCACGCATCGGCCACAATCCTGGCAGAGCCCCGTAGATCACGGGCAAGGATCAGTTGTGGTCAGGATGGGGGCCGTGAAATGTAGCGGGCCCGGGGGAGACTCAATTTGACCTCCGAGCCTGCGGACTTCTCTCAACGCCTCCGGAGTGTGGTCGTCGCTCGCTGGGCAGCATAGGGGGTTAGACCCCGCCTCTTCTCGGCAAGTTGATATGGAGCTAATATCTCCGGTTGAGGCGGTCAGATTTTCGTTCCCGATGGAGCAGGGAATTCCTGCACATAAGGGGCTTCTGGTCAAGGCAATTCGTGGGCTCACCGGATACTTGTGCGGGATTTATGGGGAAACTATTCAAGGGGCGATCGGAGCTCTAGAGAAGTGTGGCCATCTTGGGTGTCGGCTAGCCACGCCCCCAGGAGAGAACCTTTTTAATGCAGTGCACAATTACAAATGGATAGTGCCTTGCAGATAGAGGGTGTTGGACCAAAAACCCAGCAGACAGCAGAAAGGTGAGAAGAAATGGCATGGCGATGCAGCCATCTCAGATGAGAAGCCTAGCACTGTTCTGAATGATTTGAAGAGTACCGAATACTAAAAGGCAGGAAGCCCAAGAGAGAGGGCATTTGCATAATCTAGTGAGAAGATAATTGACTGCACAACACCTTCATGGTAGTGAGAGGGGAGAAAAGGGATGATTTTGTGATGCTTATGAATGTAGTAAAAGCAAGTGGATGAAACGTGGTTAATCTGTTCCGAAGAAAAGAGAAGATGCTGGAAAATGAATCCAAGAATTTTTTGCTGACTCCGCCAATGTAGGCAATTGACCCAACTCCACCAGCCACACCATATGGTATGCAATCCTTTAAAAATGAGAACCCTTGAATTTGTCTTCATTCAGAAATCAACTGCTAGCATACAAGTCCAAACATATTCTTGGGCAAAGACCAGATTGACACTGTGGGAAATGATGTTTGGGTATCAATATGCACAAGATATCAGCAAGAAACCAAAGGACTGTATGAGTAAGGCTAACTGGGAATGATATAGATTGAACAATGGAGATCCAATAAATTTCACAAGTCAGAGGTTTAGTACAGTAAGGCTGCTCTAACTCCATGATTAAGAGTCAGCCACAAATCATCTGACACAGCACAAATGCTACTTCAAACTCCTAGAGTAGTCAGAAGCCAACCGGCACATTGTCAATGAGTAAATTACGTTTTATGAAAGAGATTTGGAAGTGGACTTCTTTTTTCTAGGATTCAACTTTCTCTTTCTGCCCATCTAACTTCCACCTCTCCCACTTGTCTCACCCTGCCCAACCTCTTACATCTTTTAGTGATCCTGCTTTCTTCCATCCACCTCTCACCAATACTTCTCTCTCTACTCTGCTTATGTTCCCTTGCTGGTTCTGTCTCTCTTATATCCACACATCGTATCCATACACTCCCTTTCAACTCTCATCCCTCCCCCAGCCTCATAACTTCTTTCCTTGTAGTGTTTCATTTACATCCACCTCTCCCCTTCCATCCTCCTGGAGCATCTTATCTTTCCTTGTTGATGCTGACCCTTTTAATACCACCTCCCCCTCAATGCTCTACTCTTTTTTCTCATCTTTCCCTCAGTTTTCTGTGATTGAATCCAGAAATATAACACAACTGACTTACCCCTAAAAACAGCCAGGAGTATTGGTTTTGTCAATGGTTGTTAGCTGTTTAAGATAAATGAGTAACAACAATACATTTTTTTATGTTCACCCTGTCACTGTTTTGACCAATTGGAACCTCCTTCACACACATTTGCACAGAGTCACAACTGCAACTGGAATACAGGACTGTTGCTCTGTGCGCGTGGCAGAGAGGCCATGTATTGAATGTCCATGCATTCCGGACACCTTTTTGACCCACAGTCAGGCACAGTGAGGAAGTTGTACTGCCTGCAGCCTCAACTCCAAAGCGCTCAACTGTAGCCTGTTATAAACACCTGGATGCGGCTCAGTACAAAGTGTGCACCATACAAGAGTAATATGCTGTGAAAAAAAATACAGAAACACACATCCTGGAAATAGCTAACTCTCTTGGGGAATGCAATATTAAGTAACTAAAGCACGTGAAATTTAAACAGGAGCTAAATTGCTGCCATGGATTACCCTAACAGGCAGCGTGAGACTGGGACAGAAAATAGGCCCTGGCACCAAAATAAAAGTGGCCCCCATTAGTGAATTAGTTAGGTAGAAAAGTGTTCCATGTTTGCAAATTAGGGCAGTTTTTGACTTGTAAAGACATGCTGTATACGTTTTTTGTAAGGTATGGAAGACTGCATAGATTTGATTTTGCTGCAGCCAATGTTTGTTTTAATATCATGATAATCAACAGTAAAAATTGGCTCACCTGACCATAAAGCAGGCCAACAAACAGCCCAAAAAAACGGCATACTTACCTGACAGATTAGACCATCACGCACTGCCTGATTGCCCTTTAGGCCAGTCCAACCTGGCTAACGTGTTATACATTTACTGTGCAGTCACTGGATCATTGTTTTTGCAGCTAAAGTTAAAGACATGAATATAGGGCCCGATAGGAGACTGTTTCAATGTCCGTTTTTATTTACCACCGGGTCTAAGACTCGAGGCGCCTAGCACACTTAAAGCCCTGCTCCAGCCACTTTTACGTGCTGATTCTGCTCCTCTGCATGCACCTCTCGTCTCCCGCCGTACTCACACCTATCTGCTCTCCCCCTACTCTCACTCTATTCCGTTTGTCTTACCCCTTTGATTCACCGCTCTGCTCCCTTTCCCCCTCATCCTAGGTGAGCAGTTTCCCTTGTGATGCGCCGCCATTCTATCTTTTGTTGGGCGCCCTGCAGGTTATCCTGCTTTTCATACATACAAGGGCGGGGTGCACTTCACAGTAAGGGCTCTTTAGGTAACTGTCTAGTCGCTGCTATCCTCATGCAGATGCAGCGATTAGGCCCTGCGAGAGGGGCCAGCTAGGGAAATTGACAACAATTGAAAAAATAGAAACTCTTAGGGGGCCCCCTGGGCCTCGAAACTTTGGAATCTTTAAAAGTGCAAGGCCCCATGGCTGCAAACAGGCGCGGGGCCCTGGGCAGCTGCCCACGCTGCCCATGTCTAGCGCCGGCCCTGCCTGCGAGCCCACTTGGACCTGAAGCAGCCAGCATTAAACCCGAACCACCTGAAACTGAATGATTTTATGCCTCATTCCAGAGTGCTAAACACACCTACTTTTGCAGTGAGAGCAGGCATCTGCAATTAACACTGCCTGGCTCACATCTCTGCACCTGGTGGCCGGCCTTCAGGCATGATGTGACTCGCACGACTCAGCGCTACCTGCACAGTCAGGGATCCCGGTGCTCTGGGCAGCTGAGCTGCGAATGAACCACCACTCCGGCCGCCGCATTGAGTTTGTGTTCATCCGTTGGGCCTGTGGTGGGCCCCGCTCCGGCGGCGTCGCTTGCAGGATTCATTTATGCAGTGAGCTCATTTCAATGGGCTTGACTTCAGACAGTAAATGTATCTATAATAGCGCTACATCGTGACGTCATGATGTCATTTGCATACTGTCTTACTTGGTCAGTACCCCCACTTCTTTTTATAGGACTTGTGCCCTGTATCTATTACTATGCCATGCCTCAACGCAGTGATTGAACATAGTAGAAAGCAGCTTGATGAGCTCAGCCAGCCGGCAAGTCTGCCGGCAGCGCGCACTGGTGCTGGCTGCCACTTTACCCCGCAAATGAATAGTGTGTTATTATAATTAGGAGCTAGCGCTCTTGGGGCCGCTCGACAGGCACAGCTGAAGAGGCGCTATATTCGTGACTTCGCATTTCAGTGCGGTGATGCAGACCACCACACTGAAATGCGTTAGTGTAAGGCCTAAAGCGTGGTACTTGGCAGGGCTGCATATTGAAATGTAGTTGCTGTCTCTTTATAAGCTTCAGTGGTGCAGCAAGGGGGGGGGCTGCCCCGGCCCACATGGGTTTTGAGGGCAGCGACCTCCACCCCTTAGCTTCAGCCGTGTGGGGAGGCCATCCCGGGTATCACCAGCACCACCCCTGAAATGTGGCTGCCGGGTAGCTAACTCAAACACAAGGAGATGATGGACGGGGTCCTGAAACTTTTCAGACACTCACCCCCAGTCACAGATCTGGGTTGAATCCATCATCATTCTTCAGCTCACTTCGCCACCTCAGTTCAGAACCAGCTATATGCAAATCAGTCTTGAACCTGTGCCTCATGGGAACAGCCCGAACCGCCAAGCCAGGTCTTCCCTTAACTGGAAACAAGCATCCTGGGAACGGTTTCTGTGTAACACCCTTCATCAGCCAGGCTAGCTTGAATCCAGTGGCAAAGTGAGCAAGGGACCCACGTCTGGGCATACCCTGCCAAATTAGGGCGAACAAAGCAAACACAAGGAGATGATGGACGGAGCGCTGAAACTTTTCAGACACTCACCCCAGTCACAGATCTGGGTTGAACCCATCATCATTCTTTAGCTCACTTCGCCACCTCAGTTCAGACCCAGCTATATGCAAATCAGTCTTGACCCTGTGCCTCATGGGAACAGTCCAGCCCGAACCGCCAAGCCAGGTCTCCCCTGAACCGGAAACAAGCATCCTGGGACCGGTTTCTGGGAAACAGGGTCAAGACTGATTTGCATATGGCTGGGTCTGAACTGAGGTGGCGAAGTGAGCTAAAGAATGATGATGGGTTCAACCCAGGTCTGTGACTGGGGATGAGTGTCTGAAAAGTTTCAGCTCTCCATCCATCATCTCCTTGTGTTTGCTTTGTTCGCCCTAAGTTGGCAGGGTATGCCCAGATGTGGGTCCCTTGCTCACTTTGCCACTGGATTCAAGCTAGCCTGGCTGATGAAGGGTGTTACCCAGAAACCAGTCCCAGGATGCTTGTTTCCAGTTCAGGGAAGACCTGGCTTGGCGGTTCGGGCTGGACTGTTCCCATGATGCACAGGGTCAAGACTGATTTGCATATAGCTGGGTCTGAACTGAGGTGGCGAAGTGAGCTAAAGAATGATGATGGGTTCAACCCAGATCTGTGACTGGGGGTGAGTGTCTGAAAAGTTTCAGCGCTCCGTCCATCATCTCCTTGTGTTTGCTTTGTTCGCCCTAAGTTGGGAGGGTATACCCAGACGTGGGTCCCTTGCTCACTTTGCCACTGGATTCAAGCTAGCCTGGATGATGAAGGGTGTTACCCAGAAACCGGTCCCAGAATGCTTGTTTCCGGTTCAGGGAAGACCTGGCTTGGCGGTTCGGGCTGGACTGTTCCCATGATGCACAGGGTCAAGACTGATTTGCATATAGCTGGGTCTGAACTGAGGTGGCAAAGTGAGCTAAAGAATGATGATGGGTTCAACCCAGATCTGTGACTGGGGGTGAGTGTCTGAAAGGTTTCAGCGCTCCGTCCATCATCTCCTTGTATTTGCTTTGTTCGCCCTAAGTTGGCAGGGTATGCCCAGACGTGGGTCCCTTGCTCACTTTGCCACTGGATTCAAGCTAGCCTGGCTGATGAAGGGTGTTACCCCGAAACCCGTCCCAGGATGCTTGTTTCCGGTTCAGGGAAGACCTGGCTTGGCGGTTCGGGCTGGACTGTTCCCATGAGGCACAGGGTCAAGACTGATTTGCATATAGCTGGGTCTGAACTGAGGTGGCGAAGTGAGCTAAAGAATGATGATCGGTTCAACCCAGATCTGTGACTGGGGGTGAGTGTCGGAAAAGTTTCAGCGCTCCGTCCATCATCTCCTTGTGTTTGCTGGGTAGGTAACTCAGGCAGAATGGCTAGCTACGCCACTGATAAGCTTAATTGGTTATGCCTGTCTGGAAAAACATTGCTTCTGGGTTTGTAAAAGCTGGCTACCATTGTTATATACACAACCAGTAAAATCATTTAGTGTATATGAAAAACAAAGTCATGAACCTTTCACCAGAATTTAAAATGCCTAGTAGAACAAGTAAAAGGGCAGGTCAACTGATGGTAAACGGGAGAGAACTATTCACCGCCAATCCCGTTTTTGTTCCTCACAAAAAGGATGCAACGCTATGCTCATGAAAGAGTGTTCACCAGCTGCCACTGTTTCCTTCACTAGACCTACGGTCTGTCCTGTCTGCCTGGTAACGCAAGTGCCTGGAAGTGGTGGAAGACATCACATGCCTCTATTCTTTATGTAGCACAATTCAAGAATGTGAGTAAGTGTCGAGATGCCATGTAAGAAAACACACGACAGCCATTTGTGCAGGGTTATATTATCTATTCCGTGATAGCTTCCTGCTATTACCCAGCAAAAAAAAGAATCAAGCCCAACGTAGCAATGACGCCTTTTCTGTGAGGCCTTCCAAGATCTAGTCTTCTCTTCATTGGACTGCTTTCTTATTGGTATTTTGACACTTTGGACTGTGATACTGCTATTCACATTTACAGTGTGTGTGTGTGTGTGTGTGTGTGTTTCATCCCTATAACAAGCAACACAAGCATTTGTAAGTATTAGCTAAGTCAATATGTTTGGCCCATGTGTAGGGGATTCATACAAAACCCAACATGCCGGAATGCACACAAATCATATAACCATGCTGACGTGCAAGTGCTCACGAAAACACATACTGGAATCAACAAACCCACACAAATCACAAAATATTCAGGGACAAATGCACACAGTCAAAAGGACATACAATCACTCATGCACACACAGAAACCGTAGTCGTACTGTCAAACATTGGCAGATATTGACATGCAGGAACCAGTGACTCCAGCCAATCAAGAATGTACACATTTAAATGCCAACAACACATAGGAGGGCAAAAATTAACTAATAATACCCACACAATTAAACATACAGTCACAAACTATATGTGTACAGGGTGACATGCATACAGGTCGAAATGCATAAAGGTCAGTTGGTAAAGCTGTGTGGGTGCCAAAAGCCAATATTCTCTTGAACCCTAATATCAAATAAACCCCCACATTTTACCTTAGGCAGTTCAGCTCCATGAGTCTTCTTATTGATCTAGAGTACAAGAAACTACTCTCCCCATCAAGAACACAAACTTAGCAGAGTAAAATCATAACTAGAAACTGTTCTAGATCAAAATAAAGTTTAAAAGGTTTAATACAAAATTGTCAAAATAAGCATTACTGAGACATTTGCATATTTTGCCACAAAGGCTGGGTACAGAATACAGAAACACAAATCATAACACAAGCTCTAGTTAGTAAATACCACTGGCAAATCAAAAAGCATTTCGTACATCTGAAAAGTTCTCAACACTAACCCTTTTCTTGAGCTAAGAGAAATGTTCCACCTGCTTCCTCAACAACTGCACTCCAAAGATGTATGACATAATATGAAACATTTTCTTATTAATACCTCATAGAAATATGTTCTTCTGCATGCCTACATCAGAACAGCAGAAATCATTCAAAATGTTACATCAGGACCCCAATGGAAAGTTTAATTCACAATACATGCTTTGTAACAATACAGTACTTTTACGTCATTGCTCTCTGTGTACTGCAGAAACTGCAGGGAGAAAAGACTCACAGCAGGTAGCCAATCAGCAGGGGGAATGAGCAGGAGCAGAATGAACAGAATACCAGAAACTGCATCCATTTAAAAACAATGTTGTCTTGCGGGAAAATATGGCAAAACTATAATACGTTATTAATCACACTTCTAAATGAGATAATCATATCATTTCAAGGTCAAAATCATTAACTCATCAGTTACAGACAAGTGCAAAATTAAATTTACTTATTCGCACAAATATTTTGTCACCTACCATTTCACATCAGAAAAAACTTTGACAAATTTGTGGGCAAATTGGGATGAGTGACTGCGGCCCAGTGACAGATCTCCCTGCGAGTGGCAGGAGCGTTCCTAACTGCAAAAGCATGTCCTTAAGCTTTGAAAAAGGAGTGTTATCTTACACTCAGGGCTTCCTGATCTAGTCGCAAGGTGTCTGTGCGATGGCAGTGAGTGTGACATTGTCCGTGTGATACTATGAACATGACAGTGTGAGGGTGTTATATTGAAATCTGCTTGGCTCTTGTATTAGAGTAGATGGGAAATAGCAGTATGCGCTTCAAATCAACGCCAAAGCATTGCTATTGTGCAAGATGTGTTCAGATGTACGTGCAAAGTTCCCTGGACCAGCACAGCAAGAGCTGTAGAGGGGCTTGGAGCTATAACAGGGCCCGATGCCTAAAGGACTTGCAGAAAGTGGGCAAGATGGCCCTAGGTGCCATTTTCACAGGCCAGAAGCATGGACAGCACAAAAAACGCAGCATGTAATTGATGTGGTTCACCACAGCAACATTTGAAGGAGCTAATTAGGCCTGGGGGGTCACAGCGCAAATTGAGGGCGAGCGGCCCCCAACTGCATATTTGTGGCAGCAAACTGAAGAGGAGGCACCTTACCTGCTGAGACGGCCATACGTGCAGGGGCTGGGCAGCAACAGCCAGGAGGACAATGCAGATTCGTGGCAGCAAACTGAAGAGGAGGCACCTTACCTGCTGAGACGGCCATACGTGCAGGGGCTGGGCAGCAACAGCCAGGAGGACAATGCAGATTTGTGGCAGCAAACTGAAGAGGAGGCACCTTACCTGCTGAGACGGCCATACGTGCAGGGGCTGGGCAGCAACAGCCAGGAGGACAATGCAGATTCGTGGCAGCAAACTGAAGAGGAGGCACCTTACCTGCTGAGATGGCCATACGTGCAGGGGCTGGGCAGCAACAGCCAGGAGGACAATGCAGATTCGTGGCAGCAAACTGAAGAGGAGGCACCTCACCTGTGGAGAACACCATACGTGCATGGGCCGGGACAACGCAGGAGGTGCCATCCAGCACGGGCAGCGAGAATGGCAGAGGCGATCTCAGCATGCCCGCAACAGTGTGGCAGAGGTTCCTGGGACCCAGCAGCAGCGCTGCCCCTCAGGCGGGGGCAACCCAGGAGAAAGCAGGGTGGCAGAACAGTGGACGGACTAAATGGCAACCAGGGCCCATGAAAGAGGTGCAAAGAGGAGCAGACCATGCCATGCAGGGTGGTAACTACACACATAGGGCAACAGTAGGAAGAGAAAGCACCCCAGCAGCTCAGGCATCGGGACTGCACCAAAAGGGCAGGTAGGCAGTGTAGCAAAGCGAGGAGTGACACGGCATGAACAAGAAAAGACCCTGCAAAACAGCACCAATACAGTGAGGCCACTCCCACAACAGGATGACTGGAGAGGGAGAAGGCGTGCAAGGCAGCAAGGAGTGAGTAGCTCAGCGCAGGCAGGAACATAGCCTAAGGGCAGTGCAACATCATTTGGGGCAATGATATGGAGTACATCTGAAGCCACATAAAAGTAGCACACCTTAGGCCCAGCAGTTAAAGCATTGGTGTAGAAGCAGCATCCTGCAAGGAAGCCGCACTAAGTAGTAAGCAGCTATGGAAGGTGCAGAATCTTTGGAGGGAGATGCAATATAAAGCCTGAACCAGCAGCCCAGGGTTGCTGCGGGCCTACACACCAGGAACTGGCTTATGAAACATGTTCTAGGGGAAGGTGGCCAACAGAAGGAAATGAGCACCAATGATGTGCAGCAAGAAGGCAGTGGCAGCAAAGTACAGAAGAAGCCAGCAGGAACAACATCAGCAGCAGAGAAAACCAAGAAGAGACAGTGCATGGCTAAGGAATCCACCATGAGTTACACAGTGCGTCTTAAATAGAAGGGAGGGTCAGCGATCTGGCACCCGTAGCCACGATAGCGGTATCCGGCAGTGACCACAAGGATGGAAGAGGAGCAACAGGGACCATGCTGGGTAAGAATATGAGTGCATTAGACCACCCCCAGCAGCAGGTCAGTTTGATGTGGGAGGCACCAGGCAGGATTTAGTGTTGCAATGATAGCTTGTAACACCAATTTTAAAACACAGATGGGTGTGCCTGGTGATGCTCAGCATTACTGCTGACAAGGAGCAAGTATAGCACTAGGACAGGCACCAACAGATAATATCAGGCTCATACCAGGGGGGCAATGGGGCATGCGACCAAACAAGTGGCAGCAGCCAGCGGTGACTCAGTAACAAGGGCCCCAAGGCATGTCACAACAAGCATATCCAAGCGGGCAGGGGAACACCCACAATCACAAGGTGCCGGAGCCCCCTTCATGTAATAGAGGGAACAATACTGGCCATCACACAAAGTGGAGCAGTGGAAGCCAACTGGATGGGCCAGGGCACAGCACAGCAGGGGCTCTTCAAAATGGGGTACAGCAGCCAGGGCAGGGTGTTACCAGGCAGAATAGGATGAGCCAACAAGAATCAGGCACCTCAGCAGTGCAGATGCTAGAGGAGCAGCCTGATGCCACTAGTTGTGAAGGAGAGCATATGGCGTAGGGAGTATATAGATATCTTCACACTTTTGGAGGTGCAACTATTCATTCAATAGAAAAAAGACAGATATGGAGAGGAACATGTTCAAGAAAGAGAGGAGCATTGAAAATTAGCTGGAAGCATTTAGGGGGATGGCATGCATCATCATAGAGAAATTTCAACAGAAATCATCCGCACTGTTGTTCTATGAGTCAAGGAAACATGAGGCATATAGGTTGTTCCAGGGAGAGGCATGGCAATCTTATGACCAGGGTTTCAGTCAGAAAATGCAGGCATGAGCAAACATGGAATGGGATGACAAGGACTTATTGGGATACTGGGAAGGGCTTCCTCAGCTGGCAGTACCCCCTGTAAGGAAGGAAGCATTAAGGAGGCTGCTAAATAATTGTCATCAGGTACAGGAAGCAGCTGTGAGCATGTTTCAAGGAGGGCTTTGTAATTCTAATGAAGTGAGGTGGAACATGCAATAAACTGAAGTCAGCCGCAGAGCATCCTGAAGTAGTGAGAGAAAAAATCGACAAAGACTTAAGACTTGAGAGGATAGCAGGCCCATTTCAGGATGCCCTGATGCCGAAAGCTCATGATATCGCTTCTGTGAGTGGTGTCAAAGAAGGACCCAGACCACTTTCCCCTCACCCATCATCTATTCGTCCCTGAGGGTACCTCAGTGAATGATGGGATTAGCCCAGAGTAAGGCTGGTAGCAAAGTAAAGATGATCCTGTAGGAGGTCATCCCTGCAGCGAGAGTTATACCAAATGGCAGGGATTTTGCCAGCTGTCTCGCCAACTTTACAGCTAAGGTGATGAAGAACAACGCCCATATTAGGCTTACGGGCAGAGATACAGTATGACCTTGCAATGTGGGAAAGATTCTAGCAGATTTTAATGGAGGGCAGACATGGAGGCAGCTGTACACGGACCCACGGGCAGTGTGGACTTCAGAGAAATACTGGGGAGGCTGTGGTGTGCGATGGCATAGCGGGTAGAAGTTCCACAGGCTCATGAAAGTCACAATGCTAGAAAAGGTCCCAATCGTGGTCGCCCTTCACATGTGGGAGGGGAAGCTACAGAACAAAAAGATCATCATGTGTTCGAATAACCACGCAGTTGTGCAACTTATAGCCAATGGCAAAGCAGACTGCCCTTATTTCCTTCTGCTTCTCCACCAGCTAATAGAGCAACATCTCAAGGCGAACACGGAAATCAGGACGAGGCGTATGTTAGGCTGTGTGAACTCAATAGTGGATGACCTTTCATGCTAATGCATGAAGACATTTAGAGTACTAGTCCCAGGGGCTGACCAGCAGACGTTCAGAGAACTCGTCCCAGGGGCCGACCAGCAGACGTTCAGAGAACTCGTCCCAGGGGCCGACCAGCAGACGTTCAGAGAACTCGTCCCAGGGGCCGACCTGCAGACATTTAGAGTACTAGTCCCAGGGGCTGACCAGCAGAAGTCGCGGTTTTCCCCAGAGATGAGGAAACTTATAGAGCAGACCCAAGAGTCCTCATAAAGAATGCATCAGTGCCCAGGAGAGTTGCAAAGTATCGTAAGTGCCTAGTAACATTCATGCAGGTGGCGGGCACCACACTATGGGGGGGACAAAGGCGGCTCATTCAATGGCAGAATGAACAAACCATGTGCACAGGCACACTGAGCTGCGGTAGCCAAACAAGAGTCAGGCATGGATAACACAAGCAATCCCTATTGCATGGCATCCATGAAGGCATTGGCGCAGATTCAGGGCACACCCAAGGGAACCAAGATGCCCAAAGACTTTCGGAGACTGGGGGTCTTGCCATTACAATGCCGTTTTGAAGTACTAGGTCACAATGTTTAGGGCAGCCTTGGAACTAACCTTCTTTGTGGCCATGCAGGTAAGCAAGTTTGTCACTCCAAGCATCAGTCAAGCTGGGGGCTCCTTCTTGTAGGAGCAGGATGTTCTTATGCATGAGAAATACATGGTTCTCAAGCTACGGATGTAAAAGACAGACCGGGAAGGGAGTGGCACATAGTTTGATTAAAATGCATAGACTGCAGATGGCTGTCCGGTGTGCCTCACCCACCCTTTCTTAGGGATCAGGATCTTGGGTGGGCTAGCACTATTCGTGCATGAAGATGATTGCTAGATGAGCAAATATCAGTTCAAAATGGTAATGCTCATGGCAGTCGAGAGAGTGTAGCTACCTTCCGTGCATTATGGCATGCACTTCTTCAGGATAGGCCCTGCAACAATGGCAGTTCAGCATGGGTTACCGAAGGAAACCATAATGAGGCTTGGGAGATGGGAGACAAAGGCATACAAGAGCTATGTTGGGACGGATTAGTGCTTACATCTGATTAATCATACAGGGGACCAGCAGGGCAAGAAGATGGTTTGGCTCATTGGCTACTCATATGTGGCACAGGCACAGAGATGGGCAGCAGGAATGCTAAAACTCAAACCAATATGGTTGGCAAATACGCAAAGGGTTCTGAAGGCCTGAAATTAAGTCAGGACAGCTGTTTACTCTAGTGTCTGGCTTATAAAAGAAGATTAGACCAGATGTGCTGTTGGTGACCTTGAGGGCAGCAACCGCATGACCCTGGGACATAGGCAGTTGCTGGAGTCAATGGAGGACATGACAGTAATAGCACAGGCTTTAGGACCGGCCACCATTGGGCAGTCTGAAAAAATACTGAGGTTTAGCTGGTGGGGAGTTAAGGAGCATTGAGCAGTACAGGGGTCCCATAGGAAACTTAATATAACAGTGCACAAGTTCTACAAGGGCATGGGCTGGGAATTTGTCAAACATGGGTTGATAAGCCTAAAAGTTCCTGGATATTTCAACAAGGATTGGGTCCACCTGTCAGTCGTTGGGCTGGACATGTTCCTATTGAACATCACGGGGACACTAGACTAGCAGAATGCTCATTGGGCAGGTAACAAGGCGCAACAAGGAGAGATGACCAGCGGCGACAATCTCTATGCAGCATGACAGAGTTGGTATATCTCAACAGAAGGAATAAGGCACACCAGAGACGGGTAGAAAGTGGGGACCTAATTGGTAAGGAAGTGAGGACAAAATCGCTGGGAGGGTCTTCTCAACAGGAAGCCACTGTAAAACGATATAATCTTTGAAACAGTGATAATATTAGACTGCCTGATAGGTATCAGGATACTGATACACATTCCTCTTGTTCTTTTCATGAGTTATCCGATAAACATTCAGAGAGAGGTGGACAGTCCGAGCGCGGATTGGAGGAGCATGTGAAAAAGAAGAAGGACACACAATGCTCATCTCACTAGATAATAAAACAGGAACATAAACCAAAACCTACCAAGACTCAATTTAAAAAGATGAAGGTAGCCGAACTAAAGGTAAGGCATGCACTGGATATTGAGGACTCTGCTTCTGAGTGGGGAATGGGCAGCGACAATGCTAAACACCATGGCAGAAGTCACAATAGTTTGATGGATTGTCTGGTGGGAATAGCGCTGAGTGATCATATCACAGTGGAAACACCTTATACCAGGGAAAGTTTCCACTACCGTTTATACAAGATACAACACCAATGGAAGGGGTACTGATAGACCTGGCATCCTTGGCGTGGGTTTCCCATGTATTTTTGCCTTTGCCTCCTGTGTTTTTCCTGTTTGTTGGACTTTGTTTTTGCTGGTCTAAATGCTTTGGGCACTTTGCCACTGCTGTTCTGTGCCAAAGTGCAAGTGCTCCCTCTGTAAATTGTTGTCATGGATTGGTGTTTCCATAATTGGGTTTACTGTTAAGTCCCTAGTACAGTGCACCATGTGTGCCTAGGGCCTGTAAACCGAATGCTGCTAGTGAGCCTGCAGCACTGATTGTGCCACCCACATGAGCAGCCTGTAAATGTAACTCAGACCTGCCACTGCAGTGTCTGTGTGCAGTTTGGTACTGCCATGTCGACCTGGCAAGTGCATCCACTTGCCAGGCCTTAACCTTTCCTATTCTTACATGTTAGTCACTCTTCAGGTAGGCCCAAGGTACCCCTGTGGGCAGGGTGCTGTGTATGTGAAAGGTAGGACATGTACTGAAGTGTGTGGCATGTCCTGACAGTGAAATACAGTGTATTTCGTTTTTCACAATCGAAAGGCTATCTGTACCATAGGATAGGATGGGAGTTTATTTATGACATCTTACAAATATAACTTCCCACTGGGACAAGATAGGAAGATGGAGTTTAGTATGTTTGAACTCAGAATGTAAAGATGCATCTTTTAGTAAGGATGATTTTCGCATTCTGTGTTTGAAAATACCACTTTTAGAAAGTAGGTATTTCCTTGCTCAGCCATCATGTGTGCCTCTGCTAGTTTGTGTATTGAGTGTCTGGTTTTGGAGTGACAGGGGCTGGGGATGTGCATTCGCTGCAAACAGCAACTGGGGGGATTGAGGTGTGTCCTGCCTTTCCTGGATGAGTCAGGGCTGGGATTAATAGACCTGGGCTGCATTTAGAGAGGGGGAGGAGATTTTGGGAGTCTGGTTTGACAACACCCTATCATTTGCAGAGCAGATATCAGCTGTGGCTAGAACATGCTTTGGCATTCTTAGATTGTTGCGCAAAATGTTAGATGTACTGCCATTAGATGCTAAAAAGACCATTGTGCAAGCCCTTGTTATGTCCCGCCTGGACTACTGCAACATCCTTTATCTGGGGGTCACAAAAAGTAATTTGAACATCTTACAGAAGGTCCAAAATGCAGCTGCCCGGGTGATATTGAACATCCCTAGGCGGTCGTCGGTGGGGGCTGCCTTGAGGGAACTACACTGGCTTCCGGTACAGGCCAGAATTACCTTTAAGGCTTTGTGTTTCTGCCACAGGATTGTCAACGAGAAAGGGCCGAGGTACCTGTGCCCATTACTCACTGTGTATAGACCCACCCGGAACCTGAGATCTATGGGCACGGCTAAGTTGGTAGTACCTAAGGTCCGCAAGGCACAATCAGGAGGTAGATCCTTTGGTTTTCTTGCGACTAAGGTCTGGAATAACCTACGCATCGAACTAAGGATCCACCCATCTGAAACAATGTTTCGTAAAAAACTGAAGACCTGGGGGCATATTAACAACGAGGCGATAAGCAATTATCGCCGCTTTAGCGTCCGTTTTCGGACGGAAAGCGGCGATAATTCTATCGCCTAATCAGCAAGGTCACGCTATCGCGTGAATCCTTGCACTATCGCCTCTTTCCCCAACGCCCATCCTTGCATCTCTAATGAGATGCAAAGTGGGCGTTACTGGCGTACCCGGATGGGCTACGTTGCAAATATCGCCGATGTTCACATCGCGATATTTACAAGGTAGCCCACAGGATTATAGCAGACGTTAGATTTTGGCGAAAACGGCCGTTTTCGCCAAAATCTAACGTCTGCTATAATCCTGACTTACCTATGTTAGGCATAGGAGGTGGATTCTGCTGATACGACCACAGGGTCGTATCAGCAAGGTTATCGCCTTTGCAGGGAACATCGCTGGAAAACCAGCGATGTTCCCTGCAAAAGGGCGATAACCTCGCTATCTCTGGAATTTTTATCGCCCTGGAGTAACGCGTTGTTAATAACGCGCTACCAGGGCGATAAATGCCAGAGATAGCCTGCGATAATATAATTATCGCTAAGCACGGTTCTTTCAAGTACCCCCTGGGGACTGGTGTTAGCACTTAGGCTACAGGGCTTTGCCTTAGGATTGGTGTGACCTTGGGGGGGGCGGGGTTTATGGGCTTTTGGCATGGTCCATGATGTCCTAGCATGGGGACACTCAGTTGGAGTAACCAGGCGCTTTATAAGCTTAATAAGAATAATAATAATTTCCTGTCACCTGAATGGGCCTGGTCTGCCTTACACAATGCTGTCTCCACTGCCTGCTGGACAGCTGCACCGAGGGAGGACAGAACTGGTTTTGGCTGGGCAAAGAGCTTCTCTGCCACTAGAGAACAAAGGACTTTGTGCTATAAAAAGTGAGGCCCAGACCCCTGAACTTTAGATTATTTGTGGAATTCAAGAGGAACCTTTGCCAAGGAGAAGAGCTGGAGAAACTGAGGAGAAGTACTGCCCCTTTGCTGTGTGCTGTCTGGGGTTGTCCTGCAGTGGCTGTTTCTGCCAAGGAAGGGACAAGGACTTTGCTATGTGCTGTGTCACCTGCTTGAGGAAGATCTCCAAGGGCTTGAAGTAGAGCTTGCCTCCTGTTTTTGAAGTCTCAGGGGTACAAAGACTTCACCCCCAACTCCCTTGCTAAGAGTTCTGACCTGCCAAGAGGTGCCTGCTGCTGTTCTGGGCCTCTGGAGGTTGTTCCTGCAGTGGGGAGCTTGAAAAGTAACGCAACGAGATGAAGCACTTTGCATCCGTACCTGTTTCCGACGCATCGCCGAAGAAACTGACGCAGCGCCTGTCTGCAGCTCGAGAAATAGCCACACGCTGCATCGAGTTCACCGATCTATGAAGGACGAGATCACTGCACCGATTCCAACGCAGGCCCTACTGTGCGCCCGCAAGAACCAATGCATCGTGGGACCGAGGCTGAAGAAATCAACGCAGCGCTGTTGCCACCGCCGCATCAAGAACCAATGCATCCCGATCCTCACGCATCGCACCGGGTGCCCAGTCTACAAGGACGCTGGGGTCGCAGAACGAAAACGACACATCACCTCCCCGCACAGTAAGAAACCAACGCAACACCTCCCCGCACAGTAAGGAACCGATGGAGCACATCCCCTGTGTGGCAGTAAGGAACCGACGCATCACCTTCCCTAGAGTAAGGAACCAACGCATCACCTTCCCTGCGCACAAGGAACTGACATATTACCTTCCCTGCAGCTGTTCTTGCTTTTGATTTTGACGCATTCAAGGTACTTTGTGTTGAAAGTGTCGCATCTTCAATTTGCTTGGAACAGAACAGTTTCTACCTTTTGAAAGTCATATTTTTATTACTGTATTGTGGGGTTTTGTCGTTTTGGTCTTGTTTGGTTTAGATAAAGATGACTTATTTTTCTAAACTGGTGTGGTGTCCATTTGTAGTGTTTTCACTGTATTACTATATGTGTGACAAGTGCTTTACACACTGCCTCTGAGATAAGCCTGTCTGGTCGTGCCAAGCTACCAAGTGGGTGAGCAGGGATTATTATAGAAGTGTATCCCCCTTACCATGACTAGGAAGAAGGGTCCCTACTTGGACAACGGTGCAAACCATTGCCAACTAGAGAACCCCATTTCTAACATTGGTGGTCAGCGGTGAGGATCTGGACTTGCATTTGTGCCATTACATACAATGATTGGTGTACCCTACTAGTATAGTGCAGACCATTATGCAACCACATACAATTGGTGGCATTTTTATTTTTTGGACATTTTCTTTTTACAACTTGAGAACTGCCAATTTTCACCATGACAAAAACAGCATCACTTGCATCTGTGGATATTGAATTTGAAGAGGATAGGGTTGAAACTTACACTGTGCCACAATTGAAAGCTCTCTGAAAGAAATGAAAGAAATTTAAAATCTCAGTAAGAGGCCTCACCAGAAAGGAGGAATACCAAACTGCGCTGAGGGCCTGGTTGGAATCAAGGAATGCCAGTGAGCATACCAAGGAGCCTATGGTGGAGGATGAGACTTTAGATGGGCCTGGGCAGCAGGATGGGCTATTGGGTCTTCCTGGAGGGAAGTTACCGTCCAGGGGGGGGCAGCAGTGTGTCTTCAAAGGGGCTGTCTCTAGAAGAGTTGGAGGACAGAGAGAGAAGCAGAGTGCATGAGTTGGAGCTTACCAAGCTCAGGCTGGGGAAAGAGTGTAACATGGAGAGAAAGAAATTGGAGTTGGAAAAGCAGAAACTGGCCATGGAGGAAAAGAGGATGCTTTTAGAGCATGAGAGAGGTTTGAAGGAACTGGACATAAAGACCAACAGTGTGGCACTCAGTTCCAATGGTGGCAGCATGTTGCCAGTGCCTGGAGAAGGGAGGGTATACATCCCCAAGGAAGTGATTAAGGATTTTGTAAAGAGTGAGGACATTAGTCAGTGGTTTACAGCATATGAGGTAGAAATGAGGTCCCACAGAATCCCTAAGAGCGACTGTGGAGCGGGGTTGTGGAGCCTCTTTGTGACAGAGGGGAGGGAAACTTTGTTAGCCTTACCAAGCGAGGAGCAAATGTCTTATGCCCACATGAAGGAAGTCTTGATCAAGAGGTATGGTTTGACCCAAGAACTGTACAGGCAAACGTTGAGGGCCTGTAAGAAGCTGGAGTCAAGCAATTGGGTGAAGTATGTGTCCTATTTTTGCAGGGCACTGGATGGTTGGGTGAAGGGTAGCCAGGTAAATACTTTTCAGGGGCTCTATAATTTGGTTGCATGGGAGCACTTGTCTGGTAGTTGCTTTCCAGAGCTATGCCAACATTTGATTGACAGTAAGCTGACTGACCCCAGGAAGCTTGCTGTGGAGGCGGACCGCTGGGTCAGTACCAGGGTCCACAAATGTCATATGGGAGACTCTGCCAAAGGTGGGCAGGATCCCCAGCAGAAGAGTGGGGGGGACAATGGTAAACAGAAGGAGTTCCAAAAAGGGCCCCAAAGTAATTCCCAAGGGAACCAAGCGAAAGGTTCCCAGCCCCCCAGTGAGAAGAAGCCATGGGTCCCTGCAGGTAAGCCTGCCCAGAAGGGCACCCGGGCATGTTATGCTTGTGGTGAGGTGGGCCAATTCATAGGGGATCTAGGTGTCCCAAAACAGCCACCACTGCGCTCGCAGGTTCACCACCCTCTGAGTTGAGTAGTGTAGCCTTGGGGGAGGAGTCGGGTTCCCAGGAAGGGTGGGAACCAGCAGAGTTGACCCTGGTCTCACTAGGAGACAGTGAGATGGTCCCAAAAAACCCACCTGCCCGCTAACACTAAGAAATACGGGTAGTGGGTGACCATAAATGGCCATTGGGTGCAGGCTCTGAGAGACACTGGAGCCAGTGTGACAGCTGTCAGTTGTCGGCTAGTGTCTGAAGAGCGGGTGGTCCCCAACATACTTTACCCAGTAGTTGCAGCTGACAACTCAGATTGCTTCTGCAAATTGGCACAGGTTCCGTTTGAGTGGGGGTGGGGGGTCTCAGGTACCTTGAAAGTAGTTGTGAGGGCAGCCATGCCTGTTGACTGTCTGCTAGGCAACGATCTGGAGAGTTCCACTTGGGAGAAGGTAGAGCGTAAGTCTCTTTGGAGATGTTGGGTCTGCCTGAGTGGGCGTGATTGACCACTCGGTCTATGGCTGCCGGTAAGGGCAATCAAGAGGACCTGGAGCATGAAAGAGTAGCCCAGGTGCCTGCCAGAAAGAGAAAAGGCAGGGGGCGTGGGAAACCAGCTCCCAAAGTTCCCACGGTCCAGGAGTAGGCAAACCTTGAGGGGGATTCCCTGGAGCCTACAGGGGAGCAAGTGGCCGAACTGGGGGATCTGCCTGAGCTGACCCATTGGCAGCAGGAAGGGGGCCCTCCAGGGAGTAATTCTGCAGGGAGCAGCAGGAATGCCCTTCTCTTGTTGGTTTGCGGCAGCAGACTGTAAACCAGGCAGCAGGTGATCAGTCTGGATCATATTGGATTTACTGGGAGAATGGTCTCCTGTATAGTGTGCCTAAGGTTGCTAAGCCTGGGTCCGCCCATGTGCTGGTGGTAGCCCAGCGCTTCAGAGCCTTCCTTCTGGGTCTGGCTCATGATGTGCCTTTGGCAGGGCATTTGGGGCAAGACAAGACCTTTGAAAGGCTTGTCACCCACTTTTACTGGCCCCAAATGCGTAAGAGCTCTGACACCCACTGTAGGTCTTACCAGACTTGTCAGTCAGGTGGTAAAAGTGGGAGGAAGTGCAAGGCTCCTCGCCAACCTTGTCCTGTAGTCAGCACCCCCTTTGAGAAGGTAGATATTGACATTGTGGGGCCTCTGGATCCCAAGACAGCCATGGGCAACAGGTTCATCCTAGTCTTGGTGGACTATGCTACCCTGTACCCCAAGGCCATCCCTCTCCGGACTGTGATGCCCCCGTGGTAGGTCGGTGGTTGATGGCGATCTTCTCCAGTGTGGGATTCCCCAGAGAGGTGGTTTCTGACCGGGGTACCAACTTCATATCCAAGTATATGAAGTCCCTGTGGCAGGAGTGCGTTGTTACCTATAAGTTCACCACTACTTATCACCCCCAAGGTAATGGGCTGGTTGAGAAATTCAACCGGACCCTGAAGGGCATGATTATGGGTCTTCATGAGCCAATGAGGCATAAGTGGGATATCCTCTTACCATGCCTTTTGTTTGCTTACAGGGAGGTACCGCAGAAGTCCTTAGGGTTCAGTCCCTTTGAACTCCTGTATGGGCATCCTGTAAAAGGACCTCTGAGTCTGGTCAAAGAAGGCTGGGAGAAAGCTCCCAGTAAACCTCCCCAGGATGTATATAGCTACATGTTTGCCTTCAGGAACCAAACTAAGCGCTTTAGACAACTCGCTCAGGCAAATCTGGAAGCCAGCCAGGAAGAGATAAAATGGTGGTATGATCAGAATTCCACTCTGATCGAGTTTCGGCCTGGCCAAAAAGTGTGGGTCATGGTCGCAGTGAAGCGTTGTGCGCTCCAGGACAAGTGGACTGGGCCATTTGAGGTGTTGGAGCGCAAAAGTAAAGTCACCTATCTGGTGGACTTGCAGTCTCCAAGGAACCCTTTTCAGGTCTTACATGTGAACCGCCTTAAGCCTAACTTGGAGAGGTCCAAAGTGGGTATGCTCCTAGCGACAGATGCTGGAATGGAGGAGGAGACCGAGCCTTTTCCTGACCTCCTGTCTGCTAAGGAACATGATGGGTCAGTGGACGGTGTAACCCTCTCCCACGCCCTGACTCCTGCACAGCACATGACTGCTGCCAACTGTTGGGACAGTTTGCTGCTCTGTTCTCCCTGACCCCTGGTGTCACTCAGTGGTGTGTCCATGATGTGGACACTGGGAAAAGTCCTCCTGTGAAGCACAAAGTTTACAGGGTGACTGACAGGCTCAAAGCTTGCATCAAGGAGGAGGTCTCCAAGATGTTAGCACTAGGGGTGATTGAGCCCTCCAACAGCCCTTCAGCCAGCCCAGTGGTCTTGGTCCCGAAGGCTGCCGTAACTGGTTCCACGCCAAAAATTCGGTTCTGTGTGGACTACCGAGGGCTCAATTCTATCACCACTACTGACACACACCCCATCCCCAGAGCTCATGAGCTCATAGATCGGTTGGGAGCTGCCCAGTACCTCATTACGTTTGACTGAACGTCTGGGTACTGGCACATTGCCTTAACTGACGGGGCCAAGGAGAGGTCTGCATTTTCAACCCCAGAGGGGCACTTCCAATTCCGGGAGATGCCCTTCGGGTTGAAGAATGCCCCTGCCACCTTTCAGAGGTTGGTCAACCAGGTGTTGGCTATACTGGACGATTTCAGTGCTGCCTTCCTGGATGACATTGCAGTGTTCAGTGCCACTTGAGAGGAACATCTGCACCACCTCTGGGAAGTGTTGAAGGCTCTGCAGAGGGCAGGCCTCATGATCAAGGCCAGCAAGTACCAGATCGGGCAGAGTTCAGTGGTGTACTTAGGACACAAGGTAGGAAGCGGCCAGGTGGCACCCCTACAGCCTAAGATTGACACCATTCTGGCTTGGGAACCCCCCAAGACCCAGACAGAGGTGAGAGCCTTTTTAGGCCTCACCGGCAATTACAGGAGATTTGTCAAGGGGTATGGCACCATTGTTGCCCCCTTGACAGAGTTGACTTCCAGGAAGCAGCCCAGGAAGATGAACTGAACTGACGCCTGCCAAAAAGCGTTTGATGCCCTGAAATCTGCCATGCGCACTGCGTCTGTGCTCAAGGCACCCAACTTCTCACTGGAATTCGTGTTGCAGACAGATGCTTCAGAGCATGGTGTGGGAGCTGTGCTCTCACAACTAAATGAGGAGGGCCTAGACCAACCTGTAGTCTTCATTAGTAGGAGGTTACTTCCCCAGGAACAGAGGTGGAGTGCGATTGAGCGTGAGACTTTTGCTGTGGTCTGGGCGCTGAAAAAGCTGAGGCCCTACTTGTTTGGGACTCACTTCCGGGTTCAGACTGACCATAGGCCCCTCAGATGGTTGATGCATATGAAGGGTGAGAACCCAAAGTTGTTGAGGTGGTCGATTTCCCTACAGTGGATGGACTTCACGGTGGAACACTGCCCTGGTACAGAACACACCAATGCTGATGGCCTGTCCAGATTTTTCCGCATTAGTGAAGAGAACTCCCAAAAGGGTGGGTAGTTCTCCCCACATTTCAGCTGGAGGGGACACATGTTAGACCTGGCATCCTTGGCGTGGGTTTCTCCTTTATTTTTGCCTTTGCCTCCTGTGGTTTTACTGTTTGTTGAACTTTGTTTTTTTCAGGTCTAGATGCTTTGGGCACTTTGCCACTGCTGTTCAGTGCCAAAGTACAAGTGCTCCCTCTGTAAATTGTTGTCATGGATTGGTGTTTCAATAATTGGCTTCTTTGGTTTACTTTTAAGTCCCTAGTACAGTGCACTGTGTGTGCCCAGGGGCTGTAAACCAAATGCTGCTAGTGGGCCTGCACTACTGACTGTGCCACCCACATGAGCAGCCTGTAAATGTAACTCAGACCTGCCACTGCAGTGTCTGTGCACAGCTTGGTGCTGCCATGTCGACCTGGCAAGTGCACCCACTTGCCAGGCCCTAACCTTCCCTTTTTTTTCATGTGAGTCACCCCTCAGGTAGCCCCAAGGTACCTCTGTGGGCAGGGTGCAGTGTATGCGAAAGGTAGGACTTGTACTGAGCTGTGTGGCATGTCCTGATAGTGAAATACAGTGTGTTTTGTTTTTCACTATTAAAAGGGTATCTGTACCGTAGGATAGGATGGGAGTTTATTTATAACATCTTATAAATATAACTTTCTATTGGGACAAGATAAGAAGAAGGAGTTTAGTATGCCTGAACTCAGAATGTAAAGATGCATCTTTTAGTAAGGATGATTTTTAAATTCTGTGTTTGAAAATACCACTTTTAGAAAGTAGGTATTTCCTTGCTCAGCCATCATGTGTGCCTCTGCTGGTTTGTGTATTGACTGTCTGGTTTTGGAGTGACAGGGGCTAGGGATGTGCATTCACTCTAGACAGCCACTGGGGGGTGAGGTGTGTCCTGCCTTTCCTGGATGAGTCAGGGCTGGGCTGAATAGACCTGGGCTGCATTTAGAGTAGGGGAGGAGATTTACTTTCACCTGAATGGGCCTGGTCTGCCTTACACAATACTTTCTCCACCTCCTGCCGGGCAGCTGCACCAGAGAGGACAGAACTGATTTTGGCTATGCAAAGAGCTTCTCTGCCACTAGAGAACAATGGAATTTGTGCTATAAAAAGTGGGGCCCAGACCCTTGAACTTTAGATCATTTCTAGAATTCAAGAGGAACCTTTGCCAAGGAGAAGAGCTGGAGAAACTGAGGAGAGGTACTGCCCCTTTGCTGTGTGCTGTGTCCCCTACTTGAGGAAGATCTCCAAGGGCTTGAAGTAGAGCTTGCCTCCTGTTTTTGAAGTCTCAGGGATACAAATACTTCACCCCCAGCTCCCCTGAACTCCCTTGCTGAGAGTTCTGATCTGCCAAGAGATGCCTGCTGCTGTTCTGGACCTCTGGAGCTTGTTCCTGCTGTTGGAAGCTGGAAAAGTAACCAACGAGGAGAAGCGCAACGCATCCGTACCTGTTTCTGATGCATCGCCAAAGAAACTGACACAGCCCAGGCCCACGGCTCAAGAAATCACTGCAACCCGCATCGAGTGCACCGATCTACGAGGGCCGAGATCACCGCACCGATTCGGATGCAGACCCTTCTGTGCAGCTGCAAAAACCAATGCATCGTGGGACCACGGCTGAAGAAATCAATGCAGCGCCGTTGCCGCCACCGCATCGAGAGCCAACACATCCGACGGTCCTCATTGCACTGGGAAGCCCAGTCTACAAGGAAGCTGGGGCCGCAGTAAGAAACCGACGCATCACCTCCCTGCACAGTAAAAAACCGACGCATCACCGCCCCTTCAGTAAGGAACCAACGCATCATCTCCCCTGCATGGCATTAAGGAACCGATGCATCACCTCCCCAGGAGTAAGGAACCCACGCATCACCTTCCCTGCATGTAAGGAACCAACGCATCACCTTCCCTGCAGGTGTTCTTGCTTTTGATTTTGACGCATCCAAGGTACTTTGTGTTGAAAGTGTTGCATCTTCAATTTGCTTTGAACAGAACTGTTTCTACCTTTTGAAAGTCATATTTTTATGACTGTATTGGGGATTTTTGTCGCTTTGGTCTTGTTTGGTTTAGATAAAGATTACTTATTTTTCTAAACTGGTGTGGTGTCCATTTGTAGTGTTTTCACTGTATTACTGTATGTGTGCACAAATGCTTTACACACTGCCAAGCTACCAAGGGGGTGAGCAGGGGTTATTTTAGAAGTGTATCCCCATTACCCTGGCTAGGAAGAAGGGTCCCTACTTGGACAACAGTGCAAACAATTGCCAACTAGAGACCCTAATATCTAACAGGGACATACGCAGAAACATCAATGTTCTGTTTTGGGAGAACTTAACTTACGGTTACGATATTCTTTTGGTTGAAACAGTTTGGCCACCTGTTTTCGCAATGGAGTGCCCAAACGGGGAAACAGTAAATTTACATGCTTTCTCTGACCTCGTTACAGAATTAGTAAAACATTCATACACCAAGGAGTGGGCATTAGCGCTAGCACCTGCGGTATACCGCAACCATGTGGGGTGGGATGACGGTTCCCCTTATCATGAGATCCCATTGAGGATGACCCCACAACCTGAACGACAATGCCTGATTAAACATGAAGCTAAAAAACAAGTTAAGGAAATCCTAGAACCACTTGAATACCAAGGTGTAATAGAAAGCTGCACCTCATCTATGAATAATGTTTTGTTTCCAGTAATGTAATGAAATCGGACCATTCATATCGTCTAGTGTTAGACTACAGACACTTAAATGCAGCTATGCGCACATTTGCAGTACAGAATGGACACAGTGCCGCTCTAATGAACAACATTGTGTGGAAGAGATACAAAACAACACTTGATATCTCAAATGGATTTTTCTGCCAGAATATAGCACCTGGAAGTAGACATCTGACTGCCTTTTCGGTGCTAAGCTCGCAGGGGCAATTCTGTCGGTTACCCCAGGGGTATGAGAATAGCCCCGGCCTGTTTGCAGCCAGAGTAACAGACCTACTACAAACTTTTGATGATCAGGCATTGTTGTATCTCGATGACTTAATCTGATAGATAATGACATCATGGAACACTTGACAAGAGTAGATCATATATTTTAGGGTTTGCTCACATGGGATACAAATTCAGTTTAAAAAAATCTAAAATTGCCCACCTCAATGTCCTTTTTCTGGGATATGAGCTCTCAAGTGAAGGCAAAAGCCTTGTGAGATACTTCTTACATAAATGTGCATTGCTTCAGTCACCAACATCATTGAAAAGACTACAATCCATATTGGGATTCCTAAATTAGGGCAGAGTATATATTCCAGATTATGCAGAACATCTTAAACCTTTCTACAACTTGATATGTCAAGACTTCTCAAGCACACATTGGACACAGGATCACACAAATATTTTACATTCTGCACAAGCTGACATGGTAGCTTTCAAAAATTTACCCCCAGTGTGAGCACAACACACCTGATGATCTACGTCATCACGGGAACATCAGGGTACACTTACGTCATGTTCAATGAAGGTGACACCGTACCAGTTGCATATAAATTGTATTTATACACTAATGCTAAAATGCGTTTTGCATTTAATGAAAAAATCCTGACGGCAGTGCAGACTGCTGTGGTGAGATAGCAAGCCCTGGCTCAGGGTAAACACATAAGTGTCGTGACCCTGTGCCGACCTTAGAGGCAGTCACCAAAGCAAGCGGTCCAAGCGCTAAGGATTTGCATCCACGATGGATACAATGGGCCAACTCACTCAGCGCAATAGATGTAGACTACAGATTTGATTGTACACTACAAACACAAGCTTTTCTGCAGTATGAATGAGAATATCCTCTGCCTAATGAAATAATTCCTCTAGATTGCTATGATTACATCATATATGCTAATGGGTCTGCCCAGCCTGCTGTGGGGACAAAGCACCAATACTCAGTTGTGCGCACAATTGAGAAATGGTTCATGCACACCATCTTGATGAAACCTACACTCAGTCACTTGGTGACTGCACAGAGCAGAACTAAAAGCTGTAATTCTAGCATTAGAAAATATGGCTCATGGATTCCCCACACCTATAGTGTGTGAGTCATACTACTGTGTCGAGTCCTATAATGAATACCTACACTATTGGAGCCAGAATGGATTCAGAGATTCAAAGGGTTGCACAATAAAGTGCAAGTTGCTTTAGCAAAAGGTGGCAAAGCTGAAAGTTTGCTTGCCACGGACTCATATAATACACACATTGAGTCACCAACATGTAGGCATTCACGTTGCATGGAATTCCACGGCTGATAAATCCACAAAAGCAACAATTCGCACAGTTGCGGTTGCTGCATTTACTCATTCCAGCACGAGGATAGACAGAGACATCATGGTGGCTGTCAACGATGAACGCGACGGCATCCACCTGCCTAAAGGGTTTCCAATCAAGTACTTCTAGAAGTTAGATGCGCAGAATATACCATATGCTCACATTCCTGGACTGGGGAATAGAATTATACCAAACACTGATCGCATATTGGGGTTAATAATAGCTGCACACGAGGGTCTGGCTTTGGCACATGCAGGGATAACTGCTACAATCTCATTATTGCAGCAGCGCTATTGGTGGTCTGATCTTTACAAGCAGACCAAGGACTTGTCCTTAAATGCGGCATCTGCCAGGAGAAGAAGGGTTCCACCGTAGCACATCCACTCCAGGCACCTCTACTGATTTCAAACAAACCACTGGCTTTTGTCTATTTGGACCTTGTGGCCTCCTATCATCAGATGGGGCTGACAAGTACATCTTGATAGCAGTGGATTCCTGTGGGTAAGGCCAAAGCAGTCTGCTGATGCCCGAACTGTTATAAAGGATCTGCGAGACTTTATCAGGATTTGCGAAGTTGGCATATTACATTCTGACCAGGGTCCGGTACTTAGCTCTAGAGCTTACAAAGAGGCCATGAGAAGTTTGGATGTGACACTGTGTTTCTCGTCTCCATACCATCCTGAGGGAGATGCGGTTGTGGAGAGGAAAAACTGTGACTTAAAGCAGTCTTAAACAGCAAGGGTACTAGGCCCAGGTCCCAGTTGAGTCTATCACCTATATGGGGTCCAGAGTGTACTCAACAACATGCCAAGAAAATCCCAGGGTGGTTGGACTCCCTATGAAATCCTGTTTAGGGTAAAGATGTGGGTCCCAGACCTTGGCAATACCAGCACAGTGGTGGCAGAAACACCATTTGACATCAATGAACATTTGGCTGTTTTACAGGAGCTGAACGAATTCCGGGGCGAACAAAGCAACGTCCAAGTAAAACTAACAGCCACTGGAGAAGTGAAGGTAGTCCCGGCGAGGCCTGGCTGGATGCCAAAGGTTGGGGATCTGGTCTGGGAAAAATTGTGGACAAAAAAGTGTTTGGACCATCCGATAGAGTGCCTGTACCAGTCCTGGCTGTTGAAGATACCAGAACTGTGCTTCTTCTGCCCCTTGTCGGATGCAATGGAAAAAGATTTGACTCAATTGATCTGATCAAACCACACTATTTGGCTGATTTTCAACAGTAAGCCACGTGGGCTCCTGGGTAGCTACCTGCCTCTTCTCACTACCGTACAGGAAGTTCATATGGAAGCTTTGATGACTGAAGAAGCATCCTCTCTCCAATCGGAGTCAACTATCAACAACAGCGAAGTATGTCTTCTAACTATTGCTACAACAACTACTGTACAGTCAATTAGTACAGAAACACTGATTTCAATTCGGAATCAAGGCAAGAATAAGGTCTACATCAATGTACCACAGATTGAGTCATCTTCCAGTTCTACAACACCTGCTGAGCTGCCAAAGATAGACAGAACTGCCTCTGGCTATTACATCGAATTTGATGACTTCTCTTCTGAGGCATTGGATCCACCACCACAACCACTGCTTCTCCCTTTCAGGCTGAAAGTGTGTGTTTTCTACCTTTGGCTGAAAAGGACATATTTTGTTTCTCCTTGGTTACACATTTCGATTACCATTGGGTTACTTTTCCTGGTCCTCTCAATTGATTTGGTCACAGTATTTGTTGTGCTTCTAAATGGACACTATCTTCTGGAATGCTCTGCAGTACAACTGGTGAACTTGGTGCTCAAACTACATACATCATCGCACCATGAATGAAACCTTTCCCTGGTGAACATTACAGATGTTCCTGTTCCTGAGGGGATTGTTTGGGATAGGGTATTGTATGATGTATATGGGCCCACCAAGTTTTTACAAATTCCATATTTGTTCAAAATTTCTTTCAATTATGTCATTACCCCTGGTGCTGTTTCTGACAATTGGAACTTTGACAGAGTGCAAGAACTGCTAGAAAATCTAGAGCACTCAACTGTGTTTTTCTCTGAAGAATTGTTTGATGGCACATCTAATTATGATGACATGTTCTGTTTTCAACATTACAGTCATCATTTTCTGCATAAAGGAAGGGGAAATGTACTTTCACTATTAAATGATATATGTATATATATTTATATATATTACCTACTGGTGGTCGCCAGTAGGCAGTTATAGTTAGGACCTAGTTTCCATAGGAAAAGCATTTTTTCTTTTGCCAATATCTTTTGCACCGTTTGACGAATCTTCGTGAAAGTTTCAAAACTAATGGCCCGCTCCAGTCAGCTCCTATCTTGAAAGTATCGGGGTGATTCGTCAAGCAGGGGCGGAGAAAAAAGGGGGGTCCCAAAACGCGTTTTCTCCATGTTAATTTCCGTAGGAAATTTTGGAACAGGCTACAGCCCGAACTGCTGAACGGAATTACACCAAATTTGGCAAAAAGGTAGCTCTTGGTTCAAAAAGAGACCTTTTTGTAAATGGTGTAAATTCGTTCAGTAGTTGCTGAGAAATTCTAAAAATAAAAATATCGATATCTGAGCACCGAGGAGGAGTCGCGACTCCTCCCGAGCAAGAGCTTCATTGTGATAGGCTGCCAACACTCCAAACTAGAATGTTTTGGCAGCCATCTTGTGACTCGGTTACCGAGTCACAAGAAAACAGTGGAAAAAATGTTGAAAAATAAGAAAAGGGGGCAGGGTAGAAAGATCCTGACCCCCTAGGCCTGCCCAGGGGGTCCCACAAGGACCCCTAGGCCCAAGAAAAGCATTTAAAAAAAAAAAAAACATCTGAAGTCGTGCTGGGTGCGTGAATCCGGACAAGAAAATAAAAAAAAACGAAGCGTGGTCTCCCACGCTTTGTTTTCTATAACCCCCCGGGAGGGCCAGGTCCCGGGGGAAATCACTAATTCATTTGTGGGGGCCCCTGCAGCCCCCGCAGCCCCGGGAATCGCTACCTCCCCGGGGCTTAGTTAATTGAATGCGGTGGGAACGTGGCCCCCCACAGCCCCGGGGACCGCCACCTCCCCAGGGCTTGATGATGAAATGCGTGGGGGGGTCCTAAGCCCCCCCACACTGCCCCGGGGACTGCCACCTCCCCGGGGCATTTGTAATTTTGAGGCGGGGGGCCTCCCTGGCCCCCACAAGCCCCGGGGACCACCACCTCCCCGGGGCTTCCTTCATAAATTAGGGGGGCCTCGCAGGCCCCCCAAGCCCCGGGGACCACCACCTCCCCTGGGCTTACAATAATTAGAAGCAGGGGGTCTTCGCAGGCCCCCCAAGCCCCGGGGACCACCACCTCCCCGGGACATCCTTCATAAATTAAGGGGGCCTCGCTGGCCCCCCAAGCCCCGGGGACCACCATCTCCCCAGGGCTATGCAAATTTAGGGAGGGGGCCGTGTGGCCCCCCTTCTGAAGACCTTCATGGCCGTGGGGACCGCCGTCCCCCCGAAGCCGGCTCCTGCAATGTCCTGGGGTGCCCACCCCCGGGATATTGCTGTTTGCTATGGCAGGGTGCTAGCACGGTTCCCGCCCTGCCATAGCAAACACTGCTTTGGTTTTTGGACGTGAGAGCAGGAAACCTGTTCACGCTTCCAAAAACCAAAGCAGAATTGCTTTTGGGCAAGGGGAGCTGCATGTCAACAGCTCCCCTTGCTCAAAAGCAATGCCGGCTCCTGCAGGAGGCGGGGAGCCGGCGGGACCGTGGAGGCATTGGGGATCCCCCCACGATCCCCAATGGTAAGGGCCGGCCCCGGGGGATGGGGTCCCCAGGGCCAGAATTGGCTCGGGAGGGGGGTAACACACCCCCCCTCCCTTAATTGTTTTTTTTTTAAAAAGAGGCCAGGCCCCGGGGATGGGGTCCCCGGGGCCACTATTGGCCTGAGGAGGGGGGCACGCGGTCCCCCTTCTTTTAAAAAAAAAAATTGTGGCAGGCCCCGGGGGATGGGGTCCCCGGGGCGAATACGAAGTAATTGAAGTGGATCGGTTTTTTTTGTTTCAAGTTTGGAGTCGCGACCCCAGCGTGGCTCTTAGCGCGGCCCCCCGTGTAACGTCACGTTGGATTCGCGAATTCACCTTAAATAAATAATTAAGTAGTATATAATTTAGAAGGTAGTGTTGTATTTATGAAGTTGTTTTAAAGAGGTAGGTTGATTGAAGTTAATGACAAGATTACAATTGATAGAGTTGTTAAAAATATATAAAATTAAAAATGAATGGTAAAACTTGAAAAGTGTGTTGTGTTGTAGTACATTGAATTTATGCTTTTATTTTGTGGAGTCGCGTTGGGTGCGCGAATCCAGAAAAAAAAAAATATATGTGTGTGTAAAAAACAATATAATTAGTATTATGTTCTAGGGTGGCTCTAAAAAGAGCCCTTGTTTTCATCATGAGTTTGTTGTAGCTACATGTAAGTGCCGATGCAGAGCTTTAGGTTGTTGAGAAAGACTCTGTTTCTTTGATCTGTGAAGTGTACTCCATCACTTCTGTAGATGTCATCCATATCAAAACGTATATTGTTATTGTAGATGGACCCCATTCTATGAACTCTTCGGTATGCAGAAACAGCTTTATTGACATTTTCCCTAGCTTTCTCAATCTGTGGACAGAATTGATTTGACCACTTCCATTTCTGTCTTTGGCATATGTTAGAGTATACAAAGACAGTTTGAGGTAAAAGCAACATCAATTGTGCAAAGGTGTCCTTCATTAGCATTTCCAGACCTACCCCAGTCAATGTGTCTAGGTCATTTCCACCACAGTGCACAATCATGAGGTCAGGGGGTTGGAGATGTACAAAGGTTTTAACCAAAGGCATCAATTGGTGCCACTTTAATCCTCTCTGTGGAATCCATTTAATATCCACATTTTGCAGAGATAGGTCTTTGTCAATACCTCTGCGTTCAGCATACATTTTGCACCAGAAAACATAGCTGTGTCCAACAATCCACACTGTAAGCATCTTGAAGAGATGTCTGGAAGTAATGAAAAGATATCTGTAGCTGAGGTACTCAGTTGGTAGAATGAGAGGTATGTAAAATGGTGGACAAGATGCTGTTTTTTAAAAAGTAGAGAATTAATTGGCTGTTTAAGAACATTGAACATTCAAAAATAGGGTGCATGTTACTTTCTTTAAAAAGCATGTTTCTTATTGGTTGGTAAAAAATGTTTGAAAGGTACAGTAGATAGGATAAGCTCATATTTTGGAAATGTCAACCACACCTGCTGTTTGCATTTGTAACATTGTGTGGTGAACTTGAAAATATGGTGAACTTGTGACCTGTCAGTTCAGTTCCATGAACTGTTACTATGGAAACTGGCATTAAGCAGAATGGGGAAAGTGTTGAAACATAACTGTGGACTTAAAATGTGAAATTCAAATTTATATATAAGTGAAATGTTATTAAAGTAAGATTTCCCAAGTCAGTAGTATCTTTAGAAGTGGTGTTTTTAAAAAAAAATAGTGGTATTTTTATTTGTAATATATTTTTAAACTCCTGTATGAATTTGCGGCTCCATCGCGTTGGTGCACGGTGGAGTCGCGACTCCCAAAAATTCCAAAACCAGTTTGGGCACTTTTAGAAGTCAGTTGGTAAGGGTTAATATGTCTAACCAATAGAAATGTGTTTTAGAATTTGAAATAATGTAGGAAGCAATGTGATTTGTTACTTACATTTATTTGTGTGGAGAAAGAGAGGGAAAGTTTGCCGTTACTGGTTTTACCTTGTTGAGAGCAGTGCATTACATTGATTGTGTGCATAAGAAAATCTTTTCTGAGTTTTTGATATTTATATTCTACAAATCAATTTGGAAGGTGAGTCATAAATTTGTGAGGTGTATTATGTGTTAGCTTTATTTTTAAAGTTAAAAAATTAATCAAGAACTTTGATGTTTGAAATATATTATTAAATGTAGAGATGTTTATTGTAGTTTGTTTTATTGTAGTTAAATGTTGTTTGAAAAAGATTTTATATAGTATTATGTTTATATTGGAATATGGATTAGTGATTATGGTAGTTTGTTTTAGTCTGTGGATATGTTCATTTATTATATACCGCATAATTTTAGCTGTTGCTTTAAATTTGGAGGTGGAGTGTGTCAAGTTTTAAGGTGTGCATAGAGTTCTGTGTGAAGTATGTTTCTACTTGAATATGTATTTTCATATGTCTTATACATTTGAAGGAGCATGATGTATAACAAAGAGGTGCTGTTGGTTTTTATGTGGTAGGCTTAAGAATGTGAGTACTAGTAGAATGGTGAAGATGGAGCACAAAAGTGTGGTGAAAAAGATGCTGACATAAGGTGTTATTTATTAGGCTGCTTTTTTTCAAGTTTCTAGAGAGGTATAGTTATAGTATGCTGCATAATTTGTGATGTTTGCTTGAAATTGGAAGTTTGTTTGGTGAATTTTTGAGGTTTGGATAGTGTTATGGTAGAGACATATTCATGTATGGTTTTACTAATACGGTGAGACTTTTACTAAAGATATGTGAAGGGTTCCTACTTTGTATTTGGGTAGCTGTATTATTATAAGTAGTTGTTCAATGGTTAAGCAGTAGCCTGAAAGTGAGGTTTGAGATGTTTGTAGAGATGTTATTTATTAGACTAATTTGTATGATGTGAGAAAAGTTATATTTCATATATACCGCATAATTTTCACTGTCTGTTTGAAATTTGAAGTGTACTGTGTGAATTTTTGAGCTGTGCATGGTATTGTGACTGAGATATGTGTCTACTTGCTCATACACTTATAAAATCACCCAGGCACTATCTTTGCACACCTGTAATCAGTCAGGCAGTATCTTAGTACTTTTAAAATCACCCACTCACTTGCTATGTACTTCAGTAATCCCCCAGATATTACCCTTGCAGGCATGCAATCACCAAGGCTCTAGTTAAGTACTACCCCTACAGTCATGCAATCATGCAGGCTGTACCTATGCAGTCATGTAATAACCTACACAGTACCATTGCAGTCATAGAATCACCCATGCCCTTCTGTTGCATTCATCTATTCACCAAGGCAGTAATCAATTAATCATCTATGCCTTCAGGTGCTATTTATACACTTATCCATGCACTCAATGTGTATTTTTGCACTCATGCAATTAGTCAGTCACTATCCATCTTTTCCTGCAATTATCCAGTGACTACCCTTGCACTCATACAATCACTGAAGCACTACCCATGAAGTTTTGGACTCACTCAGGCAGATCTATTACATGTCTCAGTTTCTAGGTTTCGCTACATTTCAGAAATATTGTATACATATTTCTTTTAGATATCATGATGATTTGAAAATGTAGAGACATATGTATGCATGCTTTTAACAATATGGGGAGACTTATAGTTGAGTCATGTAATAGTGTGCTCCTTTCTATTTGGCTATTCCCAACACTCATGCACTTATAAAAACACCCAAGTAATTCACATGCAGTCTTCAAATGATCCAGTCACTACATATGCACTGCTGTAATCACTCAGGCATTAGTCTTGCACTCATGCAATCACCAAGGTATTACTCATGTACTTATATATTCACCCAGGCACTACTGATGCAGTCCTTCAATCACGGAGGCACTACCCTTGTACTCATGTAATCACTCAGGCAGTATCTTAGTAGTTCAGTAATCACCCAGGCGGTACTCATGAACTTATAAAATCACCCACTCACTTGCTATGTACTCCAGTAATCCACCAGATATTACCTCTGTAGTCATGCCATCACACAGGCACTAGTTAGATACTACCCACTGCAGTTATGCCATTATGCAGGCTGTTTGTATGCACTCATGTAATGACCCACACACTACTCTTGTAGTCATAGAATCACGTAGGCCCTACTGTTGCACTCATCTATTCACCTAGGCACCAGTTAAAGACTCATCTCTGCCTTCAGGTGGTATTTATACACTTATCAGTGCACTCAATGTTTATGTCTGCACTCATGCAATTAGCCAGTCACTTTCATCTTCTACTGCAATTACCCAGTGACTACCTTTGCACTCATACAATCACCCAAGCACTACCCATAGAGTTATGCAATCACTCAAGCAGATCTATTACATGTCTCAGTGTCTAGGTTTCATTATATTCCAGAAATATTGTATACATATTTGTTTTAGATATCGCGATGACTTGAAAACGTAGAGACATATGTATGTGTGCTTGTAACAATATGGAGAGACTTATAGTTGAGTCATGTAATAGTCTGCTGCTTTATATTTGGCTAGGCCCAACTCTCATGCTGTTATTAAAACACCCAAGTACTCGCCCTGCAGTCTTCTAATGAAGAATGCACTACATATGCAGTACTGTAATCACTCAGGCATTTCTGCTGCACTGATGCAATCATTTAGGCACTATCTATGTACTCATGCAATCACCAAGGTATTACTCATCTACTTATATAATCACCCAGGCACTACCGCTGCACTCCTTCAATCACGGAGGCACTACCTTTGTACTCATGTAATCAGTCAGGCAGTAGTCATGCTGTTATAAAGTCACCCAGGCACTACCTTTGCATTTGTTTATTCAGTAAGGCAGTACCTGAGTACTCCTGTAATTAGCAAAGAAATACCCATGCACTTATAAAATCACTCAGTCACTTCCTATGTAGTCAGGTAAATCCCCAGCTGTTACCCCTGTAGTCAAGCAATCACCAAGGTGTTACCTATGTACTCCTTTGATCCCCTAAACGTTACCCCTGTACTCATGCTATCACCAATGCATTAGCTATACACTTCTTCAATCACTCAGACACTATCTTTCAACTCTTTCAATCACATGCGTACTTTTCTTATACTTATGTAATCACTCAGCCATTAGTCATGTACTTTTAAAATCACCCAGGCACTACCTTTGCACTCATGTAATCAGTCAGGCAGTACCTTAGTACTTTTGTAATCACCCAGGCAGTACTCATGCACTTTTAAAATCACCCATTCACTTGCTATGTACTTCAGTAATCCCCCAGATATTACCCCTGTAGTCATGCCATCACCCAGGCACTAGTTATGTACTACCACTGCAGTTATGCAATCATGCAGGCTGTATGTATGCACTCATGTAATAACCCACACACTACTCTTGCAGTCATAGAATCACGTAGGCCCTACTGTTGCACTCATCTATTCACCTAGACACTACTTAATGACTCATCTATGCGTTCAGGTGGTATTTATACAGTTTTCCGTGCACTCAACGTCTATGTCTGCACTCATGCAATTAGCCAGTCACTTTTCATCTTCTACTGCAATTACCCAGTGACTACCTTTGCACTCATACAATCACCCAAGCACTACCCATAGAGTTATGCAATCACTCAAGCAGATCTATTACATGTCTCAGTTTCTAGGTTTCATTATATTCCAGAAATATTGTATACATATTTGTTTTAGATATCATGATGATTTGAAAATGTAGAGACATATGTATGCGTGCTTGTAACAATATGGAGAGACTTATAGTTGAGTCATTTAATAGTCTGCTGCTTTATATTTGGCTAGGCCCAACTCTCATGCAGTTATAAAAACACCCAAGTACTCGCCATACAGTCTTCTAATGAAGCAGGCACTACATATGCAGTGCTGTAATCACTCAGGCATTACTGCTGCACTGATGCAATCATTTTGGCACTATCTATGCACTCATGCAATCACCAAGGTATTACTCATCTACTTATATACTCACCCAGGCACTACTGCTGCACTCTTTCAATCACGGAGGCACAACCTTTGTACTCATGTAGTTACTCAGCCGGTAGTCATGCTGTTATGAAATCACCCAGGCAATACTTTTGCACTCCTTTATTTACTCAGGCTGTATCTCAGTAGTCCTGCAATCACCCAAGAAGTACCCATGTACTTATAAAATCATCCAGTCACTTCCTATGTAGTCATGTAAATCCCCAGATATTACCCCTGTAGTCATGTAATCACTGAGGTGTTACCCATGCAGTCCTTTAATCCCTCAGACATTACCCCTGTACTCATGCAGTTACCAATGCATTAGCTATACAGTGCTTCAAGTACCCAGACACTATCCTTGTACTCTTTCAATCACGCACACACATTTCTTGTACTTATGTAATCACTCATCCAGTACTCATGCACTTTTAAAATCACCCAGTCACTACCTTTGCACTCCTGTAATCACTCAGGCAGTATTTTAGTAGTACAGTAATCACCCAGGCGGTACTCATGAACTTATAAAATCACCCACTCACTTGCTATGCACTCCAGTAATCCACCAGATATTACCTCTGTAGTCATGCCATCCCCCAGGCACTAGTTATGTACTACCCTGCAGTTATGCAATTATGCAGGCTGTATGTATGCACTCATGTAATGACCCACACACTACTCTTGTAGTCATAGAATCACGTAGGTCCTACTGTTGCACTAATCTATTCACCTAGGCACTAGTTAATGACTTATCTATGCCTTCAGGTGGTATTTATACACTTACCAGTGCACTCAATGTTTATGTCTGCACTCATGCAATTAGCCAGTCACTTTTCATCTTCTACTGCAATTACCCAGTGACTACCTTTGCACTCATACAATCACCCAAGCACTACCCATAGAGTTACGCAATAACTCAAGCAGCTCTATTACATGTCTCAGTGTCTATGTTTCACTATATTCCAGAAATATTGTATACATATTTCTTTTAGATATGATGATGATTTGAAAAGGTACATGCTTTTAACAATATGGAGAGACTTATAGTTGAGTCATGTAATAGTCTGCTGCTTTATATTTGGCTAGGCCCAACTCTCATGCAGTTATAAAAACACCCAAGTACTCGCCATGCAGTCTTCTAATGAAGCAGGCACTACATATGCAGTACTGTAATCACTTAGGCATTTCTGCTGCACTGATGCAATCATTTAGGCACTATCTATGCACTCATGCAATCACCAAGGTATTACTCATCTACTTATATAATCACCCAGGCACTACCGCTGCACTCTTTCAATCACGGAGGCACAACCTTTGTACTCATGTAGTTACTCAGCCGGTAGTCATTCTGTTATGAAATCACCCAGGCAATACTTTTGCACTCCTTTATTTACTCAGGCTGTATCTCAGTAGTCCTGCAATCACCCAAGAAGTACCCATGTACTTATAAAATCATCCAGTCACTTCCTATGTAGTCATGTAAATCCCCAGATACTACCCCTGTAGTCATGCAATCACCGAGGTGTTACCTATGTAGTCCTTTAATCCCCCAGATATTACCCCTGTACTCATGCAGTTACCAATGCATTAGCTATACAGTGCTTCAATCACCCAGTCACTACCTTTGCACTCCTGTAATCACTCAGGCAGTATTTTAGTAGTTCAGTAATCACCCAGGCGGTACTCATGAACTTATAAAATCACCCACTCACTTGCTATGTACTCCAGTAATCCACCAGATATTACCTCTGTAGTCATGCCATCCCCCAGGCACTAGTTATATACTACCCACTGCAGTTATGCAATTATGTAGGCTGTATGTATGCACTCATGTAATGACCCACACACTACTCTTGTAGTCAATGAATCATGTAGGCCCTATTGTTGCACTCATTTATTCACCTAAGCACTAGTTAATGACTCATCTATGCCTTCAGGTGATATTTATACACTTATCAGTGCACTCAATGTTTATGTCTGCACTCATGCAATTAGCCAGTCACTCTTCATCTTTTATTGCAATTACCCAGTGACTACCTTTGAACTCATACAATCACCCAAGCACTACCCATAGAGTTATGCAATCACTCAAGCAGATCTATTACATGAATCAGTTTCTAGGTTTCCTTATATTCCAGAAATATTGTATACATATTTGTTTTAGATATCATGATGATTTGAAAACGTAGAGACATATGTATATGTGCTTGTAACAATATGGAGAGACTTATAGTTGAGTCATGTAATAGTCTGCTGCTCTATATTTGGCTAGGCCCAACTCTCATGCAATTATAAAAACACCCAAGTACTTGCCATGCAGTCTTCCAATGATGCAGGCAGTACATATGCAGTGCTCTAATCACTCAGGCATTACTGCTGCGCTGATGCAATCATCTAGGCAGTATCTATGCACTCATGCACTCTTTCGATCATGTAGGCACTATTCATGCACTTATAAAATCACCCAGGCACTACCGTTGCAGTCCTTCAATCATAGATGCACTACCAGTATACTCATACAACCTCTCACACATTACTCCTGCACTCATGCAATCACCCACACTGTACTCATACATTTCGCCAATATCCCAGACATTACCTCTGCATTTATGCAATCACCCAGATATTACCAATGCACTCTTTCAATTACTTAGGTAGTTTGCATGGACTCTGCACCTCTGTTCTTTCTTTCAGTATTTGTTTTGTATCTTTCTGAATCTTTCGTTTCTTTCTGCACTCCTTTTGCGTCTTTCTGCATCCCTATTACCTCTTTGTGCACCTCTGTTCCTTCTTTCTGCAATTTTTTTGTTTCTTTCTGCACCTCTTTTGGTTCGTTCTATATTTCACTTGCCTTTTTTTGTGCCCCTCTTGACTCTTTGTGCACCTCTGTTGGGTTTTTTTGCACTGCTCTGGCTTCTTCCTCCTCTTCTGTTCTCAATTTCTGCATCCCTCTTGCCTTTTTCTGCAGCCCTGTTCCCTCTTTCTACACCTCTGTTGCCTCAGTCTGCCCACCTGTTCCCTCTTTGTGCACCTCTGTTGGTTCTTTCTGCACTGCTCTGGCTTTTTCCTGCTCCTCTGTTCCAAATGTTTGCATCCCTCTTGCCTCTTTCTGCACCCTTATTGCCTCTTTCTGCACCTCTGTTCCTTTTTTCTGTACTTCTTTTTTTTCTTTGTGTACATCTTTTGCTTCTTTCTGCACTCCTCTTCTCTGTTTCTACACCCCTCTTCCCTTATTTTGGGGCTCAGGTGTAAGTCTCACCATATTCCGAAACCCATACATGCATTTGTTTGTAGCTTTTAAATAGAAGGTGCTTCTTTAGTAATAGATAAGAATATTTGTATATAAATATTTTAATATTAAATTATTTTTAAAATGTTTTTTTAGATATTCTCCATTATTATAAAGAAAGATTCAGTATGACAAGAAAAGCGCAAAAGAAAAAAGATCATAGAAAACAGTACTATTTAAAGGAGAGACAAAAGCAGAAATTAGATGAAGTACAACATGTGACATTGAAGAAAAAGTCTTCTGGTAAGAGAACAAAAGAATTTGTTAAAAGACTTTTAAGGACTGGAAAGAATTTTGAAAATGCATAAAATAGAAAGAATAGTTGTAGAACCAAGAAGAATGAAATGAAAAAAGGACAAATTAATGGAAAATCAGGTTATGAGAAAACAATCTATGTTGAAAGAAGGATGAAACAATATAAGGATATTAGGAAACGGATGTATAAAAGTAGAGTACTACAAAATCTATTGAAAGATTGCATTTTACAAGAAGAAACAACAGATTGAAAGTATGGTCGAAAAGGCTTTTGAATTGAAAAGAAGATTGTTTATATTAGTTTTGAAGGGAATTCGAACATTGGATACACCAATGCATTCTATGAAGGAGAAATGTAAAAGGAAAAGACTGATTAACAGAACTAACTTTTGTAAAAAAAAATTGGGTGAATGGAAGCACACTTCTAGTTCAGAACCTTTTTTTAATGAAGAGAGCTATTTTCAAAACAATACATTAGTTCACGCAGTTGATACCAGTTGTCGTGCTTATGAGGTTAAGAACGGTTGTGCAATTGAAAAAGAAAATATGGGTCCTAGAAATGTGGAAGAAGTAATAGCTGAAGAAGTTCAAAGGAGACGTTCACAAGCTCCAGTGTATACATGGGATTGTAGTAGTATTCGTAGTATACGACAGGAATCTATTGATATTTTACGAAATTTCTTACGACAGTATACTAAAAAAAGTATTAAACAAAAGATTAAGATGTTGCAAGGACTAGATCCTTGTAAAGTGAGAAAAAATACTGGCTTGCAGGGTCATTCTCTGGCTTGTCTTTCTAGAAAAGTGTGTCAAAGTACTTTTCATCATTTGAGAATGTTAGCAGTACATCACTCTGCAATGCGGAAGTTAGTAAGAAGATTGTACTATGTAAAAGGTCCTGCATTATTTTTAAGTGAAATAAACACTGCTATTTTGCATGGTTCAGTATCGGATGTAAAAACAGTTTGTGATGATATAGAGTTTCATTTCTTTAGTACTGAAGAAGAGTGTAGGCAAAGTGAGAGTTTGATAAGTGTAGGTGTTGAAGAAGAGGTGGAAGATAGTACTACTGAGAAGTTTGCAGAAGAAATTACAAAGTTTAAGGTAATTTGTTGTGAAAAACCAAACTATGTTTGTATTTCTTATCGACGTACTGACTATACAAATCAAACTAGGAATGTTGATGTGTATTTAAAAAGTGAAAAGGAAAACAATGATAAGTGGAAGCAATTTGGTGCTTATTTGTTGGGTAGTGATCAACGTATTTGTAAATATTGTTACAGCAAATTTGAAGAGAACAAAATGCCAGCTAGAGCTGTACATAATAGCCTAGAGTTGGTAGCTATTCCTCCGGAACTGGTGGATTTAAATACATATGAATCTATTCTTATTCAATCTGTACACCCGTTTCAGGCTATAGTTTGTATGGAGCCTAAAACAGGTAAGTTGCCTCCCTCAGATTTACAAAGAGGATTAAAAGGAAGAGTTGTGTATTTACCTTTAGGTTTAAAGAAAAATATTGAAACTATTGGTGTAGAGAGAGAGGAAACTGAACCTGTAGTTATTCTAGTTAATGGTGTTCCAACAAAGAGTTGGAAAATATGGCAAGAGTTAGTAGATGTCACCAAAGTTCAAAAGCCTACGTTCTATCTCATAGAAAACAATATTTATCATAAAAATGTATATCTGGAAGAAGAAGAAGAAATATTTTTAGGAGATGATAGAGAAATTTCAACTGGCCAAATCGAAAAAGTGGACATCTCCAGAAGTGAAGAAATTTATGAACATTATAGTATACATCTTTACATTCAAAAGCAGTGATTGTAAATACTATTGCATTATTCCAAATAAAGAAAGTGAAGGGAACTCCTATGAGTGTTTGGGAAAGAAGTTTAGAAGCCTGTTGCTTTCCACAGCTCTTCCCCACTGGAAAAGGTGGACGATATTATGAACGACCTGTGCATAATCCAGCTTTAGAATATCGTACAACAAGATTGTACTCAGAAGATCCAAGATTTCGACAATGTATTCCATATATATTTCATCTTCTGTTTGAAAGTGACTTGTCTGGACTTTCATATGCAGTGAACCACATATTAAAAACAGGAGTTCATCTTACACATGTTTCTGCAAAGGAATTCATGGACAAAGTACAACAAAGAGACGATCATTTAGAATCTCAGTTGATTAATTTGATGGCGTGTCAACGTGGTACTAATGAGTATTGGTATCGTTGTCACGGAGAACTTATATGTATGTTAAGGAACTTAGGAACCCCTATGGGGTTTGTTACGCTAAGCTGTGCTGAATACACATGGGACGATTTACTTGAATTTCTACGAGAAGCAAATTCTAATATTAAAAGCATTGAATTGAAGATAGCTGGAGAACTGTGTTCCTTGGATCCTGTAAATGTGTGCAGATATTTTAATCATAGGTTTCAAGCTATGATGTCTTTTATCTGCAATAAAAATAACCCACCTCTTGGAGAAGTTATTTATTTCTTTTGGAGAAAGGAGTGCCAAGCCAGAGGTGCTCCTCATATACATATGCTATTATGGATCAAGGATGCACCTAAATTTGGAACCGATTCTGATGAGACTGTTTTATCTTTCATTGAAGACTATGTTACCTGTGCTAGTCCAAAAATAGGAGGAGAAAATACATTAAGACAACAAGTTTTATGGTTTCAAAGTCATCGATGTGGGAAATATTGTCGACGGAAATACAAGTCAAAGGAAATATTTTATACAAAATGTCGTTTTGGATTCTCACATCCATTAATTTCCAAAGGAAGAGTCAACAGTTTCATGTCAGCAGTGAGGCATACTATAACTAGAAAATCTTCAAAGAATACTTACAATATAAAAAGAAGTGAAGATTCAAAGTATATTAATGATTACAATCCAGTGATTTTGACGATGTGGAATGCAAATATGGATATCCAGTATGTTGCAGATAATTCAATTGCTGTTGCTCGCTATGTTACATCATATATAACAAAATCTGAAAAGACAGAGTTGAAAGAAATGTGGGAAGAAATTTCACAAGAGAAGACTCTTAGTAACAAATTGTACAGCTTTAGTTTGAAGATGCTTTCCCATCGAGAGATTGGATCGTACGAATGTTTGAATCGGTTGATATCTGCAAGTTAATCATTTGGGTAAGTCTAGGTCTTGCTGCAACACAAAATCGAGTATTGAAATCTGTACAAGAAATTGAATACTTAGCATTAAATATACCGGAAAGTACAGACATTGTTAAAACAAACATGTTGGATACATACTATCCTAAAAGAAGTCCACATCTGAAAAATATATGTCTCTATGAATTACTGCAATATTTCACCTTTAAGAGAAATGTAACAGAAAATATAAATGAAGAAAAATATGCAGTAAGTGGATGTGAAGGATGTTTGGTAAAACATACCAAAGGAAATCTTATTAATCACAGGAAACTCAGTTGTGATAATGCAGATAAAAGGGAATTTTTCTATTTAGCGCTTCTGCAACTCTTCAAGCCTTGGCGTACCGAAATGGAATTACTTGGAGATTTTGAGTGCCATAAAGATTCTTTTAATGCATATAAAGATAGCATTGAATGCACAGTTTTTCCAAATTATCTACAAATGTTGAATGAAGAGATTGAACAAGAAACTAGTATTGCAGCTGAAATTGCTAGAGACAGTTCTCAAGATAGTGAAAGTTCTGCTCCACTAAGTCAAGATCCACTAGGACAACCAATTCTTGAAAATGAAGCAGCAATAGCCATGAGTGAAGTAGAAACGGCAATGCAACAAGCGCAACATGATATTATGGAGTTGGGAAACTTGGAAGAACAACTAAATGTTGAACAGAAAGAAATATGTCAGCAAGTTACACAACAGATAGAGCATGGTTTACTTCAACTGCACATCATTTAAACCTATTCGAATGTATATCAGTGGTCAAGCTGGTACAGGAAAAAGTTTCTTAATTAAAGTTTTGACCAGTTATCTACAGAAAACCACTGAATCACATTTATCTTGTGTTGTAACTGCTCCAACTGGGTTAGCAGCACACAACATTAAAGGGATTACATTACATCGTTTCCTGATGCTACCAGTTGAACATGAAAATAAGTTGGAATATCACAAGCTATCTGGAGAAGCTTGTAATGAAGTTTCAAGAGTACTAAACAAAATGAAACTTCTGATAATTGATGAGGTGAGCATGGTGTCAAACTTAATGCTTGCCTTTGTACATTTAAGAATGCAACAGATTTTAAAAACAGAATATGATGTTTTATTTGGAGGAAAACATGTAATTTTTTTCGGCGATCTATTACAACTTCCTCCTGTGAAAGGGCAACCAGTTTTTAAAACACTTGTTCATGAAGACACTAGGAAATCTTTGGGAAGTATTGGAAATGTAAACATTTGGTCTCTTTTTGAATATAAAGAACTTATTAAGAATATGCGACAAGCAAGTGATGAACATTATGGAAACATTCTTCAAGATATTAGAATTGGTGTCTTGACAAAAGATGGTAAAGAAGCTTTACGAAGTCGACTACTAACAAACTTGTTTCCAAATGAAAGTATTGCACCAGAAATAATGTACAATAAAATTGGAGAAAAAAAGTCTATAGTTTGTCTAATGCCAACACTGTAAGAGTGCTCTACATTCAATCAAGAACTTTTGAAACTGGAGAAACAACCAATAGTGAAAATGGAAGTCATTGATAAAATGGAACATAAAGGAGTTCTGTCAACGCTGCCTGTTGCCTCTAGCTACCAGTGGGGGAGAGGAGGACCAGGACTACCGGTCCCAGCCTCGCCACGCGGCCGCTGCCGCCCACGTCATTTGCTCGCGCTCAGAGGCGCCTTAAAGCTGCTTGCGGGCTCCCGCAGTGTGGGAAGCCCATTCTGTCATCGCTGCCTGTTGCCTCTAGCTACCAGTGGGGGAGAGGAGGACCAGGACTATCGTTCCCAGCCTCGCACGCGGCCGCTGCCGCCCATGTCATTTGCTCGCACCCGGAGGCACCTTAAAGCTGCTCGCGGGCTCCCGCAGCGCAGGACACGTGCTCAGGCCAAGGGCGGGCCCGTCTGCGCCCATCCGCAGCCGGAAGAGGCTGGGCCGGGCCCCCACTCTTGGTACCATTAGTGGATGCCTTAGCAAGATTTCCTGTAAGGAGGTGTGGCAATACGGCAAAAGACTTATTTTTTCCCTCCTGCTTTTAAATTTGGTGCTTTTCTGAATCTAGTATTTCTCTGTCATGGGGAGGAAAAAACCCACAGCTGCTCCCAAAAGTACAGACGCTACCTTGGATGGCTTCCTGCAGAAGGCTGTGGGGGCCATTAATAAGGAAATTGAACTTGCCGAACGTAGACTTTCGTTGGCTCCACAACTTCCACCCTCATCTACTGTTTGACTATGCAGACTGCTCAGACTGTTACTTCCATGGAGGTTCCCAACATAACAATATCAGCTACGTCCTCTGATTCTCTGGCACAACCCCCACCTTCACTTTCACCCACTATTATCATCCTGAGCCAGGGCGCTTCAGGCGTAGCGACAAAAGGCGTGGAAGCTACCACATGTCCACCCACGGGGATCTGGGGGGCCCAGAGCACGGCGGGGGGGGAAAAGAAGCGCACTGACCCGACTGGGACTGACCTTCGCACAATGGGCCAACTGCCAAGGGTCAAGAGAACAAAGCAAAACCCAACTGGAACTGCTGGGAGATCCCGTGGGGGATGAGGGTTTATTAGGTCTCAGACTGATATGGACACGGTGATAGACCGAATGGAAAAAATAGTGTTGGACTCTTTGGAACCTATTTTGTCACGCCTGGACCGTATAGAGGAGCAGCTCGGACAACTATTGTTGAGCTCAGGGAACTCACCCGCACAAAGTAAGCAAAGTGGAGGGTGTCCTTTAGCTACGGGTATTGGAGAAAGAGGAGATGATGCTTCCCTTGGTCTTTCCAAGGGTGGGAGGGCTCTAACAAATAGGCCAATAAGTGGGCCAATAGTTACGCGTAACACGATAACACCACTCAAATTTTCTCCAGATATAGATAACTGTTCTAGACATTTGATTGCGCCGCTAGTCTCGGCACCCGGCCATGAGGGGACCATTAATGGGGTTATAGGGGCTACCAATTTCTCAAGACCTGAGGGACACAGTGGGAGACCTTATTGAAAGGGAAAAGGCTTGTAAGTGGTCTCGCACCTGGTCTGCTAAGCAGGCAGGGTGAGAACACAATTTTAAATCTGCCCCCGGAGTGTACACCTTATACCCTGATCTTGACAGGGGTCCCATATCCCCCACCTGGACAACATGAAAACTGTCAGAGTCTTATTAATAAATCCGCCCATTGGTGTACCAGTAAAATCCAGTCTCAGATAAATTGGCATAAACACATCATCATCGCTAGGCGGGTGAGCTGGTTGGGAAAAACACCCAAAAACAGAGAGGGCGATTTTGTTGTGTTGAATTTCAACGATAGGATGTGTGCTGATCTCGCATTGCGTCACCTCAGAGACTCTCCTTTGGAGCAAATACAGGCCCGCCCTCTGGGCTTCTTTTACCCTCCCTATCAAGGGGCTTTTAAGAGCCATCAGCTATGGCCACAATTATTGAAGAGACATCCCCTCCCCCAGCCCCCCACATGGCTTCACCCTAACCGCTTTGAGGTCCTCTCCGGATTAACAGATATAGATTGACTACCCTTTGAAACAAGTAATGTAGTCAAAACGGTAAGAATAGGCGGGTCATTAGGGAGTGACTGTAATGTAGTGGCTAGAATAACAGGGAATGGGTTGGCCGAAAATTCCGTGGGTCCTCCTCCACATAAAACAACCATCACTCACACTAATATATTTGAAATTAAGACTGGAATTTACCCACTTATGCCACCTTTTATACTCAATTCTGGAGCAGTGGGACATGACCTGGAACCCATGCCCGACAGGCTTACCACTATAAGCAATAGGGAGGACACAGTGACAATGAGCCATAAAACCCGCCTTCTTAGAATTCTTTCTTGGAATAATGCAGGCATTCGCCTAAAATTAGAGGACGAGGTGTGGCTAGAGTACGTTAAGGCATTTGATATCATTTGTGTTCAGGAAACATGGCATAGAGAGAACATCGAGCTAGGCGGTTACTGCTCTTTCAATGTCCATGCAATTGCTTCACGAGCAGGGAGGGCAAAAGGATGGTTGGTGACAATGATCTCTGTTAAATATGGGTCTTTTAAAGCAGAGACCGTTATTGACTCCCCTTGGTACCAACTTATTTTAATTTCAAACCCGTTTCAGGTCACATTGCTGATTAACTGGTATTACAACATCTTTGACCAAAACAGTTGTGATATCATTGCCACTCTCAAGGATGAAATTGATAAGATAGCGGGGAAGTGGCAGCCTTTGTGTATCTATTGGGTGGGGGATTTTAATTGCACTTTATGCCGGCATAGCCCACACCGAGTGTGTGGGCTACTGGACACTGAGGGTCAACCGTTGTCGCATTTCATACATACACCACAGGGTGAAGCCTTAAATACCATTATCATGGTAGATGATCTGTGTTTGGTTGACACCCTGGTTAGCAGCCCCCAAACACAGTACCCTACTTATATGGGCGGAGGAAGGGAAAGAGTTATTGACTTTATGTTAACATCTAGAAAAGTTGCTTCTTTCGTTGATAGCTTTGAGGTGGAGCCCAATAATGCAAGCGACCATAATCCCCTCATTGCCTCCCTACGTGTAACAGTCCAGGAGGAAAAAGGTGATGAGCGCCCCCTCCAGTATAACCCAAATCAAGGGGTGATATTGAAATGGAGCAAAATAAATCCCCTCCAATTCGAGGAGAATATTGTTAAAGATAACTTAAGTTCCATTTTGAAATGCTTACATCAAGACTCTTCCCCAGATACGGTTATACAGGGTTTCCAATTAATCAGTAGGGACGTATCTAAAAGCCTGACAAAGGCAATAGGCAGAAGGGAAGGCCAGGAGACAAAATGGTTCAATGCAGTGTGTTCAAGGGCACAAAAGGATTTGAAGATGGCACTGCATGTAACCCCATGTGACAGAACCTTGATTAAGGAGGCCAGGTAGGCTTATAAAAGTACAATCACCCGGAGGAAAGAAGAACTCAGAAGTTAGCCTGGGAAGACCTAGAGAGAGCTTGCGCACTCAAAGACACCAGGGGTTTCTGGGAGGTCATAAATCGGCCCCTATTTTCAAAAGGCATGAGGGGTATGGACTCAATGATATCGGGGGACGTTTGGGAAACTCATTTCTCAACCATATTTAACCCGAATGGTATTACATCTCAGGTGCCATGCTTAGACGTTTCAATAGACCCAATCACTGCATTCCAACTTAGCTCCTCTCTGACAGTGAGTGAGGTTGAGATTGCCCTTGCAAAGGGGATTTGCCTGAAAGCCCCAGGCCCTGATGGGGTACCTCTAGATCTGTTTAAAAGCAACCCTCAACTCTGGGCACCACTGCTGACAAGTGTCTTTATAGCAACAATAATTGGCCCCATCCCATCTTCTTGGAAGGAGGCCATAGTGGTACCCGTGTTCAAAAAGGGAAGTAAGGACGACCCGGCCTGTTATAGGCCCATTTCCCTAATTGACGCTACCGTCAAGGTTCTGGGGAGGGTTATTTAAGCGTGCCTCGAGACCTGGGCAAACAGCACCGGGCTCATGTCCCAAACACAATATGGCTTTAGGAGGGGCATGGGGACGAACGAACAGTGCCTCAATTTGTCCCTGATTATGGGCAAGTACATGAGGGCAAGGAAGGGGTCAATCCACCTTGCCTTCATGGACTTGTCCAGTGCCTTTGATACGGTTAATCGGGAGAAGTTATGGGCACAGATGGGGAAAATGGGCTTTGAGGAATCGCTCATTACCCTCTTGCGTAGGCTGCATGCGTCCACTACTGTTGCTATACGATTTGGCCCAGGGGGAGAGAGGACTGGCTCCTTTTCTCTTCCTTCTGTACACAAATGGCCTAGAGTCTTCTCTATTAGAGCAGGCACTAGACTTCTCTAGAATTGGAGGCAGCCCGGTCCCTTTGTTATCATATGCAGACAACACGGTTCTAATGGCTCTAACCGCCAATAGCCTTAAAAAAAATCCTTAAATGTTTTTACTGATTTTATGTTAGCATTGGACCTAAAAGTAAATTTTAATAAATCTTATATTATGGTGTGTGGCCCCAGTCAAACTAAAACAAGAAAAGTTATTGTAAAGGGCAAGACCATTGAAAGGTGTCCAATTTTACATATTTAGGGAATGTCTTTAACAATAAATTGAATTGGGAACATCTTGTGACAGCAAGGGTACAGCATACTAGTTGCGTAGTAGAGGGCCTATTCCACTTCACTTGTAAGTTGGGCCACAAGCCGGTAGCGGAATTAATCACTTTATATAAATCAAAATGCCTGTCTGTTGCAACCTACGGGGCAGGAGTATGGGGATACCATAAAAGCACCCAATTACAAACCTTAGAAAATAAATTTATAAAAAGATTGCTGATGACCCCAAAAAGTGCTCCCACAGCCTTTTACCACTCTGAGGTAGGGCAGGATTTTCGTGAGGATCGAATAAATATTGCCCCACTAGTTCTATGGGCTAAAATCTGGATGTCAGAGGTTTTAATGTTCTCAAGGGAAAATTGTCAGGTATTGTATGACCCTTGATAATGCCCTGGCTATTCCATGGCTTCATTTTGTCAAAGAGAAATTTAACGAGATAGGCTTGGGGCATTATTATGATAACCCTGCTAGCATCCACACGAACATGAAAACGATTATAAAAGAAGCTTATCTTGCTGAGTTGAACATGTGTCGATGGCAATCAGGGTTGCAATGTCATTTAGATCGGTCCCCTTCACAACAGCAATTTTATTTGTCTTTTACTATTAATTCACAGTTCCGCTTTCTCATGACTAGATTTCGTCTTTGCATGTTGCACTTTCTTGTGGCCTTTCCTAAACAGGCGGGATGGTGCGAGAACCTTATTCCCTGTCCTTGCAACAACCTTGCACAACAAAGAACCTTGCACTTTATGCTGTTTTGCACACTTTACAAAGAGCCTATGGCGCGGTTTCTTACTCCAATCTTAAGAGAAATTCGCCCTTGTACCTATCAGGAGGGTTTTAACTTCTTACGCTCTTTGTCCACTGTTGCTATTTGCACTGCTGTACTTAATTACATTAGATTTGCATTGTCAATAAGGAAACGGTATGAATTGTAATAAGAAAAGGGTGTTTTTAAAAAATTTAAACACAGGGGGGCATATTAGCAAGACCCACGTTAAAATTATCGCCGTTTTAGCGGCAGGAAACTGCCGCTAAAACAGCGATAATGGGCTTGCTAATATGCGTTATGGTATTCCAATAGAAGCCCAGGTTAGATGTCCTGCACATCTAACCTGGGCTTCTAATGGAATTCTATAACGCATATTAGCAAGCCCATTATCGCCGTTTTAGCGGCAGTTTCCTGCCGCTAAAACGGCGATAATTTTAACGTGGGTCTTGCTAATATGCCCCAGAGTTTTAGAGTCATGAGTGACAATATTGTATAAACTGGACATGATAATTTTAAGTATTTTGTATGTATGCTACACTTTTATGGTCCATTTTAACCAAATAAAGTTATTTTGATCTGATCTACTATTCTTCTGTCAGAGAAATTACAGTCAAAATTAGATTTTTTTGAAAAGTCTGTATCTAAGACTGCTGGTTTGGAGAAGACTTTATATGTATGTGTAAACTGTCGGGTAATATTACGGCATAATTTAGATGTTGAAAAATGTTTAGTGAATGGAGCAATGGGAAAAGTTGTTGATTATGTAAATTTTCAGAACAGAGATGGAATTGAATATTTGAACATTAAATTTGATCAGATTGAAGAGGTAAAACAGATTGGACGTTGTGCTGTTCGTTTTTTGCTTGTTAAAGATTTGTATGTTCGTAGAAAACAATTTCCTCTTTCTTTAGCATATGCAGTGACCATTCATAAATCTCAAGGTTTAAGTGTAGACAGTGCTTCGGTAAATATTGGAAGTACAGTTTTTAAAGAGGGTACAGCATATGTTGCATTGTCTCGAGTAAGAACATTATCTGGATTGTATTTGATTGATTTTGATGAGAAAAAGGTTAGTGCAGATGCAAATTGTGTAAGAGAGTATAATCGGTTAAGAAGACTGTATGCTCCTAACTTAGGTGAATATCCCATATATGAAAAACGTGTAGTATGTCCAAAATGAAAATATGAGAAACACTCTAGTGAGGTTGGAAAGAAGAAAACAATTCAAGAGAATGTTGAAGCTGCAAAGAAAATGAAAATGGGCACTGTTGATGATATTGTAGGATACCAGTTAGAAAATAGTTCAGGTATCAACTGCTATGCTAATGTAATTGTGAACGTCGTGTTTTTTCTAGAAAATCTTCATCATCAAATTATGGAAAATCGAGAAAAAAGATTCTGTTCTTTGTTACATTATATTTTTGAAAAGTTGAAAACTTATAAAACTAAAATCCATACTGCTTCTGGCATACCGCATCTTTTGGATATATGTACTGGTTCTTCACAAATTACACTTATTGTACAACAAGATGCTCAAGAATTTCTTATGTTTATGCTTGCAGTTTTGGAAGATGAAGGAATACAAATTGAAAATCTGTTTGGACTACGTTACAGATGGGATCATAAATGTGAAGACTGTTCATTTTCTTCTACCACTGAAATAGACAGTGAACGATTCATATATTTGACAATACCAGATTGCAAAACAGTGTCTTTTAATAAATTAGTAAAATCAGCTAATCAAGATATGAAATGTACTCACTGCAAATTAGAAATGTTGTCAACATTATTTATAAAGATTTGGACAATATGTCATTTTAATGCTACAACATTGTACAGCAGATGGAATAAAATTGGAAACCAAAATAAAAATTTTTGTGGCAAGTCAAGTGTCAATTTCAGGAAGAACTTTTAAAGCAATGGCTATTATTTTCCATGATGGACCTAGTACAACATCTGGACACTATACTGTGTATTTAAGATGCTATAAAGGATGGACACATTGTAATGATGCCCATTTGGAATTCAAATGTTGGTTGCCTTACGAATTACCAAATTCATATCTGATATTTTTGATGCCAAAGTTTTGAAATCATCATTCGGCCTATTGGGAAGATGTCAACATGAATTAACGAGTTTATTTTGGATATTTTCAATGCAAATGATTTCGGAAACATCATTCGGCCTTTTGGGAAGATGTGAACAATTAGTGTTTGAATTATCGTTTCTGTTCTTTGATATTGCATTTGGAAAATTGTGTTTGAAAGAAGTAGTTCATATATTTAATCTTTGTATTATATGCAATGTAAATGAGAGTGTTTATTTTTGAAAATGTAAACAGATAGTTAAACTTGTAAATATTTTGAACACAGATTTGGATTTTTTACAATCTTATTGATTGTATTTTCTTGCCCGCTGTTATATGATGATCAACATTGAAATCACTGTGTATGGTGAAATTCAATAGAATCTGAAAACAGCAAAAAAGAGAACCTGAATATGTTATGTTGTGTTCTTAAACCTATAATCTTATTTGCAATAATAGTATTTTTTCTTCTCGTTTACAGAAAGTAGAACTAAAGTTTGAAAATATTTTACATTTACTTTACAATGAAACAACTTTAAAATAGTTTCAATGAGTTTGATATCTACTTCAATACAGAAGGTAAGATGAAATAATGTAATAAGCATAATAATATGAATTAATGTTTACAATCTCTTTTATTGCAGTCATTCATTTTTTCAAACTCAATCATCTCACTCCTCAAATCACCTCAGCAGTACTCATGCACTCCTTCAATCACTGAAGCATAACCTATGTACTTACAAAATCACACAGGCATTACTAATCCACACCTTTAATCAGTCTGGCAGTACCCATACACTCCTGCAATCATCCAGACGTTACTTCTACAGTCTTGCAATCACCCAACTATTACCTTTGCACTCCTTCAATCATCCAGATATTACTCTTCCACTGATGGAATCACCCAACTAGTAACCATGCACTCATGCAATCACCCAGGCATTACCTATGTACTTACAAAGTCATCCAAACAATACCTATCCACTTACAAAATCTCCCAGGCAGTACTGATGCACTTCTGCAATCACCCAGGCACTACTCATCCACTCATGCAAAAACCCAGACACTACCCATGCACTCCTCTAATCACCTAGACACTACTCATTCACTCCTTCGATTACCGAGGCACTACCCATGCACTCCAGAAATCACCTAGTCACTACCCATGCACTTATAAAATCACCATACACTATCCTTGCACTCCTCCAATGACCCAGGCAATACCCATCCACTCATGCAATCACCCAGACACTAATCATGCAGTCATCCAGGCATTACCTATAAACTCATGTAATTACCCAGGCATTACCCATGCACTTACAAAGTCACCCAAGCAATACCCACGCACTTACAAAATCATCCAGGCACTACACATGTACTCCCGCAATCACCCAGGCACTACTCATGCACTTATGCAATAACCCAGGCACTACCCATGCACTGCTCCAATCACCTGTGCACCACCCATGCACTCCTGTAATCACCTAGACACTACTCATTCACTCCTTTGATTACCCAAGCACTACCCATTCACTCCTCCAATCACCCAGTCACTACCCATGCACTCATCCAAACACCCATGCACTACCCATGCACTCTTCCAATCACCCAGTCAGTACCTATAAACTCATGCAATAACTCCGCCACTTCCCCAGCACTTATAAAATCACCATGCACTACCCTTGCAGTCTTCCAATCACCCAAGCACTACCCATGCACTCATGCAATCACTGATGGACTACCCATGCACTCTTGCAATCACTCAGGCAGTATCCTTGCAGTCCTCCAATCATCCAGGCACTACCCATGCACCCATGTAATCATCCAGATATTATCCATGCACTTCTTCACGCAACACATACAAATTTCTCTTTTTTTTAACCAAATAGGTGGCTCTAACAAGAACCATTTTTTTTCTTCTTTTTTTCTTTTTTAAACTTTTGTTGTGTTTTTTAAACTATTTTATGTATTAGTTTGGTGTTTTAAAAAAAAAAAAAAGGAAAAAACAACAGAATGAATAGTGAAAACTTTGCAATTAAAATAGCATTGCAACAAAAAAAAATGAACAGTGGTGATTTCTTGCTGCAGAAACCACATCATCAACAGATTGTTCTCCATAGCACAGTACTTTTTTACACTTAATACAGCGCTGATCAAGTGTAGAAAATTCAGGACGAATGTCGGGTCCACAACTTGATGCAGATGAAACTGCGGAGGTGCTTGGACCAGCAACCTGGTCATCTTGCTGTGAAAGTTGTGCTTCGCGACGATGTTGTTCACGGGCCAGATGACGTGGGTGCATAGTTTGTAGGTGCTTCATCATAGATGAAGTACCACATGAGTATTTCTTCTCGAAGCCCCGAGATAGCACCCTTGGACACAACGTGCTGCTCACCTTGTGGGCATTCACCTTTTTTTCACTAGCCGGTATGGTAAAAACCGCCAAGACGACACTCTCCTTGCGCTGTTTTACTGGTTCCTCCAAATCTTCTTCATCTGTAGGAATATCCACTGGTGGATTAGAAGAAGCCATTCTTTCCAGTTTAACAAAAAACACCCCAAAAATGCAATAAAACAGCAGAGAAAACACAACAGGTGTATCTCCTCAGATGGTCTTCAAGGAATGAAAAAAATGTGTGGGGTCCTTCAAGTTCTAGAATCAAAACCTTCTAAACCAATAAAATGCTTTCTTTTGAAGCCACATGGGATTCGCGCACCGGGCGCGCAACCAGCGCACACCTGACGTGATTTCCGGAAACTATATTTAAGAATAATATATCTTTATTGCAATTACAAATATATGATTTTTATAATTAGTTTAGATAATCTCTTGCTCTAATATACATATTAAACTTATATACATATACTTTTAAAACATAAAACTTTTACCGGGATTCGCACACCCGGCGCGACCCCCGGAAATACATACGTGATGTTACGCGGGGCCGGGAACCGCGCACCCGTCGCATACCAAACGCGCATCTTACACGACTTTACCAATATGGCGGCTTGGATTCGCGCACCCACCGAGACAGGTACATGATCGGTACGCGAATCCACTTTAAAAAATTTTTTTTTATTTATTTATATTTATATTTTAGAAAAGAGAAAACATTACATTATTTTTATAACAAATAAAAAGCTAAGAAAAAATATTTTTGTGACACTATAGTTAGAAATAAGCATTTAAAAAACATTTGAAATTCACTGAAAAAACCATAGGTTTCAGGGTCATTTTTGTTAGAAAGTAGCATTTAAAAAACCTTTGAAATTCATTGAAAAAACCATAGGTTTCAGGGACGTTATAGTTAGAAATTAGCATTTAAAAAACCTTTGAAATTCACTGAAAAAACCACAGGTTTCAGGGACGTTATAGTTAGAAATTAGCATTTAAAAAACCTTACAAATTCACTGAAAAAACCACAGGTTTCAGGGACATTATAGTTAGAAATTAGCATTTAAAAAACCATAGAAATTCACAGAAAAAACCATAGGTTTCAGGGACGTTATAGTTAGTTGGACATTTCACTCATACCAAAAAAGACAAATGTGGCCATTATAGTTCGGTTTCAGGGACGTTATAGTTAGTAATTAGCATTTAAAAATCCTTTGAAATTCACTGAAAAAACAACAGGTTTCGGGGACGTTATAGTTAGTTGGACATTTCACTTGTACAAAACCAGAGAAATTTGGCCGTAATAGTTAGTTGAGCTAAGTATAACTCGCGCCCCGCAATGCACTGCTGATGACATCGCATATTACATCACTCATGACATGGTCAGTGACATCACTGATGACATCTCAAATGAAATCACTCATGACATCACTGATGACATCATCCAGTGACTGTGTGTTTCTTTAAAGTTTAAATATATTTTATATATATATAGGCCAAGGTGTATTGAAGAATGAGTGGGTGTATGACTGTCTGAATGAATGATTTAGTAGGTGTGTGACTGACTGTATAAGTGAGTGATTAAACGTGTCTTACTGAATGCATGGGTTAGTGACTAAACTGTGTGAATGTCTGTATCAGTCTGTCTGTTGGTGTGTAAGCGGCTGCATGGGTTGGTGAGTAGCTACATGAGTGTCTATATGGATTATTTATTGGTTGTCTGAGTATCTGTATGGATGCCTGAGTGTCTGTGTGGGTGGGTGAGGTGTGTATGACTCCCTGCATGGATGTGTGAGTGGGTCATTCACTGGGTGTATGGGTTCAAGAGTACATCTGTGAGGGGCTGTATGGGTGGGTGAGTGTGTGTATGGCTGTCCTGGTGAGTGAATGGATGTCTCAATGGTACATGTGTGAGTAACTATATGTGTGAAAGGCAGTATATGTGAGTGTTGAAGTATATAAATGATTATATGTCAGAGTGACTGATTATGAGAGTGGCTGCATGGATGAGTGTGTGCTTGTGTCAGTGATTGTATAAGAGAGTAAGTATGTGGTAGTATATGTATGAGTAAATGAGGTGGTGTGTATATATAACTGTATAGGTGAGTAAATGGGAGTGTGATTGATTCTTTCAATGACTGACTAGGTGTGTGAGTAACTCTATGGGTGAGTGGTGGTGTGTGAGTGTCTGTATAGGTGTATGAGTGCATATGATAGTGCTGTATTGATGAGTGACTGCATGTATGAGTGACTGTATGGGTGAATACGTGGATGTGTGTGTAGACCTAGGAATCAGTGAGTGGTTATGTAGTAACTGGTATTGGTGTGTGTATGGTTTCGAAAATGGTAGTCTGTATTTTAGAGTGGGTGTAGCATTTAAAAATCCTTTGAAATTCACTGAAAAAAACCACAGGTTTCAGGGCCGTTATAGTTAGTTGGACATTTTACTCGTACAAAACCAAAGAAATTTGGCCGTAATAGTTAGTTGAGCTAAGTATAACTCGCGCCCCCGCAATGCACTGCTGATGACATCGCATATTACATCACTCATGACATGGTCAATGACATCACTGATGACATCACTGATGACATCATCCAGTGATTATGTGTTTCTTTAAAGTTTAAATATATTTTATATATAGATAGGCCAAGGTGTATTGAAGAATAAGTGGGTGTATGACTGTCTGAATGAATGATTTAGTAGGTGTGTGACTGACTGTATAAGTGAGTGATTAAAAGTGTCTTACTGAATGCATGGGTTAGTGACTAAACTGTGTGAATGTCTGTATCAGTCTGTCTGTTGGTGTGTAAGCGGCTGCATGTGTTGGTGAGTAGCTACAACAGTGTCTATATGGGTTATTGATTGGTTGTCTGAGTATCTGTATGGATGCCTGAGTGTCTGTGTGGGTGGGCGAGGTGTGTGTGACTCCCTGCATGGATGTGTGAGTGGGTCGTTCACTGGTTGTATTGGTTCAAGACTGCATCTGTGAGGGGCTGTATGGGTGGGTGAGTGTGTGTATGGCTGTCTTGGTGAGTGAATGGATGTCTCAGTGGTACATGTGTGAGTAACTACATATGTGAAAGGCAGTATATGTGAGTGTTGAAGTATATTAATGATTATATGTCAGAGTGACTGATTGTGAGAGTGGCTGCATGGATGGGTGTGTGCTTGTGTCAGTGATTGTATAAGAGAGTAAGTATGTGTTAGTAGCTGTATAAATAAGTGAGGTGGTGTGTGTATAACTGTGTAGGTGAGTAAATGGGAGCGTGATTGATTCTTTTCATGACTGACTAGCTATGTGAGTAACTCTATGGGTGAGTGGTGGTGTGTGAGTGTCTGTATGGGTGTATAAGTGCATATGATAGTGGCTGTATTGATGAGTGACTGCATGTATAAGTGACTGTATGGATGAGGGAGTGGATGTGTGTGTAGACCTAGAAATTAGTGAGTGGGTATGTAGTAACTGGTATTGGTGTGTCTATGGTTTTGAGAATGGCAGTCTGTATTTTAGAGTGGGTGTATCAAAGGTTATATTAGGGTGTGAGGAGGTGCATCAGATTATCACGTGGATGATGTCATCAGTGATGTCATTTTAGATTTCATGAGTGATGTCATCAGTGATGTCACTGACCATGTCATGAGTGATGTAATATGTGATGTCATCAGCAGTGCATTGCGGGGACGCAGTTATACTTAGCTCAACTAACTATAACAGCCGAATTTCTCTGGTTTTGTACGAGTGAAATGTCCAACTAACTATAACGTCCCTGAAACCTGTGGTTTTTTCAGTGAATTTCAAAGGTTTTTTAAATGCTAATTACTAACTATAACGTCCCTGAAACCTATGGGTTTTTCAGTAAATTTCTATGGTTTTTAAATGCTAATTACTAACTATAACGTACCTGAAACCTATGCTTTTTTCAGTGAATTTCAAAGGTTTTTTAAATGCCAATTACTAACTATAACACCCCTGAAACGTATGGTTTTTCAGTGAATTTCAAACGTTTTTTAAATGCTAATTTCTAAGTATAACATCTCTGAAACCTATGGTTTTTTCAGTGAATTTCAAAAATATTTAAATGTTAGTTTCTATTTGTAATGTCCAAAAAATGCTTTTTCTAAATTTTTTAACTTTTATAAAAATATTGTGATGTTAACTCTTTTTTAAAATATAAATTTACATTTTTTTAAAACATTTTTTGTTTAAAAAGTGGATTCGGATACCCATCGTGTACCAGTCACAGTGGGTGCGCAAATCCAAGAATTTTTGCCACCATATGGTTAAGTCGTGTACGATGCACATTGGGTATGTGGAGGGTGCGCAGTTCTCGGCCCCGCACAACGTCACGTACGTATTTCCGGGGGTTGTGCCGGGTGTGCGAATCCATCGCACATCTTTAAGTTTTAAAAGTATATGTATATAACTTTAATATGTCTATTATAGCAAGAGATTATTTAACATAATTGTAAATATCGTACATTTGTAACTGGGATAAAGATATATTATTGCTAAATATATTTTTCGGGAATCGCATCGGGTGCGTGCTGGTTGCGTGCCGGATGCGCGAATCCCATGTGACTTCAAAAGAAAGTATTTCATTGGTTAAGAAGCTTTCTATTCTAGTACTTGCAGGACCCCACCCAATTTTTTCATTCTTCCAGTAGCATCTTCAGAAGACACAGCTCCTGAGTTTTCTGCTCCTCTTTATTTCATTTTTTGGGTGTTTTTTTAAGAAGAACCTGTGAAGCGACGGAAGGAGAGTGTTGTGTAGGTTTTCTTTTCTTTACCACCTGGAGAGAAGAAGGTCAATGCACGAAAGGTGACCTGCACTATTTGTGGAAACATCCTATCTCGGGGATCCGAGAAAAAATATTCATGTGGATCTTCATCAATGATGAAGCACCTACAGACCACACACCAGAATCGTCTTGCGCGAGAACAACATCGTCGCCAACTCCAACAAAGTAAGCAAGGTGATCAGGTCGCAGGGCCTAGCACTTCGGCAGGTTCTTCTGCATCCACCCACACTGGACAACTTCCAGAGTTCGCTGGGCTTGAGCAGCACTGCATAAAGTGCAAAAAACTACTTTGTGCTGTAGAGCAATCTGTTGAAGCTGTTGTAGTTGCTGCAAAGAACCACCGCTGTTAATTTATGTTTTTTGTTTTTGCAATGGCTTTATAATTGTAAAATGTTTTGAAAAGTTCTTTCAGTTCATCCTGTTGATTTTTTGATTTTTTTGTTAAAAAAACACCCAAAAAATGAATAAAAGAGTTAAAAAAACACCCAAAAATTTAAAAAGGAGGAAAAAAATGGTTCTTTTTAGAACCGCCTATTTGGTTAACAATAGTCAAACTTGTATGTGTTGTATGAATTGCTGCAAGTGTAATATGTGAATCATTGTATGAGTGCATGAGTACTGCCTGAGTGAATCAATGAGTACAGCAGTAATGTGGGGGTCATTGGATGAATGCATGGATAGTGCCTGAGTGAATGAATAAATGCACGGGTAGTGCCTGGCGGATTGCATGAGTGCAAAAGTAGTGTTAGAGTGATTAAATGAGTGCATGGGTAGAGTCTGAGTGCATAGAAGAGTGCATGGGTTTTGCTTGAGGGAATGGATGAGTGCAAAAAGACTGCCTGAGTGATTGGATGATTGCAGGCATAGTGCTTGGGTAATTGGAGGAGTGTATGGGTTGTGACTGGCTGATTGTATGACTGCAGGGGTAGTGTATGGGTGATTAGAGGAGTGCATGGGTAGTACCTGACTTCATGCATGAGTGCATGGGTGGTGCCTGAGTGATTAGATGAGTGCATTGGTAGTGTTTGAGAGAATGGATGAGTGCATGGCTAGTGTCTGAGGGAATGGATGAGTGCAATAGTAGTGCCTGAGTGATTGGAGGACTGCATGAGTAGAACTTCAGTGATTGCATGAGTGCATGGGTAGTGTTTAAAAGAATTGATGTGTGCAATAGTAGTGCCTGAGTGATTCAATGAATGCATGGGTAGAGCCTAACTGCATGGATGAATGCATGAGTAGTGTTTGGGTGATTGCCTGAGTGCATGGGTAGTGTCTGAGTGATTGGATGAGTGCATGGGTAGAGCTAGACTGCATGGATGAGTGCATGAGTAGTGCCTGCATGATTGGAGAAGTGCATAGGTAGTGCCTAGGTGATTGCATGAGTGCAGGGGTAATGTCTGGGTCATTGGAGGAGTGCATGGGTAATGCCTAAGTGAGTGCATGAGTTCAGGTGTAATGTGTAGGTGATTAGAGGAATGCATGGGTACTGGCTAAGTGATTGAAGGAGTGCATGGGTAATGCCTGGGTGATTGCATGAGTGCATGGGTACTGACTGTGTGATTGGAGGAATACATTGATAGTGCCTGGGTGAAAGGAGGAGTGCAAGGGTAGTGTCTGGATGATTGGAGTAGTGCATACCTAATGGATTGCTGATTGCATGAGTGCAGTGGTAATGTCTGGGGGATTAGAGGAGTGCATAGGTAATGCCTGGGTAATTGCATGAGTGTAGGGTTAATGTCTAACTGATTACATGAGTGTAGAGGTAGTGCCTTGCTGATTTTATAAGTGCATGGGTATTGCCTGGGTAATTGTACGAGTACAGGGGTAGTACCTGGGTTATTGGAGGAGTGCAAGGGTAGTGCCTGGGTGATTGAAGGAGTACATGGATAGTGCATGGCTGATTGGAGGAGTGCATGGGTAATGCCTAGGTGCATCGAGGAGTGCATCAGTTGTGCCTGGGTTAATGAATGAGTGCATAGGTAGGGCCTGGACGATTTTATAAGTGCATGGGTACTGCCTGAGTGATTAAAGGACTGCATGGGTAATACCTAGGTGATTGCATGAGTGCAGGGGTAATGTCTGGGTCATTGGTGGAGTGCATGGGTAATGCCTAAGTGATTGCATGAGTGCAGGGGTAATGTGTAGGTGATTGGAGGAGTGCAATGGTACTGGCTATGTGATTGAAGGAGTGCATGGGTAATGCCTGGGTGATTGCATGAGTGCATGGGTACTGACTGGGTGATTGGAGGAATACATTGATAGTGCCTGGGAGAATGGAGGAGTGCAAGGGTAGTGTCTGGATGATTGGAGTAGTGCATACCCAATGCATTGCTGATTGCATGAGTGCAGGGGTAATGTCTGGGGGATTAGAGGAGTGCATAGGTAATGCCTGGGTAATTGCATGAGTGTAGGGGTAATGTCCTGCTGATTGCATGAGTGTAGAGGTAGTGCCTGGGTGATTTTATAAGTGCATGGGTATTGCCTGGGTAATTGTATGAGTACAGGGGTAGTGCCTGGGTTATTGGAGGAGTGCAAGGGTAGTGTAGTGCCTGGGTGATTGAAGGAGTACATGGATAGTGCATGGCTGATTGGAGGAGTGCATGTGTAATGCCTAGGTGCATCGAGGAGTGCATCAGTCGTACCTGGGTTAATGCATGAGTGCATAGGTAGTACCTGGATGAATCTTATAAGTGCATGGGTACTGCCTGAGTGATTAAAGGACTGCATGGTTAATACCTAGGTGATTGCATGAGTGCAGGGGTAATGTCTGGGTTATTGGAGGAGTGCATGGGTAATGCCTAAGTGATTGCATGAGTGCAGGGGTAATATGTTGGTGATTGGAAGAGTGCATGGGTACTGGCTAAGTGATTGAAGGAGTGCATGGGTAATGCCTGGGTGATTGCATGAGTGCATGGGTACTGACTGGGTGATTGGAGACATACATTGATAGTGCCTGGGTGATTGCAGCAGTGCAAGAGTAGTGCCTGGTTTATTCTATGAGTGCATAGCTGGTGCCTGAGTGAATGCATGAGTGCAAGAGTAATGTCTGAGTGGTTACATGAGTGTAGGTGTAGTTCTTGGGTGATTGCAGGAGTGCATAAGTAGTGCCTGGGTGATTGGAGGACTGCAAGGGTAGTGCCTGGGTGATTGGGGTAGTGGATAGCCAATGCATTGGTGATTGCATGAGTGGAGGGGTAATGTCTGGGGGTAAGAGGAGTACATATGTAATGCCTGGGTAATTGCATGAGTGTAGGGGTAATGTCTAGCTGATTGAATGAGTGTAGATGTACTGCCTGGGTGATTTTATAAGTGCATGGGTATTGCCTGGGTAATTATATGAGTACAGGGGTAGTGCCTGAGTTATTGGAGGAGTGCAATAGTAGTGCCTGGGTGATTGAAGGAGTATATGGATAGTGCATGTCTGATTGGAGGAGTGCATGGGTAATGCCTAGGTTCATCAAGGAGTGCATCAGAAGTGCCTGTGTGATTGCATGAGTGCATAGGTAGTGCCTGAATGATTTTATAAGTGCATCGGTACTGCCTGACTGATTGAAAGACTGCATGGGTAATAGCTAGGTGATTCCTTGAGTGCAGGGGTAATGCCAGGGTCATTGGAGGAGTGCATGTGTAATGCCTAAGTGATTGCATGAGTGCAGGGGTAATGTGTAGGTAATTGGAGGAGTGCATGCGTAATGTCTGGCTGATTGCATGAGTGTAAGAGTAATGTCTGGGTCGTTGCATGATTGTAGTGGTAGTGCCTGGGTGATTGGAAAAGCGAATACGTAGTGCCTGGGTGATTTCTTAAGTGCATGGGTACTGGCTGGATGATTGGAGGAGTGCATGGATAGTGCCTGGATGATTGCAGCAGTGCAAGAGTAGTGCCTGGGTTATTCTATGACTGCATAGCTAGTGACTGGGTGATTGCATGATTGCAAGAGTAATGTCTGGGTGGTTGCATGAGTGTAGTGGCAGCTCCTGGGTAATTGTAGGAGTGATTTTATAACTTGAAGGGTTCTGGCTGGATGAATGGAGGAGTACAGGAGTAGTGCCTGGGTGATTAGAGGAGTGCTTAGATAGTGCCTGTGTGGTTTTATAAGTGCATGTGTACTGCCAGAGTGAATAGAGGGGTGCATAGATACTGCCTGGATGATTGAAAGAGTGCAAGGGTAGTGTCTAGGTGAAAGCATGAGTGCAGGGGTATTGTTTAGGGGATTGGAGAAGTGTATAGGTAATACCTGGGTGATTGGAGAGTGTACGGGTAATGTCTGGCTGATTGCATGAGTGTACAGATAGTGCCTGGGTGATTGAAAGAGTACATAGGTAGTGGCTGGGTGATATTATAAGTGTATGGGTACAGGCTAGGTGATTGGAGAAGTGCATGGATAGTGCGTGGGTGATTGGAGGAGTGTGTAAATAGTGCCTAACTGTATAGATGAGTGCATGGGTAGTGTTTGAAAAAATGGATGAGTGCAGTAAAAGCAACTGTAAACATTAGTTCATATTATCATGCTTATTGCATTATTTCATCTTACCTTTTTATTAAAGAAGATACAAAACTCAGTGGAACTATTTTACAGTACCTTTGTTGTAAACTGACTTTAAAATCTGTTCAAACTTTACTAGTATCTTCTGTAAAAAAAGAAGAAAAACTGTTATTGTATATATTATTATAGTTTTAAAAACACAACATAATTTTAGAATTGCATAACATATTCAGTTTCCCTTTTTTGCTGTTCTCAGATTCTACTGAATTTCACCATACACAGTGATTTCAATGTAGATCATCATACAACAGCAAGGGGAAAAAACCAATCAATGAGATTGTAAAAAAAAAAAATCTGTGTTGAAAATATTTACAACAAGTGCAACTATCTGTTTACCTATCTACAGTTTCTAAATTACATTCTTCAACTACATTAAATCTTTTATTTTTCTGAAGTACTTTTTGTAAAATATACACTCTCATTTACATCGCATATAATATAAAGATCAAATATATAAACTACTTCTTTCAAACACAATTTTGCAAATGCAATAAGAATTAGCACAAACAATAATCCAAACAGTAATTGTTCACATCTTCCCAATAGGTCGAATAATGTTTCCAAATTCATTTGCATTGAAAATATCCAAAATAAACTCGTTAATTCGTGTTCACATCTTCCCAATAGGCCGAATGATGTTTTCAAAACTTTGGCATTAAAAATATCAGATATGAATTTGGTAATTCGTAAGGCAACCTACATTTGAATTCCAAATGAGCATCATTACAATGTGTCCATCCTTTATTGCACTTTAAATACACAGTATAGTGTGCAGATGTTGTAGTAGGTCCAGCATGAAAAATAATAGCCACTGCTTTAAAAGTTCTTCCTGAAATTGATACTTGACTTGCCACAATATTTTTAATTTTGGTTTCCATTTTTCTTCCATCTGCTCTACAACGTTGTAGCATTAAAATTACATATTGTCCAAATCTTTCTATAAATAATGTTGAAAACATTTCTGATTTACAATGAGAACATTTCATATCTTGATTAGCTGTTTTTAGTAACTTGTTAAAAGACACTGATTTGCAATATGGTATTGTCAAATATATGAATCATTCAGTGTCTATTTCAGTGGTAGAAGAAAATGAACACTCTTCACATTTATGATCCCATCTGTAACTTAGTCCAAACAAATTTTCAATTTCTATTCCTTCCTCTTCCAATACTGCAAGCATAAACATAAGAAATAATTGTGCATCTTGTTGTATATTAAGTGTAAATTGCGAAGAACCAATACATATATCCAAAAGATGCCGAATGCCAGAAGCAGTATGGATTTTAGTTCTATCAGTTACCAACTTTTGAAAAATATAATGTAATAAAGAGCAGAATCTTTTTTCTCGATTTTCCATAATTTCATGATGAAGATCTTCTGGATAAAAGACATCATTCACAATTACATTAGCATAGCAGTTGATACCTGAACTATTTTCTAACTGGTATCCTACAATATCATCAACAGTGTCCATTTCCACTTTCATTGCACCTTCATGATTCTCTTCAATTCTTTTCTTTTTTTGAATCTCAGTAGAATGTTTGTCATATTTCCGTTTTGGAAACACTACACATTTCTCATATACAGGATATTCACCTAAGTTAGGAGCATAAAGTCTTCTTAACCAATCGTACTCTCTTACACAATTTGCATCAGCACTAATCTTTTTCTCATCAAAATCAATCAACTACAAGCCAGATAATGTTCTTACTCAAGACAATGCAATGTATGCCATGCCTTTTTTAAACACTGTACTTCCAATATTTACCAAAGCACTGTCTACACTTAAACCTTGAGATTTATGAATGGTTACTGCATATGCTAAAGAAAGAGGAAACTGTTTTCCACGAACATACAAGTCTTTTACAAGCATAAAACGAACAGCACAGCGTCCAATCTGTTTTACCTCTTCAGTCTGATCAAATTTAATTTTCAAAAATTCAATTCCATCTCTGTTCTGATAATTAACAAAATCAACAACTTTTCCCATTGCTACATTTACTAAATCTTTTTCTACATCCAAATTACGCCATAAATTTACCCAACAGTTTACACATACATATAAAGTCTTTTCTAAACCAGCAGTCTTAGATACAGACTTTTCCAAAGAATCCAATTTTGACTGTAATTTCTCTGAGAGAAGAATAGTAACTCCTTAGTGTTCCATTTTATCAATGGCTTCCATTTTCACTATTGGTTGCTTTTCCAATTTCAAAAGTTCTTGATTGAATGTAGAACACTTACAGTGTCGGCACTAGGCAAGATATAAACTTCTTTTCTCCAATTTTTTTGTACATTATTTCAGGTGTTATGCTTTCATTTGCAAACAAGTTCGTTAGTAGCCGACTTTGTAAAGCTTCTTTACCATGTTTTGTCAAAATACCAATTCTTATTTCTTGAAGAATGTTTCCATAATGTTCATCACTTGCTTGTCGCATATTCTTAATAAGTTCTTTATATTCAAAATGAGACCAAATGTTCATATTTCCAATACTTCCCAAAGATTTCCTAGTGTCTTCATGGACAAGTGTTTCAAAAACCGGTTGTCCTTTCACAGGAGTAAGTTGTAGTAGATCACCAAATACAATTACATGTTTTCCTCCAAATAGAGCATCATAATCTGCTTTTAAAATCTGTTGCATTCTTAAATGTACAAAGGCAAGCATTAAGTTTGAGACCATGCTCACCTCATCAATGATTAGAAGTTTCATTTTCTTCAGTACTCTTGAAACTTCATAACAAGCTTCTCCAGATAGCTTGTGATATTCAAATTTATTTTCATGTTCAACTGGTAGCATCAGTAATCGATGTAATGCAATCCCTTTAATGTTGTGTGCTGCTAACCCACTTGGAGCATTTACAACACAAGATAAATGTGATTCAGTGGTTTTGTGTAGATAACTGGTCAAAACTTTGATTAAGAAACTTTTTCCTGTTCCAGCTTGCCCACTGATGTACATTCGAATAGGTTTAAATGATGTGCATTGGCATTATTTGTTTTCATGCAGAAAACCATGCTATATCTGTTGTGTCACTTGCTGATATATTTCTTTTTGTTCAATATTTAGTCTTTCTTCTAAGTTTCCCAACTCAATAATATCCTCTTGTGCTTGTTGCATTGCCATTTCTACTTCATTCATGGCTATTGCTGCTTCATTTTCAACAATTGGTTGTCCTAGTGGATCTTGACTTAGTGGAGCAGAACTTTGACTATCTTGAGAACTGTCTCTAGCTATTTCAGCTGCATTAGTAGTTTCTTGTTCAATCTCTTCATTTAACATTTGTAGATAAGTTGGAAAAATTGTGCATTGAATGCTATCTTTACATGCATTAAAAGAATCTTCTTAGCACTCAAAATCTCCAAGTAGTTCCATTTCACTACGCCAAGGCTTGAAGCGTTGCAGAAGTGCTAAATAGAAAAATTCCCTTTTATCTGGAGTTTCACAACTGAGTTTCCTGTGGTTAATAATATTTCCTTTGGCATGTTTTACCAAACATCCATTACCTCCAATTACTGCATATTTTACTTCATTTATATTTTCTGTAACATTTCTTGACTTTGAATATAAACTTGCAGAGGTCCACCGACTTTGAATCTTCATTTTTTTTTATGTTGTAAGTATTCTTCGGAGATTTTCGAGTTATAGTATGCCTTACTGCTGACATGAAACTATTGACCCTTCCTTTTGAAATTGCTGGACGTGGAAATCCAAAACGACATTTTGTATAAAAGTTTCCCTTTGAAGTGTATTTTCGTCGACAATATTTTCCACATCGATGACTTTGAAACTGTAAAACTTATTGTCTTAAGCTGTTTTCTCCTCCTTTTTTTGGAATGGCACAGGTAACATAGTCTTCAATGAAAGACACAACACTTTCATCAGAATCGGTTCTAAATTTAGGTGCATTCTTGATCCATAATAGCATGTGTATATGAGGAGCACCTCTGGCTTGGTACTCCTTTCTCCAAAAGAAATCAATAACTTCTCCAAGAGGTGGATTATTGTTATTGCAGATAAAAGACATCATAGCTTGAAACCTATGATTAAAATATCTGCACACATTTACATGATCCAAAGAACACCGTTCTCCAGCTGTCTTCAATTCAATGTTTTTTACATTTGAATTTGCTTGTCGTAGAAATTCAAGTAAATTGTCCCATGCGTATTCAGCACTGCTAAGCGTAACAAACCACGTAGGGGTTCCTAAGTTTCTTAACATACATTTAATTTCTCCGTTACGACGATACCAATACTCAGTACCACGTTGACACGCCATCAAATTAATTAACTGAGATTCTAAATGATCGTCTCTTTGTTGAACTTTGTCCAAAAATTCCTTTGCAGAAACATGTGTAAGATGAACTCCCATTTTTAATATGTGGTTTACTGCATATGAAAGTCCAGACAGGTCACTTTCAAACAAAAGATGAAATAAATATGGAATACACTGTCGAAATCTTGGATCTTCTGAGTACAATCTTGTTGTACGATACTCTAAAGCTGGAATCTGTACTGGTCGTTCATCATATCATCCTCCTTTTCCAGTGAGGAAGAGCTGTGGAAAATAACGAGCTTCTAAACTTTTTTCCCATACACTCATGGGAGTTCCCTTCGCTTTCTTCATTTGGAATATTTCAATAGCATTTCCTATAACTTCTTTTGAATGTAGAGGATGGATACTGTAATGTTCACAAATTTCTTCACTCCTGGAGTTGTCCTCTTTTTCTATTTGGCAAAACCAAAGGGGATGATGGACGGAGTGTTGAACATTGCAAGCACTCACCCCCAGACAACTGATCTGGGTTTAATCCATCATCATTCTTTAGCTCACTCCGCCACCCCAGTTCAGATATGGCCATATGCAAATCAGTCTGACCCTGTGCCTCATGTGAACAGTCCAGCCCGAACTGCCAAGCCATGTCTTCCCTGGACCGGAAACAAGCATCCTGGGACCAGTTTCTGGCTTACAGCCGTCATCAGCCAGGCTATCTTGAATCCAGTGGCAAAGTGAGCAAGGGACCCACGTCTGGGCATACCCTGCCAACTTAGGTCAAACATAGCAAAACCAAAGGGGATGATGGATGGAGTGTTGAACATTGCAAGCACTCACCCCCAGTCAACTGATCTGGGTTTAATCCATCATCATTCTTTAGCTCACTCGGCCACCCCAGTTCAGACATGGCCATATGCAAATCAGTCTGACCCTGTGCCTCATGGGAACAGTCCAGTCTTTTTCTATTTGGCCAGTTGAAATTTCTCTATCATCTTCCAAAGATATTTCTTGTTCTTCCACATATACATTTTTATAATAAATATTGTTTTGTAGAAGATATAATGTAGCCTTTTGAAGTTTGGTGACATCTACTAACTCTTGCCATATTTTCCTACACTTTGTTGGTACACCATTAACTAGAATAACTACAAGTTCACTTTCCTCTCTCTCTATACCAACAGTTTCAATATTTTTCTTAAAATCTAAAGGTAAATACACAACTCTTCCTTTTAAACCCCTTTGTAAATCTGTTGGAGGCAGCCTACCTGTTTTAGGCTCCATACGAACTATAGCCTGAAACGGATGCACAGATTGAATAAGAATAGACTCATATGTATTTAAATCTACCAGTTCCGGAGGAATAGCTACCAACTCTAGGTTGTTATGTACAGCTCTAGCTGGCATTTTGTTCTCTTCTAATTTGTTGTAACAATATTTACAAATATGTTGATCACTACCCAACTCAAAACGACCTTCCACCAACAAATAAGCACCAAATTGCTCCCACTTATCATTGTTTTCCTTTTCACTTTTTAAATACACATCAACATTCCTAGTTTGACTTCTATAGTGAGTACGTCGACAACAAATACAAACATAATTTGGTTTTTCACAAGAAAGTACCTTAAACTTTGTAATTTCTTCTACAAACTTCTCAGTAGTACTATCTTTCACCTCTTCTTCAACACCTACACTTATGAAACTCTCACTTTCTGTACACTCCTCTTGAGGACCAAAGAAACGAAACTGTATATCATCAGAAACTTTTTTTACATCCAATACTGAACCATGCAAAAGAGCTGTGTTCATTTCACTTAAAGATAATGCAGGACTTTTCACATAGTACAATCTTCGTACTAACTTCCGCATTTCTGAGTGATGTACTGCTAACATAATGATGAAAAGTACTTTGACACACTTTTTTTGAAAGACAAGCCAGAGAATGACCCTGCAAGTTAGTACATTTTCTCACTTTACAAGGATCTAGTCCTTGCAACATCTTAATCTTCTGTTTAACACTTTTCTTACCATAATCTCGTACGAAATTTTGTAATATATCAATAGATTCTTGTCATATACTACAAATACTACTACAATACCACTGGAGCTTGTGTACATCTCCCTTGAACTTCTCCAGCTATTACTTCTTCCACATTTCTAGGAACCATCTTTTCTTTTTCAATTGGACAACCATTTTTAACCTCATAACAACGACCACAGGTATCAACTGCATGAACTAATGTATTTTGTTGAAAATAGCTTTCTTCATTAAAAAAAGGTTCAGACCTAGAAGTGTGCTTCCATTCTCGCGCAAATATTTTGAAAAAGTTAGTTGTATTTACCAGTCTTTTTCTTTTACTTTTCTCCTTCATAAAGTGCATTGTTTTATTCAAAGTTTTCATTCGCTTCAATACTAATATAAACAATCTTCTTTTCAATTCAAAAGCCTTTTCGACTACACTTTCAATCTGTTGTTTTTTCTTGTAAAATGCTGATCTTCTTTTATATTTTTTGCAATCTTTCAATACATTTTGTAGTGCTCTACTTTTATACATTCTCTTCCTAATGTCTTTATATTCTTTCATCCTTCTTTCAACATCGATTGTTTTCCCATAACCTGATTTTTCATTAATTTGTCCTTTTTTCGTTTCTTTCTGATTGGTTGTACAACTTTTCTTTCTCTTTCCCCATTTTGAAAATTCATTACATTCTTTAAAACTCTTTTAACAAATTCTTTAGTTTTCTTACCAGAAGACTTTTTCTTCAACATCACATGTTGTACTTCATCTAATTTCTGCTTTTCTCTCTCCTTTAAATAGTACTGTTTTTTTTGTTGTCTTTTCTTTTCCACTTTTCTTGTCATGCTGAATCTTTCTTGATAATTATGGAGAATATCTGAAAAAAAGAAAAGTTTAAAAACTTTCTAAAAATTATTTAATATTACTAAAATAATTATATACAAATATTCCCATTTATAAATAAAGAAATACATTCAACTTAAAACATACAGACATATGCATATATGATTTTCAGAATATAGTGAGACTTACAGCTGACACATGTCATAGGTTTTTGCTTTATATTTGCCTAGGCCCAACACCCTGAGCATTACTAGAATGATGAAGCAGCAGCACAAAAGTGAGGTTTAAGGCATGTTAGGAGATGGATTAGTAAGTATCCTGACCCGGAAGACGTTCGTTAGAGCAGGGAGGCCGTATAATTTTTATCCGATTTTAATCCTTACTGCTCCATCATCGTCAAGCAACCTGACCAGTATCGTCAATTATTGAAAACGTCGATCCCTAACAAACGCAGCCAAAGTCACGGCGCACTGGTTATGCTGTGTATTGTCCAGCTCCGAATTGGTCTTTATTTTAAAATTACATTCATGTCATATTCATCGGTAGCTCTAACGAACTAAAATCTAAGGATTATTTACTAATACAAAGGTCATTCCTTCTTTTTAAACCTTATGGATGAGAGTCTTCCTTCCGCTACTATCGAGTGACTTAAAAGCCTTGATATATCTAAATTTGAACTAGATTTTGTTTTGAAAACTCTGTCCTGAAGAAGGTGAAGGAGTTACATCTCACCGAAACGCCGCATCGACTGTTTTGTAGTTTTCTTGTGATGTATAAATTTGTATTCAAAAGAACCAACAATATTGTAACTTCTATAATGAGATGTTTTTAAGCCTATATGTAACACATTGTCTAATTTTTAAATACATTTTATTTTGACATATCAGTTTTAATATTGCCTTCATGTACCTTATTCGTTTTTTGCACTTTATTGATACCTTCTGCACACTGAAAATACATTGTAACTAAATGTGTTTATTGTAACTTGTAGTTCGTTTTTCAACACATGATCCACACATCTATCATTTTATTGATTAGGGACTTTTGTTGTTCTCTCTAGTGCTACCCCGTCCCTTTTCTGAGTATTAGGGTACCTCCCTTTCTTTTCAATTAGTTATTACACTACCTTGTATGAGTCTGTACAAAAGTTCACTTGAAGTATGCACATAAATATAGGTGTGTGTTTGAAATGTAAATACTTTCTAAACCTCTCTTGCTTCTTTCTGCACTCCTTTTGCTTCATTCTGCAACCCTCATGCCTCTTTCACACTACTCTTCCCTCTTTCTGCACCCCTCTTCCCTCTTTCTGCACCTCTCTTCTTTCTTTCTGTATCCCTCTTGCCTCATTCTCTATCCCACTTTCCCCTTACTACATCTCTGTTGCTTCTTTATGCACTTCTCTTACTTCTTTCTGTACATCTCTTGCTTCTTTCTGCACCCCTCTTGCTTCTTTCTGCAAACCTCATCACTCTTTCACACCCCTCTTCCCGCTTTCTGCACCTCTGTTCCTTCTTTCTGTACTTCTTTTGTTTCTTTCTGAACCTCTCTTCTTTCCTTCTGTATCCCTCTTGCCTCTTTCTCCACCCCACTTTCCCCTTTCTGCATCTCTTTTGCTTCTTTCTGCACCTCTCTTGCTTCTTTCTGCACCTCTCTTGCTTCTTTCTGCACCCAATGTGCCTCTTTCTGCACCCCTCTTCCCTCTTTCTGCACTCCTATAGCCTCTTTGTGCACCTTCGTTGCTTCTTTCTGCACTTCTTTTGTTTTTTTCTGCACCCCACTTGAAGTATGCCACATAAATCTTCGTGTCTGTTTGAAATGTAAAGTGCAATCTCTCAAATTGTAAACCCTTTATAGCCTTGTAACTGAGGTATATCTCTACTTGCATATCCATTTTGATACATATCATACATGTGAAGTTGATAGACGTATAAAACACAGGTATATTAATTTTATATATGAATTTGCTAAGAAAAGGTACAGACATATGAATACAATATTTCAGGAATATAGTGAAACCTACATCTGATACATGTGGAAGATCTGCCTGAGTGATTGCATAACTCCGTGGGTAGTGCTTGGGTGATTGTATGAGTGCAAGGGTAGTCGCTGGGTAATTGGAGGAGATGATGGATAGTGACTGGCTAATTGCATGAGTGCACACATAGAGGTTCAGTGCATGGATAAGTGTATGAATAGCACGTGAAGGCATAGATGAGTCATTCAGTAGTGCCTAGGAGAATAGATGAGTTCAACAGTAGGGCCTGGGTGATTCTACGACTGCAAAGGTAGTGCCTGGGTTATTACATGAGTGCATAGGTAGAGCCTGCAAGATTGCATGAGTGCAGGGATAATACATAAGTAGTGTCTGGGTGATTTTATAACTGTATGGGTACTGCCTGGGTAATTGCATGAGTACATGAATAGTGCCTGGGTGATTGGAGAACTGCAAGGGTAGTGCCTGGGTCGTTATACGGGAGTTATATAAGTGTATGGGTAATGGCTCAGGGATTGAAGGAGTGCTTGGGTAATGCCTAGGTGATTACATGAGTGCAGAGGTAATGTGTGAGTGATCACAGCAGTGCATTAGTAATGTCTGGGTGATTGCATGAGTGCAGGGGTAATGTCTGGGTAGTTGTATGAGTGTAGTGGTAGTGCCTGGGTGATTGGAGGAGTGCAAGAGTAGTGCCTGAGTGATTGAAGCAGTGTATAGCTAATGCATTAGTGATTGCATGAGTACAGGGGTAACATCTGGGGAATTAAAGGAGTACAAAGGTAATGCCTGTGTGATTGTATGACTGCAGGGGTAATATCTGGGGGACTACAGGAGTACATAGGAAGTGCCTGGGTGATTACAAAAGTGCATGAGTACTGCCTGAGGGATGGCACAAGTACTGAGGTAGTGCCTGAGTGATTGGAGGAGTGCAAAGATAGTGCCTAGGTGATTTTATAAGTGCATGAGTACTGGCTAAGTGATTACATAAGTACAAGAGTAGTGCCTGTGTGATTGAAGGAGTGCAAGGGTTATGCCTGAATCAATATATAAGTGTATGAGTAGTGGCTGGGTGATTGAAAGAGTGCATGGGTAATACCCGGGTGCTTGCATGAGTGCATAGGTAGTGCCTGGTTGATTGCATGAGTGCAGGGGTAATGCCTAGGTGATTGCATGCTTGACCCCATCTTCTCCTCAAGCTCCCACGTCTCCTTCAGCCACACCACGGAACTCCCCTGGACCGACCACCGCTGCATCCATTTCACCTTCCAGAAACCCACCACACACCACCGCACCCAACAGATCCCACGCCGCTGCTGGAGCAAAGTCACCGAAGACCAACTACGGGCAACCCTCGCTCTCAGCCCTCCCTCCGACCCATCCAACACCGACGAGGCCACCTGCAACCTCAGACGATGGATGGACGACTGTGCCAACACCCTCGCCCCGCTGAAAAAACTCACCTACAGTGACACCTCCAAAAGAGCCAGCTGGTTCACCTCGGAACTCCTAGCCTCCAAGCGCACCTGCCGGAAACTAGAGAAGAAATGGCACAGTGATAAGACACCGGACAGCCACGCAGCCCACAAAGACGCTATCCGTAACCACCACCACCTCATCAAGTCCGCCAAGAGAATCTCCTTCAATGACCGCCTAGACAACAACGCACACAACAGCAAGGAGCTTTTCAACATCGTGAAGGAACTCTCCAACCCCAGCTCCAACACCAACGACATCCCGCCGTCACAACCCCTGTGCGATTCCCTCGCCACCTTCTTCTACCGCAAGATCGCCGACATCCACGACAGCTTCAACACCCAGACAGACCCAACTAAGATCGATGCACCAGACCCGCCGCACACCATCGACCACGACCCCCTGCCAGCCTGGGCCAGCGTGAACATTGAGGACACCATCAAGACCATGAGCACAATACACTCCGGCTCCCCGTCAGACCCTTTCCCGCACCACATCTTCAACAAAGCCAGCAGCTCCATCGCACCCCACCTGTGCAACATCATCAATCTCTCCTTCGAGACCGCGACCTTCCCAGAGAGCTGGAAACACGCAGAGATCAACGCCCTACTCAAAAAACCCAAGGCGGACCCGAGAGACCTCAAGAACTTCCGGCCCATCTCCCTGCTTCCGTTCCCAGCCAAGGTCATCGAGAAGATCGTCAACAAACAGCTAACCCGATACCTCGAAGAAAACAGCATCCTGGACCCATCCCAATCGGGGTTCCGCAGCAACCACAGCACTGAGACTGCCCTCATAGCCGCCACCGACGACATCAGGATCCTGCTGGACAACGGTGAGACCGCAGCCCTCATCCTGCTGGACCTCTCCGCCGCCTTCGACACTGTCTGCCACCGCACTCTACGCGCACGCCTCCACGACGCAGGGATCCGAGACAAGGCCCTGGAATGGGCCACCTCCTTCCTCACCGGCAGAACCCAGAGAGTCCGCCTCCCACCATTCCGATCCGAAGCCTCCGAGATCATCTGCCGTGTACCCCAGGGATCGTCCCTCAGCCCAACACTGTTCAACATCTACATGGCCCCGCTCGCACGCATCGCCAGACAGCTCGACCTCAACATAATCTCCTACGCCGACGACACTCAACTGATCCTCTCCCTCACCAAGGACCCCTCACCGCCAAATCCAACCTCCATGAAGGAATGAAGGCCGTCGCCGATTGGATGAAGATCAGCCGACTAAAACTGAACACAGAGAAGACAGAGGTCCTCATCCTCGGCTCCAACCCCTCAGCCTGGGACGACTCCTGGTGGCCAACGACGCTGGGAGCAGCCCCGACACCCACCAACCACGCACGCAACCTGGGAGTCATCCTTGACTCAACGCTCTCCATGGCCAGGCAAGTCAACGCAGTCTCATCCTCCTGCTTCAACACCCTCCGCATGCTTCGCAAGATCTACAGGTGGATCCCGACAGACACAAGAAGAACAGTCACCCAGGCCCTCGTCAGTAGCAGACTTGACTATGGGAACGCCCTCTACGCAGGGGCCCCGGCCAAGCTCATCAAGCGACTGCAACGCATACAAAACGCCTCCACACGCCTGATCCTCGATGTACCACGCCACAGCCACATCACCCCCCACCTGAGGAACCTGCACTGGCTCCCCGTCGACAGGAGAATCTCCTTCAAACTCCTCATCCACGCACACAAGGCACTCCACAAGACTGGCCCAGCCTACCTCAACAGACGACTCCTCTTCTACGTCCCCAACCGCCAACTCCGCTCCGCCGACCTCTCCCTCGCCACCGTCCCTCGCATTCGAAGAACTACCACCGGTGGCAGATCCTTCTCCCACCTCGCCGCCAAGACCTGGAACACCCTTCCACTAAGCCTACGACAGACTCAAGACCTGCTGACCTTCAGGAGGCTACTCAAGACCTGGTTGTTTGACCAGTAGCAGCACCCCCCCTCCTTTTTTCTCCCCAGCGCCTTGAGACCCTTGCGGGTAAGTAGCGCGCTTTACAAATTCTGTGATTGATTGATTGATCAGTACATATGTAGTGCCTGGATCATTGGAAGACTGCATTGGTAGTACTTGGGTGTTTTATAAATGCATGAGTGTTGGGCCTAGCCAAATATAAAGCAGCAGACTATTACATGACTCAACTGTAAGTCTCTCCATATTGTTAAAAGCATGTACCTTTTCAAATCATCATCATATCTAAAAGAAATATGTATACAATATTTCAGGAATATAGTGAAACATAGAGACTGAGACATGTAATAGATCTGCCTGAGTGATTGCATAGCTCCATGGGTAGTGCTTGGGTGATTGTATGAGTCCAAGGGTAGTTGTTGGGTAATTGGAAGAGAGGATGGATAGTGACTGGCTAATTGCATGAGTGCACACATAGAGGTTCAGTGCATGGATAAGTGTATGAATAGCACCTGAAGGCATAGATGAGTCATTGAGTAGTGCCTAGGGGAATAGATGACTGCAACAGTAGGGCTTGTGTGATTCTACGACTGCAAAGGTAGTGCCTGGGTTATTACATGAGTGCATAGGTGGAGCCTGCATGATTGCATGAGTGCAGGGGTAATACATAAGTACTGTCTGGGTGATTTTATAAGTGTATGGGTTCTGCCTGGGTAATTGCATGAATACATGAATGGTGCCTGGTTGATTGGAGAACTGCAAGGGTAGTGCCTGGGTCATTGTATAAGTGTATGGGTAATGGCTCGGTGATTAAAGAATTGCTTGGGTAATGCCTAGGTGATTGCATGAGTACAGAGGTAATGTGTAAGTGATTAGAGGAGTGCATGAGTAATGTCTGAGCGATTGCATCAGTGCAAGGGTAATGTCTGGGTGGTTGTATAAGTGTAGTGGTAGTGCCTGGTTGATTGGAGGAGTGCAAGGGTAGTGCCTGGGTGATTGAAGCAGTGTATAGCTAATGAATTGGGGATTGCATGAGTACAGGGGTAACGTCTGGGGGATTAAAGGAGTACATAGGTAATGCCTGAGTGATTGCATGGCTGCAGGGGTAATATCTGGGGGAACAGGAGTACATAGGAAGTGCCTGGGTGATTTTATAAGTGCATGGGTACTGCCTGAGTGATGGCAGGAGTACTGAGGTAGTAGCTGAGTGATTGGAGGAGTGGAAAGGTAGTGCCTGGGTGATTTTATAAGTGCATGAGTACTGGCTGAGTGATTACATAAGTACAAGGATAGTGCCTCCGTGATTGAAGGAGTGCAAGGGTAGTGCCGAAGAGATTATATAAGTGCCTGGGTAGTGGCTAGGTGATTGAAAGAGTGCATGGGTAATACCTAGGTGATTGCATGAGTGCATAGGTAGTGTCTGTGTGATTGCATGAGTGCAGCGGTAATGCTTGGGTGATTGCAGCAGTGCATATGTAGTGCCTGGATCATTGGAAGACTGCATGGATAGTACTAGGGTGTTTTTATAACTACATGAGTGTTGGGGCTAGCCAAATATAAAGCAGCAGACTATTACATGACTCAACTGTAAGACTCTCCATATTGTTAAAAGCATGCATACATATGTCTCTACCTTTTCAAATCATCATCATATCTAAAAGAAATATGTATACAATATTTCAGGAATATAGTGAAACCTACAACTGAGACAGGAGTACATAGGAAGTGACTGGGTGATTTTATAAGTGCATGGGTACTGCCTGGGTGACTGCAGGAGTACTGAGGTAGTGCCTGAATGATTGGAGGAGTGCAAAGGTAGTACCTGGGTGATTATAAAAGTGCATGAGTACTGGCTGAGTGATTACTTAAGTACAAGGGTAGTGCCTGCGTGATTGAAAGAGTGCAAGGGTAGTGCCTGGGTGATTGAAGCAGTGTATAACTAATACATTGGTGATTGCCCATGAGAACAGTTGTGACTGCCATGATCCTGTCCCGCCTCGACTATGGCAACTCGCTCTACATTGGACTGCCAGATTCCTTAGTAGGTAAACTCCAGATAGTCATGAATGACGCTGCAAGGCTAATTTTTAAAGTACCCAGGCACACGCGTGCATCCCCCCTTCTGCAAAGTCTTCACTGGCTGCCCATAAAACAGAGGGCCAAATTTAAGGGCCTCTGCATTGTTAACAAGGCTTTTCATGGTAGGCACCCACCTATATTAAACAACGCCTTGAGAAATACGCCCCATGCCGCTCGCTAAGATCATCCACGATGGGCCTCTTAAATTGCCCACGCTTCAACTATGCCACCAAGGGGGGCCGAGCCTTTTCCATCCTTCTACCCACCCTTTGGAACAAGCTGCAAAGCCAGCTCCGCGCAGAAAGCCGCCTTCTTCCCTTCAGAAAAAAACTGAAAACCATTCTCTTCACAGAAGCTTGGGCTTAACTGTCTTCCACTCGCCCGGGACTGATGCCACTCTTCTTGTAGCGCTTAGAGACCTTCCGGTATTAAGCGCTCTACAAATTCAAATTAACAATAACAATAACAATTGCATGAGTACAGGGGTAATACATGGGGGATTAAAGGAGTACATAGGTAATGCCTGCATGATTGCATGAGTGCAGGGGTGATATCTCTAGGGGATTACAGGAGCACAGAGAAAGTGACTGGGTGATTTTATAAGTGCATGGATACTGCCTGGGTGATTGCAGGAGTACTGAGGTACTACCTGAGTGATTGGAGGAGTGCAAAGGTAGTGCCTGGGTGATTTTATAAGTGCATGAGTACTGGCTGAGTGATTACATAAGTACAAGGGCAGTGCCTGCATGATTGAAAGAGTGCAAGGGTAGTGCCTGGGTGATTGAAGCAATGTATAGCTAATGCATTGCTGATTGCATGAGTACAGGGGTAACGTCTGGGGGATTAAAGGAATACATAGGTAATGCCTGGGTGAATGCATGACTGCAGGGGTAATATATGGGGGATTACAGGAGTACATAGGAAGTGCCTGGGTGATTTTATAAGTGCATGGGTACTGCCTGAGTGATGTCAGGAGTACTGAGGTAGTGGCTGAGTGATTGGAGGAGTGGAAAGGTAGTGCCTGGGTAATTTTATAAGTGATTGAGTACTGGCTGAGTGTTTACATACGTACAAGTGTAGTGCCTGCTTGATTGGAGGAGTGCAAGGATAGTGCCTGAGTGATTATATAAGTGCCTGGGTAGTGCCTGGGTGATTGAAGGAGAGCATTGGTAATACCTGGGTGATTGCATGAGTGCATAAGTAGTGCCTGTGTGATTGCATGAGTGCAAGGGTAGTACCTGGCTGATTGCAGCAGTGAATTGGTAGTGCCTGGATGATTAGAAGACTGCATGGGTAGTGCTTCGGTGTTTTTTTAACTGCATGAATGTTGGACCTAGCCAAGTATAAAACATCAGTCTATTACATGACTCAACTGTAACTCTACATATTGTTAAAAGCATGCATGCATATGTCTCTACCTTTTCAAATCATCTTCATATCTAGATATACAAATAGATGTATACCTGTATCTTCACATGCATAGCAGACATGAGAACACATGTGCAAGTACAGACCATACCGCAATCACAAGACCATGCAGACCTTAAACTTAAAACTTGACAGACTGCACTTTACATTTACTCATACAAATTACTCTAATAAATAATATCTCTACAAACATATCTCAAACCTCACTTTTTGTGCTGCTGCTTTACCATTCTACAACTACTGATAATGTTACACCTAGCCAAATACAAACCAGGAACCCTTCACATGTCTCTGCTATAAGTCTTACCATATTCCTGAAAGCATACATGCATATTTCTGTACCTTTTTCTAGCACCATCATATGTAAAAGAAATATACAAATAGATGCATACATGTGTTTTATACATTTAGCATCTTCTGATACATAACACATATTAGAATATATCTCCTAGTACAGACTTTCTTCTATCACAACACTTTGCACACCTCAAAAATCACAGCACAAACTTCCAATTTCAAGCAAACACCAATAATTATGCGGCATATTTGAACTGTACCTTTCTAGAGACTTTTAAAAAGTACCCTAATCACTAATACCTTATGTCGACATCTTTTAAATCACACTTTTGTGCTGCATCTTCACCATTCTACTGCTACTCACAGTCTTGACCTACCCCATAAAAAGCAACAACACCTCTTTTTTATACTTCATACACATTCAAATGTGTAAGACATATGAAAATAGATATACAAGTAGAGACATACTTCAGACACATGTCCATGCACACCTTTAAACTTGACAGACTGCATTTCCAATTTGAAAGCGACACCTAAAATTATGCGGTATACTTCAAATGTACATTTCTACACACTAAAACAAACTACCATAATCACTAATCCATTTTCAATATACACATATTACTATACAGAATCTATTTCAAACATCATTTAAGTATAATAAAACAAACTACAATCCACATCTCTACATTTAATAATATATTTCAAACATCACTGTTCTTGAACAATTTTTAAAGTTTAAAAATAAAGCTAATACATAATACACCTCACAAAGTTATAAGTCATCTTCAAATTGATTTGTAGAATATTAAATATCAGAAACTCATAAAAGATTTTCATATGCACACAATCAATGTAATGCATCACTCTCAACAAGGCTAAAGTAATGGCAAACTTTCCCTCTCTTTCTCAACAGAAATAAATGTTAGTAACAAATCACATTGCTTCCTACATTATTTCAAATTGTAAAACACATTTCTATTGGTTAGACATATTAACCCTTACCAACTGACTTCCAAAAGTGCCCAAACTGATTCTGGAATTTTCTGGAGTCACGACTCCACCGTGCACCATCGCAATGGAGCCGCGAATCCACACGGGAGTTCAAAAATATATTACTAATAATATTAGCACTATATTTTAAGAACACACCACTTCTAAACACAATACTGACTTGGGAAATCTTACTTTAATAACATATTACTTATATATAAATTACAATTCCATATTTTAAAACCATAGTAAAGATTCAACCCTTCCCCCATACTGCTTAATCCCAGTTTCCATAGTAACAGTTTTTGCAACATTCAACTGAATAGGCAGGTCACAAGTTCACCATATTTTCAACTTCAGCACACAGGGTTACAAATGCAAACAGCAGGTGTGGTTGACTTTTACAAAATGTTACCTTATCCTATCTACTGTACCTTTCAAACATTTTTTAATAACCAATAAGAAACATGCTTTTTAAAGAAAGTAACATGCACCCCATTTTTGAGTGTACAATGTTCATAAACAGCCAATCAATTATCTACTTTTTAAAAAACAGCACTTTGTCCACCATTTTAGCTACCTCTCATTCTACCAACTGACTACCTCAGCTACAGACATATTTTCATTACTTGCAGACATCCCTTCAAAATGCTTACAGTGTGGATTGTTGGACACAGCTATGTTTTCTGGTGCAAAAGGTATGCTGAACACAGAGGTATTGACAAAGACCTAGCTTTACAAAATGTAGATATTAAATGGATTGCAGAGAGAGGATTAAAGTGGCCCTTGGTTAAAACCTTTTTGCATTTCCAACCCCCTGACCTCATGATTGTGCACTGTGGTGGAAATGACCTAGGCACATTGACTGGGGTAGGTCTGGAAATGCTAATGAAGGACACCTTTTCACAATTGATGTTGCTTTTCCCTCAAACTGTCTTTGTATACTCTAATATATGCCAAATACGGAAAGGGAAGTGGTCAAATCAATTCTGTCCACGGATTGAGAAAGCTAGGAAGAATGTCAATGAAGCTGTTTCTGCTTACCTCAGAGACCATAGGATAAGCTCCATCTATAACAACAATATGCGTTTTGATATGGAAGACATCTACAGAAGTGATGAAGTACACTTCACAGATCAAGGAAACAGAGTCTTTCTCAACAACCTAAAGCTCTGCATCCGCACTTACATATAGCTACAAAAACTCATAATAAAAACAAGGGCTCTTTTAGAGCCACCCTATAACACAATAGTAAATCTATATGTTTTTAACACATACATACTCTTTTTAAATTTTTTTGTGGATTCGCGCTCCCGTCGTGAATTTGCAAAAGCATGAATTCAATGTACTACAACACAATAAACTTTACAAGTTTAACTTTTAATTTTAAATTTTTTATATTTTTACAAACTATCAATTTTAATCTTCTCATTAACTTCAATCATACTCCCTTTTTAAAACAACTTCACAAATGCAACACTACCATCTAAATGATATACTACTAAATTATTTATTTATTTAAGGAGGAACTGCGAATCCGACATGACGTTACACGGGGGCCGCGCTGAGAACCACGTTGGGGTCGCGACTCCAAACTCGAAAGGAAAAAAAAAACACCCCACTTCCAATATTCAAAAATCGCCCCGGGGACCCCATCCCCCAGGACATTACCTCTTTCTTTAAAAAAAATAAAATAAAATAAGGAAGAAGGGCCACGTGGCCCCCTTCCCTTGGCCACTTTCGGCCCCGGGGACCCCATCCCCTGGGGCATGCCATCTAATACAAAAATACGGGAGGGAGCCGGCATGGCCCCCATTCCCTAGGCCACTTTTAGCCCCAGGGACCCCATCCCCCGGGCCAGCCCTCAACGCTGGGACCGCCGGGGGAGCCTAGCAGGCTCCCCGCCTCCTCCTGGAGCCGGCATTGCTTTTGGACACGGGGAGCTGCTAACATGCAGCTCCCCTTGTCCAAAAGCAATCTGCTTTGCTTCATGGAAGTGAGAGCAGGTTTTCTGCTCTCGCTTCCATGAAGCAAAGCACAAGTTTGCAATGACAGGACGGGAGCACTGCTCCCGCCCTGTCATTGCAAACTGCAATTTCCCGGGAGTGGGCACCCCGGGACATTGCTGGAGCCGGCCCTGGGGGGTGGCAGTCCCCAGGGCCAAAGAGGGCTCCAGGAGGGGAGCCGCACGGCCCCCCTCCCAACATTGACATAGCCGTGTGGAGGTGGTGGTCCCCAGGGCCAGGGGTCCGTAACGGACCCCCATATTAACATAATTTGTGCCCCGGGGAGGTGGTGGTCCCTGGGGCATGTGGTGGGGCTCGACCCCCCACACTATACATACAGCCCCGGGGAGGTGGTGGTCCCGGGGGCTCCAAGGGGACCATGTGCCCCCCCACCACCGCACAAATTAAAAAAGCCCAGGGAGGTGGGGGTCCCCAGGGCTGCGGGGGCCTCAGAAGGGCTCCCGCATAAATATATACACATACCCCCGGCACCTGGCCCACCCGGGGGCTCATTAAAACGAAGCACGGGAGACCGCGCTTCATTTTTTTAAATTTTTTCGGTGGGATTCGCGCACCCAGTGCAACCTCCTCTATAATTGTTTTTTTTAATATGCTTATTTTGGCCCTGGGGGACCCTGTGGGACCCCATGACTACACATAGAGGGTCAGGGTGTTTCTACCCTGCCCCCTTTCCTTCTTTTAAAACATTTCTTTCACTTTTTCCTTGTAACTCGGTTACCGAGTCACAAAATGGCTGCCAACTCATTCTGCTTTGGAGTGTTGGCAGCCAATCAGAGTCGCAAATCCTCCTCGGTGCTCAGATATCGATATATATTTTTTAAATTTCTCAGCAACTACTGAACGGATTTACACCATTTAAAAAAAGGTCACTTTCTGAACCAAGAGCTACCTTTCTGCCAAATTTGGTGTAACTCCGTTCAGAAGTTCGGGCTGTAGCCGTGTCTAAAGTTTGTAGGGAAATTAACATGGGGAAAACGCGCTTTGGGACCCCCCTTTTTTCTCGGCCCCCACTTGACGTATCACCCCGAAACTTTCAAGACAGGAGCTGACCTGAGTGTACCATTAGTTTTGTAGATTTTGCGAGGATTCGTCAAATGGCGCCAAAGATATTGGCAAAAGAAAAAACGCTTTTTGAATAGAAACGAGGTCCTAACTATAATTACCTACTGGCAACCGCCAGTAGGTAATATATACATATATATACATATAGATATAATTCAATAGTGAAAGTAGATTTCCCCTTCCTTTAATGACTGTAATTAGTCTCCCTCTACAGTTTTCTTCTTCACATGAAAATCCCAAATAGGGCCCCAAAAAACATAAACCAATTCAGCCTCATTGATCTCTGAGACCTTAGCCTCTGTTTACAGCAGAAACGGGGTCTCTTCTCAGAACAGAGGAGGAGATGTTTCCTCATTTCCTTAGGGGTGGACATAAGAGGGGTCATGAATCTCCTTAGACAAGAACATGGCTATTTCTATTTTGAAAGAGGGACTCTGCAAATGTTTCCAGAAATTATAGGCTCGAAGTGCTGAAAATAGGTTGCATTTTGGTAATTCTGCCAGCCTTGGTTTTAGAAATCCTGCAATCACTTGCTAATGAACTATATAAGAATAGCACCTGACCATCAGCTCCACAGGACTCTCCTGCACCTGGAACAGCACCTGAAGGAAAACAGATAATTGTGTCTGGGGAAAAAATACTGAAGGGACAATGCTATCCATTGTCACCCAGTGACTGGAAATGCTCTATAAGGGCCATCTAGTTGGCCTCCGGTTCACTGCTACAGGGACACAAAGGCAGAAAAGAGCTCCATTCTGTGAAGAAAAACCAGCTGGCCAGTAATGAGTGGTTGTATTAAATCTGTGAAATCCCAGCCAGAGAGGAGACCTGATGCTTAGAAGGTGGTTCTGAGGACCAGTGGCTGCAAAAGAGACCACAAGTGACTTTACCAGCAACCATAAATAAGAAATTTGCTTCCACAAAATAGCAAACTATGTGCCACGGTTATTTAAATATTGCATCAACAGTAAGCCAAATATTGCAGCACACTCTGACAGAAACAGGTCAATCCTTTTGATCACGAAACAATATTTTCTGTCGAAATCAGTAAATTACATGGGAAGTTGGGTAATTGCATATTAATACCATACTTATGCTGAAAATGCTGCAGCCCCAAAACCACATAACTCCAGTCGACTTGAATACTGTCCTTCCTTTGTTTGATCAACAATCTATTCATGTGCGTTAAACAAAACCAAAATATTCCAATTCAAATCAGAGTGATTTTTTAGCTATGCCTTGAAAATAACAACTTTAAAATGTCTACATTCTGCAAGTGTTTCTTAACACTCTGAAGGGTGTTTTTCTCTAAAACTCTACATTCTTAACTACATAATTAAATATAGTTTACTTGTATTTTTTGCAGACATTCAAACAGTATAGTCCAATATTTAATTCACTATTTTCAATAAAGTGTTCCATTTAAAAAATATTTTTTGAGTTAGTTAACCCAAAGAAACATGTAAAATAAAAATTACATAATGGTGAAAATATATGTAATAATGCACTAAATGTCCACCGAGGGATTCTGGTGACATCATAAACCATGGAAGACCATGGAACCAAAGGCCAAGTGGTTTGTTAATGTTACAAAATCCTCAATTAGAATCTTCTTAAACAAGCTTCCTGTTTTGTATTTTTATGTTCATTTTGGGGTACATGGTTCGAAAGCAGCGTTCTTTACAGTGCAGAAATCAATTGTCACAGTTTGGAACTGGAATTTCATCAATAATTATTTGAGGCAACAATAGACAATTGTGAGTGTTAGTGTTAGTGGATTTATGCAATTCTATGGCTGCAGTGTTTACCACATACATATGGATTTTCCGCCTTTTACACCTAGGGGCCGATTCCGATTCGGGCCGGAAATCTCTCCGACCGAGCCGGACCCGGAGAGATTTCCAACCGAATCAGACCCTAGCAGCCCTACCGAACGAGTACGATGCGTACGCATGCTATCGGACTCGATTCGGTCGGACTCCCATTGGAGTCAATGGGAGCCGGTCGTACAACGCGTACGCGGGCTCCCATTGACTCAATGGGTGCAAGGCGAACAAGGGCGCCCCCTACAGTGTGTACGCGGCGAAGCGACTTGTGCCGTACACGCACAGGTAGGGAGACCTATGGGTCCCCCCTGTGTGCGACTCGCGCGGCTACGCGTACAGGGGGGTCCGACACGGACCCCCGAAGTACGGCTCCGACTGCTTCTTGGAGCCGGACGGCGCGAGTCGGTCGGACTGCTCGCGGCGCGCATCGTACTTGCCCGGTTGGGGAACGTCTCCATTGCGCGGTGCAAGGCGCATCCGTGCGAGTCGGTCGGAGCGGTTGGGACCCGCGAACGAGTCGGTCAGCGAATTCGCACGCGCTCGCATCGTACTCGCTCGCATCATACTCACTCGCCCGGACGCACGTACGAATCGGTCGGGAAAAAGGGCTCCGAATCGGATCCGGTTCAGCCGAATCCGATTCGGTGCCCTACCGGCCGAGATAGGAATCGACCCTCTAATGTTCAGATTTCACAAACAATGGGCCTCATTTATGGGGAATTGACGTAGGGCAGCACCACAAGTCTTCTTCCTGCTCTGCTCTACACCAATGTGAAAGGGCAGGAGTGCACCGTATTTATGAAATACGGTGCATTTCTATCTTTTCCCCCAGTGCAGTCACACAACTTGCTGCCTAGCACAAACTCTGGCACCCTTCCACCATGGTGCAAGTGTGTCTGCATTGCATGCAGGATGGTTTTTGTGCAGGAAGGGCACCTTTCCTGCACAAAAACAATCCTGCGAGACATTTTCCTCTTTCTATGTGTGCAGCAGACTGCAGCACACATTGAAAAAAGAAAAAAAAGAGGAGAAATAAAAATATTTCTCCTTGTTATGACTGCTCTCGGTAGGCGTAAGGATTTGGTGCTGCCTTAGGTTTATGTGATTAAGTAAATCTGGGGCAGCGTCAAAATCCATGGGTGTTGCATGGGAAAACCCACTGCAACTCCCATGGAACGCCTCTCTGGTTCAGAGTGAGGCAATACAGCGACTTGCACTGCCTTGCCTTACTCCATATCTATGAGACTGTGCAAAGCCACACAACGATACAGTTGATAGAGTTTACATCACCGGAGCATCAGAAAAAGTGACACTCCTGTGGCGCAAGACTCTCATAAAAAAGCCCTTATGTTTATAGTGAAAATAGATGAAAATAATACTGTGAGTGAATGTGCCACATAATTTGCCTTTTCCTGAGCTCTTTAATCATACTATTTTACAGCAGGAGGTAAAAAATATTTTTTTTATAGATTCTGAAATTGTGGTATTTTTTATGATTGAAATGTAATCAAGGCTGGAAGTCAAAGATAAAATGGAGCTAACATCTACTCTCTAGGCAACTTACGGAACGATTTGGCCCAACTCTGCTATTAGTTCCACTCAACAGTGTGAGAAAATGACCCTTTTTGCGATGTCATCCCCATTTTCTGCTGAATCCTATGGCCTGTTTTTAGAATGTGCGCACTGGGGCAGTTCTATCCCATGTCCAGTGTATGTGCTCTGGACTCTAAAACATGTAGAAATTGGCTAATGCCTGATTGTCTTATTTAATTTTTCTGTAAAGCCATAATATATGGTTTAGAAGCTTTACTCATGGCATGGGAATTCAACTGTCAACTGTAGACTTTAGCAAATATTGTGAAATCCATAGTGTGACAAAGGAAAATAAGGCTTCTGGCCTACCATTGTAGCCTGACTGCTGCAGTGTAAAACTGCAGTGTGATCTTTAAAAATAACCCTTTTTTAACAAGAAAAAAACTTCCTTTTAAATATTTGTAATTCACCCCTACGTAAGCATTATAGCCTACAAGCTATTGAGCATGTTATTTAAGAGTGAGACATGTAGAAAAGTAATGTTACCATGACCCTGCAGTGACACCGTTCTTAAAACTATTTTACATGTAGCAGGAATATCTCTCCTATGTAGTAAACCATTGTACAGATTAAAATACTAATACTGCATATTAGGAATGGAGCCAAACAGAAAAATAACTAAATCACTGTTATTAATACATTTTAAGAATCAAAGCGATTTGTGAAGTAGGATTCTTAATAAATATTAAGGAAAAGTAACTTTTAGATAGTCACCTTTTACCTGCCTGAACACTCAGAAGGCTAATTATCATAAGTCTCTGCCAGCTATCTGTCTGTGCTCAAGCCCAGGAATAGGTGTAAAAGAGCATTGAAATGCCTCCAAGAAGCAAATAATAGGCTGACGGCAGTGGTCAGAGATGACTCGTCTGAACTCCACAGAATATTCAGAGTGGGGTCTGTGGGCTCTCTGTTGAAACCAAACTGTGAAATCCTGCTTGATAGGTGTGTTAGGCCACATGTAATACTTGGGACATACTTGAAAGGGGGAACAGGATGCCAAGACAATTCTTGTGTGTTCCCTGTCTGATTATTGGAAGACCTTGCCTTTGTACTACCAGACATCTGTCACTGGAACTGGTATGGGTACAGTGCCTGCTTCAAACTGGATTTTAGTGTTAGATGTGAGGGGACACTGTGATACTCCCACATACACCCACATACACCCCCAGCCTTCAGACCTCAAGTTTAGTGTAGGCAAAGTCTTTCACCATCTTGGAAATGCCCTGACTCATGGCATTTGGGACCTGTTTGCTGTAACAACTAATAGGAACTACTAAAAAGGTGAGTAGGTTTGCCCCTGGGAACATTTACCCCAGGAGTCATCCCCACTAGCTAGCCGGTGACGAGTATAGATTTGGCACTCCTAGGCACAGTTCAGAACACAACTGGACTTATGAAAGGATACTAGGCAGACTGAACCTGCTGCACTTAGCGTCTGTGAACTGTGAGAAGGACCTAAGGAGTTTGGAGCCCATTCCACTTGCAATCCACAGACAGAAACCTCTCATGGATCATAAGGCTGATCCCCTGGATGGATCCCCGAACATTAAAAAACTGAAGAGGACATTAATGTTTAGAATGCCAGCTGACCAGTGGCAACTGAACCTGGACTACACTTTGCTGTTGCCCTATGCCTGACACCGTGAGGGTCTCTAGGTGTTCCACCCGATATCCTGGTGGCCTTAGAAGTGTACTCCTGTGGTTGCTTGAGCACCAAAAGAAGTTTGGGTACTTTATAAACCTTTTGCTTCAGAGTTCTAGATCTTCAAGTGAACTGATAATAAAAAGTATGCGACCGGCAGTTCCATGACATTTGACTGAATTTCAGGTTTGTCCCACACAGAGAAGAGTTTTTCTACAGAAAAACCCCCTTTTCAGATTGGGACTTAGAAACCTTTTGGAACAACCCTACTTCCTGGCCCTAGTATGGCCAATCTACTTGTTGTATCCAACCAGCCGTTCATCATGGTGGGCCTTGAACCATACCTAGATCTAGGTCTACTGTGACCAATGACTACCATTGGTGCCTTAAGCTTTTTGGCGCAATTTTCACTTAAACTTTAAATTTCATATCTCTTGTTCGTCTAATTGGAGTTTTGTAACTTTAGTGTCATTTTACTCATTAAATGTTGCTCTATTTTAACAAATTGGAGTAGGATTTATATTTTGTTGTGGTTTCAACTTTTTTACTATTTTGGTACTCTATGTCATAGCTTCCTTGGGTTAAGCTCAGATTTAAATTACTGAAACCTTTCACTGAACATCACAAGTTAATGACTTTTTACTTGTTAGCATCCACCCCAACTAATAATTCATATTCTCACAAACAGTGACTAAGATACAAGACAAAAGACTTTTTGACTCTCAGAAAAACAAAATAGACTTTGATACCCCAGACTGCTACAATGTTAGTGGGCCTCTATATAAAGGAGAGATCAGATTCTGCAGATATACTTCTCTGATTTAAAGTGCCTCATAGATATGCTGTTCCTAACCTAAACTACACCTATTGTTATCACAATGTGACCTCCCCTAAATATTAAGATGCTGTCACCTTTACAACCCATTTACACACTTGTACCAACATTTAATTGTAATAGTTTTAAGTATGGAAATGGGGTGGTAAACCACATTATAAATGTCTGCAAATCCCAATACCTTTTCAACATAATGGGTGACTAAAACATTTTCTTTTTTACTTCTCTTCACTTCCTCTTGCAACACCCATATGCCTACCCATAATTAGAGATTAAAATGGGTAAACATCACAATCAATTTGTAGTAACTCTGCAGGTCTGCTAAATCTGTTTTAAAAATCAGGATGTAAAGTTTTGAGTTATTACCAGGACTGGTTTTAGTGATGGTGGTGCCCAGTGAGACAATCTTTGTTAGCTCCCTCCCCTTAATCTCCTTTTCACAGAGATCTCCTCACTAATATCCCACAGAGTCCCTCAAGACTCCTTAGCCTCCTCTCACATTTATTTATTAACATTTATAGTGCTACCCATCCAAATGTGGGGTATTAGAGGACTTTAGAGCAAAGAAACATATTATGCATAGGTTTTATACTGGAAAGATATCCTTCCAATACAAAATAATATGCTTTGTCAAAGTTGAACACTTTTACTACTTTCTATGTGTGCTGTACAGTGCCTCAAGCTCACACAAAAAGTTGGAAAGGTTTGGTGACAATATAACGTTTCTCTCGCATTATGCTTGCCTCATGGATGCATAATTGTTTTATGCAAATCCCTTGCTACCAATGTCATTAGAATTATTATCAAAATGCATGGGCGATTGCATGGGAACACTACTGTACCAACCATGGTATGCACCCATGTATCAAACGCGGTATGCCTGCTTGAAGCAAAGTAGCGTAAAGTACCGCATTGTGCTACATTCCATTACTTTAAGGATACTGTCCAAAGAAAATCAGGAGTTGCACTGGAAAGTAAGTCCCAAAACAACCATTTACACCTGGTATGCAAAAACCTTCAATGTTATCATGCCACTGTTTTTATCCCCTCAAAAATGCTGGGCAGACAAATATTCCTGCTGCCTGCTCTTCTTTCGCCTGTGATGCAAACGGTGCCACTTCCCCACTCCAAGTTTTGGCACTGGGTGCTGCAGCACTTGTCACACCACCCTAAAGTTGACACCAATTGTGAGTCACTTGTTTAGTGCATCTACCTTATGATTGTTGAGGAATATGTTGCTTTTCAGATAAAGGAATTATTACATATCATTTTGTGACCTGTTGAAACTTGTGTGGTTTTCATCATGTGATCTAACAGCTACAAATGCAATGTTAGCAATGACAGAATTATAAATAGTAGTCTCCTGGAAATCTGCCACAAAATTGTCCAGGCTACATCGCCATGTAATACTGCTAGTGTTAGTTTCACCACTACATTAATTGGCAGTGGTGCAAGTCCGCATAGAATATTTGGAATCTACAAAATTGATGAAATGCATTTTTGTTAGACAAATCCTCTTTTATATTGTGGTCATTCCTCAGACAAAACTATAATGTCAAATGAACTTCAGAAGTCTGAAGTTCTGCACCACAGAGATTGTTCAAGTAGAAGTGGCATAGATCAATTCTGGCTGACCTTCCCTTCTCACAAGTACCCAATCGGAGCAGGGAGGTAACGCAGTCCCCTGCAGCACCTGTGGAGCGGGGAAGGGGGCATCAGTCAGGAAGCCCTCATTCTCCATCAGTTCTATAAATATCTGTGAGATATGGGATTGTCAGTGACCCATCACCATATTCAGCGACGGGGAGGGGCATTATTTTCCATTACTCCACTGAATTGGAGCAGCCTCTGCAATGCCTAGATGCTATAAACTCAGAGGTTTGTGGGTGTAGGATTAGGTGTCAGTAGCGGCCCGTGGAGGGAGTGCCGCGGGCAGTGGGGCGGGGAGGGGAGGGGTAGGGTGGGGGGTAGTATGCGTTTCAGCGCGTGCAATGAAATTCGTTTTATTTATTCATTTGTTTACAGTACTCCGGTCGGCCGTGACCGGAGTTTACTACCCCCCACCCTACCCCTCCCCGCCCCACCACCCCACGGCACTCCCTCCACGGGCCGCTACTGGTAGGTGTTGATGATGTTAGATTTGGTTACTAGAGACATGGTTGAAAAATCAATAGTTCTTTTAAATGTCCACATACAACTGTGAAATTGAATAGAATGAATAATGAGGTAGCCCCGTTCCTGTGTGGGAAACTATGATGGTGTTAATTAGAAGGTAACTCTTACGCTGATTAAGAATGAGATGCAGATACTGTTTGGCAGATTTTCTTGACACACTAGATACTAAGGATTAGACTGCTGTAACTGACGTGAGGGATACCTTGATAAGGTAATATGAAAATGTTCCACCAAGGTCAAGCATAAGGTACCAGGAGACAATCTATTTGAAGGATGGACGATTTCTTCAAGAACTTCTTTTGAGCTTTTGGGTAAAACATCGGTACACACTGGACCAAAAGTCTCTGGAGACTGGCAAATATAAGGCCACTCAAATGGATTTATTCTTATTTTTCAGCAAGTCTGAGGCTAATGCAAAATAACTTCCCCCACTACAACCTCCAGTCCCAAGCAAGACAAATGCTAACTAAAGCACTGCGGAGAGGAGGGGAGTTGAATGATTTGACCTTACGTTTTGTGAGTGGAAAGATATTTAATACCAAATTCTGCCCCCTCCTCCAACCCCACAGTTGTCTCCAGTCCTACTAGGGGTTATGGCATCTGCTTCCCCTGCAGCCACTTTTGAAAATGCAGCCACTTGGAAACAAAGCAGGGTTTTCTAGCATAAGGGCACAACAGTGTCCTACAACTCTTTTATTTTTATCAATGGTGGGAAGTGAATGTAAATCCTTTAGAAAATTCACATTTTCCAATGAATTAATCCCAGCCCTTCTGTGGATTGTAAAAACAAATTTGCTCATCCCTATTCACAGGAGAAGTGCTGTAATGGTGAAAACATTTGATTTCACTTAGCATTCTTCTCACAGGCTGTCTCTTACTGTCTGTCTAGCAATTGCACATAAAAAGACTATTGTGAACTTCTATGCACCTATAAGTAAATGCGCATAACCTTAGATCTATTAACATAGTGAGCAGACTATTACCTATTACCATATAGACGTGGTGGCAACAATAGTCATGAGCAGACTTCCATCTTTTTAAAGAAATAGCCTTCTGACAAAACTTACATCCTTAGTGTGGTCTTCCCTCATACTTTTTGCCTTCACCCCTTATGTTTTCAGAATGTCATTGTTTTGACATTAGGACTCTGTACACTTTGCCACTGCTAACCAGTACTAAGGTGCTTGTACTCTCTACCTAAAACATGGTACAATTGGCTTAAACTCGATTGGCACATTTTAGGACATATTTATTAAAAAGTCACGAGGCACAGCAAGTCACCTTGCTATGCTGCGTGATAGGAAAAGGGAAGAAACACACCATATCTACCATTATACGGCACATTACTGTCTTTTTCCTGCACTGGTGCACAATGTGTTCCCTCGCGCCAGTGCAGGCACCCTTGCACCATGGCGCAAAGGGGCCTGTGTTATAAGCCGGATTGATTTTGTGCAGTAAGGGACATCTTCCTGCACAAAAACAATCCCTTGAGGCATTGTCCTCTTTCTGTGTGTGCTAGCAAAATCAGCACACATAGAAAGAGGAAGTAACAAGGAGAATAAAAACATTTCTGCTCGTTACACTCCCCTGAAAAGGCATAGCATTTTGACACATTCCCAGGTCTACTACTCATGGTAAATCTGGGAATGCATCAAAATCCATGTGTGGATGCGTGGGAACACCCACGCTCCACCCATAGAATGTCTCGCTGGGGCAGAGTAACGCAACACAGCAATATGTGCTGCCTTACGTTAGTCTTGTTATATTAAGCCATGCAGGGCTGCTCAAGGTGGCCTTGCATGGCTTGATAAATCTAACATGGGAGTTGAGTTGCTCCTGAGCCCCTTTGCATGGCACAAGGGTGATACAATTCTTTCATAAATATGCCCACCAATTTACTTATAATCCCTTGTGTATGTTGCCACCCACATAAGCAGCACCTTCAACCATGCCTCAGGCCTGACAATGCAGCCTGCAGTACAGCTTTAAAACTGCAGTATCAACCTGGCATAAAAAAAAAACATTTGCCAGGCCTAACCCTTCTTTTTTAATCCCTATAAGTCACCCCTAGGGTAGCCCTAAAAGTCGATAGGCAGGGCGCGTTGTATTTAAAAACTAGGACATGTGCTTTTAAGTTTAACATGTCTAGGTAGTGAAAAACCATAAATTTGTTTTTCACTGATGTAAGGTCTATCTCTCCTACTGGATAACATTAGGTTACCTTATTACATTTAATAGGTGCTAACATTTGATTGGGAGCAGGGAGGAAGATCATGTTTGGACTCGAATGAATTGTAATTTAAAATCCTCATAAAAGGAAAAGTCAAATTTTAAATCACAATTTTGAACATGCCACTTTCAGAAAGTTATTATATAGATTTGGCAACCCGATATACCCTTGAGTGCTTGGGTAACAAAATGTTTTATCTGGTCAAAGTGCCTACAAGGGGTTTTATTTAAATATATGAAAACATTACTTCACAATATCACTTCTGAGTACCCGAAATAGTGGCCTCACACACATGACTTATTAGAATCAATTTTTGTAATCAAGAACGAATGAATCAAAAACAAGAAATGGGTGTATTCTTTTTTCTTGAAATTTATAATCCAAAAGATCAAATTAAAGGGTACGAAACAGTATTCCCATATAAAGAAGTGACAGAGGTTAACAATCCATTAGTAAAAAATATCTACTTATCACTTGTGTAGATTACACATTTCTGATACCTATTTACAAAAGAAATGTTCATTTACATTAGGTAAAAGATCTTTGTACAGCGATATTGATTCATTGATGAAAGTGGGTATACTGGTGGACGTTTCGGTCTTGTTATGTTATACATCTAAAATAACCATTTTCAGGACAGAGAAATTCTTATGTAGAAAAAGGACCCTTTGACATTTTCTTGTATTAACCATTGGTGACTGCTGCCAGTGTCCTCGATCACATGACTGTGAATAGCTTAGCTGTTTGGCTTTGTGTATTCCTCCCAGACAGTGAGACAAAGGGGGACTCGTTTTTTGCATGGAGGGCTATCCTGCCAGGATGGTTGGGGGCAGAGCTGTTTTCTGCCCCACTTACATTTAAACTTTTTTGCCTCCAGCAGATACAAAGGAACATGACACTAGTATTTTGTTACCCCAGACTTCCTGGACCTTGACAGGAAAATGGAAGAACTTTCCAGAACCTGATGGGAGGGTAGCATAGATAATACCTCTAGTTCAAAGGCTGGCACCAGGTATAACTATTGATCTCCAGAGCTACTCATCAGTATTCTCCTGTACCTGTGTACATTACAGACGAAGGACTGCCCTACCACCAGAGGACTGACCTGCTACTACCAGAGGACTTCCCTGCTGCTTGAAGACTGCCTTGCTCTCTGAAAAGAAAGAATGGATCTTCTCCCTGAATCCAAGGCTAAACTGAGTGACTCAGAGAGTAAGTTCTATGACCTCCTGTCTGAGCTATAGGAACACAACAAGCTCTAGAGGCTTCCCTGCGACTGCTCAGCTCTCCTGCTGCACTGGCCCAGTAACTGTACCTGCCTGAGACCTGCTGTTCTTTGGTGGATTGAGTTCATGATCCCCAAGAGGTGCCTCACCAGGTCCCGGTCCCTTGGTTGGCATCAGAGTGTACTCCTTCCTCCTAACTGTGGGTGGATCAAAAATGATACAGTGTGATGCAACTTGATGCAGAACTTTGCATCACAGCTTTTGATTGGTGGCCTCATCAGAACCAGTGCAGCGCGACAGAACTCATTGCAGGCACTCACCTTGCAGCCCTTGTGAGCCAGCCTCATTGGAACAGATTCAGCGTGGTGTAAAGCCTTGCATCAAGGATATAAGGTACAATTCTTAGTAGGACTAATCTGGACCCTATATCGAGCTCATGCTCCATTGAGGATGGCCTGAGCATGTGACTTTGCCACAGTCCAGTGCAACCAGATAAGCACAGTTAGCACGTTGTGCTTTTAGGTGTTATACCTATCTAAAGCTTTGAAACTGCATCTCTCTGGTTCTACTGATGTACGTTTGTTATTCTGGTATCATTTTATTTATTAACATTTACTCTATATTTCTAAATTAGTTTGAAATGTTTCTTGTATTGTGTTTTCACTTTATTTCCATGTGATTGCTGCATATATTATTCACACATTGCCTCCAAGTTAAGTCTGACTACTTTGTGGCAAGCTGCTCGATAGGGTTAATCACAGGTCAATTTAATGACTTTTGTGGTTCACCCTGACAAGGATTGTGCTTGTTGCCTGAGTGGGACTTCCACCACCCTTAACCAAGAACCCAATTTCTTACACTTTTCAATTTAAAAATAACATTCCATTTATTGTGCATTTGTCAAAGGTTGGCTGACAGTTAGCTTACTATGAACAGAGAAAACTGACTGACTTTTGCAGATGAGTAGATAATACTGCAGATGTTATTCTGTTTACCAAGCCTATAGTAAGCAGATGGCTTTAGGGATCAAGGCGTTGGGAGAGACAGGAGCCTATTGCATTTAAAAAGAACATTTCATTTATTGAGCATTTGTCAAAGGCCGGCTGACAGTTAGCTTATTATGAACAGAAAAATTTGACTGACTTTTGCAGATGAGTAGATAATACTGCAGATGTTATTCTGTTTACCAAGTCTATAGTAAGCAGATGGCTTTAGGGATCAAGGTGTTGGGAGAGGCAGGAGCCTATTGCATTGTAATTTCGACTTATCTATTTTTTTTACAAACATAATCTGAATTGTCTTTCAAAGATGAAAGATTTGATGGGATTCACTTACCAATTAGAAGTAGAATTCAGGAACCCTAACTGAACACACAAATATTAAAGGTTGCCAGCATGGTCTCAGGTAAACCTACTCATATTCATGGGTCAAATCAGGATGAGTTGCCCCCGCCTCCTATTGGCCATTTGAAGTACCAACATATTATGGCTAAATTGGTTCTCTGAGAAAAATAAAGCATATTTGATTAACATTAGAATAGTTTACACTTTTTTAAGACAAATATGCCATTTTTATTAATTGAATTTTCTGAATATTATTAAATGTTTTATGTACATACATGGTTGTACTTTCAAAATGCTTGCAATTTCATTCTCAGATCTCTACATCTACTTATAATCATTCAGATTGTATTTTTGTGTCTCAATCATCTCATAGGGTTGTAAATCATCTTGAGCATTTTATAAATGTAAAAGATGTCAATTTAAACAGGGTACATTCTTTTATAATACCTTTCAGTGAATTAAGAATATTCTAAACTAAAGCATTAGCATGTTTGTAAGAAAATGTATTATTAGTTACGGGAAGAATATGAGTCCCAAACAATAAGTCCAAAATCTTACCAGGTCAAACACACAAGTTCAATAAAATAAACTTGAGCTCAAACCCTGGAAGCTATGACACAGACTAGACAGGCTTACCTTAAGTAAAATGTGTTAAGTATTTAGCAGTACGAAAACAATTAAAAAGTTAAAACAAAAGTCAATAAAAATCCTACATCAAATTTCCAAAAATCATAACAAATAAAAAATAAAAGAAGAAAAATTACATAAAAATTATTCCAATCCAATTTTTGAAACTGGAGATCTGAATTTCTAAAGTTTTAAAACACAAAGCAGCCAAAAAATTAAACATGCAATCAGAAGTCACTGTTCATGTTTGATCAGGGCCAAAGTGTAATTTCAGGCCAACCATGACGGAGCAGGGGTTGAATAGACCAAGCGGGTTGTCCTGGTCAATGGTTTTATCTTCTGATTTAGGGTCTGATTATGATCTTGGCGAATGAGATACTCTGTCACAAATATGATGGATATCCCGTCCAACAAATGACAAGTTCCGTAGGATAAAATGGAATTGTAATTTTGCGGACGGGATATCCGTCACATTTGTGATGGAGTAACCCCATCAGCCAAGATCGTAATCAGGCCCTTAGTCTCTGAAATGGTAGTTATTATCTTCCAATGAGGCACATTTGAAGGATGTATCTGACAAATACAACTCAAAGTCAGATACCTATTGGCCCAGATCCCACTAGAGCTGTTTGGTGGGAAACCTTCGGAGTGGAAAAATTAAAATTTCGCACCCAGCAAAGTCCTCTCAGCCAAATACTTTTTTGCACTGTCACCCAACCAAGATGTCTACCTTTGGATTTAGTCTCTTTTTTGGAGCTCAAGATCTTCAAGCAGGACAAGCCTGGGCTGCATCTGACAAACTCTTCTCAAAATTTGATACCTTTGCTGTGAGATCCCACTGTAAGGGGCTTGTAGAAGTTCAAATTTTTCAGATTTGCTGGAGCAACTCCTCTTGGTTATTTCTAAGGATCCCTGAACCTTGGGGGCAGGGCATGGATTTATTCCAGGAGAGGCCAATGTAGGGTCTAGTCCAGGTCCTGTGGTAACTTGTTGTCAACTGGTAACTTCAGGAAAAATTCCTCTTGCTGCTTTTAATGTCATGTCTCTGTAGCCACAAAGAAGGTCAGCTACCTGACACTTGGAGCCACTTCATAGTCCCGGGTGCAAGTGGAGCAAGCCCAGCCCTCCTGGTCTCCATGCAGGTTCCAGCCAGCAGGTTGAGTCCTCTTCTGCTTTACCACATGCCTGGGGTGAGGTGCCACTTTTGTAGAAAGCACTACTCAGTGGGAGGGAATGAGTCCTGGCCAATCCCTACTAGATGGGGAAAAAGTTCCAAAGGGCAAACTTTCCCATTTTTGCAGCACATTCAGTTTACCTTACTGCAAAATATCACCACACCGCACCATTCCTAGGAAAATCCAAAATGGCAAAATATTTTGCCTCTGGAAGAGGCTGGTGACCAGTGGTGTGTCTAGAGAAATATGCAGTTCCCTTCTCCTCATCCACACCAAAATGACTCTGGGACAAGCTCTCCCTCTCACTGGAAAAGAGCCAGGATGGCAAAGCTGTACCCTGGGATCAAAGGACTTATCTTCCCCAGGACTCCCTTTACTCAGGCGGGTCTCTTGCAAGTTAATGAAGTTCCTGATCCCTACCCAGCTGCATTAGAACTTAAAGGAGTCACATATGTCACACCCAGGTTTTTATGCAAAAAGTCTAAAGACATTAATTCTTCTCTGGTGGAGGTTTTCACACCTCATTAAAGGGAAGCACTAACAGCAGCCAGCTGGTAACAGACAAATGCTAATTAGCCACAGGTGTTTCAGGAAGACAAAGTTGAATGCTTTTTATATTTACTTTACCTAAATATTTATCAAAAATCAAACTTCACCATTGAATTAAATTGTGAACAAATAATAAAAACAGTGGCTGACTCATTTCAGTAGCTTATCCCAAAGTTAGCAACTCTAGTACTTTATTTGAACTTTAGTTTTCCTCATACGGTAAGCTACAGCACTGTAGAGTAAAAATTGATTTTGGGGGCTAGTAACTGCAGGAATATGCCATGAGAACATATATATATGTTTCACTTTTAAATACTAAGCACCCTACCTTCCTGACTACTAGGCCTATGTTGAGTCACTTATTTGATATTTAAAGGTAGGGTTCCTTTCTGTCAAATAGGGTTATTTTGCAAGGTTTGCCTGCAGGTTTGAAAACTGCAGCAGCAGTGGCAGATCCTCCGCTAAGGTGCAGGAGCGTCGCCTCACTGCTTGTAAGCAGTATCACTAAAGGAAAAATACAATGATAATAACTCTAAGTTATTATCATTTTATTTCTCTAAGTAATTATCATTTTCTTTTTTCCTTGTTACAGCAGCTTTGTGGGTGGAACGGGAGGGGCTGCTCTGCTGACAGAGCAGGGGAGGAGTGGTTTGCACTCCCTAAAGTGCTCATAAAAGTTTGGCCAGCCCTCTAGGATTGGCCAAACATTAATGCACACTTTGCATGTTCTCCATGCAGGCTGCGTTACAGACTGCATGGAGAACAGCCTCCCATTCTCTGGCTGAGTGCCGATTCAGGGTGCTCAGACCAATCACAACGCTGCATTGCAGCCTTGTGCTTGGCTATCGAGAGGCTGGGAGCCGGGTGCATCCTGCTTCCTGCCCTGAAAGCAGAGAAGAGGACCGAGAGGAGGCGGCGGCGACAGCAGACGCAAGTGGCAGACAGGTAAGTGTGTATTTTTTTTTAAATTTAATTCCCTCCTCCCCCCTCCCCTATGACCTGCACCCCACTGCCTTCAAATGCCAGCCGCCACTGTGCAGCATTCAGGCTGAAAATATCGACCTGAAGCTATATTTATCATTGTCAATGGATGGCACAATAGGTGTTGGAGTCTACAAGTGACATTTAATTTTTTCCATGTTGTTCAGTATTTCCTGCACCATATACTATGACTTTACCCGGAAAGATAATTATGACATATTTTACCATGGTTTAGGGCCCAGAGCACATACACTGAGGACTGGAAATCAGTGTCCCAGTGTACACAGTTCTAAATTCTGCAATACCAGCTTTAGTTTACAACTGATCAGCAGAGCCAAGAAATACCAAGATTTAATGAGTGTTTGAGAGAGTTTAAATTTGAAAGAATAGAAATGTTTGGATAGCAGCTCATCTGGCTAAAGTGTCTATCCAAGTTATTTTCACAGTTATCCTGAAGATAACAGACAATAATATGGTCAGATTTCCTGATGTATTTCTCAAAGATCACAAGGTATAATTGATTTTCATAATTTTTTGCTAATTTACTATTACTGTATTAGCTGGTGTCTTTGGCGAAGTCTCTTTAAAAAGAGTACCTGTAGAGACCATGATTGCTCTAGCCCATTCTTTCCTAACTGGTCGTTATATTCTCTGCTACAATTTTAGTTACATTAAAAATAAGCATTATCAAGTTTTGGAAATCAGTGTTAGCCCGAAGTTCAAAAGTTGACTCTCTATTTTCTAACCCTGCACAAAAAACTGGAATTTGCAAATCAGGACTCACTCTTCAGTATTACAGAAATTATCACCTTTCCGATATTAAAACGGCGAGTGAGGGTTGTTGAAGAGTCCCACACGTTCACAATGTGTCTGATTTTCGTGAGGTGCGCAGCATTTAAATCAAAGCCTTCCTGTCGGTTCAGGGAAATTACCATTAGGAATCAAGCACTGTGCCGGCAAAATATTCATGGGAGAAACCAGAATGTAGCCAGTCTAGGGGTCTGGGGAAAAGGTAAAGAGAATTGCATGACAGAGCCAATGAACCACACGTCCCCAATGGAGCCTTCAGGCCGCCCTTCTCCACACCCTGCAGTGACACTGCTGCTTTGTCTCAGTGTGCATGTAAACCTATAGTAAATGCAACATGTATCTATGTGCACTGTTGTAAAGAGTGACAAGGTCAACAGAGGACCCCAGACCATTGTAGCCCTTGGTTCTGGCCAAAGGGAGCATTTTCGACAGATCAAATACTCTGATATGCAGCATATTTCATTTCATAAATCAACACACTTTTCACTGGAATTGGTGGAGTTTACCACAACGGATCACATGTAGGGTGACAAAGATATTTAACACGCCAGCCTCAGTTCCGTCTTTTGAGCATGAGGTAAATTTTGTTTTAGTCCATTCACAATCCGTTTTGGGGGTTGGTGATTGATCAATGTACAACTGGGTGCCAGCATTAGTGGCTTCCAATGAAAACGCCTGTCTAAACATGAAACTAAGTATGACATAAATGCTATAAGGTACTGGTGAAAGGATTGCTTTTTCAAATTGTCATGCCTCCTTCGGTGGCACTGTTATCTATAAACGTATGTGAGCACATGCATAGATTTCAATGTATGTATCTAATTCAGACGGATACAGACATTCACCAAGTTTAGTCACTAACCCATGCATTCAGTAAGATACGTTTAATCACTCACTTATAGAGTTAGTCACGCACCTACTAAATCATCCATTCAGACACTTATACACCCACTCATTCTTCAATACGCCTTTCCCTATATATATTAAACATATTTAAACTTTACAGAAACACACAGTCACTGGATGATGTCATCAGTGATGTCATTTGAGATGTCATCAGTGATGTCATCAGTGATGTCACTGACCATGTCATGAGTGATGTAATATGTGACGTCATCAGCAGTGCATTATGGGAGCGCGAGTTATAGTTACCTGAACTAACTATAACGGGGGAATTTCACGGGTTTTGTACGAGTGCAATGTCCAACTAACAATAACTGTCCCTAAAACCTATGGTTTTTTCAGTGAATTTGTAAGGTTTTTTAAATGCTAATTTCTAACTATAACGTGCCTGAAACCTATGGTTTTTTCAGTGAATTTCCAAGGTTTTTTAAATGCTAATTCCTAACTATAACATGTCTGAAACCTATGGTTTTTTTCAGTGAATTTCAAAGGTTTTGTAAATGACAATTTTTAAATGTATTAATTGTTATATTTATTTTTTTGATACTGATTTACTACATTTTTGTAAACTATTTATTTTTAGATATTTAATTTTTTAAATTACATTATAATTACATTATACATTACATTACAAAATATACTTTCTCAGAATGAATTACTTTAGTTTAAATACTTTGCAAATAGGCAATAGACTTTTAAGTACAGTAGTTACAGTTGTTGCAATGGGCAACACAATTTCAAACACAATGCAACATTGAGCTCAATGTGAATTTCTAGTTAAATGCAATTAGTTACTTTATGGATTACTTTTCTAACCACAGGACTGGATCCTAGATTCAGTCCTGGGACATCTCCTGTAAACAGTTGAGTAAAAGCGTTTTGGTTACAGTAGTGATTTTTAAGGAATATTATTGTATTTTAAAAGTTGACACTAAGAAACTTTTTCACATAGAATCACCAATGTTATCCTATGGGAGGAAATTCACTTAGCAGGTAAGTAGTGTTATCATTACTTTTTCTTACTCAGTGGTGGATCCTGGATCCAGCACTGGTGCATCTCCTGTAAACAGTTGAAAGAATGCGTTTAAGTCATACAGGCGATTTTTAAGGAATATTTGTAGTTTGTGAAAATCGACACTTTGAAACTTTTCTGCTGAAAACCAGACAATGGATTCCTATGGAAGGAAATACAAGTTACTGGTAAATACGGTTAGAATTACTTTTTCAGGGTCAGTGCTGGGCTAAAAGATGCAGCACTGGGTTCTCTCCTGATAACAGGTGAGTAAATCGGAATTCGTAGTTCGGCTGATTTTAGAGGAATATTATAAAGTTCCAAAACTCCACACTTTGAAGAATTTCCAAGTGAAACCAGTCAATGTTAGCCTATGGAAGGAAATTCAAGTTACTGGTAAGTACTGTTAGAATTACTTTTCAGGATCAGTGCTGGGCTCAAAGGTGCAGCACTGAGGTCTCTCCTGATAACAGGTGAGTAAATCGGAATTCGTAGTTCGGCTGATTTTAGAGGAATATTATAAAGTTCCAAAACTCCACACTTTGAAGAATTTCCAAGTGAAACCAGTCAATGTTAGCCTATGGAAGGAAATTCAAGTTACTGGTAAGTACGGTTAGAATTACTTTTCAGGATCAGTACTGGGCTCAAAGATGCAGCACTGAGGTCTCTCCTGATAACAGGTGAGTAAATCGGAATTCGTAGTTCTGCTGATTTTAGAGGAATATTTCTATGTTTCAAAAATCGACACTTAGAAACTTTTTCAGCAAAAAGCAGGCAATGATATCCTATGGAAGGAAATTCAAGTTACTGGTAAGTACGGTTAAAATTTCTTTTCAGGATCAGTATTGGGCTCCAAGATGCAGCACTGAGGTCTCTCCTGATAACAGGTGAGTAAATCGGAATTCGTAGTTCGGCTGATTTTAGAGGAATATTTGCACAGTGGTGAAGGGAGGGGGCGGGGCTTCAGGTGACATGTCTGCAAACAGGCACCGTGGCGCGTTTTAAGATGGGGAATTAAATCCTAATCAATCCCGAGGGTCCCTAGGGGCCAAGTAGCCCACCAGATACCTCCAGTATGCGCCAGAGAGCTGCGTTGCAGAGAGGTGTTCAGAGGCCACGCCCTTTTTGCACCTCTCTGCAACGCAGCTCTGTGGCGCTTTCTGGACGTACCTGGTGGGCTAGTTGGCCCCAGGGACCCTCAGGATTGAAGGGGATTTAATTCCCATCTTAAAATGCGCAACGGGGCCTGTTTGCACACATGTCACCTGGAGCCCCGCCCCCTCCCTTCACCACTGTGCAAACCGCCCAGTGGCGCGTTTTAAGTTGGGGAATTAAGTCCCCTTGAATCCTGAGGGTCCTTGGAGTCCAACTAGCCCACCATGTACCTCCAAAAAGCGCCACAGGGCTGCGTTGCAGAGAGGTGTAAAAGGGGCATGGCCTCTGTACACCTCTCTGCAACGCAGCCCCTGGTGCATACTGGAGGTTCCTGGTGGGCTAGTTGGCTCCCAGGGACCCCCAGTATTCAAGGGGAATTGTCCTTCAGTAAACGCGCCAGGGGCGCGTTTGCAGAGTGGTAAAGGAAGGGGGCGGAGCCTGCGGCACAATCGTTTTATTTTTTTTATTATTATTATTTTTTTTAAATGCTTTTTTCTGCCCAGGGGGTCCTTGTGGGACCCCCTGAGCAGACCTAGGGGGTCAGGGTGTTTCTACCCTGCCCCCTTTGTGCATTTTGCACACTTGTTTCTTGTGTGTTTTTTTTTTAAGCGGCGGGATCCGCGCACCCTAAGCGCATCCCGCCATTTAAAAAAAAAAATGCTTTTTTCTGCCCAGGGGGTCCTTGTGGGACCCCCTGAGCAGACCTAGGGGGTCAGGGTGTTTCTACCCTGCCCCTTTGTACGCTTTGCGCACTTGTTTCTGTGCTCGGTTCTACCGAGGCATGAAATGGCTGCCAACACTTCCTGATTTGGAGTGTTGACAGCCAATTAGCATGCAGCTCGTGATCGGGACGGTGCGCGCAGGGTGCGCTCAGGGTGCGCGAATCCGACGCGGCCATAGATATATATGTGATTTTCCTTTTGATTTTCTCAGGAACTACTGAACGGATTTACACCATTTAACAAAAAGGGTTCTTTCTGAACCAAGAACTACCTCTTTGCCAAATTTGGTGTAATTCCGTTCAGCAGTTCGGGCTGTAGCCGTGGCTAAAGTTTCCTATGGGAAAATGAATGGGGAAAACACGTTTTGGGACCCCCCTTTTTTCTCGGCCCTTGCTTGACGAATCACCCCGAAACTTTCAGGGTAGGAGCGGACCGGAGCGGGCCATAAAGTTTGAAAATTTCGCGAAGATTCATCAACCGACGCAAGAGTTATTTCAAATAGAATGTTGCGGATTTCCTATGGAAAATAGGTCCTAACTATAACTCATCTACTGGCGACCGCCAGTAGATAACATATATATATATATATATATATATATATATATATATATATATATATATATATATGTATTTTATTTTACTTCGAGCAAAAAAGGAAAATAAATAAATAAAAATCAAATACATTAAAACAAATGTATATTTTTTGCATTACATATATATGTATATGTCATAGGACACAATAAATACATCTTATATAAGGAGGAGTGTGTGTATGTGCCTTTTGCCCATGTTTACTGTCAAAAGACATATATGTCAAAGTATGCAATTCTGATTATAATAAAATATTAAAATATACTTAGAAATAGAAATACAAAATACATATGTCTCTTTAGCAGAGTTTATGCCAGCTAATAAAACTTTACTAAGTGTTGTGTGTATATATGCATGTATAAGTTAACTTACGTTATTTGTTGAAAATAAATCTGCATACTTCACCACAAGATACAAATGAATATCAAAACATTTAAATATTTCTGCCTCAATGTCAGGAGCGGCCCGTGCAGGTAAGAGCGGTGGGGGGCGGGGTGGGGGGGGGGGGGAGGATTTGACAGACAACCACGAGGGAAAATTGATTAAATAATACATTTTCCAACGTCATCGTCTGTCGAGATCCCCCCACCCGGCCGCATCGCCCCACCGCTCTTACCTGCACGGGCCGCTCTGCTCAATGTACAGATGGAGGCCGATATAGATAGGGTTATTTCAGTCACTAAAATTATACTGGGTGGTATGTCTATAAGTATGTATAAGTTAATTTCAGTTTACAAAAAAAATCTACTCCCTCCAACCGCTTTCTCATCCCTCTTCTATCTGACTCATCCAAAACCTTTCTGACTACTGTTAACTTCCAAACATCATTTTTCAAACCTCCCCCTCCTTTTTAACCAAATTCACCCAACTAACAGGGACACCTGTCTACTACTCCCAATGCCAACTTCCCCTGTTCAATACCTTTCCATCATTCTATCCTTTCTTCAAAACACTACAAAAACATAAGAACTCAAGAGCACAAACCTAACACAACCACTCCCCAAGGAAAAACACACATATTATTAATCTACTAACCATTTAGCTGTATTCTTAGGTTCAGGAGTAGCGTGCTACAAGCTGCAAAGTGCGTCAATGCCTCATCGGGGTAGTAAGTACTATATAAATACATAAATACAATTTACAATTACAGTTACTGGGATGTCTATGAGCCATTTTTGGGAAATGTGTGCTTTTTATAAATCTCAAAGGAATCTGCTGCTCCTGACTGAAATGGTGAAACTGTGGAGGTTTATCGAAATTCTTACAATTTCGATAAGGTGTAAGCTCTTGCAGTCATTTATGACATTCTCAGGGATCACTGACAGAATATCGACAGTCAGAATATCGAGGTACAAAAATATCGTCGCAAAAATATCGATGTCCAGAATATCGAAGTCTTATCTACATAATGGCAAGTACAAAAATATCGAAAAAAATATCGTTGTTAAAAATATCGCTGTTAAAAATATCGGTTTTTTTAATGTTAAGAAAATAATGTAAAAATAAAGTAAATAATACATATAATTTAAAAAACATAGTTAAAATAATTAGACAAATGTTTAAAATTATAAGTAATACAGATAATGTAAAAATAAATTAAACATATATATGTCTAAAATATAATATATATACTTACTTAATAATATTTATAAATAATTCTTTTCATAACTTATAAATTGTTAAAAAACATATTAAAAATTATAAATACATATATATATACACATACACCAATAATATAAATTAAAAACAAAAAACATATATAACAAATTAAAATAATATTAACTTTTTAAAATCTTTTTTAAATACATATTACACTACATTAACTAAAACAGTAGAGGAAATATTGGATAGTGAAGGGGATAAAATTACTATTCCCACTCCAAACAGTGCAACAGTAGGGAAAGTGTTGGATAGCGGAGGGGTAAAATTTACTATTCCCACTCAAGTGAGTGCAACAGTAGGGAAAGTGTTGGATAGCATAAGGGTAAAAATTACTATTCCCACTCCACAGACTGCAACAGTAGGGAAAATGTTGGATAGCGTAAGGGTAAAAATTACTATTCCCACTCCAGTGAGTGCAAGAGTAGGGAAAGTGTTGAATAGCGAAGGGGTAAAAATTGCTTTTCCCACTCCTGAGAGTGCAACAGTAGGGAAAGTGTTGGATTGCGGTGTCGTGTAGTTCCTATAGTACCACTGCAGGACCTGCGCGTTTGGATAACATAAACTGTGGGCTTGGTGTTAGACTGGCTCTGTGCACCCCCACGTTATATGTTAGCCTGATTTGCATTAGCTAGCTCACAGTGCCACTATAACCTCCTCTTATCGGGGATAGATTAGTTTCTGGCAACCTTAGACCATGACAACCCTAATTCCTCAGATTCGTGGAAACAATGTACTACTTTTCGCTCAGTCACTCTTGCTTAATTATTCGATTTGTCTCAGAGAGTTACACAGAATAAACAGTCTGAGCGTCTCAATAAGTATTTATTGAACAGTTGTTATTCTAGTGTAAAATATATGTGCTGCAGCAACCAGCAGACAATAGCAGAGATATATTATCAGCAGTACGATAAAAGTGAAGGGGTAGAACAGTTCTACCATATTGCAATAATCATGAATACATACATGAATATAAAAAGCATTATGAAAAGTGCGCGTACTCATACGATGCCTAACTAGATGTACCTGAATGTACCTAGCATATGTGTAAGTCTAAAAGCCTAAGAGCCAAGAATCCTTCTAGGATTTAGTCGAACCCCCATACCTGAATAGAGAGAGTGTGGGACCCCGTCCTGTTCTCGAGTTGGACACCCCGCAAGGGCTGTGTTAGACCGCTGTCAGCTGGAGCGACTGCATGCAGGAGCCTCATCGTCTCTGGTCAGTGTGTCAGCATGGAAGTCTTGGTTCCCTCTGTCTTACCGGGGTAAGATGTGGTGTATTTATACCCTGGAGACTCTAGTTGCTTCCTGTGGTTTGTATTGGGCCTTGTTAGACTTGAAGAAGGCGTCAGGGGTGAACTTTGTACATACATATTATGCAGGTGGTGTATTCCTAGAGAGTCATGCATAATTGATGAGTACAGTGTGGGCCTGTGTTTGGGAAAAACCCTGCTGTATTCAAAACCACTGGCTAGATAACGTTCAGCCCTCAGAGCTCGTTGTTTACTAGCGAGGACCAATGTAGGTGAAAGATCATGCCTATATAAGGAATCATGACTATAATTAGACATGTACAGTTATGACCGTAATAGGGCATATGCGGCTTTGACCATAATAGGGCAAGTACGAATATGACCGTATTAGGGCAAATACGAATACGTCCATTTTAGGGCATGTATGAATGGGTCTACATTAGGGCCTCTATACGGGACATAACACCCACTCCTCTTCCGAACAGGATGACAATGACCATACTTAAAATCTGGACAATTTAAAAACATTTTAAAAGCAAGTAAAAACATGGTTTTAAAATTGTTAAAAAATAATTCAAAAATGTTACAATTCAGCTATTTCCAATTGCCACCTAAAAAAATGTCTATTTTGTTTCTCTATATAAGTTGCTTCACTCAAAGCGGAAGAAGGCCATGCTTTTCTCAAGCGAAAGTGTCAATTTAGGAAATGTTCCAAATTTGCTCGTTCATTATGAAAACGAGTGGAGAAGCCGAATTCTTTCCCAGGACGCGATGAGCCAATTTGAGAATTAGGGGCCGATTCCGATCTCGGCCGGAAGCGCACCTAACATCATTCGTCCGGAAAAAAAAAAAAAAGCTGAACGCGTGTTTCCCGACCGATTCGAACAGTTGTCCGAACGAGCAAGTACGATGCGCATAACTGCTTAGATTCCGAGCGAGCCGTAGGTACCCATTCCAGCTCCTGTTCCCCGCCCGAGCCGGATCCGTAAACGCCGATTCGAGTCGCACGGAAGTAAATATACAGCACCTTCCGGCAGGACTAGTACGATGCGCCTTCCGTACGCGTCGAACCCGTTGCTACGTCCGGCACGTCAGAGCATCCGGGAGAGCTGCACATTAGCTCCGATTCGCGCCACAAGACGATCCACGGCTGCGAGACGAACAAGCCAGCGACGAGTACGAGTCGAAGCCACGAGAAACCCGAACGAGACAACCCAACCATGAATCCCATCACGCAGGTCCTATCAATACTCTACATCTATTACCGGAAGCGGTACGGACGCGTATGGCGCAGACGGTAAGCCAGACACCCACTACACAAACAAACGACACGTACCCGACATATGTCACACACACATAGGGATGCAGAAATGACGTACACTAGCTACAGCCGAACCATCGGTGCGGGATGGCTATCACCAATGCCATACACACCCATAGGGGCCTGATGGCTACCACTACCACCACTCCTACTCATGTGGGCCTGGATGCCTGTCACTACTACCATCACCACTCATAGGGGGATGGATGCCTACCACTAACACCACCCCTACTCATGGGGGGCTGGATGCCTACCACTACCACCACCCCTACTCATGGGGGCCTGGATGCCTACCACTACCACCACCCCTACTCATGGGGGCCTGGATGCCTACCACTACCACCACCCCTACTCATGGGGGCCTGGGTGCCTACCACTACCACCACCCCTACTCATGGGGGCCTGGAAGCCTGTCCCTACTACCATCCCCACTCATAGGGGGATGGATGCCTACCACTAACACCACCCCTACTCATGGGGGCCTGGATGCCTGTCACTACTACCATCCCCACTCATAGGGGGATGGATGCCTACCACTAACACCACCCCTACTCATGGGGGCCTGGATGCCTGTCACTACTACCATTCCCACTCATACGGGGATGGATGCCTACCACTAACCCTGGGCAAAGCACTACGCTACGCTCGCGTAGTTTGCGAAGTTTGCGCTACTTCGCACAACGCAAATTGCACGTAGCACAGTGCAAACACGCGTAGCGTAGTGCAGCGGTGAGTTTGCTTGCTCACGGTCCTCAACGTCAGGTTGGCGACCGTGAGCAAGCAAAATGACATCCCGGCGAGACTTTTTTTCGTTCGCGATCAGCAACATCAAGTTGCCGATCGCGAGCGTGGAAAATAAACCTCCCGGCGAGATTCTCAACGCGGGAGGTCAGGTTTCTCATTGCGAGTTGTCGTGTATGCTCGCGACCGCTCGCGATGAGAAACTACCAGTCCGCGTTGAGAGCTGCCGCCGAGTAAAAATCTACTCGAGCGGCAGTAAAAGACAGCTCGCACTGTGCAAGATGCCGCTTTCAATGATTGCACAGTGCGGACAAGCATCCGGCACTGTGCAATCATCGCGAACAGTGCACTACGCAGTTCGCGTAGTGCCACGCGTAGCTCGGCGTAGTGCGAACTGCACTTTGCGTAGCTTCGCGTAGCGCTACTTCGCGAACTACGCCCAGGGTTACCTACCACTACCACCACCCTACTCATGGGGGCCTGGATGCCTACCACTACCACCACCCCTACTCATGGGGGCCTGGATGCCTACCACTAACACCACCCCTACTCATGGGGGCCTGGATGCCTAGCACTACTACCATCCCCACTGCTAGGGGGATGGATGCCTACCACTACCACCACCCCTACTCATGGGGGCCTGTATGCCTACCACTACCACCACCCCTACTCATGTGTGCCTGGATGCCTACCACTACCACCACCCCTACTCATGTGGGCCTGGATGCCTGTCACTACTACCATCCCCACTCATAGGGGGATGGATGCCTACCACTAACACCACCCCTACTCATGGGGGCCTGGATGCCTGTCACTACTACCATCCCCACTCATAGGGGGATGGATGCCTACCACTACCACCACCCCTACTCATGGGGACCTGTATGCCTACCACTACCACCACCCCTACTCATGTGGGCCTGGATGCCTACCACTACCACCACCCCTACTCATGTGGGCCTGGATGCCGGTCACTAATACCATCCCCACTCATAGGGGGATGGATGCCTACCACTAACACCACCCCTACTCATAGGGGGATGGATGCCTACCACTACCACCACCCCTACTCATGGGGGCCTGTATGCCTACCACTACCACCACCCCTACTCATGTGGGCCTGGATGCCTACCACTACCACCACCCCTACTCATGTGGGCCTGGATGCCTGTCACTACGACCATCCCCACTCATAGGGGGATGGATGCCTACCACTAACACCACCCCTACTCATGGGGGCCTGGATGCCTGTCACTACTACCATCCCCACTCATAGGGGGATGGATGCCTACCACTAACACCACCCCTACCTATGTGGTCCTGGATGCCTGTCACTACTACCATCCCCACGCATAGGGGGATGGATGCCTACCACTACCACCACCCTACTCATGGGGGCCTGTATGCCTACCACTACCACCACCCCTACTCATGTGGGCCTGGATGCCTACCACTACCACCACCCCTACTCATGTGGGTCTGGATGCCTGTCACTACTACCATCCCCACTCATAGGGGATGGATGCCTACCACTACCACCACCCTACTCATGGGGGCCTGTATGCCTACCACTACCACCACCCCTACTCATGTGGGCCTGGATGCCTACCACTACCACCACCCCTACTCATGTGGGTCTGGATGCCTGTCACTACTACCATCCCCACTCATAGGGGATGGATGCCTACCACTACCACCACCCTACTCATGGGGGCCTGTATGCCTACCACTACCACCACCCCTACTCATGTGGGCCTGGATGCCTACCACTACCACCACCCCTACTCATGTGGGCCTGGATACCTGTCACTACTACCATCCCCACTCATGTGGGCCTGGATGCCTACCACTACCACCACCCCTACTCATGTGGGCCTGGGTGCCTGTCACTACTACCATCCCCACTCATAGGGGGATGGATGCCTACCACTAACACCACCCCTACTCATGGGGGCCTGGATGCCTACCACTACCACCACCCAAACTCATGTGGGCCTGGATGCCTACCACTACCACCACCCCTACTCATGTGGGCCTGGATGCCTGTCACTACTACCATCCCCACTCATAGGGGGATGGATGCCTACCACTACCACCACCCCTACTCATGGGGGCCTGGATGCCTACCACTACCACCACCCCTACTCATGGGGGCCTGTATGCCTACCACTACCACCACCCCTACTCATGGGGGCCTGGATGCCTGTCACTACTATCATCCCCACTCATAGGGGGATGGATGCCTAGCACTACTACCATCCCCACTCATAGGACGGGTAATGCATGACACAACCAGCATACTCCAACATAAGGAATGTCAGCAAAAGACATCCCCCCAACATCATGACAACAGTGTGTAGTCTGTGTCAAATGCCTACAACACTGAACATGACATTGAACATACAATGTGACCCCCTATCACATGTGTCACACATAAATGTGTGTGGCCTCCACAATGCAAGCAGACCATGACCACTGTGGGAATGGGGTCTAAACCCCCATCATCCCAGTGACCAAAATGTAAGTGTGGGTTCCATAGCGGAAGAAATTTTTTAACATTGTGGCGATGGGGTCTAAACCCCCATCATCACAGTGACCAAAAGGTAAGTGTGGGGTCCATAGCTGAAGTACATTTTGAACATTGTGGCAATGGGGTCTAAACCCCCATCATCACAGTGACCAAAAGGTAAGTGTTGTCATGGAAAAAGCTGCAACTGCCAAACAGCATGGATGATTCCTGGTCACACAACAACAAACACATCAGTGGCAAAGTAGTGGTTGTGTCCCATAGCAACATAGATTGGGTGAGGCAAACAGTGCAGTGCAAATAAAACATACCTTTGGCCATGTGCAGACAAACATCACCCATGGGGGCTGACATTGTCAACATTTATCAATTACACAATGACAGAAGTGACCATCATAATGCAGACCCACATATCTGCACCAATGGACACACACATGTAGATATCCTGTGGAGACTGTAGATGTGAGCTGAACAAATACCATACCATGGCAGCAATGGGACATACAAACCATGATTATTGTGCTGACTAATGACCTAGGAGTCCCAGGGACAGCAGGGGAAATCCTCCAAACAACATACAGCCAATGGCACACTAAAGATATGCCAATGCAGTGGTGCAGATGCACAAACACAAACAGGCAGCCTCACACTGCATATCAAACACAAAAGGTGATGGGGGTGTGTGCCAGTGTCCCCAGGCAACCACACAACACATGAGGAGGCCTGAATTCCAATTACACAGATGTGTATACAGTGCCATATAAAAGTAACTCATGGATCGGATTCCCCTATGTGGGCAATCAGGCATTGTTAGATGAGAGGGAGCCCAAATTACACATGTCACACAAGCTTGTAGGAACAGCAACTAACACAGCAAGAGACAGACCCACCACAGCACTACCCCCAGGGACCCCACATTGTGGTGACACTAGCCTGCATGATAATCCCACTGTGATGACAAAGGTAGATGTAGTTCACACTGTGAACCACAGCCATGTGTCCTGAGCAACAAACTACCCTCACACCTACACAAGCACACATCAATCAGCACGGCCTGTTAGCCAAGGCCAATATGGAGGTAGGGGTCTAGCCGTGCAACAACTCACATTTGCACACACTCAACACCACACACCTTGATCTCCACCAATGTGCAGCAGTGAAGCTCACATGGACTGGTGACATTGCACATGCACCCATGACAATCCCAGGGGTGGTGGTGGGAACTAAGGTGCAGAAACCCATCACACATGGCCAGTCAACAAGACTCGTGAATGTCTGACACACTGCACAATACGCCGTACATGGGCATGACGTGAAATCCACCCCAATCAATGGGATCCCGGCCACAGTCACAAACCAATGAAGAAGCCAAGGTGACCCACAAAGAACACACATAGACAACTTCCAACATTGCAGCTCTGATCCTGAGGAGTGGCAGCAGTCACACACACAACGTGTCACAATCACTGAAAGCTACCAAAAACTGTACATTACATGACTTGTGTAACTAACAAGTGCCAAGGGGAATCCTGACTGTGTCCCATCTGCGTTTGCCCACATCCCCAGCCATGACAACAAAGACAACTAGGGATGACAACCTGATGAACATTAGTTTGCCATGCACCCACATCCCGGAGAAACCAGGTCCAAGATGCTGGATGAACACAGGACAACTCAGCAAGCATCACAAACAGGAACATCCGTAGGGACACAGCCTGTGTAGGAAAAGGGAAGGGAACACACACAGACATGCTTACACAACACACAACACAGGCCCAGGCAATGTCACAGGATTACACACTGCCATGAGGGCACTCCACTACTGTGGAAGGTCCGCTGTGCCAAACCTTGTCTGTGCACGACTCAAACATGTCAGCAGAACACTCGATCAGTGAGTCAACAACTACAACACACTGAAGGCTCTGCTCACATCAGCCTGGGTACGGGAGTGTCACGTCAGTCATCTGCATACACCCAAAACACGTGTCAAGCAAGTTGCACTGTATACACAGATGAGTCCTTCAACATTGATGTGGTAAACTGCATGTCCAGTGGAGATGGGCACACAGTCAGGGAAATAGAAACATTGAATAGTGGTAAGCCCACCAGATGTGCATCAGTGTAAACCAAAGATGTTAATTTACAAATGCAAAACGTACATCCCTGTGTCAAATGCTGAACATTACACCCTCAGACTGCAGCAAAGGATGCTATAGATCCAGACTAGATTAGGACACATATCCCATGGACCACATGGAGTCCATCACAGCAAAACCTTCATTTTCCTGATCTGAACACTATTTCAACTGCAAATGCATGATGATACTCATCTACATCATGTACATCAAAAGAAAAACCACAAGTAAACAAAAAGAGGCTTTATTCAGCAAATGTGAAACTAAAATTTTAAGTCCAAAAGAAACTAAGGCCAATGGCCAGTCCACATACACAGTCCCAACAGGGTGATATGTGACAACTTGTCACCCATTGCTTGCCTGCACTGGTACGGACAGGGGACATCCCCTCGGAGGGGCATACAAGGGGCAGGCCAGGCACCGCAGGGACAGGATCAGGGGATGCCAGAAGGAGGCAGTGAAGGGGTGGTGGGTGCAGGAGTGTCACCGGCAACTGCAGTGGAGGTGTCTGACTCAGTGGGGGCCGGCACCACTGTAGGGCACAAGTCAGATGGTGTGGGTGCTGCAACCACTGCAGTGGGCCGGTCAGATGGAGTGGACTGGGTCCCCACTGAAGTGCCCGAGTCAGACGGGGTGGTTGTGGACTCCACTGCAGTGCATAACTCCAAGGGAGTGGAAGGGGGGCAGATGAGGTGGGCAGGACAGAGGGGGGACCCGGTCTCCACACCAGTGGCACAAACAGGCAGAGCGTCTGGTTTGGGGGTGGAAGAGCAAGTGGTAGGGGGAGGGCCTAAGCAGTTTGGGGATGCGGTATCGGTGTGTGGGGAACCTGGGGCAGGGTGTGGCGGGGAACCTGTGGAGTGGTGGCCTGGGGGATGGAGGAGAGAGACTGTGTGGTGGAGCTGCGTGGTGGTGGGGTCTTGCCCTTCCTGGTCCGGGGGGACTTTCTAATGGGGTCCTCAGTCTGCCTGTGCCTGGGGAGGGTGTCCGGGTGTGAGGGCACTCCCTCTGTGTGTGGTGGTCGCCTCTTCCGCCTGGACGTTGTGTCAGATGGATCTGTGGGGAAGAGGCCAAGCTCACAGAGGAAGAGCTTCTGGGAGGGGGGTTGCAGGTGAGGCAAGGGAAGGGGTTTTGGAGGGAGAGGTATCTGAGGACTGCGGAGTGCTCATGGATGCATGTGTGTGTGTCTGGGCCCCATCCCCTGTGAGTGAGGTATCAGTCCCCTGACTGTGCGTGCGTGTGCGTCTGGATTTTGGCTTGTGTGTCTGTGTGCTGCTTGTGTCTGTGCTGGTGCGTGCCGGTGCTGGTGTGTGTGTGCTTGGGACAGGTAGGGTGCTGGGGATTGTGGATGGGGCAGAGGTAGGAGGGGTGAGGGACTGTTGCAGGAGGGACACTGCTGCCGTCAGTGAGGAGGCCATGGACTGATTGGTGCGATGTAGGGCAGACATGCCAGATGACATGCCCTCCATGAATGACACCAGTTGTGTCAACAGACCCGTGTGTGCATGGAGGACACTCAGCATTGATGTCTGCCCTACATGGATCTGTTTCAGCAAGTCCACAGACTCCACACTCAGGGCAGCAGGGGGGACAGAGGCAGGGGGTGCGGTGCCTGACATGAAGGAGACACGCTCGCCCTACACGGGAGCCTCCACGGACATGTGGGATGGGAGCAGATGGGAGGGTGGAGATGGTGGTGGTGGCGGGGACAGACTTGCTTGATTTTGCCTCTGGTCTTCTGACACCCGCCTCCACAAGGGAGTCCTCACTGGAAGTGCTGTTTTCCCCAGCCGAGGTGGTCGTAGCTGAGGTCTCCTCAGTGTGGCTCCTCTCACCCTCCGTGCCACTGGGTCCCTCGGTCTCCCCTGCAGTGGACCCAGTCTGGCTCTGCCGCTCCTCTTGGTCCGTGGAGCTGTCTCCTCCTGTGGCCGTGGATGTATCTGCAAACAATCAGGATAAACAGAGCAACATTAGTCACCTGTACTGACCAGACACACCACAGTAAGTACAGCACATCACAGAGCAAACACTGCCATTATTTTCTAGACATTGCAATAAGTGCTGACACTGATTTGAAGAAGCCCATTGTCTGCCTGACAGTCATTCATGCCACACATATCCTACCTGTCCATGCACCCATCTGTCTGCTGCCTGTTGGATGCGACTAATCATATGTGCACACATGCACCACATACACAGTTGTTGGACATCCAAGAGAACATATGGAAATGTGTCACTCCAAACACATGCCATCTCCTGCCATTGACTCAGTACATGTGTCAGGAAAAGTGAGGGGCAGAGTCTCTGTTGATATGCGGGTTTTGCTCCCATCACCAGACACAATGAGGTCCTCATATCCTGATAGACAATGCGACAATGGTGTGCATGCAGGACATATCACACTACTGCTGGATCACCCTTTGCGAGTTGAATGTCATGGCACAGGCCTGTCTGGCAAGTCAGTCATAACTGTCTCCTGTCACAGGGGCAGTGCATACACACAACACCAGTCTACACTGTGTCACAATAATGGAAGTTTTGGGAATGCAAGCCCTGTAGCTGACAGGTGCACATGTGCACCCCTGGCCACCCACATCATGAGGACTAAGATGATCCCACGTCAGTCAAATGAGATATTTGAGTGACTGCAAACACAAATCCATACACATGAGCACTTCACCGTCTGATGAGAATGAACCAAAGCTGCCTGCACCTCAATGTTTCATACAACATTGTGCACAGTCAAGGGATCAGAGACCTATGCATTAACCAATGTGCAGATCCCATAGTCACAACTCAGATGGCTGGCCACCCCAAATTGTTAAACACTCCAGGAGTCCAAAAAGCAAGGCCACACCACGGTGACACAGAGGCATACACCTGAGTGCACTCTTCACAATGCCCAATATGTATGCTGACACACGGGAGTGGGAGAACAGAGTGCCTTCGATGTACGGAGTAGGCATTACAGTCCTGGTCCATGTGCAACATGGTATTACCCTGAACACTAGGCAGGTGGCTATGCATGTGTCACACACACGATGTACATACTTCTGAGGCTCCTACCTTGGTCTCTGCTGCAGCATGGGTGTGTGGCACATACCCCAGACATGTGGTGAGTCAGAGCAGCAATTGGAACACATATTAAAGCCATACCCAGAGTACATGTCAGATCACAGGCATTGTGTGAGCAATTGTACCACCCATGCAGCCCACCACAAAGTTCCTGTAACTGATGCTGTCCCCAACTTGAACCACAGGTAACTGCAAGTACACAGTACCCAAGTGACCTAAGTCACAGACTGTAAGGGCCACACCTGTGTATCAGATGAGGAGGGGGCATGACACAAGTGAGGGACATGAGTTCAGGACGACAAGACAGTTGTACTGTGGAAGTGGAACCAGGCTAAAGGAGTGCATAGAGCATGTTAGTCATAGTACACAGTAAAGGCTAGCACTTACCCCCTCCTTGCTGCTGTCTGGCCTTCAGCTGCCCATCCAGGTCAGGGAAGACCACCGCCAGAATCCGGAGCATGTGGGGGTCAGGGTCCGGTGTCCGCCCCTCCTGCGAGGAGGCGACAGCTTCAGCTGGACCCTTGCGATCCTCCGGGTCCAGCCCCGAAGGTCCTGCCACCTCTTCTGGCAGTTGCGGATCCTGCGCCTGTAGACCCCCACAGATCGTACTGCCCGGACGATGGTCAGCCAGATCTCCTGCTTCTGGTGGGCATCAACCTGTGAGGATGACAAAGTGAAAAGGCCATTACTACACATGCAACATATCCGTGCATCACACAGTTGGATATACATGTCTCAATCACAGGGGCATATGATGTACACAGGTGGTGCAACTATGGCTATGAACAGTTGTCCAGCAGTTACTAAATGGTATCATTGCTGGGAAGTAAAACCTTGTTGGAATGCACTGTTACTGCACTATACCTGTTCAGTGCATGTAACTACACACTTTGGGGGTGACAACTACTCAGTGAGCATGCTAGCCACTGGTGTACACACTGTAAGTCTTGCTAGTCAGACAACATGCACAATTAGTAAGGCAGTGGACAGCACACTCACCTGCTCCCCGGGTTTCCCATACAGCTTGCTGTACTGTGGAAGGAGGCTTTCCAGCAGGGCCTGGTTCTCCTCAGTGCTGAAGGCTGGGGCTCTATCCACAGTACGTGCCATTGTAGTAGCCAGAGGATGCAGAGACAGCAGCAGTGGTGGTGGCAAGTCAGTCATAACTGTCTCCTGTCACAGGGGCAGTGCATACACACAACACCAGTCTACACTGTGTCACAATAATGGAAGTTTTGGGAATGCAAGCCCTGTAGCTGACAGGTGCACATGTGCACCCCTGGCCACCCACATCATGAGGACTAAGATGATCCCACGTCAGTCAAATGAGATATTTGAGTGACTGCAAACACAAATCCATACACATGAGCACTTCACCGTCTGATGAGAATGAACCAAAGCTGCCTGCACCTCAATGTTTCATACAACATTGTGCACAGTCAAGGGATCAGAGACCTATGCATTAACCAATGTGCAGATCCCATAGTCACAACTCAGATGGCTGGCCACCCCAAATTGTTAAACACTCCAGGAGTCCAAAAAGCAAGGCCACACCACGGTGACACAGAGGCATACACCTGAGTGCACTCTTCACAATGCCCAATATGTATGCTGACACACGGAGTGGGAGAACAGAGTGGATGTCGTCCTGGAGCATGTAGTGCAGGCAAGTGAGCTCTCAGGGGAACAACCAGCATTATATGTGTGCTGCAGAGGCAGATACTGTCCCATGTGTCCAAAGTGATAGGTTCAAGTCGTTTGCATCTTCTGAATCTGGCCAATCCATGGAATTGCACCACTTATACATGCCCACAGCATCCTTCAAAAGTTCAACTTCATGACACCCATGAATTTGCAACATTGTTGTGGGTGTCCAACTGAATTCACTGCATCCGACTCGTAAAAGCTTCGAAAACGCGTCCGTTACCATGTCAGGCCATAGCCAATGCATGCGCACCGATCGGACCATTGCTGTACAACGCGTATTTCAAAACACAACCCGCATCCGTCCACATCATATGCAATGGCCAATGCGTGCGCACCGATCGGTCCATTGCTGTACAACGCGTATTTCAGAGCACAACATGCATCCGCCCACATCATATGCAATGGCCAATGCTCTGCGCACCGATCGGACCATTGCTATACAATGCGTATTTCGGAGCACAACACGCATCCGTCCACATCATATGCAATGGCCAATGCGTGCGCACCGATCGGTCCATTCCTGTACAACGCGTATATCGGAGCACAACACGCATCCGTCCACATCATATGCAATGGCCAATGCGTGCGCACCGATCGGTCCATTGCTGTACAACGCGTATTTCGGAGCAGAACACGCATCCGTCCACATCATATGCAATGGCCAATGCGTGCGCACCGATCGGTCCATTGCTGTACAACGCGTATTTTGGAGCACAACACGCACCCGTCCACATCATATGCAATGGCCAATGCGTGCGCACCGATCGGTCCATTGCTGTACGACGCGTCCCTGTACAAGTCACTCGCATATGTCACTGTGGTTGTCACTGGTGTACATATGCCAGCCACATATACTTGCCAGGGACTCAGGGGCACACCTACAACACCACAGCCTGTCCACACTGTATCCTAAGGCATGTAAGGCTGCATTACCTGTGTGTGTATGGGGGTCAACATGTGGTTTTTTGGGTGGCACTTGGGGGCAGCCACTCCCAGGCTGTGCACGTGTTCATGGGGACAGAATCGTTTGTGTGTTGTGCACATGACCACTGTCATGTGCAACTGTTCAGTTCAGAGCATGTGGCATGGTCACATTTCCAGGTTGTGTATGTGTATGTTATGTCACATACACCCTGAGTCCCATGTGGGATGGTATGTACGTCACAGGGTGACCCATTGCCACAATTGTGATGGCCCTCCACAGTCTGTGTGCATGTTGTGTTTCAGATGTCTCTGATTCCATGTGCACAATGGGAGACAGTCTCCACATCCACGTTGTTTGTGCATCGACTTTGATGTTGTGCGTGTGTGTGTCACAGACGTCCATGTCTGTCCTGCAGAGGCAACAGGGGCCACTACCTGTGGGAGTCATGGTTGTTTTGCTGACGTGTACATGATACGCCATGTCATGCCAGTGTCCATGTGGCAATACAGGGTCCCTGGGAATCTACCTGTCAAAGAGCTGTGATGCCTGGGGCACATCTGTCCTCACTTGTCACTGTGGTGTGTGTTTGGAACATGACAGCAGTACATGGGTACTGTGACACAGCCTAATGATTTCCCATAGCACAACCTGGAACTTGTTGTCTACACATGTTGAACTGAGATGTTAGATGTTGGCCATGTAGGTGCCATATATGTCCATACAGAACGGCACACACATCAAGTACTTGTGTCTCATAATGATGTATCATGTGATATTGAGTATGGCCAATGCCACATATGTGGGGTGACTGACAATCTTTCTTTGTTCACCTATGCACTGCAGGGCACCAGCTGTCCATAGACCATTCCCTGACCTTGCAACCATGGTTGAACGTGACTGCATCCGACGGTACCGCTTCAACAGGCCGCTGATTAAGGAATTGGCGGGGCGGTTGGCCCCACATTTGCAACCTGGCCGGCCATACCCTACAGCGCTGACCCCCAAGGTGAAGGTGATGGCAGCCCTACACTTCTTTGCCACCGGTACCTTTCAACACACTGTGGCGTCTGCTGGTGGGATGTCACAGACCATGTTCAGCCGTGTGCTACGCGATGTTTTGGAGGCGATGTTGATATACTTGAACCAGTACATCTATTTCCCTAAACGTCAACAACTCACTGACGTCAAGAGTGACTTCTATGCCCTGGGGAGGATGCCACATGTCATCGGCTCCATTGATGGGACACATGTGGCTTTGGTACTACCACAGGCACATGAGCAGGCATACAGGAACAGGAAACATTACCATTCTATCAATGCTCTGGTGGTATGTCTTGCAGATATGAGCATCTCACATGTGTGTGCCCGTTTCCCCGGTTCTGCACACGATGCCTACGTGATGAGGAGTAGTCGCATCCCGAGGATGATGTCACAGATGCAGAACCAGCGTGCCTGGCTTGTCGGTGTGTACTGACTTTGTACCATTGTGTGTGTTCTGCAATGTTGTATTCCACCCTCTTTTCCAACTCAGCTAATGTGCAATTGTCTGTATGTAGGTGACTCCGGATACCCCAACATGCCGTGGTTGCTGACGCCCCTCAGGAACCCTGTAACACCAGCCCAGATGCGCTACAATGAGGCACATGGTCGGACCCGGAGAGTGATCGAGTGGACATTTGGTCTCCTGAAGAGCCGCTTTCACTGCCTGGACAAGACAGGAGGGGCCCTCCCATATGCCCCTGCAAAGGTGTGCAAGATTTTCATCGTCTGCTGCATGCTACACAACCTGGCAGTGCGGAAGGAGTTGCCTCTCATCCTGGATGACGATGACCAACATCCGCCACCTGTGGAGGATCCTGGCCTGGGCCATGATGCCAGTGATGATGATGATGATGAGGGTGATGTCCGCACACAGCTCATCACCAACTTCTTCAGCTGAATGTGAGTATACAGAGATGTTATGTCAATGATTTGAGTTTGCATGATATGTGTTGGTGGTGCTCTGTTGCTGTTTCAGTGTGGCCATGTGCTACTTGACTGGATGCGTGCAGCGATGTGTCCTTACAGGTAGTCTGTACTCCCCAACAGTGTTGACATGCTAACTTGGTTTTGTGTAGGTATCTTGTGACATGTATTGGGCATGAGTATTGCAGCTCTGTCCTGTTCTTCAGTGCTTTTGACTGTGTGTCATGTCTGTCCTTCACAGGGTACTTTCAGAGTTGTTTGGTCAACTCAGATCCCCCGACACCATGATTCAACTTCCAGGGTGGAAGCAGTCGTTTCCCTACAGGTGATGTGCCACACACCCCTGGACTTTATTTCTTCAACACTTGGTGACTGTGTGGCCACTGCCACGTGGGATTACCTTGCATCTGTAGTGGAAACAACATGTTGCAAATGTGTAATAAACCTGTGCTTCACTTTGGGATGTGCGTTGTCTGTGGTCACACATCTGACTGACATTTGCTTACTGCACCTGTGGGCTAGTTAACACAGACTCTGAATAGGTGTGGTGTCTGTGCATTCCACTGTATTTCCTGGCAACATCAGTGTAGGCGATGAGTCAGATGGCCCTGGTGTGTATGTGTTGTGTAGCCCTAGTGGTGTGTCTCCCTCATATGTGTCACGTCGCCATGACTCACATGACGGTGTTGAACTTGCTGTAGCAGTTAGCATGCACAGTGTCATTTAGCAGATCATCATCTCCATGACAAAAACAACGTTGGAATCACAACAGAGGCAAGTATGGTGTATTAGTGAGTTTATTTACATACATGTGTGAGGATAGTGCACAGGATGGTGGGTGCTGTACATTGGGATTGGAATCCAAAGTTCACAGATGAGTTGGAAGTGTTGGTAGCAGAAATGTCCTGAGTAAAGTCGACAGTCATCTGATACATTAGTCCAAATTAAACTCCCTATGTCATGTGGGAGAGTTGGGTTGCATTCGACAGGGTGAACAGTTTGCACACAAAGGAGAATTTCCAGAACAGGTGTTGGGTTCCTGGGGGATGTACATGGCCATCGGCCTCTCAGTTGTCCTTCCTCGGACGACCCTCTTCTTTCTGGGGGACCCTCACGTGCAGGCCGCTGTGGTGCAGAGGACTCTCCACCAGAGTCATCCTCCCTCCCTGTGGCAGTTGCAGTTGTTGCGGCACCAGATGTTGTGGGCACACAGGGAGGTGTGGACATGTTGGTGCTAATCTGGCGGAGGCATGTCAATATGTCCCTCTGCACCGCTGTCAGTTCTTCCAATGTGTCCCACTTGGACTCCATGCCAGACATGTGTGTCTCCACACGGGACATGTGGGAGTCCAAGCGGGCATGATGGGCAGCCTGCTGCTGTTGAATGTCCTTGAGGATCCCCACTACCTGGCTGACCTCTCCGGTGCTATTCTGGTACGCATCAGCAATGCGTACCAGTTGTGGGTCATCATGCAGTCCAGACCCCTCTGCAAACAGTGACCTCTGCCTACCACCCCTCCCACCACCCCTGGCCACACGTGCGGGACCTGCGGTGGCACGCACAGGTGACCCTAGGCCCCCTTGGGGGTTGGTACTGGGGTTGTTGTCCGTTGCTTCACGGTGGGCTGGGGTCCCTGTGCTGTTGTCATTCAGTGTCCTTGGTCTGTCCGTGTCGGCGGGGGTGGTCTGTGTGTTGCCAGATGTTGGAGGAATGGGTGCAGGGGGTGCAGATGGTGGTCCTGCTGGTGCTGCATGATGACTCACACCGGAGGTGCCAGGTTGGTCTTCGCCATCCGAGGAGGGCAGAGGCTGTTCCACACCAGAGAGCTCAGGGGCCACCGGAGCCTGGGACAGGGACTCCTCATCATCTGCTGCTGTGTCCCCATCATCACCTGTTTTTGGAAGAGACACACAATGTATGTTATGTTTCTACAGGCATCAATGGTTCAAACACATGACAGTTGTGACTGTACCTCTGGATGCGGGCCTGTACATTGCATTGTCCTAAGTTGTCACAGTCAGAGGTTGATATTGGTGTGGCTCATTGTCCTGCCAACCTGAAGCATTTCAATGTGGATGTTGAGGTGTGTGCATGACCAGCATTGGTGGTATTTGGTTGACATCCGGACCTCCTTCTCCCCCAGCCCAGTTATCCCACCATGAAGCATGCCACCCTTGCAGTGGGTGCAGGTTAACTCTCAGGATGTCAGTCAGTGGTGTCCTGCTGTTGGTTGGTGCCCAGTTCCCAGCAGGGCCTGGTACTCCCCACAACAGAGCACCATTGTCAGACATCTTAGAAGTGGCTTTTCACTCCCTGTGAGGTGTGCATGCTTCAGTGTGAGCTTGCTGGGCCATGTGGGTGGGGGATGTTGAGCTGTGACTACCACTCCCATCATGCTATTGCCTACACCCCCTTCCCAGCATGCCCATACTTCCTTCCTTCTGACTCTGCTTCCTGTGGGGTAGTGTGCCTGTGCTGACAGGATGGCTGACAGTGTTGTCCTGGCGTTTGTTTGGCTACAAGTCCCAAAAGTGTCCCTGTGCTTCACACAGCATAACCCAGTGTGGTTGTTGTTTGTGGGATATTTAATTAGAGTGTGAGGCATTGCATTCTCCCAGGTGAGTTGTGTGGAGTTTGTGTTAAGGGGGTGTGTGAGAAAAGCTGCTGGTAACTATGGTCAGAGCTGTCAGTCCTCCTTCCCACCCAGCCAGATATCCCACCATGGAACGTGCTTCCATTGCAGGGAGTGCAAGTTGGCTTTCAGGATGTCAGTCAGTGGTGTCCTGCTGTTGGTTGGTGCACAGTTCCCAGCAGGGCCTTGTGCTCCCCACAGCAGTACCCAGTGTCAGCCATCTTGTCAGTTCTTTTCCACTCCCTGTGATGTGAGCATGGTTCAGAGTGGTGTTGATGGGCCAATTGTGAGGGTGACCAATATCTGTGACTACAACTCCCATCATGCTATTGCCTACACCACCCTTCCCAGCATGCCCATACTTCCTTCCTTTTGAGTCGACTTCACTGCGTGTGAGTGTGACAGCAATGGCAAGATGGCTGACAGTGTGGTCCTGTTGTTTGTTGGTGCACAGTTCACAGCAGGGCCTTGTGCTCCCCACAGCTGAGGCCAGTGTCAGACATCTTTGAAGTGGCTTTTCACTGCCTGTGAGGTGTGCATGCTTCAGTGTGAGCTTGCTGGGCCATGTGGGTGGGGGATGTTGAGCTGTGACTACCACTCCCATCATGCTATTGCCTACACCCCCTTCCCAGCATGCCCATACTTCCTTCCTTTGACTCTGCTTCCCTGTGGGGTAGTGTGCCTGTGCTGACAGGATGGCTGACAGTGTTGTCCTGGCGTTTGTTTGGCTACAAGTCCCAAAAGTGTCCCTGTGCTTCACACAGCATAACCCAGTGTGGTTGTTCTTTGTGGGATATTTAATTAGAGTGTGAGGCATTGCATTCTCCCAGGTGAGTTGTGTGGAGTTTGTGTTAAGGGTGTATGTGAGAAAAGCTGCTTGTAACTATGGTCAGAGCTGTCAGTCCTCCTTCCCACCCAGCCAGATATCCCACCATGGAACGTGCTTCCATTGCAGGGAGTGCAAGTTGGCTTTCAGGATGTCAGTCAGTGGTGTCCTGCTGTTGGTTGGTGCACAGTTCCCAGCAGGGCCTTGTGCTCCCCACAGCAGTACCCAGTGTCAGCCATCTTGTCAGTTCTTTTCCACTCCCTGTGATGTGAGCATGGTTCAGAGTGGTGTTGATGGGCCAATTGTGAGGGTGACCAATATCTGTGACTACAACTCCCATCATGCTATTGGCTACACTCACTTCACCAGCATACACACAATTCCTTCCTTTCAGTGAGCTTCCCTGTGAGGTGGTGTTCTAGTGGTGGCAAAATGTCTGACAGTGTTTGTTGGTTAGATTTGTGCCACTGCCTTGCTCTATTTGTTGTTAGGTTTGTACATGTCATGACACAGTTACATATCACTATGAGATGGCATGTATTGTGTTTATCTAACTAACATACACATCTTGGGATGATTATCTTTTGGTTACTGTGGCTTTGCTAAGGGTGCATGGTTTGACTATCCCCTTGACAGTGATGTGTGTGTATTGTCACACAATATTGGGTATATTGGTTGTGTACTCACCAGGCTCTGGGATGTTTGATAGTCCATGTACGCTCTCTGGTGGTAGGATGGCCCGCACCTTCTCCTCCCAGGGCCTGAGGTATACTGGTTTGGCAGGAGGGCCACTGCCGGTGCGATGACTCAAGGCGTAATCCTTCTTGAGTAGGTCCTTGACCCTCCTGCGCACATCATACCACCTGTTCTGGATGTCTTCCTTTGTGCGCAAACATGGTGATTGTGCCTTCACCCTGTCGACGATCCTCTCCCACATCTTGGTTTTCTGCGACATGGGGGTCTGTTGGACCAATGTACCAAACAATTGTGGCTCTACCCTGAGGATTTCATCTACCAGGACTTCCAATTCACTGTCTAGGAACTTTGGATTCTTCTTTGGGGGCATGGTGATGGGTGGTGTTGGGGATTGATGTGTGTGTGAGTGTGCAAGTGAGGGTGGGTGAGTGTAGGTTTTGCTGGGTGTATGTGAGGGTGCTATTTGGGAGGTGCTAATGGTGTGTGGCTTGTGTGATGGATGAGTTGTGAGTGTGTCTGTGGTTGCTGTCTGATGGTGTTCTGTGCTGGCAGGTCAGTTGAATTTGCAAAGGATCATGGTAGGGATTTGTGGCCTTTATATGGGTGGAGTTGTGGGTGTGTCTTTGTTCCATGTTTTTTTCCCCCTGTATTTATTGACTTTGCCATTGCTTGTTTGGCCCTTTTTTTGTATTTTTTCCTTTGTAGGTTTTAGGCATGTAGGAGACGTTCTTCTGACCAAGTAGGACGCTGCAGTTGGCTCGTGCGGGCTTCTCCGAGTCTTTCAAGCTGTGTTTCTGATGGGTTTCATGTGCGGCGTACGCGTCGGTCGCGGAGTATTGGGTTGCTTCGGCTCAGTTTTGTATGCGTGTCGGTCGTACGGCTTGAGCTCCTTGCGACTCGGTCTGGTTTTACACGCATTGCATCGTACTGCGCGGGTCGGAGTTCGCAGGTACGTTTCTGTCGGGTTCATTCCTGGTGCGTGTCGATCGGTTCTATTCGCTTAGTTTTCCAGCCGGATAGCTGGTTTCCGTGCGGTTCGGTCGTTCGGCTTGTGTTCCGTACGAGTCGGTCGTAATTCACATGCATTGCATCGTACTACGCGGATCGGGCAGCGCCGGTACGTGTTGGTCGAACTACATTCCCAAACCGAGTTGGTTGGTATATTTTCCGGCCCGAATCGGAATCGGCCCCTTAGTGTCCTGGCTGGGAAGCACAACATTATCAGTATGAGCTACTGCAGATGACAAATCCAACGCCTCACAGAGAACGTCAATCGCACATAGATGGTGTGTAGCACTGCCAAAAGTCAGTGCTGCGGAAGCTTGTGCGGCAGTTGTTACCTGGGTGCCTGAGGAGGAGTCACCTAACCCAGCAGGAGCAAACGGCACCTGTGGATTCTCAAGGAATGCGTTCGTCAGAATCGGAAGACCCTGGGGACAAAGCAGGGAATGGGCCTTTAGGGGTTCCAGCATTGCATCCGTGTCCGGAGGCGCATCTGATGGAAATGTTAGACAATGATCCAACGTGCATTCTTCTCCGCAAAGCAGGCATCGAAGAACAGGTAAGATGCAGTCTACCCAGACTGGTCGAAAGGATAGAAACCAGTAGGCATTGAGTTCTCGCAGGCAAGAAACGCCCAGAAGTTGTACCATGCGTTCACGGTATTTCTGCTCCAGGAGCATGTTCGCCATTCCCTCGGGAATTGGGCCATCCATTGCGTAGCAGTAGTATTATAAATAGGACCCCTGCAATCAGCAAGAGGATACGCGGGAGTCCTCCAAATACGCTTCCCAATACGGAGTGTATAAAATTTGGGATTACTCCGAGGACTGTCTGAAAGGTGCTTAACAGTCCTGACCCTATGGTCTTAAATAGGTGTACAATACCGCTCTTATCAGACATATTGAAGATACGACCCACCATTTCTGCGAAATGAATGGGGCAGTTTGTACGTATGAGCGCCTGTATCTCACTCAAGGTCCTTGCAACTTGAAGTTCATAGGTTTCTCGAGCGGAGGTTAAGGGCACGGGTTGCTGTAAAAGCATGGCTTGCAGTCTGCTCAGAGTATCAAATTGTATGAAAGAAACATTCAGTGAAGGCCATAGCGGTGCCTCCCTGACTGTGTTCAGTGGTGGAAACAGTACTTGCATACAGCAAGTAACCCTGGAGTTAACGGTGACCAGATAGGCGACGCCCGAAAGCATCCCACAGCAACCATGATCATTTAGCATCAAGTAAATCCCATTCGAGAGCAGCTCGAAAACCGGCGTGATCACTGCAGCTGGGGTCCCAGTCATGTGACAAGATAGGTTTGCTACTGAACCGCTACAGGCTCCGTGCAGAGAAATATCCTGACACATGAGAGAACCGCTTAAAGCGTTCTTGCAGTTTGCACCACTCAGATACACTTCTCGATCCCCATTCCGGCACCGATATCTATATGGTAACTCCCAAGTTTCCTTAATGTATCCCTTACCCATTTTTTCATATGTGCCTGCCTGCCTTTGCTCAAGGCAATATTGAAACTGAAACGTAGTGTCCGGCAGAGTGATTTGGCCGTGAATTAGCCATTCAGTTGATGGTAATTCGGCTAAAGTAAATGGTAACCTTTCCAGTTTCTCAATACGCAGAATTGTATATTTGGCTCCCCTTTGTGCCATTTCTGTCTGTTTATCAGTTAGATTGTATTCTGAAAACAGAGACGTGGTGTTTATAAAACGCCAGGGCACATAGCCTGCACGCAAAGATTGTAGCGTCCAGCTTAGCATCATAATAGAACGTAGCTGAGATTGCCCGTGTTGTAACAAGGCCAGATCTTGTTCTAATATGTTGATTGCCGAAGACACAATGTTGCCTAAGGAGTAAATCCTAGAGGTCAAAGTTGTTAACCCATTATCCACTACAGCTAATGCCTTCTCTAGGTTAATACGGTCAATTTCCTGTATTCTTTCTGCGGCCTCTTGCTGGGATATTTTCCAGTTTTCATTATAATAGTCTTAAATGCCAGCATATATGAATCGTTTCTGACATGTTTTCCTTGGGCCTGACAAGAAATCCCTAAGGTCTACATCAGGTGTGAGTAAGGTCAAATGATGTTATACTTCTGTGAGTGTTGAGGTCTCTAGCCAATCAAGGTACAACTTCCCAACACTATAGGATGTCACTACCCCTGGGTGTTGTCCCTGTACATAGCGTGTATCTGGCCTATGGATACTAAACCCTTTGGTTGAATTCATAAATCTCTGTTGACAGGTGTTTGTGTCAATGGGCCAAATCAGCCATTTCGTCCAATCAGGATCTGATCTGTTGTACTGGAGAATGTCATCTAATCCTACCCCTTGTGTAGTTAAATTCTGCCCCCCACCCATCTGTGATGGTGTAGGAAACCCGGGTGAGTTCATTTCCTTATTCTTGGCTAGTCCAAGACAGGATGTCTGCTGCACAGTGTCATTTAGAAATATCATCTGCTGTGGAATGAGGCATGCTCTAAAAGCGCTTCTGTTCCCTGGACCTGCCAGTCCCTTAGAAACCCAGATCGACTTTAAATCTATAGTGTCCTTCCATAGGTCGAAACCTTGTGTAGACAACTGGGCAATAAAGGAAGCAGAGTAAATCTCTTTGGTGTTAGTCAACATAATTTTCTGTGCTGATGTTGTTGCCACTTTGTAATAAAATGAATTCGGGTCAGATGTGTTGAACCCTGAAAAGTATGTGAATTTCTGTGCAAAAGTTTGCGAACTACCTTTTGGAGGTGTTGGGCAGTGTTCCCACTGGTGGTATTCAAATACATTTCTAGGTGTTATAGATTTGTGCAAGAAATGATGACCATAATGTTGGTAACAGTACAATGTATCATAGTCTGAAGTACCTTCTAACATTTCATTGTTCGGAAATGCAGCAGTTTTTTCTAAATCAGACATCATAGCATTTACAGTTTCAGTGTCCCAATCATCAGATAATGTACTGGAGGTAATGATATCACTTAAAGAAATTTTAAATACATGTTTAAGCTTTAAAAGTTCAGTCAGACCGAATATATGAAAATCAATCTTGTCCCATACTATACCGTCCGGTATAGGAACTGCTGTGATGTTCACTGAAGACAAGTCTCTTGGTTTACGATGTGAAGACTGGTGTGGTTTTAAAATCAAATTGACTCTTTGGGCTGTAGAGCTCTGCTGGAGGTATCGTCCATTAATAAGCATACTAAAAGTTATAATTAAACCTAGCCAGAAAAGAAAAATAGAATCCCAGTGATATACCATAGTTCTATCCAAGGTGACACCAGGTAAGTCTTTCTAAAAAGTTCAAAAAGTCAATGAGTTTCTGTTTGTGTGATTTTTTGGCTGGCGTTGTTTCCGGCTCGCTTGGATCCAGTGAAAACGTATCAAAGTTCATGAAATAGCCAGAAGCAGTTCCATCAATTGTTGGAATTGCATCGGGATTTGTTGAAATCGGATTTTGCTCTTGACGAGGCATGTTGACGTAGATGTCTGTACTTGGTCTGATTGCAACTTGGTTGTTTAGTTGATTTTCTTCTTGTTGAAGTGGAACGAGTTCCATAGCATTGTTGCTTAGTCCTTCATTCCGTACAGGTAGCTCTTCAAACGTAATGAGTCTTTCTGTTTGGACTTCTTGGATTGTAGCGAGAGGAGGGTGTCTGCTACTGTGGAGTCCAAGTGGCCCACTGTTTAGTATCGGCCACATAGAGTGGTCTGATTAAGTCAATTGAGACAAATCTTTTCTCCTTTTTCCTGGCAAGAGGCGGCAGAAGTACAGTTCTTGTGCCTTGGATTGCTAGGACCGGTACAGGCTTTCTGTAGGATGGCCCAAATTCTTTCTTGCCTGCAATCTTTTCTCTGACCAGATCCCTGACTTTTGGGATCCAGACAGGTCTTGCCGTTGCTGCCTTGACTTCCTCAGTGGCGGTCTGTTTTAAGTGGACATTCCTTTGTTGTGTCCTGGATTCATTTAGATCCTGTAAAACAGCCAAACGATCATGGATATCAAATGGTTTTTCATCCGCCACTGTGCCTTCATAATCAAGATCAGGTACCCACATTCTTGTCCCAAATAGGACCTCGTAAGGAGTGACACCCCCTAGAGAGCTTCTTGGCTGATTGTTTATTACCCGTTGCACCCCATAAAGGTGATCGACCCATCTACCGCCTTTGTCTAATACCCTAACTGTTAAAGATTGCTTTAAGTCCCGGTTTTTCCTCTCCACAACAGAATTTCCCTCAGGATGGTATAGAGAGGAGTACCGCAATGCTACACCCATTCCTTCCATGGCCTCTTTGTAAGCCTGAGAGCTAAACGCCGGGCCACGGTCAGAATGTAACGTGCCAACTCTGTATGTACTGATAAAGACTCGCAAATCTTTTATAACAGTTCGAGCGTCAGCACAGCGCTGAGGCCAAACCCATTAGAATCTAGAGCAGGAATCCACTGCAACCATGATATATTTCTTGGCCCCATGCGAGAGGTTTGTCTGATTTTAGCAACGGTGTCTGCGCTGGGCGTGTTACGGTGGAGCCCTTCATCTGCTGGCAGATGTCGCACTTTAAGACATAGGGGTCGATTCCGATCTCGGTCGGAAGGCCTCCGAATCAGATTCGGATTTACCGGATCCGAGTCGGAGGCTCTGTTTCCGACCGAGTCGTACAGAGGTCCGGACGCCCAAGTACGATGCGAATGAACGCGAAATCGCCGACCGACTCGTTTCCGGGTCCGAACCGCTCCGTACGACTGGGTCGCAGACAAACCGTACCGCGCAATGGAGTCGATTTCCGACCGAGCCAGTACAATGCACGATTCGGACATCCGGATCGAGTCGGAGTCTCCCGGGACCGAAAAGCTCCGGGAGCGGACTTTGGGGTCCGTACCGGACCCCTTCACCCGTAGCCTAATGAGTCAAACACAGGGGGACCCAAGGATCCCCCCTTCACATGCATGTACGGTGCAGATGGCACCAATGCGTACCCACTGCAGGGGGCGCCCTTTTGCGAGACGTACCTATTCAGCTGATGCGAGGCCATGCACGAGTCGTACGACCGGCTCCCATTGACTTCAATGGGAATCCGACCGAGCCGAGTCCGTCAGCATGCGGCAGCATCGTACTCGCTCGGTCGGACTCCAGGGGTACGGCTCGGTCGGAAAACACTCCGGATCCGGCTCGGTCGGAGGGCTTTCCGACCCAGATCGGAATCGACCCCATAGTCTTTGGTCTGCTTTGCTAACCCTGGCCACCAGTAGCGCTGTTTCAGTAAAGAAATAGTCGCTGTAACGCCTGCATGCGCAGAACCCAAACCCTTGTGTGCTGCTAGAATTAAGCCTTGCCTACGATCCATATTTGGTATTACTCTATCCCCCACTAACGGAAACTTGGCTGTCACAGAATTCAGCCCCAGATATTCTAGCAGCCCTTCCTAATGACTACTATATCCTGCAGGCAAATCGCACAACAGGGATGGTAGGCAGGGGAGTAGCGGCTATTGTTCATCATGATTTAAAATCTATGAGCTTAACCCCACTTGATCTACCCTTAGTAGACAACTTAGGAGGTCATTACGATGGCGGACGGAAAAAAAACCGACTGCCATCGTAGCGGGAAAACACCGCCCGCCGCTACCGCGGGAAAACCGACGGCTAGATTAGGATCCTCGGCGGTAAAACTCCAACCGCGACGGAAAGGAGACCCGAGAATCCGCCGTACACCTGCGGAAAGGGCCCAAACCCATCCGCGGCGGTCGGTTTCGCAGCGGAAACAGGCCAAACGCCCGCAACCACAGCGGAGACACCGCCATCAAAATTATGATATTCCCGACATCCCCGCGGTGCAGTGCGCTGTTTCCGACCGCCGCGGTCGACAACATTGAAGAATCAGTGAGACGGCGGAAGCACCATAGCCGAGCCACCACTGCGGACGCTCCGTTAAAAAAATGGCGGTCGCTAGAAAAACACACAGCATGTCCACAAAGTGCACCAACCATACAAGGCATGCACCCAAAAATAGCTAACACAGCCCAAAGACACACCCCCATGGGAAACTCCAAAACTACAAATCCCAGGTACACACACACACCACACCTGCAACCAATACCCCATCCTGACACACCCACAGACACCAGTATAAATCCAGCCCCCAACAGACCACAATCCTTTGCAAAACTCCACAACTGAGGGGACATCCACCACAGATGACAGGAGAGGCAAATCTGCACAACACACACACATCACCACCACCACCACCACTTCCACACCTGCACCTCTAACACCTTTGCACAGCACACACCATACACATCACAACCACCACTACCGCTCCCAAACCTGCACCCTAAACACCTTGACACATCACACACCATGTCACCACAGAGAATGCCCAAATTCAGTGAGAGTGAGTTGAGGGTCATGGTCGATGAGATAATCAGGGTAGAACCACAATTGTTTGGTAACCAGGTCCAACAGACACCACTAGCAACAAGGACGCAAATGTGGAGAAGGATAGTAGAGAAGGTCAATGCAGTAGGGACCGTGCCACGTAATAGAGATGAAATCGTGAAGAGGTGGCACGATCTGAAGGCAGTGGTCAAAAAGAAGAGAGCCAAGAACCATGAGCTGGCTCACAGGACAGGCAGTGGCCCTCCTGTTCCACTCAAAACATTCACTGAATGGGAGGAGAAGGTGCTTGGCATTCTACATCCAGAGAGTCTCTCAGGAATACCCGGGGAGTGGAGGCTGGTAAGTACAAACAAATGCCTAACATCACACAAATGTACTGTCTTGCACTATTACAAAATAATACCTCCTAGGTACAAATTCATTCATGTGCACAACACTCCCCCAACACATCTCTCACAGATACAACAGACACTCCCCCTGAAGCCCCCAAAGGTAGTTAGCAACATCACCATGGGTACATGTGTACATGCTGCCAGCACTACAACTCCCACCAGGCCCCCTTGTCCCACAGCTGAGCAGGATGTAGCCCTCCCCCACCCAGAAGCAAGCCTCAGCCATTGTGTGCTACACCCTCACCTAACAGGTAGGTAGCCATCTTTACCGGGAGGTGGGTGGGTGTTTGGGAGGCCTGCACTACAACTCCCAAAAGGCCCCCTTGGCCCACAGCTGAGCAGGATTGAGCACTGCCCCCACCCAGAAGCATGCCTCAGCCATTGTGTGCTACACCCTCACCTAACAGGTAGGTAGCCATCTTTACCGGGAGGTGGGTGGGTGTTTGGGAGGCCTGCACTACAACTCCCACCAGGCCCCTTTGGCCCACAGCTGAGCAGGATAGAGCACTGCCCCCACCCAGAAGCATGCCTCAGCCATTGTGTGCTACACCCTCACCTAACAGGTAGGTAGCCATCTTTACCGGGAGGTGGGTGGGTGTTTGGGAGGCCTGCACTACAACTCCCACCAGGCCCCCTTGGCCCACAGCTGAGCAGGATGGAGCACTAGTCCCACTCATAGGCATGCGACTTCTGTGCAGCCATACATGACACCATGCCACTTAGTCCACAGTCACCAACACAAATAATGCAAAACAGTTGTGTTGTAGTCACCATGCACAAGTCTCTGTTCAAAATTGACCCACATTGTGTACACTGTGCCAGGCATCACACACTGCAACACTAACAACGATCATGCTGCCCTGCAGCAGTGTCTGGCCGTTTGTATGGCAAAGTGCAAATCACCCATGTCATACCACAGTGTTGCAATGTAAACAGTGGAAGTGCAGTGCACCCAAAAACTACACTGCAGCTGGGACTCACAATGCTAAACTAAGCAGATCCCAAATGTCCTGCAACACACCCAGCTACCACAGTGCTGCACTGAATTGCAGAACAGCACCTTGTCTGAATTAAATTGTCAAAGGTGTCTTGTTTGGACCACCAATGTGTGTATGCATTGACAATGTTCACATCTCACACTGTCTGTCTGAACAGTGCTGGTATAGTCTGGCCCCAAAACCATACATTGTCTGCACAGGGCTGAGTACATCTCACACACACACCACTGTTGACCACAACATGTCAGTGTATGGATGCCCTGGAACAACTGCTACACCAGTACTGGGCTCATGTTCTCAGGTCCACAAATACCATGAAACCATGACAGTGTGGAAATGTATGCTGGGTGAGATCTTCACCCTGCTGTATGTCACCACTGTGCTACGAGACCATACCCCTTGCCCTATTGTGCCTTCAAATGTCGGGGGAGTGAACCCCACAGCCAGATAGCTGGGACAACAGTGATGGGGGCTATACCCCATGACCAAATGTAATCTGAAATCAATGGGTACAAAAAGCCACACACACATCATGCTCACCACACGCACATTCCATCCAAAGATTTCTACCAAGTCACATAGCCATGTCATTGCTCACCTTCACCCCAAACGGTAGTTAGCCATCTTCACAGTGAGACGGTGCAGTGTGTTTGGCTATCCGTCCCACAAAATGCAACATGCATGCTGTTCCACCACTATGGAGGATGGGACACTACACCCCCAATAAGAAGCATGTGGCAGGCAATGTATGCTACCCACCCAACTCACAGGTAGGTAACCGCATCTCACAGGTCGGGGTGTGTGGGGCTGGGAAGCTTGCACAACAACTCACACGGGCCCACCTGACCGCCAGCACACAAGACCCATTACTTCCTGGCACCAACATGCATGTGTCAGTCATTGCAATGTACACTTCAAAAGAACTGGCATGTGGACATATCATGCTGACTTGTCCCACACTGGACCAAGATGGAAGCCCTCATCCTACACACACGGAGAGGTCTCACAAATACAAGGAAAACACAGCAAACACAACATATCAACAGCCACAACATGCAGCCAGATATGCATTTAAAAAACATGTTGGCATAGGACACCAGGCCTCTCAATGCACAACTGCACACCCAGATAGCATTGGCAACTATAGTGTGCACACACCTAAGAAAATGAAACTGTGACAGCAACCAAAGTGTGAATGACTGAAACACATGTCGATGGAACTCCGAGCACAACCATGCACACCACTACATGCCATCTGACAGTAGCAGTGGTCCAGACCACCTAGGATCTAATTAAAGCAAACTTAAGCATGTCTGGAATTGCAAATACAGATATCTACACCACATTGAAAAGGTATGCATGAAACTACAATGCTCACTCACTGTGCAGAGAGAACCGCTACAAGGGCTCTACAAGTGACACATACGCGTAAATGGATGACATATGATTGATCAATAACAGGATGCCAACATGAGACTGTCAATGTCAAAAATTATATTGTGCATGTCATGTCTTGACAACTCCCAATATGGACAAGTAATGTATGTACCACAACAGCTTGTAATGCATCACTGGATGTCGGTCAATGCTAATTTGTACAGTGAACAACTGCTGGATGTACAAACAGTTGATGTAACACTGCTAACACAAACTTTGATGGGTGCAACACAATGACCATTTCTCATCTGACCCACAGGTGACCAAGAACTCACTGCAGAGGATGACACCACCCTGCAGAGCCAGTCCCCCCCGGAACAGAGACAACTGGATGAGGACTCCCTGGATTCATTGGATGAGGAGCTCCACGCTGGCCCATCTGGTGTGGCAGGCCGCAACCAGTCCCAGGCACCCATTGTCCCCCAACCACATCAGCTGCAGCCCCTGACCATCCTCTGACAGCTGCTGTCACGGCCTGTGTGTCAACCACTACTACCACCACCACCACCACCACCACCACAGCTGTCCGCAACACCCTCCCTGCCCCAGGGGTTGAGCAGCCCACCACATCGACTGCGGAGGCCAGGGAGAGGATGCAGCGGGCCAATGTGAGGACCGGACAGGACCGTGGCAGCAGTGCAGCTGGTCGGGACAGGCTCATGCAGAGGGGGACTGATCCTGGGACGGAAGCCCTGGGCCACATCGACAGAGTCCTTGGGGCATACCAACAGGCCCAGGGACGAATGGGCCGGTTAGAGGAAGAATCTCGGGAGCACCTCCTGCTGCTGAGGTCCATGGACACACGCATGGGACAGATTGTGGACCTCTTGGGGCAGCTAGTGGCGGTTCTGAGGGACAGGCAAGCGCAACATTCTACCCCTCTGCCTCCCCCGTTGGGCAGCAGGATGACACTTCATCATCCTCCCCTGCGTCCACAGAGGGGGTGAGTCCTCAGACACCACTGCCCCTGCAGCAGTGGCCCCTCCAGTGAAGCGCAAGAGGGGCCATCCAAGGAAAGGCCAGGGGACTCACGTGCCCAAGCACCTGCCAAATGCTAGTCCCCGAACCAGCCATGATGGCAGACCACTGCACCACTGCATTGACCTTTTGGACTATCCTTCACCACACTGCCATGTGAATGGCATCCATCTGTTGGACTGGGTCTCCACATCATTGTGGGGACTACTCAAGTATCTCATTTACCATGACTGTCAACTCACTTCTTCAATTCCCCCTTCACATTTTCTCCACCCTTGCATGTCACAGTTGTAAATAAATACACCTTACACACATGTTGTTGTGTCTGCTCCGTCTTTAATACAGGATGTGCAACCTTCACCGTGTAGGACATGGTCCAGGGGAATGGAATGTAGGTAACAAGTGAGATGCTGAAGGGACCTAGGGAAAACCACAGAACAAGAGTCACTTGTATGGGTGTGGCATTGCACACATCACACAACACTTGTCAACAAGGTACTCAGATCTACAAACTTTACACAGAGCAACAGTCACCATAGAGACAATCTGTATCACACTAACCAATCACACATACATTGGCAGGCAGCAATGAGTCAACACCAAGCTGCAGTCAGCAAGCTCACACACACCCACACAGCAACAGCAACACCATCAGACCATTTCATCCCTTCTACATCGTCACTCACCTTCAAGTGAAGTAGCGGGTGATGAGCTGTCGACGCATGTCGACCCCTTCCTCCTCTCCACTGCCCTCGTCACTGGATCCGGCTTGATTTGCAGGCGGCGGCCTTGGCTGCTCATCATCGTCATCCAGGATCAGGGGTATTGCCTTGCGAATGGCCAGGTTGTGGAGCATGCAGCATGCCACCACTATCTGACACACCTTCCCTGGCGAGTACATAAGGGTCCCCCAGTACGGTCCAGGCACCGAAATCTTGATTTTAGGAGACCAAATGTCCGTTCTATCACACGCCGTGTCCTCCCATGGGCATCATTGTATCGCACATCAGCTGGCGTGACGGGGTTCCGCAATGGGCTCAGCAACCACGGGCGGTTTGGATATGCCGAGTCACCTGGGTGTGAGAGACACAGATTAACCTTGCAGTCCCAAAATGCAACACAACAGCATGTCACACACACACACCACTCTAATCCACTATGCATACTCACCCACAAGCCATGCACGCTCAGGAAGCAGATTGGCCATCAACTGAGGAACGATGCTGCTGCGCAAGATGTGGGCATCATGGGCTGAACCAGGAAACTTGGCACACACGTGTGAGATGATCATGTCCGCCAGGCACACCACTTGAACATTTACCGAGTGTGAATGCTTCCTATTGCGGTAAACCTGTTCACGTGCCTGTGGTGGCACAAGCCCAACATGTGTGCAATCAATTGCACCAATGACATGGGGGATATGTCCAAGGGCATAGAAATCGCCCTTCACAGCCACCAACTCAGGCCCCCTGGGAAAATGGATATATCTGTCTTTGTACAGCATCATGGCCGACAGGACATCCCTCAGCACCATGCTGAACATCGGCTGTGACATCCCGCCTGCACTTGCGACTGTGTGCTGGAATGAGCCCATTGCAAAGAAATGCAGGCATGCCATCACCTTAGATGTTGCGATGAAAGCTGTTGGATATGTCCGACGTGGCTGCAGGTGGGGCTCCAACATGGCACATAGGTTCTGCAGGGTTTGTCGGTCCAGCCTGAATTTGCGGATTATATCCTCATTCTCCATGTCTGCCAGGACTGTGAACGGACGATGGATATTGTGCCTCCTCCTCCTAGGACAGATCACAGTGCACAGATGTCAATGCAGAAGACCATGAAATGTGCATCACATCAATTTCTTCTACAGACACATTCCCAAGTCTTACAACATGCACCATTAACCGACAGGGCACTTCACAAGTAGGTTCACATCAGGCACACTACTCGTACACCTGTCCCCTTACCAGCAGCAATTATCTGTGCACCCCTCCGGCTCATTCGCATGCACAGTGTGATATACTAACAGATATGTGTGCATACCTGTGAGTATGACCCCCAGCATATGTTAATAATTGCAATACTACCCGAACACACCATGTTGCTGGCCCTGATACACCTCCCAACACAGGTTGCACATGGCACACATCAACTACACACTGACCACCGGCTGAGCGTGGGGGACACGTGTGTGCATGTGCATTGGACAATGTGCCAGTTGCTGATGCCCCTAGTCCAGTCAATGAGACGACATTGTGCGTTACATTGCACACACAGACATTGACCATTATCTCCATATGCTATGCAACACATTAACTGGACAGTCTACATTTCATTACACAGCACATGTGACATGTGCGAGTGTATGTGCCCATGCAATGTATTGGCGACCCATATATGGTATGTGTTGGTGACGTGGAGTGACATGTCCCTTTTGTGCATTTGCCCTCATGAGGACCCTTCAATTGTTGAGACACTGGGCACTGTACATGTTGGCCTATGCAGAGAGCTGGAGGACACGTTAGGTGCAGCACAGCTACTCCACAACTCCATTAACGCTCACTCCAGGCACTGTCTGGCAGACATATGGCGGTGCCTACCGCCTGGCCACTGAGGTGTGTCACCACCCATAACCCATGCACGATCACGGGAGACACCGCCAGATATGTATGTGACAATAGCGGTCACCATGCACCGCTCCCCAAATCACGGTCACTCCAGGCACTGTCTGGCAGACATATGGCGGTGCCTACCGCCTGGCCACTGAGGTGTGTCACCGCCCATAACCCATGCACGATCGCGGGAGACACCGCCAGATATGTATGTGACAATAGCGGTCACCATGCACCGCTACCCAAATCATGGTCACTCCAGGCACTGGCTGGCAGACATATGGCGGTGCATACCGCCTGGCCACTGAGGTGTGTCACCGCCCATAACCCATGCACGATTGCGGGAGACACCGCCAGATATGTATGTGACAATAGCGGTCACCATGCACCGCTCCCAAATCACGGTCACTCCAGGCACTGTCTGGCAGACATATGGCGGTGCCTACCGCCGCTGAGCCACTCGAGGTGTGTCACCGCCCCATAACCCATGCACGATCGCAGGAGGACAGACCGCCACGCGATATGTATGTGACAATAGCGGTCACCATGCACCGCTACCCAAATCATGGTCACTCAGGCACTGTCTGGCAGACATATGGCGGTGCCTACCGCCTGGCCACTGAGGTGTGTCACTGCCCATAACCCATGCACAATCGCGGGAGACACCGCCAGATATGTATGTGAGAATAGCGGTCACGATGCACCGCTACCCAAATCATGGTCACTCCAGGCACTGTCTGGCAGACATATGGCGGTGCCTACCGCCTGGCCACTGAGGTGTGTCACCGCCCATAACCCATGTACGATCGCGGGAGACACCGCCAGATATGTATGTGACAATAGCGGTCACCATGCACCGCTACCCAAATCACGGTCACTCCAGGCACTGTCTGGCAGACATATGGCGGTGCCTACCGCCTGGCCCCTGTGGTGTGGCACCGGCATGGACCATGCCCCTGCAGCCAATGGGAAGCAGCCTCACGGTAGCCTGATGCGAGTTTGAAAATCGCGGTAGGCGTGCACCACCCCCGCGGCGGCGGTCACTGGAGGCATTCAAAAGATGCACCACCGCGGTAGCACGCACATGCATCCTACGGTGTGTCACTGGCATGGACCATGCCCCTGCAGCCAATGGGAAGCAGCCTCGCGGTAGCCTGATGCGAGTTTGAAAATCGCGGTAGGCGTGCACCGCCACCGCGGAGGCAGACATTGGATGTATTTGAATGAGGCAGACCTGGTACACCAATTGCAGCACCCTGGGACCACTGACAGAGCCCCAGGGGCCTATATATGTGTGGGAGGGCGCACCACATTCCCACAGCTACCAGGGACTGCTGACTGACAACCCTCCACCTGCTGCTGCTGCCTCAAGGGACTGCTGGCTGCCACCCTGCACCTGCTGCCTCAAGGGACTGCTGGCTGCCACCCTCCACCTGCTGCCTCAAGGGACTGCTGGCTGCCACCCTCCACCTGCTGCCTCAAGGGACTGCTGGCTGCCACCCTGCACCTGCTGCTGCTGCCTCAAGGGACTGCTGACTGCCACCCTCAACGTGCTGCTGCTGCCACATGTCCATTGTGATGTCGAGGACTCAGAAGATCCGTGCCAGTCCCTTCACCAGTGAGGAGCTTGGGGTCCTGGTAGATGGGGTGCTTGCACAGTACCCAAGGCTTTATGGCGGCCCTAATGTTGTGGTAAGTCTCCCAGACTGTGAGTGAGAGTGCAGGGTGTGCACACGTGGGGTGGAGGTGCTTCGGTATGTGTCAGTGGTTATGGGACTCTGACATGCACTGCCTATCATGTTTACTACAGCTGGAAGGGCTTGGTGGGCTCTTTCACACGTTACCCTGCATGCCTATCCTGAGTAGAGGGACATGTCCTGTAGTGTCAGCCATACAGTGCAGCTGCATTTTGGTGATGCAGGAGTCTGGCCAGTTAGCGTTTGTGTGAATGGCTGTGTTGCTCCCAATTAACCCACTCAGTGTCAGTCGACCTGCCCTGCACAGTCCCCACCGAATGCCACATGTCCACATCACTGCATGTACAGTGTGTACCATGTGTGTTTGGCTCACGCCTCTTCATCTAAGTCCCATCTCTGCCATGTAGATTGCACAGGAGCAGGCATGGGAGGTGTGTGTATGACAGTTGTTGTCACTCTATGTGAGTTCCAAGACACAGTGAGGCTTTCACAGGGCTAGGACACTTAGGTCTGCGCAGTGTTGGACACAGTGAGTCCAACAACATGACACATGTTTTGCTATCTTCTCTATGTGTAGTTGTAGGTAACTGCAGACAGTAGCTGCAGGCAGACTACACGTTGCTTGCTGTGTTGGTATCCTGCATGTGAATGGGATGTGGAGGTACTGTGTCCACCATCGAACATGCATGCCTGTACGTCTGATTGACCAATGACATTGCACCATGTTCAGAGCAATTGTTGGCTATGTGACAGTTGTAGCTGGAGTTTTGGATGAGTCACTGTCGTGCTACTGCATTTTCGTTGTGTTGTTATTGTGCACTGTGTCACTGGAACATCACCCCTCTTGTCTCCCATGCCTGCAGCTGAAGGTCCACCAGCGTAAAGCCGTGTGGAGGGCCATTGCCTCCAGAGTCCGGGATCTGGGTGTGTCAAACCGAAGGCGCACCCACTGTCATAAAAGTGTGGGACGACATCTGCCGGCTGAGCAAGAACGTGGCCGAGATGACGCTGGGGCTGCTCCCTCGGACTGGCAGGTTGGCTAGGCGCAGCATGACACCACTAATGGCCCGCATCCTGGCTGTCACACAACCTGAGCTGGACAGACGACTGAGGGAGCATCAGCAGCGAGCCAGGTGTGAGTATGTGTTGCAGGCTGCCTTTGGCTGGGAGTGGGTGCATGTGTCTACAGAGTGTGAAAATTGTCAGCTGTGTGACGTTGGTTGTGTGGTGCAATGTTTTGTGAGTGGCCTCTGTGCTGGGTGTATGTGCCATGCTTTTGCCCAAACGGCGCTTCATGAAGTGAGTTTTAGCACTGTGCATCTCTCTTACATTTGGAGTTGTGGCCTTCAGGTACCTTCTGCTGTGGGGTAGTGTGTGAATTCTGATGGATGGGAATGCCAGTGTGCCAACTGTGAATGCGTTTCAATGAATGCGTGCAATTCCAGACCTCAGATGTCTGCCAGTCAGACATCTGAGGCCAATGTGCAACAGTAGATGTGCCCATGGACTCGATATGGTGGATGGCATGTGTGCAGGGTCATTGTGGGCTGGTATGTTGTAGTCTGTGTGGTCCCCTACTGCTCCACACATGTAGGTGATGTGCACCATGTCGTGGTGTTCATCCTTGCCAACATCGGGACAGTGTGTGTGCACAGGCCATTTTGGGGCTGTGTCTGATGTGAGCCAACTGCAGGATGGTGTGCTGTGTGAATCACCTGGGGCACTTATGGCAGGACGTGTGGCGGACATGCACCGTTGTGTAGAAATTTTGGGTGTCAAGATATATGTGTGCACAGGGTGGCATGCAATGTGCTGCACACCTCTTTCTAGGATGCAGATGTATTGGCACGTGTTAGTTCTGTTGATGCCACTCATCTCACAGTACTTCTCTCTCCTATGCAGCAGCTCCCGTATGTGCAGAGGGAGAGGGACGGACACCAGTGGTGAGGCTTCCACTGCAACAGCCGCACCGGAGCTGACTGACACAGATGTGACCAGCGCCGAGGAGGGGGACAGGAGTCTGCTAGAGGATTCACAGCTGGAGACACAAAGCTCTACCTCATCTGACGCCAGCGGTGACACATCCATGTTGGGGGTACAGGAGACGGGGACTCTGCCTCCTCTTCCGCCACACAGCGTCCAGTGCCCAGCCTCCCTTCAACCTCCACTGGTGCTGCCCGTGTCCACACGAGTAGGAAGGGAAGAGTCACCTTCACCCCAGGCACAGCTGCCCCAGCCCATGTCAGCCCTGCTGCCCTCAGTGCAGAAGCAGTCGAGCTATTGCGCCAGCTGTGTGTGGGGCAGACAGCACTTCTCAATGCCTTCCAAGAGCACGACAAAAAGTTGGGGCAGGTTATAGCTTTCATGGAGGGCTTACATTCCGACGTAGGTGGGCTACACCGGACTGTGCAGTCCTTGTCATCAACTGTGACAGCAGCCCTGCAACAGGCACATAGTCAGGGAGCGGCTCCCAGCACTCGGTCCGGCCCCGTGTCACTGTGCACCTCTGACGACAGTGACAATGCCCAACGGACCCCAAAGTCCCGATACAGAACCCGCAGCACACAGGAGCAGCAGCAACCCAAGCGTACTAGGGCACAGACACCATCCCCACATAAGAGTAAGGCCACCCCAGAGCGCAGAGAGAAAAGCCCATCAGGCGACAGCAAGGGCCACAAAGCAAAGAAAAAGCATCAGGGTCACAGGCCTCACCTTCCTCCCCTGCCAAAGACTCCCTGTCCCAAAGACGTCTCGCAGAGGCAAAAAGACAGTTTCCACACACACTGAGAAGGTGTTGCCTGCAAACATTACACAGGATGAGGGCCCCATGGATAATCCATCCTTGACCTCCACTCCCATCCCAAGCCCTGTGAAGCCAGCATGGGAGGACACTGTAGGGGGCAAAGCTGGTGGACAGAGGGAGGCAGGGCGGCGGCAAACACCAGGCAAGCGCACAGCGGGTTCCAGCATGTCCCCAGAGGGGGTCACCATCCACACCAGAATCAGCTTTGGTGTTGGGGTCACCTGTTGTGTCTGCCCCAGTTCCCCTCAATCCCCAGACAGGGAAGCCTTTCAGGATCCCCAAGAAGTGGAGAGGCACCCCTCCACAATCTCCGGCACACACTGTGTCTCACCAGGGCATGAGTCCACCTCCCCGGGCCACCACCCCACCTGGTCCAAGCAGCCCCCAGCTACCACATGCACAGTTGGCTCTTCCACAGTTGTTACTCCCACTGCCCAGGGTAGTCCGCCAACAGACCCCAACACACAGTCAGCTCCAAGTCCGACAGACAGCCCCATCTGAGTGGTGGTCACCCTCACACACCTGTCTGTCCACAGGGGTGCGTGTGATGCCCATTGTCAGGCCCATTACTCTGTTGCTGGGCATGGCATGGTAGAGTTGCATACATTCCCTGTGTAGCTTCTGATGTAACTACTCTGCACATTGTACTTGCCTTGTGTTTCACTGCTGTGTGCCCCCTGCCTGTGCAGCTTCTCATGGACTCACTCTGCACTTTGTCCTGCCCACTGGCCTTGCTGTTCACTGCTGTGTGCCCCCTGCCTGTGCAGCTTCTCATGGACTCACTCTGCACATTGGACTGGCCACTGGCCTTGCTGTTCACTGCTGTGTGCCCCCTGCCTGTGCAGCTTCTCATGGACTTAATCTGCACATTGGACTGGCCACTGGCCTTGCTGTTCACTGCTGTTTGCCCCTTGCCTGCACAGCTTCTCATGTGCCTCACCTGCACTGTGTCCTGGCCACTGGCCTTGTTGTTCACTGCTGTTTGCCCCCTGCCTGTGCAGCTTTTCATGTAAATACTGTGCATATTGAAATGCCCACTGGCTTTGCTGTTGCCCACATTTGTTGGCTCTATATGCAAATTGTGAATAAACACAGTTGGTCCTGCAGTGAGTTGTGTCAGTGTCCTTCCTGAATAAAGTTGTTTCTGTGTGTGCATGGTTTACTGTGTCACAGGCTCAGTATGCCACTTCGACATTGCCAATGGGTTGTGTCACATTTCATTTTTTGCAGGGGTGGGAGGCACTTCATTTCTACATGACTGTGATACTTATGGGTGCAGTGCAGGTGGTTGGCAATGAAATCTTGTAGTCATCCTCCTTCTTGGCTCATGTTATCTATGGTGGACACATGTCAGGTTTGTGGGCAATGGCAGCACAGGGTGGGAGTTTGGGCACAGGCTTACAGGCAGGCAGGCCAGGGTCATGGGGTCTGTGTGAGCTTCCTTTCTGTGTGCCAATCAGTGTCGGTGTATGGACATCTTGTGGTGATGAGTTATCCAGGTCCCATGGCTTACTTCCAATGTGTGCACTTGGGTGGTGGAGAAGTGTATGGTGTGAAGGGGTGACTTTGTTGTGACTGTGGATGTGTGTGCACATGCATTGTCAACTACTGCCATGTGTGACCCTGGAGTGGTGTGCCTGTATGTGTACTTGTTTAGCCCTGTGGTTGTGTTTTGTGCACATGGCAGTATTGTGTGTTGCTGTTGTGGGAGGAGGTATGTGTGACATATCCTACTTGTGCTTGGCTGTCATGTAGTGTGTCACTGGGCCCTATGTGTTGTGCAGCAGACATTGTCTTGTCCAGTATTTGGATGCCTATGTGTGGCTGGTCAGTGTTTGAGTTCAGGGCCTTCCTTACATCCCTGTGCCTATACATGGGTGTCCTTGCTGTCTCCAGGAGTTGTTGCATTGGGGTGACCGTGGTTTGTGTTGACTGACTGTGTCAGCCATGTGTGCTGTGATGGGCTGTGTGTGTTCTCACATGTGTCTTGTCTTGCATGTGCATCACACATGCTTGATGGTTGTGTCACTGCCCTTCCATTTGTGGGCACCTCATTTTGGCTTTCCTACTTGTTGTCCTCCATTACTGCTGGCATGTGGTGTGTGTATGTAGCTGTGAGTCAGGGTGGTGTGTGTGTGTGTGTGACTTGTCAGGTAGTGTGTGCAGTGAAGTGTTTGGTCCTCATCTGTGTGTGTGTACATTTTGTGCCTGCCCTCAGTGTTCTTGGCTTGTGTGTGATGTTGTTGTGGTGTGTGTGTTGGCTGGGGCCTGGGCTTCTGTGCTATGTGTTCCTTTGCAAAGGGTCCTGCTGTGGCTGTATATGCAGTTGTTGGGACGTGGGGCATGGTGTGGCTGTAGTTGTGTGGTTGTTGTGCAGGAGTGGCACTTGTGAGGCACATGTTGTGTCCCTTCAGGGAGGTAGCTGGTGTGTTGTGGATGGAGTTGTGGCTCTGTGCAATTTGTACGGTGCCCTTGGCATGCGCTGGCCCTGTGCTCTGCGTTGTGTGCATGGTTTCATGCACACTGACCGCGACGGTGACGTGACCGGGACATTTGTTCATGAATGCGGTACATGGGTGGGCAGTATGTGGCGCGATGTTTTTGTGACAGGTGGGACATGTGTGTGTGCAGTGATGGCTGTGTGCCTGTCCCCACAGGGGTGTGTGGTGTTCCCATGCGATGTTTTTCCCCCTGGAGCTGTGTATTGTGTTACTTGCACTGTTGTGTCTGTACGTACCTGCGGAGGCGTCCGTGGCGGTGGATAACTTGCAGGTGGTGGATCATGTACAGCACCGGGAAGGCGTGTAGGGCAGGATCCATCGCGGTGTGTCCCGGGTGTTTCTTTTCTGTCTCCGCTGTGATGTCTCCGCCGTCTTTCGCTGTGCGGTTTCTCCGTCGCGGTGCGCTGCCCTGTTTCCGGCATCGTGATATCTTCGGCGTACGGGACGTCATTCCGCACGGCGGTGTGTGGTGATTGGCTCACTCCGCCGCGGTGGCGGGCGCTGTTCGATGGCGGTCGGCGTCACACCGCGGCGGACGGTAAATGCCTATGTTTTCCCATCCTAATATGACGGCCGTGAAGACCGCTGCTGGCGTGCGGAAAAAGGCATTTTTCCGCACCGCCGCCACCACGGTCGTGCCTCCGCCAGACATCCTAATAGACCCCTTATTAGTCTTTAAGCTGGAGTCGGCTTCAACTTCCTTAATTTGTGTGTTACTGTATAGACCACCCAAGAATATGTCCTCATTTCCTCATTCCTTAGCTGAACAGTTGGCTCAGCTAATCACCAACAATGCTAAAATATTACTGCTTGGTGACTTTAATTATTGGGCCAATGATACTCAAGGCGGTCCCCATGCGAAAGATCTGAATGACCTTCTTAGTGGGCTAAACCTTAGTCAGCAAATAACTATGGCAACACATAATAAAGGACACATATTGGACCAGGTATGGTCAGCTAACATCACGCTATCTGCACTGACTATCTCTCCCTGCATTTGGTCTGATCATTTTTTAATCCATTTTATTATCAACGATGTTGCTAAAGTAAAACCTCCGAGTCTAAAAACATCAGTAGCTAGGAATTGGAACAATATCAATAAAACGCACTTCTATGCCACATTAGCAAATACAGTCCCTATACATCAGACGTCTATCAATTTAAGTGAGGAAAATCACACAGCATGGCTCACTATGGCCAGCAATGAACATGCTCCATTAAAAACAATACGTTCAGTAAGACGTCATGAGGCACAAAGATGGTTCTCTTCCGACTTACAAAATCAAAAGCTAGCACTTCGTCAATCAGAAAGGAAATGGAGAACTAGTTACTCTTTAGACAACAAAGAGAGTTATTTGACCCAAATGAAAGAGTATAAAAGTCAATCTCTTCCATGAAGGCTGCCTATTTCTCCTCAAAAATTATGAGCTCTACTAACAGGTCTAAAGAAATATTTTCCATTGTGAATGAATTATCCAATCCAGACAGAGTTACACTAAAATCTACACCCAGTGAAGTCTTTTGTAACTCCCTTAATTCATTCTTTATTGACAAAATCGTTACTATAAAATCCAGCATCCCTCATTGCCTTGTCCCTGAGGGCTCACCTTTAGCGCTAGAAAATTCATGCTCCCTTGAACAATTCCCAGCTATAGACAGTACGATTTTTTGGACCTTCTATCTAAAGTAAAGTCGGGATCACCTATCGACAGTTGTCCGCCTCATATTTTAAAAGATATTTTTACCACCTTCCCGGTCCTGCCTTGGCACTTCTTAATGACTCTCTGGCACAGGGCTGTGTTCCAAAAGCGTTTAAAGCAGCAACTGTGGTTCCCTTATTAAAAAATCAGGTGCGGACCCTAGGGTTCTGACCAACTATCGGCCCATTTCCCTGCTCCCTATTTGGCAAAACTACTGGAATCTCATGTGGCCAAAAGCCTTTGTACTTTTATTGAACAGTCTGACTATCTTGATCCAAATCAAGCAGGGTTTCGCCCAGCCCATTCCACTGAGGCAGTGATACTTACTGTTCTGGACACTGTTCGGAAAGAAGTTGACAAGAGCTCCCCCCAGGTCCTGGTGCTACTAGATCTATCTGCGGCATTTGACACGGTCGATCATGGTATTCTGATCGACCGTGTCAGGACTGCCGGCATCAAGGGGAGGGCAACTAACTGGATTGAGTCATTTCTTGAGGAACGCACTCAGTCAGTGCGTCTCTCCCAGTTTTCTGCACCTAAAATGGCAATGACATGTGGAGTTCCACAGGGCTCCTCGTTGTCTCCCCATTTATTCAACCTCTATCTCCTTCCCTTACTTCATTCCCTCAGAAACAGGAAAGTATGCACGTACAACTACGCAGATGATATGCAACTCTTGTTCTCTATCAATAACTTACCTGAGTCGATATCTGAATTCCAGGCAACAATGTTGCACATTCGCGACTGGATGAATAACAACCAGCTAAAATTAAATCCGGACAAAACAGAAGTGATTCTGTTGGGTGGTCCCTTGAACCCATGGAATGCACAGTTTTGGCCGAGTGAACTGGGTTCCCCACCCAATACTTCTCCCTCAGCCAAAAGTCTGGGAGTGATCATTAATAGTGATCTTACCATGAAAGCTCAGATAGGAGCAGTAACTTCCACTTGTTTTTTTCAACTGAGGAAAATAAGAAAGATTAGGAGATTGCTTACACGGGAAGCCATGGTGATATCACATCTAGACTATGCCAATTCCTTATATTTTGGCATACCACTTTATCTCATCAAGAGACTGCAAATGCTACAGAACCAGGCTGCCAGATTAATATCCCAACAACCAAGATGGGAACACATCACTCCCACCATGAAAGAACTACACTGGCTTCCCATTCCACAAAGATGTGCGTTTAAGGTTGGTTGCCTTATCTTTAAAACTCTGTATGGTGCTAGCCCAAAATTTATATCCAGACTCGTTCAGAAATACGTACCTGCACGTAGTCTACGCTCTGCACATAAGAACCTCTTAGCCATTCCTCCCTATAAACGGAAACGAATGGGAGGCTGCAGGTTTGCAGTATTAGCACCCAGTTTCTGGAACACTCTTCCTTTGGACATAAGAACTTGTACTGAATTCACAAGGTTCCGTAGACTTCTTAAGACTTGGTTATTCTCCCAAGCGTACAACTAGTTCAGACAATTGAATACAGGGGGCCCCAACAGTTCCTTAAGTTTAGCGCCAAGAAACCAACTGGTGTACGTGCGCTCTATAAGAAATTTTAACATAACATAACATAACACTCCAGGAATCTGAGCATATGGAATGTTTTGTGCATCTAACTTGTAGGAGTACTTGAGTGGAAATTTCTTTGGTACTGCTGTGCTGCCTTTGCGTGAAGCATTGACAGCTACCATAATCTCGCCGTCTATTCTCGTTTTTGAACGAGTAACTGCAGCTACGGCGGCTGTGAGTACAGCCCCCTTTGCGGCTTCATCAGCCAATGAATTCCCTTCAATGTGAACGCCATCAAGCTGATTACTCAGTGTATATATCACGTGAGCCCTTGGTAGTTCGTTTCTCAACTCCACTACCTGTTCCCATAGCATTTTGGGCTTTATTGTGCCACCTTTTGCATCTTTAAACCCGTTTTGTTCCCAATGATGTAAATATTCATTGTACGACTGTACACAGTAAAAGGAATCACACACAATTAGTGTGGGGAATTCATGTTCCGTGTTTACAAGTGCCAGTATCAGTGCTTTTAATTCTGCCAACTGAGCCGTGCAGTCTCCTAGAGATTGCTTTTTAGTGCAACTTGGATGGAACTTTCCATCGCGCATGCGACCTTTAACAATCGCACATGCTGCGCTGTAAGCTTGCTTACTCCCTATGGCCGGTTGAGCAGATCCGTCAGTGTAAATAATGTATTCATACTGATCTAGAGGCAAAATCTCATTTGGAAGAGGATATTCTTGTTCGTATTGCAGAAATGCTTGTGTTTTTAAATTTGGTTCAAATCTGTATTCAACATCCGTTGCAGTAAGAGAATTAGCCCATTGTATCTATCTGGGATGTAAGGCTTTTGCATTTGGAATGCTAGCTTTTGTAACAGCCTTTAAGGCTGGTACTGGGGTCACGACTATTATGCGCTTTCCCTGGGCCAGAGCTCTTTCTCTTGCTACAGCGGTCTGCACTGCTGTCAGGATTTTTTCTGTTGAAGTGAAACGCATCTCTGCGTTTGTGTACAGGTGTGATTTGTATAAGATTAGTACCGTTTCGCCTTCATTGAGAGTTAAATAAGTGTACCCGCATTGACCCGCTATTACTCGGATCACTAAGTTGCGTACGTTTACGTGTGTCTGTAAATGTTTTGAAGCTATCATGTCTTCCTGTAGTGAACGTAGGATATTTGTATGTTCCTGTGTCCATTGTCTGATTGAAAAATCAGGTTTTATTAAGTCGTAGAAAGGTTTTACTCTTTCTGGGTAATCCAAAATGTATGTTCGACCAAGATTTAGGAATCCCAGAATTGATTGTAAATTCTATAATGATTTTGGAGGTTGGAGCAGCGCACACTTTTCTAAAAAGTTAGCTGCTAGGCTTTTTCCTTCACTTGACAGCTCATACCCTAAAAATAGGACATTGAGATGGGCAATTTTTATTTTTTAAATTAAATTTATAGCCCTCAGATGTGAATCCCATAATAATGGTGCTCACCCTGGTCAAGTGCCTCGGTAAGTCATCATCCGTCAGATAAATATCATCTACATAGGACAATGCTTCTTCATCCAAATTTTGGAGTAATTCTGTTACTCTTGCTGATAATACCCCGGGGCTATTTTTATACCCTTGGGCTAGTCGACAAAATTGTCGCTGGGACCCTAACGCACTGAATGCGGTCAGATACCTGCTTTCATGCGCTATATTTTGGCAGAAAAATCCATTTGAGTTATCAAGTGTTGTTTTGAATTTTTTGCGCACAATGTTATTCATTAATGCGGCACTGTGTGCATTTTGAACTGCAAATGTCTTTGTGCAAGTGTTTAAATGTCTGTAATCTAAGACTAGTCGATATGTGTTGTCAGGTTTTGCTACGGGAAACAAAGGATTGTTCATAGGTGAAGTGCAATTTTCTATCACTCCCTGGTATTCAAGTTGATCTAGGATCTCCCTGACTTGTTTTTTAGCTTCCTGCTTTATAGGGTTCTGCCTTTGAGCATTTGGGGAAACTTTTAACGGGATCACGTGGTGGGTTGAATCCTCATCCCAACCAACATGATTTTTGTACAATGCTGGAGCTAAGGCAACCGCCCACTCTTGCGCATATGCATGTTTTAAATGTATGGGAACAAGGTCAGAAAAGGCTGGAGAAATTATTGTTTCTCCCCTAGGGCACTCCATGACGAATGCTGGTGGCCAGTCTTGTTCTGCTAATAGAATGTCATAACCAGATGACAGATTTTTCCAAAAGAGACCTTTAAATTTTCTGGGCTTGTCCCCCTCCATCCAGAGTGTTATCTCATGTAACTTATGTGGGACACTTACCCGAGTATCAGGTGTTTCCACCGTGATATACTCACTCAACTCCGCTGTCACCAGAAATTCCCTCAGGTTCTGGTGAGCTATTGTTACTTCTGCCGCACTGTCTAGCATCGTCAGAGCCCATTCCCCATTCAGAAGCTGTGTCCTCAGAATTCTGGGCATGTCTGATCTTGAGTCCTGCTACCTTCTTCTTTTTGAACTGAGGTTTTTGTTTTTGTTTATCTTCTTTTTTAGGTGCGTAGTCTCTGGACTTTGTACGTTCCTCTGACTGTCCTTCCCTCTCGGAATTTTTTGATGAACCCTGAAAGGAACGAGATGAACGTGTATCAGTATCCTGATACCTGTCAGGTTTTTTAATATTATCCCTATTCCTGAGGTTATACCTCCTTTCAGAGGGCTCCTGTTGAGGAGACCTACCTCTTGATTGAGATCTGCTGTCTTTAGACTTTTGTTGTTTTTTATTTTCCTACTTCTTTTTAGAAGAAGTAGGTGTCTGCTTTGTAGTGTCCTTTTCAGGACTGCCCAGTTGTGGTTTTAATGCTTTCCCACCTAAACTGTCTCTGCCTAATTCTGCATATGCATGTTTCAATGATTTTGGGTAGTTCGTGTTGTTGATCCACTGGACTGAACTCCCTTAGGCGTTGGCGGATCGCCACTGAAGCTGCTTCCCCTTTAATATTAGCTAGTATTATGGCTGATACCTGGTCAAAGTTATTTAGTAACTTCATCCCTAAGTTAAGGGCAGGCTCTGCTCTGTACTCATTTTGTATCTGTCTCAATACGTCTGGCACTACTGCTAAGGACGGGATACCATGTGTTCTGGTATATATGGCAGCAAAGACTGAACCCCAAGAGGTGCAGTCCTCTACTTGTGGTGTGATCCCCATGGGCAAGCAGATTGTTAGAATTCTGTGTTTTTCATAGGTGGTAGTATTCGGGAATACTGCCTCAAGCTGAATTATTTTCTGAGTTATCCAGAATGGTATTTGTTCGAGTTTTGCGGGCAGTTTGCCCATTACAGCGTGTAATGTTTGAGGAGTGATTTTATTTCCTGTACCCTGAGCTGGAGTACTATTTGCTGCACCTGGTGCAGGTTAGATTGTTAAAGTCCTCATGACGAATTGTGTCAGGTTTCTGTAGATTTTAATTAAATCTCTGTGTTGTATGAGTAATTCTGGCTGTGGCATTGTTCCAATGTCAGGATGCGGGTTGTAAGCCGCTAGTATTGGCCATGTGGCCCCGTCTCCTCCGAGCGGGCCTAAACTTACTCTTTCTCGTACGTGGGGTAGGGCGCCATTAAACCAGTAATGATGTTCCTGGTAAGTGAGTGGAATCTCTATGTCCTCAAATGGACAATATTCCCGTGGTGCATTTCCTGCTATGTCTTTGTTATGGCATTTGCTGCTGGGATTGTAACCCATGAATAGAATACCTCTGTTTTGTTTGATTCGTGTGCCTCAATCACTAAAACTACCATGCCACCCCTGCTTGTAAACCATTTTCTAATAGTCTTAGGGTGACTGTCATTCTGAATTTTGGTGCAATCTGTATTGCATCTTCAGGATCTTCTCCTCCTTCTAAAAGGAAGAGGTCCACTCTCTGGTCCCCTGCCTCGGTATCAGGCATGTTTAGAGGAAGAAGTGTTCAAAGGGAACTAAGATGAGGTGTTATGCACAATTTAGGAACTAAGGGGCCGATTATGATGGCGGGCGGACTTTGTCCGCCCGCCATCACCCCGTAAATGGGACCGCCCGCTGTGTGTGCGGCGGTCCCGCACATGTGAGTAGGATGCCACCGCCACGGTGGCATCCCCCATTTCCAGCATTGTGGCGGGCGGTGCTCACAACACCACCCGCCACAGTGCTGGAAATGCATGTTGTGCATCTGTATGCACAACGTGACAGGCACCGCGCGGTGCCTGCCATGTTGTATATGCAAATGCAGGGGGTACCATAGGTACCCCCATGTGCACCCCCACCCCCAAAATACCTGGGGGCCCGCTACGGGCCCTCAATGTCAGGGACCGCGAGCCTTTCCATGGCGGCGCCGCCGCCATGGAAAGGCTCATCACCGCCGGCATCATAATGTGGATGGCGGTGTCTTGCAGACACCGCCACCATATTAATCCCTTTTCCGCCCGGTCGACTGATCGGCCGGGCGGAAAACATGCGGACGGTCTTTCCGTCCGCCGGGGTCCCCTCCGCCATGGTAATATGGCGGGGGGAATTTGGTGGCGGACGGACGAAAATGGCGGGCGGATCGCCACCGCCATGCGGCCGGTGGCGATCCGCCCGACATCGTAATCGACCCCTAAATGTCCTTCAAGCTTGATTAACCAACAGCCAATAAATAGTATTCTCATACTACTCAGCTGTGGCGGAGTTTGTGCCCTCCCACTCCAGACATCTCTGGGGTTTTGTGAGTAGGTTCTCTGAGAATAGCACGACTGAACTACTCAGATTCTACTGTTAAATAAGTACCCAACCAACGTTGGCGGCGCCATGTCGTGTAGTTCCTAGAGTACCCCTGCAGGACCTGCGCGTTTGGATAACATAAACTGTGGGCTTGGTCTTAGACTGGCTCTGTGCACCCCCACGTTATATGTTAGCCTGATTTGCATTAGCTAGCTCACAGTGCCACTAGAATCTCCTCTTATCGGGGAGAGATTAGTTTCTGGCAACCTTAGACCATGACAACCCTAATTCCTCAGAATCGTGGAAACAATGTACTACTTTTCGCTCAGTCACTCGTGCTTACTTATTCGGTTTGGCTCAGAGAGTTACACAGAATAAACAGTCTGGGCGTTTCAATAAGTATTTATTGAACAGTTGTTATTCTAGTGTAAAATATATGTGCTGCAGCAACCAGCAGACAATAGGAGAGATATATTATCAGCAGTACGATAAAAGTGAAGGGGTAGAACAGTTCTACCATATTGCAATAATCATGAATACATACATGAATATAAAAAGCATTATGAAAAGTGCGCGTACTCCTACGATGCCTAACTAGATGTACCTGAGTGTAACTAGCATATGTGTAGGTCTAAAAGCCAAGAATCCTTCTAGGATTTAGTCGAACCCCCAAACCTGAATAGAGAGAGAGTGTGGGACCCAGTCCTGGTCTCGAGTTGGACACCCCGCAAGGGCTGTGTTAGACAGCTGTCAGCTGGAGCGACTGCATGCAGGAGTCTCAGTGTCTCTGGTCAGTGTGTCAGCATGGAAGTCTCGGTTCCCTCTCTCTTACCGGGGTAAGATGTGGTGTATTTATACCCTGGAGACTCGAGTTGCTTCGTATGGTTTGTATTGGGCTTTGTTAGACTTGAGGAAGACGTCAGGGGTGAACTTTGTACATACATATTATGCAGGTGGTGTATTCCTAGACAGTCATGCATAATTGATGAGTACAGTGTGGGCCTGTGTTAGGGAAAAACCCTGCTGTATTCAAAACCACAGGCTAGATAACGTTCAGCCCTCAGAGCTCGTTGTGTACTAGCGGGGACCAATGTAGGTGAAAGATCATGCCGATATAAGGCATCATGACTATAATAGGACATGTACAGTTATGACCGTAATAGGGCATATGCGGCTTTGACCATAATAGGGCAAGTACGAATATGACCATATTAGGGCAAATCCGAATACATCCATTTTAGGGCATGTATGAACGGGTCTACATTAGGGCCTCTATACGGGACATAACAGCAGAGGGGAAAAAATTACTATTCCCACTCCAGAGAGTGCAACAGTATGGAAAGTGTTGGATAGCAGAGGGGTAAAAATTACTATTCCCACTCCAGTGAGTGCAACAGTAGGAAAAATGTTGTATAGCGGAGGGCAAAAAATTACTATTCCCACTCCAGGGAGTGCAAGAGTAGGGAAAGAGTTGGATAGCGTAGGGGTAAAAATTACTATTCCCACTCCAGAGAGTGCAACAGTAGGGAAAGTGTTGGATAGCGGAGGGGTAAAAATTACTATTCCCACTCCAGTGAGTGCAACTGTAGGGAAAGTGTTGGCTTGCAGAGGGGAAAAAATTACTATTCCCACTCCAGTGAGTGCAAACAGTAGGGAACGTGTTGGATAGCTGAGGGGTATAAATTACTATTCCCAATCCAGTGAGTGCAACAGGAGGGAAAGTTTTAGATAGCTGAGGGGAAAAAATTACTATTCCCACTCCAGTGAGTGCAACAGTAGGGAAAGTATTGGATAGCGGAGATGTACAAATTACTATTCCCACTCCACAGAGTGCAAGAGTAGGGAAAGATTTGGATAGCGTAAGGGTAACAAATATTATTCCCACTCCAGAGAGTGCAACAGTAGGGAAAGTGTTGGATAGCAGAGAGTGAAAATTAACATACTTATCAATTAAATAATTATTATAATTAAATAACCAATTAATATTTAATTAATAATAAATTAATTATAAATACTAATAAATAAATATTAATAATTACTTTATTATAATTAAATTACTTCCCACCCTGTTCCCCTATAAACCCACAACCCGCTCCTAAAAAAACACAATTAATATAAATTTCAATTAATTAATTAATAAAAATGAATAACCAATTAATAATGAATTAATAATGAATTAATTATATAAATAAAAATTTATATTTACCTTTTTTATATTTAAATTACTTCCCACCCCATTCCCCTATAAACCCACAACACGCTCCTAAAAACATAACACAATTAATATAATTAACTATTAATTAATTATTATTAATTAATAACTAATTAATAATTAAACAATAATACATTAATTTCAAATAATAATAAATAAAAATGTATCATTTTTTTAAATAATTAAGGGGCCCATTACGATGTCGGGCGGAAGCACTACCGCCGTGCTGGCGGATGCAAAAACCACCAGTTACCGCCGGCACGCAGCAGTCCACACGCCCGCCCTATTATGATGCGAAAAGTCGGCCAAACACCGCCGGCAAGCCAGCGACACCGTCCGCCATCAAAGTGCGCCCGTACACGTAGCGGCGCAGCACAATTGACACACACCGTCCGACGAAATCACGTCCCGCCCGGCGTATAAATTACGATGCCGCAAACAAACGGCTCCCACGGCTAAGAGACACCGTACGACAAACCGAAGCGGTAATACGAACGCCGAGCACGGACACCGAAGAAGCGGCTCCCCCGAGCATGAATCCAGCACTGCAGGCCCTCCCTATGCTCTTGCTGATGCACCACCAAGGACGCAACGTACCGCGGAGACGCAGGTAGGCACACACACAACAAGTGCACGCAAACAGCGCACACAGTGCAAGGGCGGAAAAGCGGACAACCCCCCACCCCCGCGTGTACACTACACATCCACCATTGCATCCACATATGACACACAGGCCAAATCGTAACATCTCGTAACACATGTGTACACACCACCTGGGACTAGGAACCAACGACCCCGTCACGGCCCCAAAGCGGCGATGACGCCGCCACACATGCGCACAACGCAGAGGCCAACCGCAGCGCCATGCATGCGTCGCACACAGACACAGGGACACAACCAAGCAGCACACACATCAGCCCCACCCCGAACGCACATGACACGTGACAGGCCTGCCACAGACATGTCCCCAACGCCCAATTCACGGACAACACCCAACGCCACACAACCGACGCACACATGTCAGTGAAGTCACGCAACAGCAGGACACACCCCAGTGTAACAAACATGGCGTAGCACACAGCGGCGGCAACACCAACTAGGAGAAGCAGGGCCCCTTCGGGAAGAGGAACGCCAGTACCACACTGAAACACCCATACCACCCTGCACATATGAACAAGACATACAAAACGGAACACCAAAGAGCCCGGGGACCGACAACAGGTGGCCCAAGAATAACATTCACACACAAGGCCCAACGCAGAGCGGAAAGGCAGCCTGCCGCCCACACAAGGGAGAGCAGACAGCACTGAATGACCTTCCATTCCAACTCCGAAACCACAGCCCTACGAAAGAAGCCGGTGAATACAGCCATTGTCCAAGAAAAGACCAACACAGGCATGCCGAGGAGACCGACCACAGGGCAGATAGCGCATATCACAGAAGAACACAACGGACGGGAAAGTAAAAAGAAAACACTCCCCCATGTCGGCCACATGCAAGTTAATTGGAAGGAGTCACACATCACTGACCTTGAACTGTCTGAGAAGCATGTGGGATGAGGGCCCGTGTCCTCCGCACAAGCCAACAGAACACAAGTCCTGTCTCCCTACGACTACACAGAGCTCACAGCAACCTCGGAGCGTGCACATTGCAGACTGCACACACAGCCGGAGCACGCCACCACAACGCACCGCTGCAAAATGGCAACCGCAACACACCTACCCAACTACGCCGGACAGGTCAAGCTGTACAAAACCAACCTGATACATATATTGGGATGCGATCTCCTGTCCCTGCTGAACGTAAGTTACCGACTGACTTACCGCATCACATTGTTCAGCTGCGTCATGCCCGTCTTCTACTGTCGGAGGTGTCCCTACCAGCATCCCGTGGAGATGTGTCTCTCCAACCCGGCATGTCTAAAGGCGGACCTGCTACCACTACTCCTCCCTCTGGACGCACACGACAGGGCCTGCTCAGCCTATGGGGGCATGGCGTATGTGGCCAACATCGCACCCGCACTGAAATGGGACCACTGTGCCTCCACACGACGGATCATCGAGAACAGCTACATCGAATGTCACCCAGCATGCCCCATCATGGTCCTCCAAGGGACAACTTACGAACAACACCTTGACAGCCACCATCCGCTACATTGGCTGGCAAACATGTACACCACCAATGACATGGAAGCCCTGCTGGACGGCATCGCATACCTGACAACCTGTAAATTCGTCGGACCACAACGCAGGTTCCCCGATTGACCTATGATGTCCAACCCCGCACCCATGCTTAGCTTCCGCACGGACTGGCCAGTCACCACCACAACAGCCATACCAAACGACCGGCAACTGTTACCACACCATCAACGACATCGCCATGACATCGGATATGACCGGGACATGCACACTGTTCCCCATCACATCCAGGAACACCGCATGCATCGTGGGAGGCAGTGGCATGGGGTCTGTGTATCGCACCCACATGGACGGAACTGCACGAACAACCAGGACACGACATGGATCCAGCGCCCATGGACACACACACCGCTCAGTGGACATGAATAGGTCGCCTGGAGTCTGTGGGTGCTGCACCCCTCCCACCCCCGCCCCGGGAATCCCATACCAGGACCTTTGCATGGACGACAAGTGCATACAACAACAACACGACCCCAGTGACTGTGACATGTCCAGTAACCACCACATTGCAACAACAAGTGGCACGCCGCTGCATGCACGCAAGCACATGCCCTGATGTCATCTCACATGCACGCGTGCATGAGGAACAACCGCAGCAAACCTGTCACATGGAACTGAGATGGACTGTGCCCATGATGCCAAGCGGTCTGGTAGGCTACATGTATACCGTCTGTGTCAAAGTCCGCAGCTCCGCAGCTATACGTAAATGTACATTAGCACAGCCTTGGCCAAGCAGATGTAACTCTGAAGCCCACATCCCACATGCAACAGCCAATCACATGTAACCCCACACCCTATCCCATTTGTAATCATGCTCAGTATATCCTCAACATGTATTCCGCTGCCAGTAGTGTCCACTATACTGCATCACAGAGGACAGAAGACTCAATATAATGTTTGAAACCAAAACTGTCTCCGCTGACTCATTTCACAAGTACGAATGAGAGAGGATGAGAGTATGTGAAGTACACGGCAGTCGTGACATGACCATGTAGTCCACTGGTATTGGATGTCAACGCAAATGAGTAGCACAACTGTGGAAGACACACATGTGTCGTGTGAAGTCGTATGGACGCAGTGCTCAGGTGGGTGGGTGTGACGGGTAGATGCGCACATGCCAAGTTGGAGCACGCCGTGTTGGGAGGGGTCATGAACAGTACACCACCGCTTCCCTGGGCATTGTGAGAGGACACCTGTCGGGGGGAGTGAACACGTGTGTGCACAGCAGCCGGGCACACGTACAATGCGGTACCAGGCGCACACGTCAGCCCACCCTCTGTGGACAAGCTGGATCCTGTTGTGCGCCCGCCATGCCCCTTGACAAGGCACACACAGCCCCAGTCGACCAGGTGTAACCCCAACATAGTCAATCCGCACAGGCGATACAGGGCACGGGATGGCAGTGGAGCATGGTGTGTGAGAGGTCTCCTCGCGCTCCTCCTGGTCATATCACGCAGGCAATAGAACCTCAACGTGTAGCATGGCACAAGTCAAATGGAAGTGTAGGGGGACGCACCACAGCACGAGCAGCACTGACGTCACGGGAGGTGGCTCGCACCATCCCATCCATTGCCCATTATACCAACCACGCCACATGCCATTGCGACTAAGTGCAAGCGCGTGCGCCACCACCCCCGAGCCCTCCCCAGAGAGGCCAAAGAGTGAATGTGTGGGCCATCAGCTACAGACGGACGCGGCCTGGCCGCAAGGGCAGCCACAGCCACTGGGTGTCGCAGGTGGCGGATCCGGAAGGCGAAGACTGTGATGCATAGTCCATGCAGGCCGGGTCTCCATTTGGGGCACCACGCAGGTGGACGGCGTCCCGCCACACATCATACCCTGAGACAGCCCACTCGTGCAACTGGACCCACACATACACTCCTTGCCCTCTCTGGTGCGAGCTTGGGGCTGCCTGTGCAAGCGCTAGCCTCGCAGGTGCACATGCATATTGGGGGAGCGAGGGGAGGACATGAGGGCTGGGGCGAAGATGACTGTATCACTGTCAGTGAGTACAAGGGATGACCCAGATGTGGAAAGGAAGAGACGTGTCCCGTGTGTACTGCAACTAGTCGCCAATCCAACTACCCCCCCATGTCCGGAATGTAAGCCCGCACCTAGGCCCGCCCATCCGCCACATCGAATATACCACCAGCACGACAACCTTCCCATTCGAAACACTGACTGGGGGTGGCGACCAGTGAACAATCATGTGTGGCCTACCCACGCGTACATGTGGGCCCTCCATGATCAATGTCACCTGCGGCAAAGTCATGACATGCGCAATGAGGGAAGTGAGGAGAGCTGTCCGCCCCACGCACAGAAGGTGCATCAGCTCCACAGACCCAGCAGCGAGTCCAGCAGGGGTCACATGTGCAGGGGCAGCTGTGCCTGGTGTGAAGGCACATGCATATAGACAGCACATCGACCAATGTGTAGTCTGCCCACATCTACAGTCCATCATCATGCGGACATAGGAATTGAACACAGGGCAACACATCTTAGTTGGTGCACCCACCGTGACCAACAATGCGCAATCATCGACGTACCCGCCCTGTGCATGGCCCCCCACCCAACGGAGGCACATCCAGTGCCACCATCCCACACACACAAGCCTTCCACGGAACATGCTGTGTCCAATGGTCAGTACAGAGTCAGCGCCCATCTGGTGGATCCTGAACAGGAGACACATGCACACACATGCCAGCTCCCACTATGTACGTCTGCCACCTGGCACGTGCAATGTAACCTCTCACCTGTGACGTGTGACTGCAAGCACACAGCCGTCTTGGCATGGGGCTGTCAATGTGGACACCTGTCAATGTTTCGGGAGGTGTGATCCGTACAGTGCTGTACATAGGGTGCAGTGCTGACACCTACTACTGTCTCATATCCCCTCGTGCCACAGGTCCCACTTGTTTTGGCCGCTCAGCCTGTGCCCACATCGTCGTCGTCGTGTGCCATACTCATCCAGCCTCGGAAGCAGTGCCATGCTCAGCAGACATTCATGTTGCCGTGGCGTTGCCGCTTGACGAATATGCAGTCAGTCCCCATCAGCACGCCCCGCAAGTCATTGGGGCCTAGATCCCCATGTGCATGCACATGGCAGTGGTTTGTATCACTAGCCATTGCCATTGGTGGGAGACCTGTGTAAGTGTATTGTGGCCGTGCCGTCCCTGCTTGACAGCTGGGCTGTGACTCATGTGCTTGCTCAGTCATGTCAGTGATGTGTATGCGGAATTGCTATGTGTTGTGTTGCTTTGACATGTGTCCACTGCCATTTTCCCTAGGCGGAGACCGAACATTGACCGCCCATACCAATTGCTGGCGGACATGGACGATACTGAGGTCATTAGGAAGTTTCGGCTGGACAGGCCAACCCTGCATCGACTGTGTGCCATGTTGGAACCCCATCTCCGTCCCCGCAGGGTGTATCCGACAGCAGTCACCCCCACGGCTAAGGTGATGGCCGCCATGCATTTCTTCGCCACTGGGTCATTCCAGCACACAGTGGGCAGTGGAGGAGGGATGTCCCAGCCCATGTTCAGCAAGGTGCTGAGGGATGTACTGGCAGCCATGATGCTGTACCGAAACAGGTACATCAGATTCCCCAGGGCTCGTGAATTGGCGGCAGTGAAGGGTGCATTCTATGCCCTTGGCAGGATCCCACACGTCGTTGGTGCCATTGATTGCACACATGTTGGCCTTGTTCCACCACAGGCCACTGAGCACCTGTACCGCAACAGGAAGCACACGCACTCCCTGAATGTGCAAGTGGTGTGCCTTGCGGACATGGTGATAACCCACGTGTGTGCAAAGTTCCCAGGCTCGGCCCATGACGCACACGTCATGCGCAACAGCATCTTGCCACGACTGATGTCCAATCTGCAACAGGATCGTGGCTGTATTGTCGGTGAGTATGTGGAGTGGTGTAGCGTGCTGGCTGTGCGATGCTGTCCCCTGTCCAGTTGGATTAGCAACGGTTCTCTGTGTCCCTCACACCCAGGTGACTCTGCGTACCCGAATGGGGCATGGCTGCTCAGTCCATTGAGGAATCCTCGCACCCCAGCAGACGATCGCTACAATGAGGCACATGGGAGGACCAGACGTGTGGTCGAGCGTACCTTTGGCCTCCTCAAGTCCAGGTTCAGGTGCCTGGACCGCACCGGGGGTGCGCTGGCGTACTCCCCACAGAAGGTGTGCCAGATAGTGGTGGCGTGCTGCATGCTGCACAATCTGGCCATTCGGAAGCAGATCCCCCTCATCGTGGATGACGGAGATCAACCAGGGCCCCAGCCCGCAGACCAGGACAGCTCGAGTGAGGAGGACAGCGGAGAGGAGGAAGCTGGTAATGTGCGGCAGCAGCTCATCGCCCGCTACTTCACTTGACGGTGAGTGTCCATGTACGACGGCTGATGTGGCTGTATCTGTGCAGGTGTGTGTGTGCTGTGTCAGGGTGGCCGTTTGTTCACTGCGTGCTGTGTGTCAACGCTCCATGGCCAGGGTAGTATGCCACTGTTGGTGGCTGTGGCATTGTGCCCTATTGCTCTGTGCGATGTGTGTACATTGCTTGTAGTTGTTGACATGTACTGTGTGATGGGTGTGTGACACACTCATTGAATGTGCTCCTGTTCTGTCTCCCACCCCTAGGTCCCTACAGGCCCTCCGGTTCCATTGCCATGCCACGCATCAGGTGCCTTTCCGCCCAAGGTGGCCGTTGTATTCCGTACAATTAAAACACAGGGCACAAACAGCAGTTTGTGTAAGAGGTGCATTTATTTCAAACTGTGACATGTGATTGTGTGCGAGGTGATGACAAAAGTGGTGCGTGCAGTGACAATGAGCTGTCGGTCACGGCTGCGTGATGCTCAGGGTGTACCCACTTGTTCCATGTCCATGGTCCAACAGACACATGCCATCCAGATGGCTGTGTGGAGTGGGATCGTAGTCCAAGTCAATGCAGTGGGTGGTCAAGGAAGGCTGGCTGGCTGCCTCACTTGCGTCTGGAGCGTGCGTAGTCCTCCCGGGAGATCTGTTTGTACTTCGGACGGCCCCTTCCACGTTTGGGAGGGGGTGTGTGGTGGCGACCTGCTGGTGGGGGGTGAGGTGTGCTCACTGGCTGTGGACGCAGGGGAACTGGACACTGCTGCTCGACCCTGCGCCCCGGCAGGTGGTGGCGGTGGTGGAGCTGCTGTCCCTGGCTGTGACCTCACCACCAGCTGGCCCATGAGGTCCACGAGTTGGCCCATACGGGCGTCCATGGACCTCAGCACCCCCAGCACCTCCCGCGTGTCTGAAGCAGACCTGGCCCATTGTCCTTGGGCCTCTTCATAGGCCCCAAGGACTCTGGCCATTTGAGGCAGGGCATGGCTCCCAGGGGAGACTGGCGTTTCCCTGACCCTGCTCCTCCTACCAGTACTGCTGCCACCGGCCTGCCCACTAGCCACATTGCCCACCACGGTCCTCGCCCTGGCTCCCAGGGTGGATCCAGTCGGCCGGGCCACCACCTGCGCTGGGGCTGGTGCCAGCGAAGACGTGGTGGTGGTGGCGGCGGTGGTGGTCGGTGCGGCGATGGTGGCGGTTGCGGCAGTGGGAGTGGCCGCAATGACCGTGGGTGTGGGCGCAATGCCCGTGGGTGTGGCCGCAATGACCGTGGGTGTGGCCGCAACGACAGTGGCAGCAGGGGGCTGGGAATGTTCAGCAGCCCTGGATGATGGGTTGGTGGGTAGGAGGGGTCCTGGGGAGCGGCTGGGCCCTGCCACACCAGATGGGCCTGCTTGGTGGTCCGTGTCCGAAGAGGAGGACAGATCCTCCACATCCGTGTGTCCTCGTTGGGGGCTTGTAGGCTGGCTGTGCTGGCTGCTGTCTCCATCCCCAGCATCCAGCAGTTCGTCACCTGTGGAGAGAATGAGATTTGTTATTGTGTTGCACCTGGCGAAGTATGTATTTGTCGTCTGACATTAACAGTTCGTGCAATCTCGTACATGGGTTTCCCGGAGGCGTGTGTGTGGCTGTACCATTTGTAGTTGTGTGTGCTTGGCAATGGGACTGTGTGCTGTGCACATGTGGCATGGGACGGATTGGCCATGCCGATGGGTGTGTTGCTGTGCCCCTACTTATTGTGACTCTGGTGTATGCGGGCTCCTGGCCCATCCTGGGTCTGGTTTGTACTTTGCTTTTGGTGTTCAAATGGGACGCTTAGGAACGCATATGGCAACATGGGGGCCATGCCCCAGATTCGCATTTGGGATGGAATATGCTTTTGGGGTTCAAATGGAACGCTTAGGAACGCATATGGCAACATGGGGGCCATGCCCCAGATTCGCATTTGGGAGGGAATATGCTTTTGGGGTACATGCTGTGAGCCATGGGTGCCGAACGTGACATGTGTTGTGGCAGCATGACAGTGCATGGTCTGAGGTGTGTGCATGCCTGACATGGCCTGCATATTTGCTGTCTGTTGTGATTACTGGACATGGCATTGGACGCATCGTTATGAGTGAGTGATGGTTGTGTGCCACCCAACGTATTGCAGTTGTCCCATCTCCTTGGTGTGCGTGCTGCCCTGTGCCATGTGCATCACTGCAGTGCTCGGGGGGTGTGGCCCATGTTGTGTGTTGTTGCTCACAGTGTGGCGTGCGCTTCATTGACTTCTGGCACATGGTTGGTCATGGGCATGTCTCTTAGCGTGACTGCTGTATGTGTGGCAGCTGTGCGGATGACATGCCTTTCATGAGACTGGGGCTGACGGATGGGATGGATGGTATGTTGTATGTGCATGGTGTGTCTGTGTGTTTGATGGGTACAGTGGTGTTCGTGTGCATTTATGTTGTTCCGCTCTGTTGCGTCTAGTGTTGTTTGTCTTACATAGGCGTAGTTGTGGGGTGTGTGGTTGACAGGCAGTAGGGGCTACATGTACAGGACTTCAATGGTGTTTCGGTTGTGTGTGATGGGTTGCACAGTGGCTGCCGTGTGGTACTATATTCAGTGTGGCTTGTGCATGCAGACGTGGCTCCTTGGGTGTTGCTGTGTCTGTGATGGGTCATGTGGGGTGTGAGTCTGTGGTTCATGTCCGTGTGCACATTGTTCACTTGTTCGTGACGGTGGGCGGTGCTGCGTGTTCGTCTGCTACGTGACATGTCCCATGTGTTGGTCGTGTTACGGTCCTCATGCCTCCAGTAATCCAGCCCTGTCCAGTTTCCCACCTGCAGGTTGTTCGTGCGTGCACTGTACTGGATGCCACATGGTTCTAAGCGGGGGTGCTCCATGTTGCAGGTCTGTGGGGGTGGGGGCGGTGTTGTGGGTCGTGGTGATGGCTGGACACCCACTGACACCGATTGTTGTGGACCGTGATGTCTACCTTTCGGCTGTCGGTGTGCACTGCGGTGGCTGACACGTGGCTGTGGGGTGTGGGGGATGCTCCTCCTTGCTGTGCTGTGGGACTAGGGGCCTGGTGTGTGTTGTACTTGGGCTGTCCACCCTCCCACCCACTGCACTTTGTGTTCCTGCCACTTACCTGTTACTTGTCGGTTAGTGCAGCTATGGCGGACACATGGGTGTGGTGGGTGCTCGTTGTGGCGCTTCTGGCATACTTGGGGACCTGTTGGTGGTTACGTGGCTGGCTGAGTGTACACATGCCCCCACGTATCTTACAGTTGTTCGGTTTGGGCTGTGTGTGGTGGTGTCTGTTGCATGTGTGTGTGATGTGTTGTGTATTGTGTGCTGGACATGGGGGTGTTTGTCCCTGGGAGCTGTGGCATGGTGGTAGTGCATGTGAGTACATAGCGGTGTGCTGGTATACATTAGTTTGTACTTACCAGCCTCCACTCCCCCTGCTAATCCGGCGAGGATCTCCGGATGTATAATGACTCGCACCTTCTCCTCCCACGCTTTGAAGGTCTTGAAGAGCGCGGGATTCCCTCCGCCAGTGACGGCAGCCAGCTCTCTGTTCTTGCTCTCCTTCTTCTTGACCAGGCTCTTGACGTCATTCCACCGTTTGTTTATTTCAACTCTGTTCCTGGGCAGGGTCCCGACTGCATTGACCTGGTCTACGATCCGGTTCCACATTCTGTTTCTGGTGGCTAGTGGTGTGTGCTGGACCAGGTTCCCATAGATTTGTGGGTGCACCTTGATAATCTCGTCGACCATGACCGTCAGCTCAATGGGCGTGAACTTGGGCATTCTTTGTGGTGCCATGGTGTTTGTGGTGCTGGTGCGGTGTGTGTTGTATAATGTGCAGGGGGTTTGTGGTGGTGGTGGTGGTGGTGGTGGTGGTGGTTGTGATGTGTGCGTTTCTGTGGTGTGCTGCTGTCCTTGCTGTGTCACTGTGTCCTCTCCTCTCCTCTCTAGTTTGCAATGTTGCAAGGGGTTGTGGTCTGTGGGAGTGCTGCTTTTGTACTTACCTATGTGGGTGTGTCCTCATGGTCTGTTGTTTTCAGGTGTGTTGTGTCTGGTGTTCTGGCCTTTGTAGTTTTTGTTTGTCCAGGGGGGTGTTTTCGGGATGTGTACTGTGCTTGTGTATTTGTGCGTGCCTTGCTGTGTGGACTTGTTGGCCATGTTGTGTGCGATTGTTTTTGTCAGCGGATGGTTTCTGTGCAGGGACGTGGGCGCCATGGCTTCTGCCGTGTCGATTCTCATCGGCGTTGTTTGCGCTGGCGGGCGGTATATTTGTAGTTTTCCCGCGCTCATGGCGGTGCGATCGTAATTTCACGTGCGGTGTGGCGGGCGGTTTTATGTTGTCGTGCGTGTTTCCGTCCGTGGCGGGCGGTTTGACTCCGACTCGGACGATGGCGGGCGGTATCTTGTGTGGTTTTTCCGCCGATGGCGGTTTTCGGTTTGTGTCATCGTAATGGCGTGGTCGGTGTTCAGACGGTGTGTGCGGGCGGATTTTTGCCGCTTTTATGCCTGGCGGATTTTTTTACGCCGGGTATCGTAATGACCCCCTAAATTACTTTCCACCCTATTCCTCTATAAACCCACAACCCGCTCCTAAAAAATTAACACAATTAATATAATTATCTATCTATTAATTAATTAATATTAATTAATATCCAATTAATAATTAATTAATATTAAATTAATTATAAATAATAAATACAAATTAATAATATTTTTTTATAATATAATTATCTTCCCACCCTATTACCCTATAAACCCCCAAAAAACTCCTAAAAAAATGACATAATTAATATAATTATCTATTAACTAATTAATATTAATTAATATCCAATTAATACTTAATTAATGATAAATTAATTTTAAATTATAATAAAAATAATAATAATTACTTTATTATAATTAAATTATTTCCCACCCTATTCCCCTATAAACCCACAACCCGCTACAGAACTAAAATACGCAAAAATTAATTTTCATAAGACTAATTACTGCTACATTTAAAAAAACTACATTTATACCAAAAAATTACATCACATATTTTTAACACACATACTAAAATACAGAGCACTAATATAAATATCAATATTATTAACAACGATATTTTTACAAACGATATTACTGTCTTCGATATTAAAAAAACAATATTTCTTACCTTAATGTCGATATTCTGTGCTACGATATACTTGCTGTTGATATTCTTGTACCTCGATATTGTTGTAGTTCGAAATAAACAACTCGATATTCTGTCTGTACACCCATTTTCAGTGATCAGTTGCATGATTGTACAGCAATGTTGAATGTTACTGCACCACCAGGGCCCCCTTTAATTATAGGGCACACTGTTTATATTTGCGAGCCAGGTTGGACTGGCCGTAGCGGGCACTGGGCATTTCCCCGGTGGGCCAGAAGGGGCCGGATTTGGATCCCTGGGGGCCGGTTGTGTTACAGATGCTGGTTTTGCAGCAGTGCTGCAATATCAGCCACCTGTAACAAAAGCGGCAGCCGGAGTGGTGCTTCTCACTTGCATCCTACCCCCGCCCCTTGGAGGCCGGTTGAGCTGATTGCGCAGGCTGGTTTCAGTTCCCAGTTCGGCCGTGTTTGCGAGTTGGTACGCTTTTATATGGCTTCAGACTTAGGCAGTAAGCCTGTTTACAGTGAATGCGGTGCCTGCAGCTCAGCCACTACATCGTGCTTGCCCAGTTGTTTGAAGCAGTGTGTCCTCCTTTGACTTTGCACATACTAACCGGCTTGCAATTGAAAGGGAGAGAGCAACCCCCCCTGCAGGCAGTTGGAGTGAATTACTGAATCTGCTTGCAGGGGGTTGTCTTAGGGGATGCTCGAGACCCCTTTTCCCCAAGTTTAGGGGTTCCGTTGTGTGGCGAGCTGACTGTGTGCCAACTCTGTGTAATAGTGCCCCTTCTAATAGCCTATTTGCCTTTTCACCTGCATCTGTAATATAGCACAGGTTCAGAGAAAAGGGGTTTACTCATTTGGAAAAAAAAAGTACCAAAGCATTCTAGGGGAAGAAGAAACAGGCGAACTTGTCAGTTGCAACACTTTTTTTAATATGGCAGCTGGAGTCCTGGGTAATGAACACAAAGCAATTAAGAGGTTTATTCATGTACGACTGTACACAGTAAAAGGAATCACACACAATTAGTGTGGGGCATTCGTGTTCCGTGTTTACAAGTGCCAGTATCAGTGCTTTTAATTCTGCCAACTGAGCCGTGCAGTCTCCTAGTGATTGTGTTTTAGTGCAACTTGGATGGAACTTTCCATCGCGCATGCGACCTTTAACAATCACACATGCTGTGCTGTAAGCTTGCTTACTCCATATGGCCGGTTGAGCAGATCCATCAGTGTAAATAATGTATTCATACTGATCTAGAGGCAAAATCTCATTTGGAAGAGGATATTCTTGTTCGTATTGCAGAAATTCTTGTGTTTTTAAATTTGGATCAAATCTGTATTCAACATCCGTTGCAGTAAGAGAATTAGCCCATTGTATCCATCTGGGATGTAAGGCTTTCGCATTTGGAATTCTAGCTTTTGTAACAGCCTCTAAGGCTGGTACTGGGGTCACGACTATTATGCGCTTTCCCTGGGCCAGAGCTCTTTCTCTTGCTACAGTGGTCTGCACTGCTGTCAGGATTTTTTCTGTTGAAGTGAAACGCATCTCTGCGTTTGTGTACAGGTGTGATTTGTATGCGATTAGTACCGTTTCGCCTTCATTGAAAGTTAAATAAGTGTACCTGCATTGACCCGCTATTACTCGGATCACTGAGTTGCGTACATTTACGCGTGTCTGTAAATGTTTTGAAGCTATCATGTCTTCCTGTAGTGAACGTAGGATATTTGTATGTTCCTGTGTCCACTGTCTGATTGAAAAATCAGGTTTTATTAAGTCGTAGAAAGGTTTTACTCTTTCTGGGTAATCCAAAATGTATGTTCGACCAAAATTTAGGAATCCCAGAATTGATTGTAAATTCTATAATGATTTTGGAGGTTGGAGGTTGGAGCAGCGCACACTTTTCTAAAAAGTTAGCTGCTAGGCTTTTTCCTTCACTTGACAGCTCATACCCTAAAAATAGGACATTGAGATGGGCAATTTTTTATTTTTTTAAATTGAATTTATAGCCCTCAGAGGTGAATCCCATAATAATGGTGCTCACCCTGGTCAAGTGCCTCGGTAAGTCATCATCCGTCAGATAAATATCATCTACATAGGACAATGCTTCTTCATCCAAATTTTTGAGTAATTCTGTTACTCTTGCTGAAAATACCCCGGGGCTATTTTTATACCCTTGGGCTAGTCGACAAAATTGTCGCTGGGACCCTAACGCACTGAATGCAGTCAGATACCTGCTTTTAAGCGCTATATTTTGGCAGAAAAATCCATTTGAGATATCAAGTGTTGTTTTGTATTTTTTGCGCACAATGTTATTCATTAATGCGGCACTGTGTGCATTTTGAACTGCAAATGTCTTTGTGCAAGTGTTTAAATGTCTGTAATCTAAGACTAGACGATATGTGTTGTCAGGTTTTGCTACGGGAAACAAAGGATTGTTCATAGGTGAAGTGCAATTTTCTATCACCCCCTGGTATTCAAGTTGATCTAGGATCTCCCTGACTTGTTTTTTAGCTTCCTGCTTTATAGGGTATTGCCTTTGAGCATTTGGGGAAACGTTTAACGGGATCACGTGGTGGGTTGAATCCTCATCCCAACCAACATGATTTATGTACAATGCTAGAGCTAGGGCAACCGCCCACTCCTGCGCATATGCATGATTTAAATGTATAGGAACGAGGTCGGAAAAGGCTGGAAAAATTATCGTTTCTCCCCTAGGGCACTCCATGACGAATGTTGGTGGCCAGTCTTGTTCTGCTAATAGAATATCATAACCAAATGACAGATTTTTCCAAAAGAGACCTTTTTTTCTGGGCTTGTCCCCCTCCATCCGGAGTGTTATCTCATGTAACTTATGTGGGACACTTATCCGAGTATCAGGTGTTTCCACCATGATATACTCACTCAATTCCGCTGTCACCAGAAATTCTCTCAGGTTCTGATGAGCTATTGTTACTTCTGCCACGCTGTCTAGCATCGTCAGAGCCCATTCCCCATTCAGAAGCTGTATCCTCAGAAATCTGGGCATGTCTGATCTTGAGTCCTGCTACCTTCTTCTTTTTGAACTGAGGTTTTTGTTTTTGTTTATCTTCTTTTTTAGGTGTGAAGTCTCTGGACTTTGTACGTTCCTCTGACCGTCCTTCCCTCTCGGAATTTTTTGATGAACCCTGAAAGGAACGAGAGGAACGTGTATCAGTATCCTGATACCTGTCAGGTTTTTTAATATTATCCCTATTCCTGAGGTTATACCTCCTTTCAGAGGGCTCCTGTTGAGGAGACCTACATCTTGAATGAGATCTGCTGTCTTTAGACTTTTGTTGTTTTTTATTTTCCCACTTCTTTTTAGAAGAAGTAGGTGTCTGCTTTGTAGTGTCCTTTTCAGGACTGCCCAGTTGTGGTTTTAATGCTTTCCCACCTAAACTGTCTCTGCCTAATTCTGCATATGCAGTTTCAATGGTTTTGGGTAGTTCGTGTTGTTGATCCACTGGACTGAACTCCCTTAGGAGTTGGCGGATCGCCACTGAAGCTGCTTCACCTTTAATATTAGCTAGTATTATGGCTGATACCTGGTCAAAGTTATTTAGTAACTTCATCCCTAAGTTAAGGGCAGGCTCTGCTCCGTACTCATTTTGTATCTGTCTCAATACATCTGGCACTACTGCTAAGGACGGGATACCATGTGTTCTGGTTTAAATGGCAGCAAAGACTGAACCCAAGAGGTGCAGTCCTCTACTTGTGGTGTGATTCCCATGGCCAAGCAGATTGTTAGAATTCTGTGTTTTTCATTGGTGGTAGTATTCGGGAATACTGCCTCAAGCTGAGTTATTTTCTGAGCTATCCAGAATGGTATTTGTTCGCGTTTTGCGGGCAGTTTGCCCATTACCGCGTGTAATGTTTGAGGAGTGATTTTATTTCCTGTACCCTGAGCTGGAGTACTATTTGCTGCACCTGGTGCAGGTTGGATTGTTAAAGTCCTCATGACGAATTGTGTCAGGTTTCTGTAGATTTTAATTAAATCTCTGTGTTGTATGAGTAATTCTGGCTGTGGCATTGTTCCAATGTCAGGATGCGAGTTGTAAGCCGCTAGTATTGACCATGTGGCCCCGTCTCCTCCGAGCGGGCCTAAACTTACTCTTTCTCGTACGTGGGGTAGGGCGCCATTAAACCAGTAATGATGTTCCTGGTAAGTGAGTGGAATCTCTATGTCCTCAAATGGACAATATTCCCGTGGTGCATTTCCTGCTATGTAGTAGTGAAATGTCTTTGTTATGGCATTTGCTGCTGGGATTGTAACCCATGAATAGAATACCTCTGTTTTGTTTGATTCGTGTGCCTCAATCACTAAAACTACCATGCCACCCCCTGCTTGTAAACCATTTTCTAATAGTCTTAGGGTGACTGTCATTCTGAATTTTGGTGCAATCTGTATTGCATCTTCAGGATCTTCTCCTCCTTCTAAAAGGAAGAGGTCCACTCTCTGGTCCCCTGCCTCGGTATCAGGCATGTTTAGAGGAAGAAGTGTTCAAAGGGAACTAAGATGAGGTGTTATGCACAATTTAGGAACTAAATGTCCTTCAAGCTTGATTAACCAACAGCCAATAAATAGTATTCTCGTACTACTCAACTGTGGCGGAGTTTGTGCCCACCCACTCCAGACGTCTCTGGGGTTTTGTGAGTAGGTTCTCTGAGAATAGCACGACTGAACTACTCAGATTCTACTGTTAAATAAGTACCCAACCAATGTTGGTGGCGCCATGTCGTGTAGTTCCTATAGTACCCCTGCAGGACCTGCGCATTTGGATAACATAAACTGTGGGCTTGGTGTTAGACTGGCTCTGTGCACCCCCACGTTATATGTTAGCCTGATTTGCATTAGCTAGCTCAAAGTGCCACTAGAATCTCCTCTTATCGGGGAGAGATTAGTTTCTGGCAACCTTAGACCATGACAACCCTAATTCTTCAGAATCGTGGAAACAATGTACTACTTTTCGCTCAGTCACTCGTGCTTACTTATTCGGTTTGTCTCAGAGAGTTACACAGAATAAACAGTCTGGGCGTTTCAATAAGTATTTATTGAACAGTTGTTATTCTAGTGTAAAATATATGTGCTGCAGCAACCAGCAGACAATAGGAGAGATAAATTATCAGCAGTACGATAAAAGTGAAGGGGTAGAACAGTTCTACCATATTGCAATAATCATGAATACATACATGAATATAAAAAGCATTATGAAAAGTGTGCGTACTCCTACGATGCCTAACTAGATGTACCTGAGTGTACCTAGCATATGTGTGAGTCTAAAAGCCTAAGAGCCAAGAATCCTTCTAGGATTTAGTCGAACCCTCATACCTGAATAGAGAGAGTGTGGGACCCAGTCCTGGTCTCGAGTTGGACACCCCGCAAGGGCTGTGTTAGACCGCTGTCAGCTGGAGCGACTGCATGCAGGAGCCTCAGCGTCTCTGGTCAGTGTGTCAGCATGGAAGTCTCGGTTCCCTCTGTCTTACCGGGGTAAGATGTGGTGTATTTATACCCTGGAGACTCTAGTTGCTTCGTATGGTTTGTATTGGGCTTTGTTAGACTTGAGGAAGACGTCAGGGGTGAACTTTGTACATACATATTATGCAGGTGGTGTATTCCTAGAGAGTTATGCATAATTGATGAGTACAGTGTGGGCCTGTGTTTGGGAAAAACCCTGCTGTATTCAAAACCACAGGCTAGATAGCGTTCAGCCCTCAGAGCTCGTTGTGTACTAGCGAGGACTAATGTAGGTGAAAGATCATGCCTATATAAGGCATCATGACTATAATAGGACATGTACAGTTATGACCGTAATAGGGCATATGTGGCTTTGACCATAATAGGGCAAGTACGAATATAACCGTATTAGGGCAAATACGAATATCTCCATTTTAGGGCATGTATGAACGGGTCTACATTAGGGCCTCTATACGGGACATAACAGCGGAGGGGAAAAAATTACTATTCCCACTCCAGAGAGTGCATCAGTAGGGACAGTGTTGGATAGCAGAGGGGTAAAAATTACTATTCCCACTCCAGTGAGTGCAACAGTAGGGATAGTTTTGTATAGCGGAGGGGAAAAAATTACTATTCCCACTCCAGTTAGTGCAAGAGTAGGGAAAGAGTTGGATAGCGTAGGGGTAAAAATTACTATTCCCACTCCAGAGAGTGCAACAGTAGGGAAACTGTTGGATAGCAGAGGGGTAAAAATTACTATTCCCACTCCAGTGAGTGTAACAGTAGGAAAAATGTTGTATAGCGGAGGGCAACAAATTACTATTCCCACTACAGTGAGTGCAAGAGTAGGGAAACAGTTGGATAGCGTAGGGGTAAAAATTACTATTCCCACTCCAGAGAGTGCAACAGTAAGGAAACTGTTGGATAGCAGAGGGGTAAAAATTACTATTCCCACTCCAGTGAGTGCAACAGTAGGAAAAATGTTGTATAGCGGAGGGCAAAAAATTACTATTCCCACTCCAGTGAGTGCAAGAGTAGGGAAATAGTTGGATAGCGTAGGGGTAAAAATTACTATTCCCACTCCAGAGAGTGCAACAATAGGGAAACTGTTGGATAGCGGAGGGGTAAAAATTACTATTCCCACTCCAGTGAGTGCAACAGTAGGGAAAGTGTTGGATTGCAGAGGGGAAAAATTACTATTCCCACTCCAGTGAGTGCAACAGTAGGGAAAGTGTTGGATAGCTGAGGGATATAAATTACTATTCCCAATCCAGTGAGTGCAACAGGAGGGAAAATTTTAGATAGCTGAGGGGAAAAAATTACTATTCCCACTCCAGTGAGTGCAACAGTAGGGAAAGTATTGGATAGCGGAGATGTACAAATTACTATTCCCACTCCACAGAGTGCAAGAGTAGGGAAATATTTGGATAGCGTAGGTGTAAAAAATACTATTCCCACTCCAGAGAGTGCAACAGTAGGGAAAGTGTTGGATAGCAGAGGGTTAAAATTAACATACTTGTCAATTAAATAATTATTATAATTAAATAACCAATTAATATTTAATTAATAATAAATTAATTATAAATACTAATAAATAAATATTAATAATTACTTTATTATAATTAAATTACTTCCCACTCTGTTCCCCTATAAACCCACAACCCACTCCTAAAAACACACAATTAATATAAATTTCAATTAATTAATTAATAAAAATGAATAACCAATTAATAATTAATTAATAATAAATTAATTATATAAATAAAAATTAATATTTACCTTTTTTATATTTAAATTACTTCCCACCCTATTCCCCTATAAACCCAGAACACACTCCTAAAAACATACAATTAATATAATTATCTATTAATTAATTATTATTAATTAATAACGAATTAATAATTAAATAATAATCAATTAATTTCAAATATTAATAAATAAAAATTATTAATTATTTTTTTATAATTAAATTACTTTCCACCCTATTCCCTATAAACCCACAACCCGCTCCTAAAAAGTAACACAATTAATATAATTATCTATCTAGTAATTAATTAATATTAATTAATAACCAATTAATAATTAATTAATAATAAATTAATTATAAATAATAATAAATAAAAAGTAATAATATTTTTTTTATAATTTAATTTTCTTCCCACCCCATTCCACTATAAACCCACAACCCACTCCTAAAAAAATAACATAATTAATATAATGATCTATTAACTAATTAATATTAATTAATATCCAATTAATAATTAATTAATAATAAATTAATTTTAAATTATAATTAAAAAAATAATAATTGCTTTATTATAATTAAATTACTTCCCACCCTATTCCCCTATAAACCCACAACCCGCTACAGAACTAAAAAATGCAAAAATTAATTTTCATAAGAGTAATTTCTGCTAAAAATTTAAGACATACATTAAAAAAAAAACTACACTTATACCAAAAAATTACATCACATACTTTTAACACACATACTAAAATACAGAGCACTAATATAAATATCGATATTATTAACAACAATATTTTTACAAACGATATTACTGTCTTCGATATAAAAAAAAACGATATTTCTTACCTTACTGTCGATATTCTGTGCTTCGATATACTTGCTGTTGATATTCTTGTACCTCAATATTTCAAACTCGGTATTGTTGTAGTTCGAAATAAACAACTCAATATTCTGTCTGTACACCCATTCTCAGTGATCAGTTGTGTGATTGTACAGCAATGTTGAATGTTACTGCACCACCAGGGCCCCCTTTAATTATAGGGCACACTGTTTATATTTGCGAGCCAGGCCGAACTGGGCATAGCAGGCACTGGGCATTTCCCCGGTGGGCCGGAAGGGGCCGGATTTGGATCCCTGGGGGCCGGTTGTGTTACAGATGCTGGTTTTGCAGCAGTGCTGCAATATCAGCCACCTGTAACAAAAGCGGCAGCGGGAGTGGTGCTTCTCACTTGCATCCTCCCCCCGCCCCTTGGAGGCCGGTCGAGCTGATTGCGCAGGCTGGTTTCAGTTTCCAGTCCGGCCTTGTTTGCGAGTTGGTACGCCTTTATATGGCTTCAGACTTAGGCAGTAAGCCTGTTTACAGTGAATGCGGTGCCTGCAGCTCAGCCACTACATCGTGCTTGCCCAGTTGTTTGAAGCAGTGGGTCCTCCTTTGACTTTGCACATACTAACCGGCTTGCAATTGAAAGGGAGAGAGCAACCCCCCCTGCAGGCAGTTGGAGTGAATTACTGAATCTGCTTGCAGGGGGTTGTCTTAGGGGATGCTTGAGACCCCTTTTTCCCAAGTTTAGGGGTTCTGTTGTGTGGCGAGCTGACTGTGTGCCAACTCTGGGGCCGATTCCGATCTCGGCCGGTAGGGCTCCGAATAGGATTCGGCTTTACCGGATCCGATTCGGAGCCCTGTTTCCCGACCGAACCGTACGCGGGTCCGGCCGAGCGAGTATGATGCGGGTCGCCGACCGACTCGTCCGGGCGACCCGACCGCTCCGACCGACTACTGCACCCGGATCGTGACCGCTCCGACCGACTCAGCTCGGACACGGTTCGCACCGCGCAATGGAGACGCTTTCCGGCCGGGTAAGTACGATGCGCACCTCGACCGCTCCGACCGACTCGCGCCGTCCGACTCGAACTCGCTGTCGGAGCCGTACTTTGGGGGTCCGTGTCGGACCCCCTGTCGCCGCCGTACCCGTGCGAGGCGCACACAGGGGGACCCATGGGTCCCCTCTACCTGTGCGTGTACGCCGCGCGAGCGCTCGCGGCGTACTCGCTGTAGGGGCGCCCTTGTCCGCCTCGCACCCATTGAGGCAATGGGAGCCCGCGTACGCGTTGTACGACCGGCTCCCATTGAGTTCAATGGGAGTCCGACCGACTCGTGTCCGGTGGCATACGAATGCATCGGACTCGTTCGGTCGGACTGCACGGGTCCGATTCGGTCGGAAATCTCTCCGGGTCCGGCTCGGTCGGAGAGATTTCCGGCCCGAATCGGAATCGACCCCTCTGTGTAATAGTGCCCCTTCTAATAGCCTATTTGCCTTTTCACCTGCATCTGTAATATAGCACAGGTTCAGAGAAAAGGGGATTACTCATTTGGAAAAAAAAAAAGTACCAAAGCATTCTAGGGGAAGAAGAAACAGGCGAACTTGTCAGTTGCAACACTTTTTTAAATATGGCACCTGGAGTCCTGAGTAATGAACACAAAGCAATTAAGAGGTTTATTCCCAGTCTTCCTTTGTAAAGAATTAGGAGAAACAGAGAGTTTATTTATTTTTCACAGACAATGAAAATAAAAGGGATGTCTGAAGATGTCATTCTGGCACATTGAGTATTTATGCTCAATGTCCTTGACCAGTCACTCTATTAGGCACAGTAGTATAAAATGCAATTGGTGGCATTAACTGTGATACATATCTTAAATCGCTAAAATAAAAGGAAGAAGGAAAGAAGAATAAAATAAAAAAAAGATTGGCTGTGTTATTGTGCCATTATGTGTAGAACAGAGAGCATAAACGTTTTACTCTACTTTTTGATAGTTGAATGCTTTTTGGGCGCAAATAATAATGACAAAATATAGTGGAGTGGAGTTTATTGGCACATTATTGAGGCACATTATTGACCCTATAAACAAATAGGTGATGATGTTGGGAATATAGAAATATGCATTTTGGTGGTCAAACAGAGTCTGTAATTTCGATAATGAGAGAGAAAGGGAGTTATCAAACAAATCTTTAATTCGACTGATAATCACCACGTCAATGTATTCTAGCCAAGAGATTTAGCTATTTCTCTAATGTGCTCTGTAATGACATTCAATCATTTTCTTTTCCATTTTTGAGTCTAATCGCAACAATCTATCAACCCCGTCCCTGAAAAAGATTCAGGTATGTGATAGTAATCTTTCTTTTTTCATATGTAGGGCATTGGGACTACATGGGTGGCGTAATTTCCCTTCATTCTATAACTATTATGGCTCAACATATCAGTGTGAGAATTTGAAGCCTTAGTGATCTGTATCTCATGAGAAAATTTGTTGGAGAAGGCAAAGGCACATAGCAATGCTCCTCAGGCTCTGGATCTCCACAGGAGCCTGGATTAGGGAGAATGGTGTGCTCCATGGAAGACCGGGGGCACTAGCCCTTGACTGGAATCACTGCTCAAATGGGCTCCATGGTGCTCAAAGTTATTTTTAAATCCTCTGGGGCACTGGTCCTTCTTTGGGTCAAAAGCAAGAGAAAAATAGGTTCTTGCCATCCACTTCCCCCAGACAGATAATACCCCTGGTCTCTGGTGGTAGACTGCAAATGATCAAGTGAAGTAGGGATTTTCCAGGTCCAATGGCCTTAGGGACCCTATGGCAGCATATCTCTCTAATTAGACATGTTGAACGGAGCAGTTGTGTTGTGCTCCTGGTGTCACCCTCCAGTCACTGGGAACATTTAGTCCAAGGTCCCTCACCTTTTTTAATGATGAGGGAGAACTCAGCGCCTGCCTCACTGCCTAGAGCTCCTCCCAGGGAACTCTTTAAGACTTCTTGGTAACACCAAAAATGTCAAACAGACATAATATCCAGTTGGAAATGTCGACTTGCAGTAATATCGAGTGTAAAATATCGTAATACAAAAATATCGACTGTCAGAATATCGTTGTCAAGAATATCGAGTTGAAGGTAAGTAATATCGTTTTAAAAATATCGAAGTCATTAATATCGTTTGCAAAAATATCGTTGTTAAAAACAACGTTGTTTTAGTTAGTGTTATATATTTTAGTGTGTATTTTAAATGTATGTGTTCTATTTTTTTATGTAAGTATTGCATTTGTTTTTTAATATATGTGTTACATTTTAGAAGTTATTATATTTTTTGTAAGTATATTTTGCTTTTTAGTTCCGTAGCAGGTTGTGGGTTTATAGGGGAATAGGGTGGGAAGTAATTTAATTATAATACATTTATTAATAATTTTTAGAAGTTATTATTTTTTTTTAATTACATTTTTGCATTTTAGTTCCGTAGCGGGTTGTGGGTTTATAGGGGAATAGGGTGGGAAGTAATTTAATTATAATTAATTAATTAATATTTTGTATTAATTAATATGTATGTATTTAATATTTTATATTGTTAATTGTGGTAATTCATTTATTATTAATTAGTTATTAATTGGTTGTTAATTATTAATAATTAATTGTTAATTATGTTAATTGTGTCATTTTTTAGGAGCAGGTTGTGGGTTTATAGGGGAGCAGGGTGGGAAGTAATTTAATTATAATAAATTAACTAATAATTTTTATTAATTTATATTTATGTATTTAATATTTTATATTGTTAATTGTGGAAATTAATTTATTGTTAATTATTTATTAATTGGTTGTTAATAATTATTAATTAATTGTTAATTATGTTAATTGTGTCATTCTTTTAGGGGCGGGTTGTGTGTTTATAGGGGAGTAGGGTGGGAAGTAATTTCATTATAATTAATTAATTAATATTTTTTATTAATTAATATTTATGTATTTAATATTTTATCATGTTAATTGTGGTAAATAATTTATTATTAATTAGTTATTAATTGGTTATTAATATTTATTAATTAATTGTTAATTGTGTTAATTGTGTCATTTTTTTAGGAGGGGGTTGTGGGTTGATAGGGGTGTAGGGTGGGAAGTAATTTAATTCTAATAATTTTTTTAATATTTTTTATAATATTTATTTAATGTTGTTTTATAGTGTTAATTGTGTGAATTAATATGCCTCTCCGATAAGGAGTGGGGGGACATATTTTACAGGACTCACCACTCAACGTTCAATGCAGGCCACACAGAAACTGCATATAAAATCGCCTCCTACTGGTACTATACCCCCTCACGCATCCAACGATGGAACGCGCTTTGCGATGGCCTATGCTGGAGAGGATGTTGGAATCCGGGTTCTTTAGTACACTTGCTTTGGAATTGCCCCAAGTTAAAGCGCGTTTGGGAACAGGTATTAGGCGACGTGGATGAGGCTTTGAGACAGAGATCCCGCGCTTCCCCGCATATACGCTTCTGGGCCTCCCCAACACACTTACTTACTCATTACGGTCCATTAGGGGCCGTCAAATAGCGTTGGCCCTTAACGCGGCTCACAGAGTCATCCTGCCATGATGGGGGATGGATGGGCAATGGCTCCATCAATTGTGGACACTGCTAGGCATGGAGCACTTATCCATGCCGGCTGTCGCTACTCAAACAACCTACACAAAAATATGGGCTCTGTTTATTTCCATCTTGTCCAAAGAATTCAGAGAGCTGACATGTCCGGCTTATCTGCGCATTCTCAGGCTGGTCCCACCTCCGTACGTGGGAGCCGGTTCTGATGTGGAGCATCTTGCAAACTACTGCATTTTCCATTGCTGGATCATGGTCATATAGTCATCCTCGGAAGGAGGGAGGGTGGGGGGAGGGTGCGGGTGGGTTTATTGTTCATTTTGTGTCGTTTCCTGTGTTTTTATAGCGTTTACCTGTCTGGAGCAAGACTATACTTACTTTGAATACATCGCATCGACCGCTTCTATCTTGGTTTTTTCCCACTGGACGCATAGATCTTCTGTTAATTGCTTACGGCAAGGGGGGTGTCCTTACGCGGCCGGCCCGAACACGGTTGTAGGCTCATCGCTGTGTATTCCACCCCTACCCACTGACCCCCCCCAGCCAACATACTGTATCCCGTCTGCCTATATGCTTTTGATTATGCAATTTGGCCCAGTTGGGAATGTATGTTATATGATGTTGAGACTGCTTGCTCAGTTATAAATCAATAAAAAGATTTAATCCATAAAATAAAAAGCCCCAGGAGTCTCCAGGGCCAGGCCATGTGGCCAACTCCCCGGCACGCATAGCAGAGTGTCATGTGCAGAGCAGGTTGCCTGCTTTTGGGGGGGGTTGGCCACAGGGCCGGGCCACCTATGAATTCATTGAAATTAAGCAGTTATGGTTACCTGAGCTAACCATTACTTACGTCCCCACAATGACTGCTTATGACCTCACATATTATATCACTCAACACATGGGGGTCGATTCCGATTCGGGCCGGAAAAAGCACCGACCGACTCGGAGCCGGAAATTATACCGACCGACACGTACCTGTGGCGCCCAACACGCCAAATACGATGCAAGGCGTGCAAAATCCGACCGACACGTACCGAACCCAAGCCGAAAGACCGAGCCGCACGGAAAACAGCAATCCGGACGGTAAAACATGCGAATCCAACCGACCGACACGCACCCGGAACAAATCCGACCGAAACGTACACGCGAACTCCAAACCGCAAAGTACGATGCAAGGCGCGAAAACCACGACCGAGTCGGACGGAGGACAAGCCGTACGACCGACACGCATACAAAACTGAGCCGAAGCAACACAAAACACTGCGACCGACGCGTACGCAGCATAGAAAACTGCACAAACACAGCGTGAACGAAACGGAGAACACCGTACGAGACAAATGCAGGGTCCGACTCGGTCACAAGAACGTTTCCAACATGCACAGACAGTACAAAGGAAAAATCACACAAAAAAAGGCCAAACAAGCACTTACAAAGCCAATAAATACTGGGGGGTGGGGACAGAGAACAAAGACACACCCACAACTCCACCCATATAAAGGACACAAATCACAACCATGATCCTTTGCAAATGCCATTCCACTGCCAGCACCCAAGAGACAGCAACCACACACCCACAGCTCATCCCTCACACAAGCCACACACCATCAGCACACCAACAAATACCTACCTCACATACACCCAGCAAAACACACACTCACACACCCTCACCTGCACACCAACACACACATCACTCACCATCACCACCCATCACCATGCCCCCCAAGAAGAATCATAAGTTCCTAGATTGTGAATTGGAAGTCATGGTAGACGAGATCCTCAGGGTAGAGCCACAGCTGTTTGGCACACTGGTCCAACAGACCCCCATCTCCCAGAAAACCAAGATGTGGGAGAGGATCATCAACAGGGTGAACGCACAATCACCATGTCTGCGCACAAAGAGCGACATCCAGAACAGGTGGTTTGACGTGCGCAGGAGGGTACGGGACCTGCTCAAGAAAGACTACATCATCAGCCAATACACCGGCAGTGGCCCTCCTGCCAAGCCAATATACCTCAGGCCCTGGGAGGAGAAGGTGCGGGCCATCCTTCCGCCAGTGAGCATATATGGACTAGAGAACATCCCAGAGCCTGGTGAGTACACAACAAATGTACACAATATTCTGCCACAAAACACACACACATCACTGTCAAGGGAGAGTCAAACCATGCACTCATAGCAATTACACAGCAACCAGAACAGAATCATCCCAAAATGTGTATGTCAGTCAGATAAACACAACACATGCCATCTCAAAGTTACATTTAACCGTGTCATCACATGTACAAACACAACTACAACTACAGCTAGGCAGTGGCACAAATAGAACTAACAAACACATCCAGACATGTAGCCACCACAACAACACCAACACACAGTGAAGACCACTCAAAGGAAGGAATTCTGTGTATGCTAGCCAAGTCAGTGTAGCCAATAGCATCATGGGAGTCGCAGTCACACATATTGCCCCCCACAACTGTCCCATCAACACCACCATGAACCATGCTCACATCACAGGGAGTGGAGAAGGACTCACAAGATGGCTGACACTGGCTACTGCTGTGGGGAGCACAAAGACCTGCTGGGAACTGCACACCAACCAACAGCAGGACACCACTGTCAGCCATCTTGCCATTGCCCTCACACCCACACACACTGAACTCCCCACAAAAGCAAGTAAGTATGGGAATGCTGGGAAGTGGGGTGGAGGCAATAGCATGATGGGAGTCAGTCACAGACATAGCTCACCCCCACAACTGTCCCATCAACACCACCCTGAACCATGCTCACATCACAGGGAGTGGAGAAGGACTCACAAGATGGCTGACACTGGCTACTGCTGTGGGGAGCACAAGGCCCTGCTGGGAACTGCACACCAACCAACAGCAGGACACCACTGTCAGCCATCTTGCCATTGCCCCCACACACACTGAACTCCCCACAAAAGCAAGTAAGTATGGGAATGCTGGGAAGTGGGGTGGAGGCAATAGCATGATGGGAGTCAGTCACAGACATAGCTCACCCCCACAACTGTCCCATCAACACCACCCTGAACCATGCTCACATCACAGGGAGTGGAGAAGGACTCACAAGATGGCTGACACTGGCTACTGCTGTGGGAGCACAGGGCCCTGCTGGGAACTGCACACCAACCAACAGCAGGACACCACTGTCAGCCATCTTGCCATTGCCCTCACACCCACACACACTGAACTCCCCACAAAAGCAAGTAAGTATGGGAATGCTGGCAAGTGGGGTGGAGGCAATAGCATGATGGGAGTTGCAGTCACACATATTGCCCCCCCCACAACTGTCCCATCAACACCACCATGAACCATGCGCACATCACAGGGAGTGGAGAAGGACTCACAAGATGGCTGACACTGGCAACTGCTGTGGGGAGCACAAGGCCCTGCTGGGAACTGTGCACCAACAAACAGCAGGACACCACTGACTGACATCCTGAGAGACAACTTCCACTCCCTGCAATGCAAGCACGTTCCATGGTGGGAAATCTGGCTGGCTGGGTGGGAAGGAGGACTTGCAGCACTGACCATAGTCACAAGCACCTCCCCTCACACCCCCTCAACACAAACTCCACAGAACCCACCTGGTAGAATGCAATGCCTCACATCCTAACTCAATATCCCACAAAGAACCACCACCCTGGGTTATGTTGTGTGAAGCACAGGGACACTGTTGGGACTTTTAGCCAAACAACTGCCAGGACAACACTCCCAGCCATCCTGTCAGCACAGCCAGCCCACCCCACAGGGAAGCAGAGTCAAAAGGAAGGAAGCATGGGCATGCTGGGAAGGGGGGTGGAGGCAATAGCATGATGGGAGTCGTAGTCACAGCTCTACATCCCCCACCACATGGCCCAGCAAGCTCACACTCACGCATGCACATCCCACAGAGAGTGGAAAGGCCCATCAAAGATGTCTGACACTGTTGCTGTGTCGTGGGGAGCACAAGGGCATGCTGGGAACTGCACACCAACCAACAGCAGGACACCACTGTCAGCCATCTTGCCATTGCTCACACACCCACACATACTGAACTCCCCACAAAAGCAAGTAAGTTTGGGAATGCTGGCAAGTGGGGTGGAGGCAATAGCATGAAGGGAGTGGCAGTCACAGATATTGGTCACCCTCACAACTGGCCCATCAACACCACCCTGAACCATGCTCACATCACAGGGAGTGGAGAAGGACTCACAAGATGGCTGACACTGGCTACTGCTGTCGGGAGCACAAGGCCCTGCTGGCAACTGTGCACCAACAAACAGCAGGACACCACTGACTGACATCCTGAGAGACAACTTCCACTCCCTGCAATGCAAGCACGTTCCATGGTGGGATATCTGGCTGGCTGGGTGTGAAGGAGGACTTGCAGCACTGACCATAGTCACAAGCACCTCCCCTCACACCCCCCCTCAACACAAACTCCACAGAACCCACCTGGTAGAATGCAATGCCTCCCATCCTAACTCAAGATCCCACAAAGAACCACCACCCTGGGTTATGTTGTGTGAAGCACAGGGACACTCTTGGGACTTTTAGCCAAACAACTGCCAGGACAACACTCCCAGCCATCCTGTCAGCACAGCCAGCCCGCCCCACAGGGAACCAGAGTCAAAAGGAAGGAAGCATGGGCATGCTGGGAAGGGGGGTGGAGGCAATAGCATGATGGGAGTCAGTCACAGACATAGCTCACCCCCACAACTGTCCCATCAACACCACCCTGAACCATGCTCACATCACAGGGAGTGGAGAAGGACTCACAAGATGGCTGACACTGGCTACTGCTGTGGGAAGCACAAGGCCCTGCTGGGAACTGCACACCAACCAACAGCAGGACACCACTGTCAGCCATCTTGCCATTGCCCTCACACCCACACACACTGAACTCCCCACAAAAGCAAGTAAGTATGGGAATGCTGGCAAGTGGGATGGAGGCAATAGCATGATGGGAGTCGCAGTCACACATATTGCCCCCCCACAACTGTCCCATCAACACCACCATGAACCATGCGCACATCACAGGGAGTGGAGAAGGACTCACAAGATGGCTGACACTGGCAACTGCTGTGGGGAGCACAAGGCCCTGCTGGGAACTGTGCACCAACAAACAGCAGGACACCACTGACTGACATCCTGAGAGACAACTTCCACTCCCTGCAATGCAAGCACGTTCCATGGTGGGATATCTGGCTGGCTGGGTGGGAAGGAGGACTTGCAGCACTGACCATAGCCACACGCACCTCCCCTCACACCCCCCCTCAACACAAACTCCACAGAACCCACCTGGTAGAATGCAATGCCTCACATCCTAACTCAATATCCCACAAAGAACCACCACCCTGGGTTATGTTGTGTGAAGCACAGGGACACTCTTGGGACTTTTAGCCAAACAACTGCCAGGACAACACTCCCAGCCATCCTGTCAGCACAGCCAGCCCACCCCACAGGGAAGCAGAGTCAAAAGGAAGGAAGCATGGGCATGCTGGGAAGGGGGGTGGAGGCAATAGCATGATGGGGGACAGAACAAGGAGCAACACCAGCACAGGGACCCTGGACCAACCTGGGGCCATGGACACCACCACCACCACCAACCTCCAAGGTGGACCAGGGTCATCTGTGCGTGCCACTGCACACACTGCACATGTCAGCAGGGGTGGTAGGAGGGGTGGGAGACAGAGGTCGCTGCTTGCAGAGGTTGCTGGTGTGCATGATGACCCACAACTGGTACGCGTAGCTGATGCGTACCAGTCCAGCACCGGAGACCTCAGCCAGGTAGTGGGGCTCCTCAGAGACATGAAACAGCAGCAGGCTGCCCATCATGCCCGCTTGGACTCTCACATGTCCCACGTGGAGTCACACATGTCCCGCGTGGACTCACACATGTCCCGTGTGGAGTCCAAGTGGGATGCACTGCATGAGATGACGGCGGTGCACAGGGACATTTTACAATGCCTCCGCCAGATGAACAGCAACGAGTCCACACCTCCCTGTGTGCCAACAACATCTGGTGCTGCCCAAACTGCAACTGCCACAGGGAGGGAGGATGACTCTGGCGGAGAGTCCCTGCACCGCAGCAGCCTGTACTTGAGGGCCCCCCCAAGAAGAGGGGTCGTCCGAAGAGGGGCAAGTGAGAGGCCGATGGCCAAGCGCAACTCCCAGGAAGCCTGAACCTGTTCTGGATGTTCACCTTTGTGCACAGACTATTCACCCTGTTGACGGCAACACTACTCCCACACATTGCATGGGGAGTACAAGTTGGACCAATGTCTCAGACAACTGTGGCCCGATACTGGGGATTCTGTCTACCAGGACTTTCAATTCACCTAGGAACTTCTGATTGCAAGATTTATGTACAGCACTACCCATCCTATGCACTATTCACACAAATGTATCACAATAAACACACTAATACACCATACTTGCCTCTGTTGTGATTCCAATGTGGGTGCTGTTATGGGGATGATGAACTGCAAAATTACACTGTGTATGCGAACTGCAACAGCAAGTACAACACAGGGATGTGAGTAAAGGCAACGTGACACATATGAGGGAGACACACCACCAGGGCTACACAACACATACACACCTAGGCCATCTGACTCATTGCCTACACTGATGTTGCAGGGAAGACGGTGCAATGCACAGATACCACACCCATTCCCAGTTGTAGTCAAGTAGCCCACAGGTGCAGTAAGCAAATGGCAGTCAAATGTGTGACCACAGACAACGCACATCACAAAGTGAAACACAGGTTTATTACACAGTTGCAACATGTCATAACCACTACAGATGCAAGGTAATCCCACCTGGCAGCGGGCACACAGTCAACAACTGTAGACGGAAGGAAGTCCATGGGTGTGGCGCACATCACCTGTAGGGACACAACAGCTACCACCCTGGAAGTGCAATCACGTCGTCGGTAGACACAGTTGACCAAACGAATCTGAAAGTACCCTGTGAAGGACAGAAATGACACACAGTCAAAAGCAATGGAGTACAGGACAGAACAGCAAAACTCATGCACAATACATGTTACAAGATACCCACCCAGAACCAAGTTAGCATGTCAACACTGTTGGGGAGTACAGCCCACCTGTAAGCACACATCGCAACACACATCCAGTCAAGTAGCCCATGGACACACTCCAACAGCACCAGAGCACCACCTATACATATCATGCCAACTCACATCATTGACATGACACCTCAGGATACTCACATTCAGCTAAAGAAGTTGGTGATGAGCTGTGTGCGGACATCACCCTCATCATCATCATCATCATCGTCACTGGCATCGTGGTCCAGGCCAGGATCCTCCACAGGTGGCGGATGTTGGTCATTGTCATCCTGGATGAGAGGCAACTCCTTCCGCACTGCCAGGTTGTGGAGCATGCAGCAGACGATGATAATCTTGCACACTTTCGAAGGGGCATATGGGAGGGACCCTCCGGTCTTGTCCAGGCAGCGGAAGCGGCTCTTCAGGAGACCAAATGTCCGCTCAATCACTCTCCTGGTCCGACCATGTGCCTCATTGTAGCGCATCTGGGCTGGTGTCACAGGGTTCCTGAGGGGTGTCAGCAACCACGGCATGTTGGGGTATCCCGAGTCACCTACGGACAGACAAGTGCACATTAGCTGACTTGGAAAAGTGGGCGGAATACTACAGATCAGATCACACACAATGGCACAAAGTCAGTACACACGGACAAGCCAGGCACGCTGGTTCTGCATCTGTGCCATCATCCTGGGGATGCGACTACTCCTCATCACAAAGGCATTGTGTGCTGAACCAGGGAAATGGGCACACACGTGTGTGATGGTCATGTCTGCAAGACACACCACCAGTGCATTGACCGAGTGGTAGTGCTTGCGGTTCCTGTAGGCCTGCTCCTGGGCCTGTGGTGGTACCAAAGCCACATGTGTCCCATCAATGGAGCCAATGACATGCGGCATCCTCCCCAGGGCATAAAAGTCACTCTTCATGTCAGTGAGTCGTCGCAGTCTAGGGAAATAGATGTACCAGTTCAGGAATAGTAACATTGCCGCCAAAACATCGCGGAGCACACGGCTCAACATGGTCTGTGACATCCCACCAGCAGTCGCCACAGTATGTTGGAAGGTACCGGTGGCAAAGAAGTGTAGGGCTGCCATCACCTTCACCTTGGGGGTCAGCGCTGTAGGATACGGCCGGCCAGGCTGCAAATGTGGGGACAACTGCACTGCCAAATCCTCAATCAGCTGCCTGGTGAAGCGGTACCGTCGGATGCTGTCCCATTCCACCATCGTTGCCAGGTCTGGGAATGGTCGATGGACAGCAGGAGCCCTGCAGTGCAGAGGAGAAGTAAGCAAGATTGTCAGTCACCCCACATATGCGGCATTGAACACACTCAATATCCCAACATACATCATTATGAGGCACAACTACATGAAGTGTGCAGTTCCGTAAGGACATGTATGGTACATACATGGCCAACATCTGTCAACACGGTCCAACAAGTGGCATCAATTAGTCCCAGGTTGGCCCATTGGATATCATGAGGCCGTGTCACAGTTCCCATCTCCTGCTGCCATGTCACAATCACCCCCACAGTGACATGTGAGGACAGATGTGCCCCAGGCACCACAGCTCAACGACAGGTACATTCCCAGGGACCCTGTATTGCCACATGGACACTGGCATTACATGGAGTATCATGTATACACCACAGCAAAACAACCATGACCCCCACAGGTAGTGGTCCCACTTGCCACGGTAGGACAGACATGGACGTCTGTGACACACACACGCACAACATCAAAGTCCATGCACACACAACGTGGATGTGGAGACTGTCTCCCATTGTGCACATGAAATCAGAGACATTGTAAACACTACATGCACACAGACTGTGGAGGACCATCATTATTGTGCCACTGGGACACCCTGGCTCAAACATACCGTCCCACATGGGACTCACGGGGTATGTGACATGACATACACATACACCACCGTGAAATGTGACCATGGCACATGCACAGATATGAACAGTTGCACATCACAGTGGTCATGTACACGTAACACCCAGGATCCTGTCCCCATGAACACGTGCACAGCCTGGGGTGGCTGCCCACAGGTGACACCCACAGGACAACATGTACACCAACATACACACAATAGGAAATGCAGCCTTACATGCCTTATGATAAAGTTTGGACAGGCTGTCGTGATGTAGGTGTGCCCCTCACTCCCTGGGAGCTATCTGTGGCTGGCATATGTCCATCTGAGACAGGCATGGTGACATATGCCAGTCACATGTACACTGATGCGTTGAACAGCAATGGACCGATCGGTGCCCCGGCCGGCCCATTGCATTCAATGTGTGCGGTGCACGCGTTGTACCCTGTACGCGTTGTACTGCAATGGACCGATCGGTGCCCCGGCCGGCCCATTGCATTCAATGTGTGCGGGTGCGCATTGTACCCCTATACGCGTTGATACTGCAATGGACCGATCGGTGCCCCGGCCGGCCCATTGCATTCAATGTGTGCTGGGTGCAGCGTTGTACCCCTGTACAGCGTTGTACTGCAATGGACTGATTGGTGCCCCGGCCGACTCCATTGCATTCAATGTGTGCGGGTGCAGCGTTGTACCCCTATGCGCGTTGATACTGCAATGGACCGATCGGTGCCCCGGCCTGCCCATTGCATTCAATGTGTGCGGGTACGCGTTGTACCCCTGTACGCGTTGTACTGCAATGGACCGATCGGTGCCCCCGGCCGGCCCATTGCATTCAATGTGTGCGGGTGCAGCGTTGTACCCCTGTATGCGCGTTGATCAGCAATGGACCGATCGGTGCCCCGGCCGGCCCATTGCATTCAATGTGTGCGGGTACGCGTTGTACCCCTATACGCGTTGTACTGCAATGGACCGATCGGTGCCCCGGCCGGCCCATTGCATTCAATGTGTGCGGTGCACGCGTTGTACCCCTGTGCAGCGTTGTACTGCAATGGACCGATCGGTGCCCCGGCCGGCCCATTGCATTCAATGTGTGCGCGGTACGCGTTGTACCCCTGTACGCGTTGTACTGCAATGGACCGATCGGTGCCCTCGGCCGGCCCATTGCATTCAATGTGTGCGGGTACGCGTTGTACCCCTGTACGCGTTGATACTGCAATGGACCGATCGGTGCCCCGGCCGGCCCATTGCATTCAATGTGTGCGGGTACGGCGTTGTACCCCTGTACGCGTTGTACTGCAATGGACCGATCGGTGCCCCGGCCGGCCCATTGCATTCAATGTGTGCGGGTACAGCGTTGTACCCCTGTACGCGTTGTACTGCAATGGACCGATCGGTGCCCCCAGCCGGCCCATTGCATTCAATGTGTGCGGGTACGCGTTGTACCCCTGTACGCGTTGTACTGCAATGGACCGATCGGTGCCCCGGCCGGTCCATTGCATTCAATGTGTGCGGGTACGCGTTGTACCCCTGTATGCGTTGATCAGCAATGGACCGATCGGTGCCCCCGGCCGGCCCATTGCATTCAATGTGTGCGGTGCAGCGTTGTACCCCTGTACGCGTTGTACCGCAATGGACCGATCGGTGCGCACCCATTGACAATGGCCTTGCCTGGCAACGGACGCGTTTTCGAATTTCAAACGAGTCGGTTGCTGGAAATTCAGTTGGTCACCCACAACAATGTTGCAAAATCATGTATGTCATGAAGTTGAAGATTTGAAGGATGCTGTGGGCATGTATTGGTGCTGCTATTCCATGGATTGGCCAGATTCAGAAGATGCAAACGACTTGGACCTATCACTTTGGATACAAGGGACAGTATCTGCCTCTCCAGCACATATATATTGCTGGCTGTTCCCCTGAGAGCTCACTTGCCTGCACTACATGTTCCAGGACGACATCTGCCACTGCACTGCTGCTGTCTCTGCCCCTCTGGACCCTGCAGTGGCAAGTACTGTGGAGAGAGCCCCAGCCTTCAGCCTTGAGGAGAACCAGGCCCTGCTGGACAGCCTACTTCCACAGTACAGCAAGCTGTATGGGACACCAGGGGAGCAGGTGAGTGTTCTGTGCACTGCCTTTCTGAATGTGCATATTGTCTGACTAGCAAGGCTGAAAGTCTGCACGCCACTGGCTAGCAGGCTCACTGAGTAGTTGTCACCCCCCATAGTGTGTAGTGACATGCACTGGACAGGTATGGTGCAGTGACAGTGCATTTGAACAAGGTTTTACTTCCCATGCAATGATACCATGTAGTGACGTCTGGCAAACTGTCCATGGGCAGCTTTGCACTGCCTGTGTACATCATGTGCCCCTGTGATTGAGACATGTATATACAACTGTGTAATGCACGGATATGTTGCATGTGTAGTAATGGCCTTTTCACTTTGTCATCCTGACAGGTTAATGCCCATCGGAAGCAGGAGATCTGGAAGGACATCGTCCGGGCTGTCCGGTCCGTGGGGGTCTACAAGCGCCGGATCCGCAACTGCCAGAAGAGGTGGCAGGACCTTCGGGGCTGGACCCGGAGGATTGCACGGGTCCAGCTGAAGCTGTCGCCTCCTCGCAGGAGGGACGGAACACGGACCCTGACCCCCCACATGCTCCAGATCCTGGCGGTGGTGTTTCCAGACCTGGATGGGCAGCTGAAGGCCAGACAGCAGCAAGGAGGGGGTGAGTCAAAGACTGCACTGTGAACTCTGTATTACATGCTTTGTGCCCTCCTCTGGCCTGGTTCAACTGCCACAGTACAGCAGTCATGTTGTCCAGGAGCCATGTCCCTCTATGTGCACTGCCCACTGCTCATCTGATACCCAGGTGTGGCCCTTACATTCAGGGAATTGTGTCACTTGGGACTGTGTCCTTGCAGTTTGCTTCACTAAAGGTGGGGGACAGCATCTGTTTCCCTAACTCTGTTGTGGGCATCATGGGTGGGTCCATTGTTCACACAACGCCTGTGTTCAGACATGTAATCTGCATGTTGCTTTGATATGCGGTCCACTTGTTGAGCTGAGCATCCACATGTGCCTGGGGTATGTGGCACATGCCCATGCAGCGGGTGGGAACAATGTTTGGGCCCCAGGAGTGTGCAGATTACGTGTGTCACACATACATAGCCAGCTATCCACTGTCCAGGGCTCATCCCTCATTCATGTGGGGCAGGACAGTCATGCCTACTCCAGGCCATGCAATGCACTCTGTACTCCCACTCCCGTGTATCAGCTGACACATTGTGCGCAGTGATTTGACCCCTCAGGTGTCTGCCTCTGTGTCAGTGTGCTGTGGATTAGTTGCCAGGACTGCTGGGGTGTTTCTTGGTAGGGGCTCAGCATGCCCCTGGAGATGTGACCATAGGAGACGATACTTGTGTGTCACATAGGTGTTTGATCAGCTGCCCGTGCAGACTGGGGTATGCGAATGTGAAGTTCAGGCAGCTGTATCCCCATTCACAGCAGATTGTGAGGGGCTCAGGTTCAGAGGGTAGTGTCACAGGTCTCCCATATGTCCAATAGGTATGACCTGGACAGATGAGGGTTAAGATGATGTGTTGTGGGGGGATGTACATGTGCACTTGTGCAGCTCCAGGACTTGCATTCCCCATGACCTACTATTGTGACACAGTGCAGAGTGTTGTTGTCTGGCTGCCAAGTCATACATCACTGAGACAGTGATGTATGACTTAGCAGTCATGCCTCCGCCATGGCATGTGTCTACTTATTGGTGATCCTGCAGGGGAGTGACATGTGCTACATGCACACCATTGTGGCGATGGCTATCAGGACATGGGTGCATCATGGTGTCTGTCGCTGGTATGCATCACATGCATTTCCTATTTGACTCTGGGCATCCCTTTCATCCGGAAACCTGTACTGACTCAGTGGCAAGAGCTGTGATGTGTGCATGTCCACATGCCACACCGTGTCCTCTGCACTGTCCAACTACTGTGTAGTTGGTGCATGTGTCCACACTGGGGTGTTGCAATCCAACAGACACCAGACAGATGGGTGCAAGGCCATGTGGGATGTGAGTGCCATGGTTGGCATCAGACTGACAATTGGCTGCTCCTGTTCAGTTAGGGCACTTTTAGCAATGTACAACTAATGATGCCAGGGCTTGCTCTGTAATGTGCTGTGCTCACAGTGGTGTGTGCGTTTGGTGCAGGTGACTGATGTCTGTCTGTTTCCCCATTGTTTGCAGATACATCCACGGCCACGGAAGGGGACAGCTCCACAGACCAGGAGGAGCCGGAGAGCCAGACTGGGTCAGCAGCCGAGGAGTGGTCGGAGGGACCCAGTGGCACGGAGGGCGAGGGGAGCCACACCGAGGAGTCCTCAGCACCATCCACCTCAGCTGAGGACCAGAGCAACTCAGAGGATGACTCCCTTATGGACAATGTCTGAACTGGGGTGGTGGAGTGAGCTAAAGAATGATGATGGATTAAACCCAGATCAGTTGACTGGGGGTGAGTGTTTGATTGGCTCAAACGTTCCGTCCATAATCCCCTTTTGTATCGCTTTGTTCGCCCTAAGTTGGCGGGGGTATGCCCAGACGTGGGTCCCTTGCTCACTTTGCCACTGGATTCAGGCAAGCCTGGCTGATGACGGCTGGAATGCCAGAAACCGGTCCTAGGATGCTTGTTTCCGGTCCAGGGAAGACATGGCTTGGCAGTTCGGGCTGGACTGTTCCCATGAGGCACAGGGTCAGACTGATTTGCATATGGCCATGTCTGAACTGGGGTGGTGGAGTGAGCTAAAGAATGATGATGGATTAAACCCAGATCAGTTGACTGGGGGTGAGTGTTTGATTGGCTCAAACGTTCCATCCATCACCCCCCCTTTTGTATCCCTTATGGAGGCGGGTGTCAGCAGCCACCACACCCCAGCTAGTGTTGCTGTCCCCGCCACCACCAGCACCACCACCGCCCTCCCATCGGCTCCCATTCCCCAGGTCCGTGGAGGCTCCCATGTTTGGGAGCGTGTCTCCTTTGGGCCAGGCACCGCACCCCCTGCCCCTGTGTCCCCTGCTGCCCTGAGTGAGGAGTCTGTGTACCTCCTTTGCCAGCTCCATGTAGGGCAGACAGCCATGCTGAGTGTCCTCCATGCGCACACCGCTCTGTTGACTCAGCTGGTGTCGTTCATGGAGGGCATCTCATCGGGCATGTCTGACCTACAGAGGGGCAATAGGTCCATGGACTCCTCCCTGACGGCAGCAGTGTCCCTCCTCGGACAGTCCCTCACCCCTCCTGCCTCTGCTCCATCCACACTCCCCAGCACCTTACCCGTCCCAAGCACACACACACCGGCACAGGCACACACCAGCACACACACATCCAGCACACAGACACACACGCCACAAACAAAACGCACACGCACGCACAGTCAGGGGACTGAAACCAGACTCACAGGGGATGGGGCCCTGGTACACACACACGCATCCACGAGCACTGCGCAGTCCTCAGTTGCCTCTCCCTCCAAAACACCCTCCCTTGCCTCACCTGCAACCCCAAAGACCCAGCGCCTCTTCCTCAGTGACCTCGGCCTCTTCCCCTCCGATCCAGCTGCTCCAGCATCCAGGGGAAGAGGAAGCCCACCCACACGGAGCAGAGTGCCCCTCGCCCCCGGACACCCTCCCCCAGGCGCAGACAGACTGAGGCCCCCACCCACAAGTCCCCCGGAGTCGTAAGAGCAAGACCCCGCGGCCGCCCTGCAGCTCAGGCACCAGGTCTCCTTCCTCCATCCCTCAGGCCCCCACTCCACAGGTGCCCCCACCACACCCTGCCCCAGGTTTCCCCACCCACAGATATACCATCCCCAAGAGGATCCGGCCTTCTCCCCTGGCACTTGCTCTCCCGGCACCACACCCCCCGCTGCGCTTGTCTGTGCCACTGATGTGGTGAGGGTGTCCTCCCCCTCTGTCCAGCCCACCTTGCCTGTTCCCCATTCTCCTCCCCTGGTGGTAGGCACTGCAGTGGAGTCCACTACCACCCTGTCTGACTTGGGCACTGCAGTGGCGGACCTGTCCACTCCATCTGCAGGGTCCACTGCAGTCGTGCCGGCACACACAACATCTGAGTCATGCCCCCAGTTGTGCCGGCACACACCATGTCAGACACCTCCACTGCAGTTGTCAGTGGCTCTCCAGCACCCACCACCCCTTCCCTGCTTCCTCCTGGTGAGCCCTGATCCTGTCCCTGCGGTGCCTGGCCTGCCCCCGGTTGCCCCTCCTAGTGGATTGTCCCTGGTTTTGTGCAGGCATGCGTAGGGTGGCATCTGCCACTGTCACCCACTTGTGACTTTGTTGATGGACTGGCCATTGGCCTTTGTTTATGTTCTACCAGACTTTAATGCCACATATGCTGAATAAAGCAACTTTCTGTTCTCTAGTGCTTTTGCTTCTGATGTACATGGTGTTGATGATGCTAACCATGCCCTTGCTGCAGTGATGGTGATATTTGGTCTCATGATAATGAAGTGTTACTGTGCAGGAACCCATGTGGTCCAGGGGGAATGTGTCCTATCCTGTGGTGTATCCATGTCATCCATAGCAGCATCTGAGGGTGTCATGTGTTCAGTATTTGGCAATGGGATTTCCTACTTAGATTAGCTATTTCACATCTGTGGCTTCCACCCCTGCACATCTGTTGTGCCTGCCATTGTTCAATTCGTCTACTTCCCTGACCGTGTGGCCATCTCCACTGGACATGCAGGTTTGGGCATCAATGGGGAAGGACTCATCTGTGTTGTCAGTGCAACATTGCTATACAAGTGTGTTGGATCTGTGCTGATGATTCCGTTGGCACTTCCATGACCAGGCTGATGTGACGGGAGCCCTCATTTGGTGCTAATTGTTGATTGTGTGACCAAGTGCTCAGCTGACATGATGGGGCCCTACTGAGGCAACATATGGCACAGCTTTCCTCACACAGGAGTGGAGTCCCCTCATGGCAGTGTGTACTCCTGTGACATTGCCTGCGCCCAAGGTGTGTGTTGTATGTGCATGTCTGTGTGTTCACTTCCGTTTAGCTGTGCATGCTGTGATCCCTAGTGTTGTACCTGTTTGTGATGCTAGCTGAGTTGACCTATGTTCCCCCAAAGTCTTCTCCCTGGGTTCTCTGTGATGTGGGTGCATGGCACATTACTGGTCATCAGGGTGTCACCCATAGGTGTGTTTGCTGTCAGGGCTGAGTTTGTGTGCAGACGCAGATGGGTCACAGTCAGGTTTCCCCTTGGCACTTGTTGTTTGCCCCTGTCATGTGATTTCCAGTTTGTGTTATCTTTCAGTGATTGTGACACGTTGTGTGTGTGACTGCTGGCACTCCTCAGGGTCCGGGCTGCAATGTTGGTTGTTGTCTATGTGTGTTCTTTGTGGGTGACCTTGGCTTCTTCATTGGTGTGTGACTGTGGCTGGGATCCCATTGGTTGGTGTGGTATTGCCGTCATGTCCATGTACAGCGTAGTGTGAAGTGTGTCAGACATTCAGGAGTCTTGTTGAGTGGCCATGTGTCATGTGTTTCTGCACCTTGGTTCCCACCCACCACCCTGGAATAGTCATGGGTGCATGTGCAATGTCACCAGTGCATGTGTACTTCACTGCTGCACATTGTTGGAGGTCGAGGGGTGTGGTGTTGAGTGTGTGCAGATGAGAGTTGTTGCCCGGCTAGGCCCCTGCCTCCATGTTGGCCTTGGCTTACTGGCCATGCTGATTGATTTGTGCTTGTGTAGGTGTGATGGTAGTTTGTTGCTCAGGACACATGACTGTGGTTCACAGTGTGAACCACATTTAGCTTTGTCATCACAGTGGGATTGTAATGCAGCCCAGGGTCACCACATTGTGGGGGCCCTGGGGGTGGTGCTGTGGTGTGTCTGTGTCTTGCTGTGTCAGTTGCTGTTCCTACGTGCCTGTGTGACATGTGTGATTTGTGCTCCCTCTCATCTGACAATGCCTGCTTGCCCACATAGGGGATTTGGATCCATGAGTTACCTTTGTGTGGCACTGTATGCACATCTGTATGATTGGTATTCAGGTCTCCTCATGTGTTGTGTGGTTGCCTGGGGACACTGGCACCCCCCTCACCTGTTGTGTATGATGTGCAGTGTGGGTCTGCCTGTTTGTGTTTGTGCATCTGCACTACTGCATTGGCATATCTTGGGTGTGCCATTGGCTGTATGTAGTTTGGTGGGTTTCCCCTGCTGTCCCTGGGACTCCTAGGTCATCGGTCAGCACAATGATCATGGTTTGTGTGTCCCATTGCTGCCATGGTATGGTATCTGTTCACCTCACATCTGCAGTCTCCACAGGGTATCTGCATTTGTGTGCCCATTGGTGCAAATATGTGGGTCTGCATTCTGATGGTCACTTCTGTCATTGTGTCATTGATGAATGTTGACGGTGTCAGCCCCCATGGGTGTTGTTTGTCTGCACATGGCCAAAGGTATGTCTTATTTGCACAGCAGTATTTGGCTCACCCAATTTATGTTGCAATGGGACACATACACTACTTTGCCACTGATGTGTTTTTGTTCTGTGACCAGGAATCATCCATGCAGTTTGGCAGTTGCACCTCTTTCTTTGTCAACACTTACCTTTTGGTCACTGTGATGATGGGGTTTAGACCCCATTGCCACAATGTTCAAAATGTGCTTCAGCTATGGACCCCACACTTACATTTTGCTCACTGTGATGATGGGGGTTTAGACCCCATTGCCACAATGTTCAAAATGTGCTTCAGCTATGGACCCCACACTTACATTTTGGTCACTGTGATGATGGGGGTTTAGACCCCATTGCCACAATGTTCAAAATGTGCTTCAGCTATGGACCCCACACTTACATTTTGGTCACTGTGATGATGGGGGTTTGGACCCCATTGCCACAATGGTCATGGCCTGCTTGCATTGTGGGTGCCACACACATATATGTGTGGCACATGTGCTAGGGGGTCACATTGTATGTTCAAAGTCATGTTCGGTGTTGTAGTCATTTGACACAGTCTACACACGCTTGTCATGGTGTTGGGGGATATCTTTTTCTTGCATTCCCTAGGTTGTGGTGTGCTGGTTGTGTCATGCATTGTCCATCCTATGAGTGGGGGTGGTAGTAGTGGTAGGCATCCAGCCCCCCTGGCTAAGGGTGGTAGTAGTGGTAGGCATCCAGCCCCCCTGGCTCAGGGTGGTAGTAGTGGTAGGCATCCAGCCCCCCTGGCTAAGGGTGGTGGTAGGCATCCAGCCCCCCTGGCTAAGGGTGGTAGTAGTGGTAGGCATCCAGCCCCCCTGGCTCAGGGTGGTAGTAGTGGTAGGCATCCAGCCCCCTGGCTAAGGGTGGTAGTAGTGGTAGGCATCCAGCCCCCCTGGCTAAGGGTGGTAGTAGTGGTAGGCATCCAGACCCCTGGCTAAGGGTGGTAGTAGTGGTAGGCATCCAGCCCCCCTGGCTCAGGGTGGTAGTAGTGGTAGGCATCCAGCCCCCCTGGCTCAGGGTGGTAGTAGTGGTAGGCATCCAGCCCCCCTGGCTAAGGGTGGTGGTGGGCATCCAGCCCCCTGGCTAAGGGTGGTAGTAGTGGTAGGCATCCAGCCCCCCTGGCTAAGAGTGGTGGTAGGCATCCAGCCCCCTGGCTAAGGGTGGTAGTAGTGGTAGGCATCCAGCCACCCCTGGCTAAGGGTGGTGGTAGGCATCCAGCCCCCTGGCTAAGGGTGGTGGTAGGCATCCAGCCCCCTGGCTAAGGGTGGTAGTAGTGGTAGGCATCCAGCCCCCCTGGCTAAGGGTGGTGGTAGGCATCCAGCCCCCCTGGCTAAGGGTGGTAGTAGTGGTAGGCATCCAGCCCCCCTGGCTAAGGGTGGTGGTAGGCATCCAGCCCCCCCTGGCTAAGGGTGGTAGTAGTGGTAGGCATCCAGCCCCCCCTGGCTCAGGGTGGTAGTAGTGGAAGGCATCCAGCCCCCCTGGCTAAGGGTGGTGGTAGGCATCCAGCCCCCTGGCTAAGGGTGGTGGTAGGCATCTAGCACCCCATGGCTAAGGGTGGTAGTAGTGGTAGGCATCCAGCCCCCTGGCTAAGGGTGGTAGTAGTGGTAGGCATCCAGCCCCCTGGCTCAGGGTGGTAGTAGTGGTAGGCAGCCAGCCCCCCCTGGCTCAGGGTCGTAGTAGTGGTAGGCATCCAGCCCCCCCTGGCTAAGGGTGGTGGTGGGCATCCAGCCCCCCCTGGCTAAGGGTGGTGGTGGGCATCCAGCCCCCTGGCTCAGGGTGGTAGTAGTGGTAGGCATCCAGCCCCCTGGCTAAGGGTGGTAGTAGTGGTAGGCATCCAGCCCCCCCTGGCTAAGGGTGGTGGTAGGCATCCAGCCCTCCCTGGCTAAGGGTGGTAGTAGTGGTAGGCATCCAGCCCCCCCTGGCTCAGGGTGGTAGTAGTGGTAGGCATCCAGCCCCCCCTGGCTAAGGGTGGTGGTAGGCATCCAGCTCCCCTGGCTCAGGGTGGTAGTAGTGGTAGGCATCCAGCCCCCTGGCTAAGGGTGGTAGTAGTGGTAGGCATCCAGCCCCCTGGCTAAGGGTGGTGGTAGGGCATCCAGCCCCCCTGGCTAAGGGTGGTAGTAGTGGTAGGCATCCAGCCCCCTGGCTAAGGGTGGTAGTAGTGGTAGGCATCCAGCCCCCTGGCTAAGGGTGGTAGTAGTGGTAGGCATCCAGCCCCCTGGCTAAGGGTGGTAGTAGTGGTAGGCATCCAGCCCCCTGGCTAAGGGTGGTAGTAGTGGTAGGCATCCAGCCCCCTGGCTAAGGGTGGTAGTAGTGGTAGGCATCCAGCCCCTGGCTAAGGGTGGTAGTAGTGGTAGGCATCCAGCCCCCTGGCTAAGGGTGGTAGTAGTGGTAGGCATCCAGCCCCCTGGCTAAGGGTGGTAGTAGTGGTAGGCATCCAGCCCCCCTGGCTAAGGGTGGTAGTAGTGGTAGGCATCCAGCCCCCTGGCTCAGGGTGGTAGTAGTGGTAGGCATCCAGCCCCCCTGGCTCAGGGTGGTAGTAGTGGTAGGCATCCAGCCCCCCTGGCTCAGGGTGGTAGTAGTGGTAGGCATCCAGCCCCCTGGCTAAGGGTGGTAGTAGTGGTGGGCATCCAGCCCCCTGGCTCAGGGTGGTAGTAGTGGTAGGCATCCAGCCCCCCTGGCTCAGGGTGGTAGTAGTGGTAGGCATCCAGCCCCCCCTGGCTCAGGGTGGTAGTAGTGGTAGGCATCTGGTAGGCATCCAGCCCCCCCTGGCTAAGGGTGGTAGTAGTGGTAGGCATCCGGCCCCCCCTGGCTAAGGGTGGTGGTAGGCATCCAGCCCCCCCTGGCTAAGGGTGGTAGTAGTGGTAGGCATCCAGCCCCCCTGGCTAAGGGTGGTAGTAGTGGTAGGCATCCAGGCCCCCTGGCTAAGGTGGTAGTAGTGGTAGGCATCCTGCCCCCTGGGTAGGGGTGGTGGTGCGCATTCAGGCCCCTGTGTGCATATGTGGCATTGGTGATGGGCATCCCGCCCCTATGGTGCTGCTGTTGCTGGTGTAAGTATATTCTGCATCCCTCTGTGTGTGTGTGATGTGTCGTGTACGTGTTGTATGTGTTTTGTGGTTGGTGTCTGACTTACCTTCTGCGCCGTACGCGTCCGTGCCTGTTCCGGTAGTAAATGTAGAATATTGGTATGATCGGGACGAAGGGATTCATGGTTGGTTCGTGTCGTTCGTCCTTCTCGTTGCTTCGCGTCGTCCTCGGTCGCCCGCGTCGTCCTCGTCGCTGGCGTGTTCGTCTCGTAGCCGTGGATCGTGTTGTGGCGCGAATCGGAGCTTATGTGCGCCTCTCCCGGATGCTTTGACGTGCCGTGCGTAGCGACGGGTTCGGCGCGTGCGGGAAGCGCATCGTACTTGTTCGGCCGGACGGAGCTGCATTTTCCCTTCCGTGCGACTCGATTCAGCGTTTTCCGGATTCGCCTCGGTCGGAGAACAGGACCTGGTTTGGGTGAGTACGGCTCGGCCGGATTCTGTGCTGTTGTGCGCATCGTACTTACTCGTTCGGTGTGCTGTACGGATCGGTCGGGAAACAGGCTTTCGCATGGCTTTTTCCCGACCGAATGGTATTGGGTGCGCCTCCGACCGAGATCGGAATCGGCCCCAGTTTGAGAAATGGTTGAGGGAGGGGTGACACACTACTCAAGGAGCAACCATAGTTCTTGTCAGAGGTGAAACGCAAGAAAACCCCTGATTAACCTGCAATTAACCCTCTGGTAGCTTGCACAAAAGCAGTCAGACTTAACAATGAGGCAATGTGTAAAGTATTTATGCACCATAAAAACATTAGCAAATTGATAACACAACACCAGAAAGATCCCACACCAATTTAGAAAAATAGAGTAAAATGTAATAAATTAGTTGACACCAAAAGACAAAAATCCAATTAGTAGATGTTGGAAGTGGAGGTCCCTGTCAGCTACCGCCGCCACCAAATGCTGGAGGCGTGCGCCCTCAACCCTCGCTTCAACATTAGGCTGAAGTAAGGACACCGTCTGAGATAGCCCTGCTCACCCCCTTAGTAGCTTGGCACGAGCAGCCAAGCTTATCTCCAAAGGCACAAGTGTTCAGTATGTGCAACAACGCTCACAATAACCCCATGATGTCATCACAAATAGACTCCACACGAGTATTGATAAAAAGAGTATAATCTTTATATAAGAAATTGTACGATATGACCACACGATACAAAATCAACATATAAGAATGAGTAGTATTCTTTCCGGTGGGTTGGTAGGTTCTAATCCCAACCACCGGCGTCTAACCAACAGTTAGGCTCTTTCTCTAACCGTTTCCCAATAGGTTAGACCAAGTCGTATTGCTAGAAACACACACGTTGCATAGGGAAACAATACTGCAATGCGTAACGATATTCTCTTCTATACTGTGCAACAGAGAAATAATGCCATACGTAGCGCCACAGTCATGTACTTTGCAATTGAAGGAATAATGCAATGCATATCACCACCAGCATGCCCTGTACCAGGAAGAAACAAAGCAATGCGTCACGCTACAATCCTGTGCGGTGCAATAAAGTAATAATACACTGCGCCATGTTATACTCCAGATACTGTGCACTGACGAAATCATACAATGCGCCACGTTACAATCAAATAATATGCATGGGAGAAATAACGCAGTGCATAGCGCACCAAGCATAAAGTTCGTTAGGCACAAATGAGGTCAGGCGTCATACGACAGTTCGATAATTCGTTAGCAGCAATAATGCAATTGTGTATATCTGACAGTTTTATGTGCTCAGTAACAGGGCCCCGTTATGGATCAAATGATGACACACAAAGTACTGCTTCCCACTCCGGCCCCAGTACTGCCCCGTCCTGGGTCAGCATGGGGCGGGATCCGAGCCGAGCAACAGCTCGCGCAGCTGACTGAGCGGGAGGCCGAGAGAGTGTCCCTCGGGCCCGCACCCCACCCAGGTGTTGATCCACGTTACCTGGGGGGCACAATTCCACTCTCCCCGGCGTCAGCGACTTGGGCCTTGATCCAGAACTCCGTCACGGGTTTTGGCGGACTCGGGCCGGCGGCTCAGCTCTTCCGTGGCTGCCTGTCCGGGCCGCTACTAATGGACTCCGAGGGCCCCGATGACTTGGCCCTCCTCCGGCGGACTCGGTCTGCACCGAGACCCGCCCTCAGCACTGTGGAGACTTTACTTCAGTTTGGTGCACAACCTAACCCGGCACTCCTCACCAGCACCTCAGGTTGTGCTCGACACGCACACCGCGCATCCGAGACTTGCCTCTTCTCTGGTGCTCACGACAATCCGGCGCTCTTCACCAATGCTCCGCTTGCACCTCAACACGTACCCTGCGCTTTCGACCCTCGCCTCTTCTCCCGGTGCACATGATGTCGAGGCGCTCTTCCTCACGCCTGGCTGCACCCACGACACGCACTCCTGCGCGTCTGAGTCTCACCTCTTCTCCCGGTGCACACGATGTCCAGGCACTCTTCCTCATGCCCTGGCTGCACCATGACACGCACCCTTGCACGTCGGAGACTCACTTCTTCTTTTGGTGCCTATGAGGCCCAGGCGCTCCTCACCAACACCCGGGCTGCACCACGACACGCACCCAGCGCGTCCGAGACTCACTTCTTCCGCTGGTGCACACAATGTCCAGGCGCTCCTCTACCAACGCCCTGACTGCACCACGACACGCACACTGTGCGTCCAAGTCTCGCTGCTTCCTTTGGTGCACACGAGGCCCAGGCGCTCTTCACTAGCACCCAAGCTGCACCACGACACGCACACCTTGCGCGTCCGAGCCTCGCCTCGTCTCCCTGTGCACTCCACGACCCACCGCTATCCAACACTTTCCCTACTGTTACACTCGTTGGAGTGGGAATAGTAATTTTACCATCCCACTATCCAACACTTTCCCTACTGTTGCACTCACTGGAGTGGGAATAGTAATTTTTACCCTCCCGCTATCCAACACTTTCCCTACTGTTACACTTGGTGGAGTTGGAATAGTAAATTATTCCCACACTCTAGCCAACACTTTCCCTACTGTTGCACTTGCTGGAGTGGGAATAGTAATTTTTACCCTCCCGCTATCCAAAACTTTCCCTACTGTTACACTTGGTGGAGTGGGAAAGTAAATAATTCCCACACGCTATCCAACACTTTCCCTACTGTTGCACTTGCTGGAGTGGGAATATTAATTTTTACCCACCCGCCATCAAACACTTTCCCTACTGTTGCACTCACTGGAGTGGGAATAGTAATTTTTACACTCCAGCTATCCAACGCTTTCCCGACTGTTACACTTGGTGGTGTGGGAATAGTAAATTATTCCCACTCGCTATCCAACACTTTCCCTACTGTTGCACTCTCTGGAGTGGGAATAGTAATTTTTACACACCCGCTATCCAACACTTTCCCTACTGTTACACTCGTTGGAGTGGGAATAGTAATTTTTACCCTCCCGCTATCCAACTCTTTCCCTACTGTTGCACTCACTGGAGTGGGAACAGTAATTTTTACCTTCCCGCTATCCAACGCTTTCCCTATTGTTACACTTGTTGGAGTGGGATTAGTAATTTTATCCCCTACGCTATGCAATGTTTTCCCTACTGTTATAATTAATGTAGTGTGAAATATTATTTTAAAAAAAAAAAATAATAATTTAATTTATAATATAGAAAATTAATATTTTTATTTATATTACAGGTTTATTTAGATATATATGTAATTATAATTTAAATTATGTTTTTAACATTTTATAATTCAATTTAATAATTATTTATTAATATTATTAAGTTAATATATATATAAAAAACTAATTTTGCATATTTAATATTGTTTTACATTACATTTATTTTTTATTTATTTTAACATTTTTTAAATAATTCTAATTATGTTTTACTTAATTATATTTATAATATAATTAATTTTATATTATTTTTAAGACATTAAAAAAAATCGATATTTTTGTACAACTATATTTTTAACAACGATATTTTGGTTTCGATATTTTGGTACTTACCTTTATGGAGATAGGAAGTCGATATTTTGTCCATCGATATTTTGGCGACGATATTCTGGTACCTCGATATTTTGACTGACGATATTATGTCAGTGATCCATTGAAATGAAGTGAAATGACTGGTAACTGATAGACTAGTACTTTTTAATAATGCATGTGACAGTGAATGCAAACACAGATGCACAGAATTTGATAAACACTAAACGCTTTATTCTACTGTGAATATGGCCTATAGGAAACACAACATTTCACAATGATCATTAAGACCTTTTGGTATAAGGGTGCCTAAAAGCTTTATCCAAAAAGTTTCCCTTCGAGCTGAGTGTGCAACTCAGTCCCTGTCTGTGCCATGACTTTCTCTAAGACGGTGAATCTGAGTTGTGGGATCGTGTGATGTGAATTCATCCAATGTACAGCTAAACATGAATTACTATTTTGAGTACGGATCATGCTTTTGTGTTCCCCTCTCGCACTTTGATTTTGCGGGAGATTTTGCCGGCGATGCGTCAGTCCGCACGGGCATTGGTAGCGTATATTACTCCTTCGGTGTTGCAATCTGACGTATGTTTAAGCCTATCTTTTTCCCGGTGTGAGGGTGACTAAAGAGTTCCCAGTCATCACATTACCGCATTGTCCACAGTTGTTCCAGAAACATGAGGAAATCCTGAAGACAGCACCGTTGGAAGAATCACAAACACATAAAGGAATGAGAAAATGTTGGAAATGTGGACAATGCGGTAATGTGATGACTGGGAATTCTATTAGTCACCCTCACACCGGGAAAAAGATAAGCTTTAAACATACGTCAGATTGCAACACTGAAGGAGTAATATACGCTATCCAATGTCCGTGCGGACTGACGTGCGTTGGCAGAATCTCCCGCAAAATCAAAGTGCGTATAGGGGAACACAAGAAGCATGATCCGTACCCAAAAATAAGTAATTTTATGTTTAGCTGTACATTGGATGAATTCACATCACACGATCCCACAACTGCAGATTCACCGTCTTAGAGAAAGTGCCGGCACAGACAGGGACTGAGTTGCACACTCAGTTAGCTCGAAGGGAAACTTTTTGGATAAAGTCTTTAGGCACCCTTATACCAAAAGGTCTTAATGATCATTGTGAAATGTTGTGTTTCCTATAGGCCATATTCACAGTAGAACAAAGCGTTTAGTGTTTATCAAATTCTGTGCATCTGTGTTTGCATTCACTGTCACGTGCGTTATTAAAAAGCATTAGTCTATCAGTTACCAGTCATTTCATTTCATTTCAATAGCACTTGTTGCTCATACTTTGTCTCTCGACATCTATAAAGTTAGTGGCCTTGTGAATATGCTCACGCAGTTCAGTAGGGGCGGGATTTCAGATAAAAGACTGAGTAGAATTAGCGTTGGGGAGACACGACGGGGTCACGAGGTGTAATTCGCCGCGACGTCACACGCCGGTGAGTTTTACACGATCAGCGTTTTATACGCTGTGGTAGTCTAATCACCACTACAGAGGTTTATAATTATCCGCGTTTCTGTTGTTTCAGATTCCAAGCTCAGGCACAGTCTTTAGGTAAGACATCCTTAGGTCCTTATTAGCAGATTATGGAGCTTTGTGTAACTGGGGCTCTTGAACATTTTTCGAACAGTTCTGTTTAGCATTTCAGCAGTGTGTTCATGTTTTCACAGAGCCAACAGTCGTTCAGTCACGAACATGTACTTTTTAGGGGTAAGGAATATTTTTACACCATATTCTGTGAATTATAGAACCATGAATTAGCACTCATGCAGTGTTTCTCTCATAATCCAGGTCACCCACAGGTTTTGTCGAGAATCTGCGAACTTGAGCAAAGTGTATCTTTGCCGTAGTCATGTCCTGCATTTTTATCTTGGGAAGGAACACTTTTGATGTAGTTTGCACATTCAGCCCTTTGGACTCCGATTAATCGCACCTAATTTCAGACGGGCACTTTTTGGTTTCTTGGTTGTTTGTTTTAACACCAACTGAGAATGTACACAAACGTCACTGGTACTCGTGCATGCCGGGAAGCATGTTTCATATTCTCCATATACGCATGGTCACAGTCTCTGCAAACATAGATAGTGTTTATTGCTTATATTGGACAATGTTCAAACCACACAATGCGATGTTTTTCATGTTTTCTTCATGTTTTGTTCCGGCAGGAGAGCCACAGAAGACTGATGTATATCTTCATAATTGTAGTGCTTGTATAAAAGTTTTTCCCTGAAGAAGGGTTATCTAACCCGAAATGCATTGGGAGTTGCTTTAGATAAAAACAATTTCAGTTTTAAAAAATCATTTCTTTGATTATTGTATTAAATCGGTATGGTTTTGATTACCAATGACAACAATTTGATCGGTTTATTTATTTATGGCTGTCTAATGCATTGTTTCTGTTATATTAATAATCATGGAGTATTGTTTCGTTTTACCACATGTAAAGTTTGCATTTTGGAGTAACACTTAAATGTTTAAATGATTTGAAGAAACCTTAGGGACTTGCACCTGTGCGCTGTGAGCAGGAGTGGAGTTTCTCCATCTCCAGTGATTTGCAAATCACTTAATCTCACCATGCCTATAAAAATGAATATGTCCTTGTGTGAAGGAACTGGTGCTAATCTACAGCTCTCCAATACCTTTGGGTGATGTTTGGCTCTATATAAAACTGCACACAAAAAAGTAACTGGTGCTTACGTAAAACACTCCAATACCATTGGGTGGTGTTGGCGCTAGATAAAATTGCACACAAAAACAGAAAGAATCACAGTGTTAGGCTGGTTTACAGTAGTGAACATCAGGAAATAAATTGCATTGGCAACCACATTAAATGGACTACTTTTGCCATGGACTCTGAGGGGAAGTCAGTCCTTGAAGACATCAAGACTCAGCCTGGCCCTTCGAAGAGAATTCAAGTTAAGCAACAACGGCGCACGGAAACACTTCACCGGTGATTGCGGAAAAAGTAAGAAAGTGTCCTGACAGGAGAAATTTGAAGAAATGGAGTCCCACCCTATGAAATGTGTAGCAACAAGGTGAGACATGAACAGTTCAATCATGTTGCACAGGAGAAACATGACTATGCAATTACAGCAAAAGATACAGGTACTTTCAAGGCTCTAACATGCCAGTGATGACGCATACGATAGCGCATATCTGATTCACTTGATGTCTGATTTTCCAGCTATACACACCATTGCTGAACAACCACATGCGGTGTAAACACGCACACACCTAGGGGCACATTACGATGACGGGCGGACAAAGTCCGCCCGCCACCTTAGCGGTGAATGGGTCCCTGCCGCGAGTGTAGGATGCCACCGCCACCGTGGCGGTGGCATCCCTATTCCCAAATTTGTGACGGGCGGTGTTCACAGCACCGCCTCGCCACTATGCTGGGAATGCACGTCGTGCATTGGCATGCACAAGGTGACAGGCACCGCGCGATGCCACCTTGTCCATGCCAATGCAGGAGGGTACCATAGGTACCCCCATGTGCACCCACCCCCAACACTCTGGGGGCCCGCAGCGGGCCCCCAATAGCTGAACCATATGCTTTCCACGGCAGCGTTGCTGCCATGGAAAGGCTGCTCTCGCAACCATCCTAATATGGATGGCGGTGTCTTGCAGACACCGCCACCATATTAGTGCCCTTTCCGCCCGGTCACCTGTGTGACTGGCGGAAAACCGTGGACGGTCTTTCCGTCCGCCGGGCTCCCCCGCCATCGTAATGTGGTGGGGGAAATGGCATGCGGGCTAGGGGAATGGCGGGCAGATCGCCACCGCCATACGGGCGGTGGCGATCCGCCCGTCATCGTAATGACCCCCCTAGTACCCACACGCAAGGAAAATAAACAGAGACTACACGTGTGCCAAGTAGTAGCAGCTGTGCTGCACGTTCCAATCAGCATGTCAGCTATACACTAATCGGACATTAAAAGGCAGAACACCACTCCTCACTAGAATGTAACAGACTACAATGGGGGTTTAAATCAGTGATGGTGTTGGGGGAGGGGGTGATTCAGTGGACGGGGCAAGCACGTGGAGATGCGAGGGAGCAAGCAGGCAATGGAAGGAAAGAGGTCGTGGAAATAAAAAGCAGCAACAAATGGAAAAGTAGTGAGGGTTCGGCTGAATGGGGTAATCTGTGGATGGGGCAAGCAGCGGGAGGTGCGAAGGAGTAAGCAGTGACAGAAGGGAGGAAGAGGGGAAATGGAAAGCAGCAACGAATGGAAAAGCAGTGACAGGGAGGGGGTGATTTGTGGACAGGGCAAGCTGCAACAGAAGGGAGGAGGTGGGGAAAGGGAAAGCAGCAACGAAGGGAAAAGCAGTGCCAGGAGTTGGGCGAGAGGGTGATCTGTGGATGGGGCAAGCACCAGGAGGTGCGAAGAAGCAAGCGGCAACAGAAGGGAGGAGGTAGGGAAACGGAAAGCAGCAACCAAGGGAAAAGCAGTGACAGGGAAGGGGTGATTTTTGGACAGGGCAAACACCAGGAGGTGTGAGGGAGCAAGCATCCACAGGAGGGAGGAGATGATGAAACCAGGGAAAGTGCAAGAAAGGGAAAAGCAGTGATGAGGATGGGGTGATCTGTGGATGGGCAAGCACCGTAAAGTGCGAGAGAGCAAGCAGCAAAGAAGGGAGAGGTGGGGGAAACAAAAAGCAGCAACAATGGGAAATGCTGTTACAGGGGAGGGGGTGATCTGTGGATGGGGCATGAGGGCGGGTGGGAGGAGAGGGTGCTGGTAGAAGCAAGAGCACTGTGTAGAGTGTTGAAAAACAAAAAAGGTAGGTCCTAAAATGGTTGCAAAAAACGAGAACAGTGGATGTTTACAAGTTACTTGGTCCGTGCTCTCGGAGGAGGGGCTAAACACCAGAAGAGGCATGACCATGCATACCAGGGACAAATGGTGACAAAGAATATGGAAACAGACAATCGAAGCAAGCAAATGGGAAGCCTGTGTGCAGGCTGAAGCCCACAGATTAAACACAACATGTCTCTTCGAGACAGTGCATGCCCTGCCTAGCCAAGACTTAAAAATACATCAATCTAATTACAATTGACTTGTTTTGCTGCTTTCTAAAGAACGAACATGCAGTGAAAGAGCAGCACAAACTTAGTCATTATGTCTCACCCATGCCCCTCAGTGACTGCATCCATTATATATATAGAATGTAGATGGGTAACAATGAATTTTGGGGCAGATTTGCGATGAAGGGCACTGAGTGGCATTGCAGTGAAGTGCTCCTTTTTGCATGGTTATCCCCACTTTTACTAGATTTTATTGCTGGTTACCCTCAAGGATGACAAGCAGCACTCTACAAATCCACCTTACATTTGCATTACATTTAACTCTGCACAATGGAGAATTGATGCCCAGTGTATGCACTCTGACCACTTAAAAACATCTTGAAATTGGCTCTACTCCTAATTGGCCTATTTAACTTACCTATAAGTCCCTAGAATATGGTAAAAATTGTACCTAGAGCTTGTAAGTTAACTATCACTATTGGACTGGATCACACATTGTGCCGCCACTAAAGTGGCAATGCAAACCACTACTGCAAGCCTGAAACCAGTAACCTGACTGCAGACTTAAACTACAAATTCAACCTGCCAAATTAATCGCTTTTGACAGGCCTAAACCCTCCGTTTAAAACTATATATGTCCTCCCTAAGTAAGCCTTAATAAGTAGGACATGTAAAAGTTTAATGTAAAACATGTCCTTGCTGTGACAAGGACCAAATGCTTTTTCACTGTAGCAGGAATAGCTGTTACATACAAAAGTATTGGAAGTTATTATTAACATCAAATAATGTTATCTCTGCCTAGGAACCAGCTAAAGGTTAATTCTTTTTACTTTTCCCTAAATTTATTCAAATCCAATTAATTTGTAAAGTTGTATTTGTACTAGACATTTTATGAAAGATACCTTTTACCTGCCTAAATCCTCTAAGAAGCCCATCTACATGAGCTTCCATTTGTCACCCAGGAGCAGAATAGCACCTTGATGAGGTGTGAGCTTGCTTCCAGAGCTGAGACAAAGGCCTTGGATGAGGGGAGCTGTTCTGTTCCTCTGACAGGATGACCGTCTGGGCAGTACCCATGAACGTAATTATCTTGAAAGAAGCCAACCCTGTCACAGGCAGATGTAGCTAACACCTGAACCTGACCCTTCTTTTGTCCTGTTAGCCAGCCAGGTACAAATTCCAGTGGCAAAAGGAGCTGCCCCCAGAAACATTTTTGAGTGACCACAGAGAAGGGTTTGCTCATTTCTAGGGTGGGCACATGGGCTCTGAGCATGGGAAAAAAGGCTCTGCCATCTTGATTTTAGGTAGAGAGGGTCACTGTGGGATTGTTTGCAGTAAGCCACACAAGAACTGCTGCCTTAAAAAGCATGGTTACCCTTGGGAACTTTTTGCCTATTGGTTAGGGCGGGGTCAGGTGTCACCCCCACACCACAGACTAGGTGATGCATAAATGTGGCACCCCTGGGGACCTTCTTCATAACACTACTGGACCTGTGGAAGAAAGAAAAATGAACGAACCTGCTGTTAAGACCTGTGAGGTGAATCTAAGAGCTGGACCTGCTGCCACTTTCAACGACCCTGCTGGTGGTTTTTGCTACAGTGAGTCTTAACCCCAAAGGTCTGTTCCTGAGGATTTAAGACCCTTGTCTGAGTCAAAGTCTACTTCTAACATCCTGAGAAACTTGGGACTTGAAAACGTTTTGGCTCCAAAGACCTCCGGAGGACTGGAGCAAACCTGCCAAGTCAATCCGACACAGTTGCGTTGCCTCTGGGCCAAAGATTCAAGTTTCTTTCCCTCTGTGTTTTTGTGCACCAGGAAATCCATTTCAGTAGGACACTCGCGGAGGAAGGTATACTGCCTCAGAGAGGCCTGTTCGTCTACAACTTTTAACCTTGTCCTGCTGGAGGAATCCTGAGCTCCACAAAAAGTGACTAAGGGCCTGATTTAGTTCTTGGCAGATGGGTTACTCCATCACAATGGAGACAGATATCCCGTCCGCTGAAATATAAATCCCCATAGGGTATAATGGAATTTATGTTTCGGCAGATGAAATATCCGTCATTGTTGTAACGGAGTGACCCGTCCGCCAGAATTAAATCAGGCCCTAAGTCAGAGATATAAATCTCCACCGGGTGAAGATGCTAGAGGCACATATTTATCATGGTGTTGCATCACCCTTGCACCACGCAAGGAGGCATAAAGGGCCATAAAGGACTATAGTCAGATTTATCAAACGATGCAAGGACACCTTGCGTGGCCCTGCATGGTTTGATAATTCTGGAATAACACAAAGCAGCACAAATTGCTGCCTTGCGTTGCTCTGACCCATGGTAGCATTCCATGGGTGGAGCGTGCGTGTTCCCACGCATCCACTCATGGATTTTGGTGCATTCCCAGATTTACCATTAGTGGTGGACCTAGGAATGCATCAAAATGCTAGTGCCTCCCTAGGGGAAGTGTAACAAGGAGAAATATCTTTATTTATCCTAGTTTTTCCTCTTTCTATATGTGCTGCATTCTGCAGCACACGTGAGAAAGATGAAAATGCCTCTGAGGCCTGTTTTTGTGCAGGAAGGTGTCCCTTCCTGCACAAAATAATCCTGCCTACAATGCAGGCACCCTTGCACCATGATGCAAGGGTGCCTGCATTAGCAGCATGAGCAGCACATTGTGTGCCAGTGCAAGGAAAGGACAGGATTGCACGATATAATGTTAAATACAGCGCATTCCTGCCCTTTCACGTTGGGCAGCATGGTGGCACTTGATGCGTTGCGCTGTGATAAAGTATGATAAATCTGGGCCTAAATGTATCTGCCCAGTGAGGGACCTTCCTTGGACGTAAATTTTTAATTCATCCGCTCTGAGCTTTCCTGCTAAAAGTCAAAGGACTTTAGTCATCACCTATCCGGACTCTTGGAGCCCTTCTGAGTCACAGCCTGCTGCCTTGCCCCGCTGAGGATGTTTGACCTTTATTACAGAAACCAAGTCAGACGGTAAAACTTCCGACTGGGACGAACCTGGTCTTGGTATCTGACCCGTGCTCCATCCCGGTCAGCGTTAAATGGTGCCTAGGCACCAGTCAAGCATAACCAGATCACCGCGGTTGGTGCTTAATGCTTTTGGCACAATTGTTATTGAAAACTTTAAAAGTTCATGTCTCCCCATATCAGATATTTTGTCATTATCGTGTAATTGTTGTTCGTTAAAATATTCTCTATTTTTATCATTTGGAGTAGGATTTTTATTTTGCTGTGTTTTGACTTTTTAACTTGTTTTGGTACCTCGGAATGCTTCACACATTTTCTAAATTTAAGCTTTCTGCTCTGTGCCATAGCTACCAGGGGTTGAGCTCAGGTGTAAATTACTGAATTATTTTCTAGAACTAACAAGGAAGGTGCCATCATTAGATGTGGTGGGCAACAACCCACCTCAACTAATAATCCACTTTCTCACAGACATCAAATGGACAACAAGAGTGATGCTCAAGCTGTCTACAATGTCACACAGAACCCAGAGGTGAAAAGCATTGCAGTAATTCACTTTTTGTGTATTTATAATTTTATGTTATATCTAGACCCCCAAATCATCTGCCCATGTTTTTCAGCAGTTACACAGAGGCAGAGGTGTAATGGGAGAAGCATACATAACATGCCTTTCCACCCTGTTACAAATGTAAAACAAATACCTGGCCACCTGTCACCCACTCCAACCATCATACCTCTCAGGGCTCTTCCCACCCCTCTCCTCCAGAAGCTGTGCTAGTTGCTGTCCCCATACTTCACTCACAGGCTCTTGAAAGTCCAGGTAGAGCAGCCTGGAATTCCCTTTATGAGGTAGAAGCAGTGAATACAATTTTTTGTTAAAAACTGCCGCTACGTCACAGCAGCGAATCACTGGATTTAGAATCCCAGTTATTCACGCTAGTTGGAGTCTATTCCAGAGTCATGCATAACAATGGAGTGTTAAATTCAGAAATATTTTTTATCTGTAATCATTAACCCTTGGTCCAAACACATCAAATCTCAATCTTGGCGACTTACGCCGCCTGCTGCTCTGAAAGAGAAGCAAATGCTGCAGTCAGCATTCTAACATCGCAGGGAACCAGCTGAGTGTATGCCATTCCAGGAAAAAGAGTTCAAACGTTTTCAAAGCACTTAAAAAGACAATAAAGAAACAAAAGTTTGAAATGTGTTTTCACGTGGGTATAATAATAGCAGCACCCTCTTGAGCTGCAGATGTATATATAGGCTATCTGGCACTTGATTCATGGTGCAGATGTAGGTGTAAATATCTACTGAGGGCACCCTCACCCCTACTGTATGGTTTGAGGCTGTCCAAGGAAAGGCAGTACTCCTCTTGGTGCTTTAGGCAAGAAGTGAATACCCCCTGCATTAGATCTCCTCTTTGCTGCACTTATGGCCTATGAAATCAGGTATCGAATGGTCAATGCCAGAGGTGCCAAGGGGAAACTAGGAGGTACCAGCTGTTGCACATGGCAGACCCTATTTCAATACAATGAGGCAGGTTCAATCCTACAGGTAGACTCTGAAGGGAGTGCATACAAGCTGCTGGGGTCTTTTCACGTGTCATAAAGGTGCATTAGTCACCCTCAGCTGTGCCTGGCGCTTGTGCCACACAAAACTTTGTCCATGCAATAAACTACTGTAGTGTGATGTGTATAAACGCATGCTTGCTGAAACATCATTATTCCCATCAGGAAAAGTATGATCTCACTTTGTTAATGTCTCTGAAGATCGGATTTCCTTTAAACCAAATGCCAATGAAGGAAAACAGATATTGCTGGTAAAATAATACAATGCAGACTATTCCATTTCCTGCTTTGTCCCAAATCCATCAATTTTGATTCTTGGATCACAGCCCGAATGAGGCAAGATAGCTGGAGAAAGGGTTACTCTGCAAAGCTAATCAGAACCCAGCATTCACTTTAGAAGATGACTTTGTGCAGATTAATCGTTTCCTGGAGATTTGCATGATGGACTGCTCCTCTAGTTCTTTAAATGATGGTGTCAAGTAATAGAAACAACCCCAAGAGTCTGATGCTTCTTCAATTGCCAATTGGAAATGATCCTTGGTCTTGCATATCTAGATCACTGCCAATCAGTAAGTTAAACTTCACCAGCTGGTACAGCCATCTGCAGCCCATCCCCTTGGGACTACTATCTCCTCCTCTGTCACTTCATGACCACGGACCCACCCCCGTTCAACAGATGGCTCATACACAACAAACTAATAACCCTACTTTAGTTTTCTGTACTGTTTCCTTGAATATGCTCACCTTCTGCCCCGTACCTACGTAATAACTTTATTGA